>OX326967.1:12727690-13927690 GCA_946800305.1 Medicago arabica
TTTCCAGCATGCGAACACCGTCGTTACCACCAGCATTGTTCTGTTGACCCACAGCTTGAGCCATCGCTTGCAAAGCAGCAGCAAGTGCAACATCATTCCTTCCAGCCATCGCGAAAATCTACACTACAACAACAACCAGGACATCAAAGACAATACAAAATTGTCACACGACTCTACTAGGCTCGACTCGACTCGACTCTACTACTTGGCCGGACGGACCGACTTGCTCTGATACCAATTGTAACACCCTGTTCTCCCAACATTATTAATTAACAAATTAAATCAGAGTTTTTCACCAAAAACGGAATGCTACATTTTCATTCAAATAAAATCTCCAAATTAACGGATGAATAAATATTCTCCAATAAAATAGTCAATAATAATTAACTTCAAAACTTCGCAGCGGAATTAATTTTAAAACAACTGAATAAATCTTTGGCACGCAGGCCTCATCAAAAGTTTCATAAATCATTATTAATACGTAAGGAAAGAGAAAAGAAGCAACAAATTCCCGTCCCGTTACGTATCAGATCCCTAAGACACTTTGAGCCGACATCTCTACTAATCTTCGTTACCTGCACTTGCCCACAAGGCGGCAATTCCAGCAGAAGGGGTGAGATTCACAAACAACAATAGATAACATAATTCATCAATTAAATTCAACAACAACAGTATAATGAATAATCAATTATTATTTATAATTTGAACAATTCAACAACATCATCGACAACGACACCGACAACTCAACCTACAACAACAACAACGACAACAGCTACAACGACAACAATGCGACTAATGCAAATGCATGTGGTACCATTTTACGCGCGTTGAATGCTAAGCATTCCGGGGCATAAGCCCCCAACAGTTGAATGAAATAGCATTCCAGGGCATAAGCCCTCAACAGTTGAGCGATAAACACTCCAGGGCATAAGCCCTCAACGATTGAGTGGAAACACTCCAGGGCATAAGCCCTCAACAAAGTATGAGTATGAAATGGACTCCATGGTGTATATCTACATACAACCCAACGACAGCAACAACAACTACTATATGCATAATCAGCTATGACATAAGACTCTAACTTAATTCGACAAGACACAACAAGGTCACAACGAAGCATCACAATAAATTCAACAACTTAAGTACCCTACAGTATTACTCCCCGTGGCGAGCTACCTTACTCGCCGTGGCGAGTTCATAAAATTGGGCTACTCGCCGTGGCGAGCTACTTACTCACCGTGGTGAGTTCAGAAAATTGAGCTCCTCGCCGTGGCGAGTTGGGGGGCGAGCTCAAGGCGAGCAAAAGTGGTTGCTCTCGGCGTTTTTGACATTTTTCACCTAAAATCTTCATTTTTAAGTTCCCAAAACCCAAATTTAGTTCTGTAAAAAGGTGTCATTCATCCCTAAACATATTAAGGCACTCAAATTGATATAAAAATCTGCCCAAAAACCTCATTAAGACAATTAACAACTTTTTAATTAAGCAACTCGCCGTGGCGAGTGCATCTGCTCGCTGTGGCGAGCTACTGGGATTTCGCTGCTCGCCTCGCGAGTGGGTCTGCTCGCTGTGGCGAGCTACATAGGCTTTGCTCGCCTGGCGAGTGGGTTTACTCGCCGTGGCGAGCGGCGATTGACAGAACTACGAACTGTACGAACAGACTTCTACTTTTCAACCCTAAACCCCAAATTCAACACCTAAAGGCTCAATTTTGATGAATTTCATCATTCCTATGCATTCTAACATCAGAACAGCATTAAACAACAACAATTACATGAATTCATTAAGTTATTAGCATCAATTCATCATTAACCTAATTCAATTGATCAACCCTAACAACCCTACATTCATCAACGAATTACGGAACCTAAAGTTGAGAGTTAGTCTCACCCTTACCTTAGATTATCTTCCTGAAAAGCAGCGTTCTTCTCTCCTCTTGCTTCTTCTCTCTTGTTCTAGGTTTTTCTCCCTTTTCTCTGTTTCTCACTGTTTCTACGTAAAACTGATTCTGACTCTTCTTTCCTTCTATTTCCTATTAATACCTATTAACTTCTCCTTAATTGTAATTAACCCCTATTAAAATATTAAATAATTCACTTTACTCCCCAACTTTCTAATAATTATAATTATCACCTACATTAATTAAATAATTCAAAATAATCATATAATAAAATATAACACACCAAAAATCAACATAAATTATTTAAAGTCATATAAACATATTAAAATCAATTGAAATTAAATAATCGACAGCTAGGGCGTTACACAGTGCCTTTCAGAAAGGCATACCCAAGATTTAAAAAGTCTTTTGGAGTGCATTTGTACATTTTGTTGTTCAAGATTCAATTGATCCCTCTTAAAATGTGTCTAAAGTTCTCTCGAAGTTGGTCTGATGGCTCACATCCCCCCAAGCACGAGTCTTGGGACAAGGCGAAGTGATGAGGATGTCGAAACTTTATTCTTTTTAACACTTTGTTTTTTGTTGTTTGAATTTGACTCTATCGTCCGACGTAGAGCTTTTCTTATTAAGTGATTTGATAAGGCTTATGGCGTCCAAACATTCTTTTCTTGATGAGATTTTGTTTATCATTTGGAGATTTTTCTCATGGAATTCAATAAGGCTTGAAGATGTTATTCATCCCACCCATTGTTATTCAATAAGGCTTACTGCGTGAGAGGATTTTTAGGTGGCTCAGATCGTCCTGGCAACTTTGTTGGCATAGGGTCTTCATCATTTGCCGCCTTAGGCGGCTCAATTTTATCTGGCGACTTTGTCAGTCAGTTTGTATGTCGACGTTTGTCGGCTTAACTTTTGGCGACCTGTGTTCAACTTTTTAAAGTTTGCGACATGTGTCGGCTTTCATCCTTGGCAACTTGTGTCGGTTTTGCTTTGCGATAATAATCGTCTAACTTGGCGAGCTCGTGCTCAGGCCGTACACTTTTATCCAGAAGGGGATTTTAGCAAGCTTGATTCGGGAAAAATCCTCGTTGATGGGCAGCTGGTGGATGAGGAATGATTTCAACTTTGGTATTTTTAGGCAGCCCTGCGTGGCATTGAAACTTAAATTATGTCTTTTTAAATTACCTTTGGGCGACCCTGCGTGGCGCTTTGTTTTGTTTTGTACTGAGGGCGACCTTCTATGGTGCCTTGTTGACATTTTAAAGATGGTCATTCCTGGATCAATTCTTTATATCATCTTATGTTATAATTCTTCCCTTTGTTTCTTCTCGATTTTTTGTGCTATTGGTTTTCGTACTTCGAGATTCTTCGACCCTCGTTAGTTGTTAAAAAATGCTTAATTTAGGCGACGTTAATGTTACATCTAGAATTCGCCCGTTTATCTTGAGCGATATTGGTTGTTATAGTTCTATGCCAAGATATTCGTTTTACTCTTATGTTTGTGCTACAAAGCGGCTTACATTGAGCCGTCGTGGACTTTAGGACTTGCGCGTCGTGGCGACTTAAGTTTAGCCATCGTGGGCTTTAAGATTGCGCGCCGTGGAGACTTATATTTAGCCGTCGTGGGCTTTAAGATTTAGCCGTCATGGGCTTTAAGATTGCGCGTCCCCACGGCTTACATTTAGCCGTCGTGGGCTTTAAGATTGCGCGTCCCCGCGACTTACATTTAGCCGTCGTGGGCTTTAAAATTTAGCCGTCGTGGGCTTTAAGATTCTTGGCGAGCTGCGCTAATTTGAAACGCTTGTTGTCGCCATGGTGTGAAGGTGAGAAAAACACAAGAAGGGGGGGTTGAATTGTGTTTACATTTTCGTAACTCTTGAAGAGTGAGAATCTGTTTTCCAGGATCAGAGTCTGAATGGATTCAAAACTGATGGAAGACCAGAGTCTGTTGCAGCGGAAATAAACAAGAGATAAAGAGAAAGAGAGAACACAAGCAATTATACAGGTTCCTTCCACAAACCGAAAGTTGTAACACCCCAAATTTCCAACATAAAAATTCATACATAATTATCAGAGTATAACACAAATGGGATGTCACACATCACAAAAGTCCTTAAAATAAAAAGAATAATAATTCTTTATCCTTCAAAATTTATTAACATAAATCTTTTCAAAAACTTTGCAGCGGAATCATAATTCAAAAATCCTTAAAGGAATTAGTTCTTGGCACAAAGGCCTCACAGGCATCTCAAAAATAAATTCAAAGATAGATCGTAGACATCATAATTAGTTCAACATGATACATAAAGGAATAGAATTCAATAAAACCCCATCCTTTTACATATCAGAGCATTTCCTACGACACCACAAGGACCTCTCACATCATCGTATCTAAGCTTGATTACCTGCACTTGCCCACGAGGCGGCAATTCCAACAGAAGGGGTGAGATTTCACAAACAATAATAATGAGCATATAATTCATCAAATGCATTTAACAGCATAGACATCATCAATTAATAATAATAATTCTTCATATAGTACTTCTTTAACAACTCATAAGCAACATCATGTAATCATCATAACAACATCACTTAGTAATACTAATAACCACGTAGTTCATCTTTAATAATATTTCATATAACAATATAAACAACATAAACAACAACATATAACTCTTCATTAACGATTCATTGATAATTATCAACTCGACAACTTAGACAACTCGACAACTTTAGACAACTCAGAAACTTCGACATCGACTACGCAACTTCAACTCGACAATGTAACTTAGACATCTTATTCATGCATGTGGTACCAATCCAGGGCATCAAACCCTCAACGTAATAAGTATTAATATACTTCCAGGGTGTCAAGCCCTCATCGCAAATGAGCTAAAGCTCCAGGGCATCAAGCCCTCAACGTGTAGAGTAAAAACTCACACGGCATCAAGCCCTCAACTTAGTTGAGCAAAAGCTCCAGGGCGTCAAGCCCTTAATGTGGTTGAGCAAAAGCTCCAGGGCATAAGCCCTCAACTTTAAGAGCAAAAGCTCACATGGCATAAGCCCTCAACTTAAATGAGTATGCATGGACTCAACAACTTACAACATAGACAACGTCAACAACTTATAAGACTCCAATATTTTGGAACAACCACTTACAACTCAGACAACTTAGACCAACACTTGCAACTTTAACGACATTGACGACAAAAGTGGCAATGACAACGACAACGACTTCGCATCATAATATCATAATTCATCAGTCATAAACAATATCATATAACATCGTATTAACAACAACAATTCATCAATTATGAACAACATCATGAAACAACATATTCATCAACATATACACTCATATAATAATTCATCAACCATGAACAACATCATGTAACATCTTATACATTCATATAATAATTCATCAACCATGAACAACATCATATAACATCATATTCATCAACATACACATTCATATAATAATTCATCAATCATGGAAAAACATCATATATTATCATCAACATATACATTCATATAATAATTCACTAAAGCCTCCTTGGAGTATTTTCATCATAACTCAAAAACCAAAAATCATTTTCAAGTCAAACCAAAGCCAATGGAAAGCTATCACAATTATCTACAACTTTTATGTTTACACCAAAGGCCAATTCTGTACCTATCAATACCAGTTTTCATTTCAAATTCGGGAAAGGTTGTGCTGAAATTCATAAATATTCACCGTGACCTACGTGCAGTAATTTGACCATATCTCAAGTTCTATAAATCATTTATAAGTCAAACAAACGGCATTAAGAAGCTAACATCCATACCTACAATTTTCGTATTTACACCGAAAGCTAATTCAAAACAGAAACGGGTGAAAAGTGAGTGTTTTTCCAGTTTTGGCTTTCAGAAAATCGGTGGCCGAATTCGCTTAAGGGAAAGAACAGTTTTACTCCAAAAACCCAATTTTTGATCCCTTAATCACCCAAAATGATTTACAATGATGTTTACAGGTCAAATAGGCAATATAGAAATCAAAACAACATAGGAACATGCATCAAACAACACAATTCATTTCATTCTATCAATTAACATAAACTTTCTAACTCTAATTCAAGAACACAACAATTCATCAAATTTCAGAATTTTATACTATGATTATTGAAGGAAATCTCACCCTTACCTTAATAAAATTGGAGCAGCAGCCTCTTGGTTCTCCACTTCTAGTTTTCTTCCTTTTTCTCCCAAAACTGATTGTACGTACTGTTTGTTCCTAAACCTAGGTTTTACCTTTTATACCTCTTCTATTTGTTTTATCTTATTCCACTTATTCCCTCATAATTCTAACTAATTCAAAAACAGTCCCACAACTTAATATTCTATTTAAAAATATATATAAATTACTTCCATAACAAATATCAAATATATTTATAACAAATATATTTCTAAACAAAATAAAAAAACATATTTATAACAAATATATTTCTAAACAAAATAACAAACATATTATCACTTATCAAATATAAAATCATGTAAAAGTATTCAAATATTAACTAAAAATAATTAAATAAAAAGGGGGCGTTACAGAAGTAGTCTTGTCCCCCTTGCACTTCCAAGGAGAGTTTCACTAAAATGTAATATCAATTACAAGTTGCTCAAACACACAGTAAGAGACTTCCAAATGCTCAAGCACGCAGGCAAGAGTCTTCCAATGCTCAAAGACACAACTAAGAGACTTCTTTGCTCAAGCACACAAGCAAGAGACTTCTGACACAATTTACAGAAAATTGAATAGAGTTGGAAACACTTGACAAACAATCAAGTGTGTTTCAATAATGTAAACAAAGACAGACTCTGTTTTTTTGATACACTTAGAAATTCTAGAATACACAGTTTGTAAGAATTTGCTAAGTTTTTGATGTGTTTCTGGTTTGACTCAGATAGCATACAATAGCATGAAAGCGTAGTTTTTCAGTTGTAGAGTCCAACTTATTCTTCAAGTCTTCTATCCTTTATACAGACGTTGGAAAGAGAGGTTGAGACAAAACAGCACATCGAGAGAATTCTGGAAGCTTGATCAATAACTGTTGATCTGTTGCTTGATATGATAATAGTCCTTCAAATGCATATTTTGAATCCCATTCCTTTTGAAGTAAATACCGGTAGACACAGTTGCCAAACTGTATGAGGTAGTGGAGTAGTGGAAATAGAGTTCGTACACAAGTACTCTGTCCTATTCTGCATTCTTTGTCATTGAGCATCCCACGCTCAAGTTGACTTTGAAGCTAGCCGTTACTCCAAGTGAATGTTTCTTATGCATCGAAATGCATTTAGAAATCCTTAAAAATAGATCTTCAGTTTGTAGGCTTCAGACTCACTGTAGCACTTCAGCTTCTGATGATCTTCAGACTCTCTTGATCTTCAGGTTCTGATGATCTTCAGACTCTCTTGAACTTCAGGTTCTGATCATCTTCAGACTCATTTGAACTTCAGATTCTCTTAGTCTTCAGGACTTCTTGAAACAGCTTCTGATGATTCTTCAGACTCTCTTGATCTTCAGAATCACAAGCAACAAGCTTCTCTGGATTTTGCTCTCAAAAAGTTCAAACAGAATACTTACTAAGATTGAAATCTTGATTAAGATCCTGCATACTTAAACAAATATTAGTATATCCAATTGACAATTTTTAATACCTTGTTATCATCAAAACTCAAAACTCAAAAGTGGTATTGCTGAACACCCTTGTTCCAACATGGTGTTTTCTTTGCCTTGACATTGATGAAAAATATAACAATATAAACAACAAAAATGAGCAGTCAACATCTTTTTGAAGAGGATAGGGTGCCTCGTTAAAAACCTGCAAAACAAATCTTAAAGGTTGAGAAAGGTTTAGAATAACTTCATGTTTCATCTTCAAACTCTTAATGGCGGGACTGTTGCTTCTATATATCATTTTGACGTGTTGTTTGGTGAGTTCTCTCCTTTCGTTCATCTAGCCCTTGGAGGGTTTGTTAGTATCCCATCCTTGATTTATCTAAAATATAACAATTCTTCTACGCTTTCAAAGCAATCATAATCAGTATCATGAATAAAGGAGTTTTTATTTGAAATATTGTCCATATATGATGTATATACACCAACAAATAATTGCAAAATAAACAAAATCGATAAGAGCCTTCGAATTTAAGGTTGTACAATATATTTTCTCAAAATATATTGGGCAAGAAATTTTCTTAGAATCAAAAAGTGGAAATATATTGTCTCCAAATATATTGAACATAAAATTTTCTTCAAATCTAAAAGTGTAGATATATTTTCTCAAAATATATCGGGCGAGAAATTTTCTTCGAATCAATAGTGTATTTTCTCAAAATATATTAGGCGATAAATTTTCTTCAAATCAAATAATATATTTTCTCAAAGTATATTTGACAATAAATTTTCTTCAAATCAAGTAATATATATCATCTCAAAATATACTATTTGATTAAACAATTGTTGAGCACGAAAATAATATTCTGATACGAAAATTGATGGTACCTTGCCAAGTCAATTGCTCATCTAACGTTATCTGAAATTGATGGGACGAGTACTATCTCGTCAAGACAACTGCTCGTCCAACATTCGCAATTTTTGAAGTCTTCGACCGACCTTGTTTTGTAGAATTCCCCTTATAAAGATATCACATACATAGTGTGAACAAACCATATTATGTTAGCTACGTTCATATCAATTATCAAAAATCCCTATAATATCATATATATACGGTTTTTGTATACGAAAATTTTAAAGACACAAAACATATGATTCCTTTACCGAAAAGTTGAGGATCACGCAATTTAATAGCAGTGTGAGGTATATAGCAGAATTGTTATTTTGATCAACTTTATCAACAAACACAAAGATCAATTTACAAACCTATATAAGAGCGGATTTAGCAATGATACGATACATCGGAAACTGGTGACCATAATTATGTCTGGATTCTCACGCGATTAGTATATTCAAGAATCATCTCAGCCATCACATGTTATTATAATTTCTAAAGTAGCAGCTTCTAATTTTATCGATATTATGCTACTTCTAATTTAAAAATAATTAGTATAAAAAATAAGCAACAGTTTCTAAGCAGATGAATATTGAATCATTCATCATTTTTAATATTTTTTCGTATATAGACCATACAGAAAGATTAAAGCTAGTGCCAATACATTGAGAACCTTCAATTATAGACAAGTCCATGATCTGAATAAATTCTTAGATAAACTCCTTGATACCAAAATCACTTCACTTATGTCTACTTATTCATACTAGACTGCTATTTCAATTATACCATGTGTGAGAAATAATGCCAATTGATTTATAAGCTAGTAAGCTGCATGCATGAAGACAAAATTTGGTTAAAATAATTTAAATAAAATTAGCCTCATAAAGTGACTGCCAAGCTAACTTTATGAGGAAAGTATATGGATTCAGCCTTTTCTAATTAAGGGTTAGGAAGGCATTTGAGATATACTTTCTTAATGATGGCCCGGCGGTAGAGAATGTACAGGTACATCACAAGTTGTGATCATGTAAATCAAGCATCGTTTAGTTATAAGATTATGAACAACTTAAACGGTGAACACCCGTAAGCAAAGCAAATAATAGAATAGAACCGGTGGGACTATTAACTCAGATGACGTATGAATGATAGATTAGTTTTCAAGAATCACAATATAATTTTGAAGAGATAAAACCTGATATAGCTTAGCCGATGGAGATTATCGCGAGAACAAAAAAAAGAAAAAAGAGACGCCTCTCCAAATAATAGGATTAATGGAGAATAACATAATTTTTTGATGGATGAAACCTGGTTTGGTTTCTGATGAACTATTGCCAACGATGGTTGGCGTGCTTCTGAGACCTAAAGGCTTAGTCCTTGCAATACACCGCTTTTTCGAGATCGCCGAGATGTTTTTAGATTTTTGAGTGTGGTCTAGGTTAGTTTTACGTTTCCCACAGACGGCGCCAACTGTACTTGCAAAAAAAAGTACGAGTAATGAATACTAGGGTTTGTATCTGTCTATTAGGGTTTAGACTGATTATTGGATGCCTTGAGAGTGCTCTCAAGGGTGGTATTTATAGCCTGTTGTGGGCTTGGGTTTTGGTGGCTTGGTCTCTAAGCCACAGGGGTATTTTAGTATATTCGGCGGGTTCTAGACGCTTCCAGAGGCGGCTAAGGCGGTTTAGACGCCTTATGGGCCTAAGAACCTACTGTAGGGCGGCGAGGCCTTTAGGAAATGTCTTAAAGCCTTTCTAAAGGTCTCTTTAGCCAATTAGGAAATTATTGACGGTCTATAGCCCAACAAGCACGAGTCTTGGGACAAGGCGAAGTGATTAATATCTTTGTAAGCGTAGGAGTCTTCAAGAAAGGTCCTGGAGCCTTTCTGAAGGTTCCCCTAACTTATTAGGAAATTATTGACGGTCCAATGTTAAATGAAATTTTCAGAATTATAGACTCAAGATTATTGAATGATAGTCCCACCCTTACCTTAAGTTGGTTGATTTACAGAACTCTACAAGCTTCTTCTTTTTATCTCCCAAAAACTGCTTTTACGTGCTCTCTGTTTTCTGTTCTAACCCTAATTCTCTAATGTTCTCCTCTATATATAACCACCAAGAGTTTGTTTCTCACTAAATATTTTAACCTAACAAACTCCTCCATTTACCAACCTACCCTTAAATCAAATCTAATTAGATTCATCTACTTTTTATGTTATAACAACCTACTAATAAATATTAAAAATCATCAGATAGCAAATATTCAAATAAAATATTTAAAATAACACTAGACTCGATAAAATAACTAAATAATAAAAATTGGGCGTTACAGTAGGTTCCTTCCTCGTGCTATTCTTAGAATTTTCAAATCTCAAATACAATGATAATTATTTCAAATATGTTTATATTTTTTACATAATCGATTAAACATTATTCACATTAAGTCAAGGGAAACATGAATTAAAAGAAAATTAAAACTATAAGAAATGGAGTGGGAGTTACGACAGAAAAAATCAAGAAATACTCAAAATCTAGCAATTCAACAAAACCAAAGAGTATATTTTTAGCTGACGAGAATGTCGGTAATTAAAATGATTTACATTGTGATAAGTTTTCAGAAGAATAATGGGTAAATTGCAATTCTTTTATTTTAAAAGCACATTTTACTATTTTACCTTCTTCAACTTTTTTTACCTTTGATAATCCTTACCCTTGTACCGTGTGGCTATCCTACCCTAATTTTTCATGTCATAGACTTGGCTTAGTGATTTTTAATTAAATGGGTTCAAGTTCTATACAAAAATGATTAAACTATCACACATGTAGAGAATATGGATTTTTTAATAAATACTAATTAAAAATACAACATATAATTTTTTAAGTTTATTCAATTGAAAAGAGAAACTTGGTTTTTGGGTTTGTTATAATTTGAATGTCACTAATAATTGTACTTTTAAATTTATTCAAAATCAAAATTTCATATAAAATAGAATTTGTAATATACAGATGTTACCGCGATAAAAGTAGTAGGAAGACAGACGCGTGAGTGCCTTTCTTTCCCCCATTATTTACTAACTATTTAGGAAAAATAATAATCATAAATGTAAACAAATTTTGACTATATTAAATAAGTATTCAAAATATTTTATGACTCTATGGAAAAACAATAATCATAATTAAAAACAAATTTTGACTGTATTAAATAAGTACAAAAAAATATTTTATACCTTTTAAAAATAAAGTACAATGAATATCTTATATATTTCACCTGTTTTTAGTTTGACTGCGAACAATAATGTTGGGCAACAGAAGTGTACCCCCTAACCCATCTTGCAAACTTTAGAGAAAAAACCCTAGATTTTGTCCTATAAATTAATGTGCCTGCTTCAAGAAAGAATTAATCTGAATACCAATAGAATTAGTGTTGTGGTGGTGTAGTTTGATCCATTGCATTTTTTTAATCAAGAAAATTACACTTGAATGATTGAGTATGATCAATCATCTATCATCTTCATCTCTTTTCGAGTGTATTTCCTTGATTAAAGAGATTCATTGGATCATCTTTTTCTAGCAATTTGTTTGCTGTTAAGATTGTGTAAGAAATTCATGTTGATACGATTTGATTGTTTTTGCACATATAATATCTCTGATGAATCTTGTTTTTCTGTTTTTGGTTTATTAATTTTGTTCTTATGTTTTTAATCTGCTTGATTCGTTTTTATTACCTGATGATAAGGTTTGCCTTTTCGATGATTGATTTTTTATTATTTATAACTGCAGTTGTTTGTGTTTTCTGACTGTATGTTTAATACTTTATATATCAGATTTTTGGAACAATCTTTATTTTAGAATTTATTTTTTATTCTTTAGCCTATTTGCAGATCAACCAGCGGCCTCAAGGGTGATTGTGTTACCGAAACCAAGTAGGATGTAGTAACAACACATATATAGGTTTCCTTTCGATAGCTTTTAACATTACTCTTTTAGACTCACTCTGATATGCGACTATTATTTATCTCTCTAGTTGTATTACAGAATTCACAAAAAGATAAAATTTCTATAGCAACTACGACGAGCAACAATTAACTGTCATAGTTGATTTCACAACATCTACTTTGCTGCAGAGTGTTGATGTTTACAGTAGAGGATCCATACTCATAAAACTCAACTGTATTTCTAAAGCTAGGCATCATTAGGTGACTTTTGTGCTTTAAGCACCTTTTCCAGCTTATGTGAATGTGTTAGAAAAATTGTTTCTTGAACTTACCTTGAATCAAGATTTAAATATACTAATATTTGATGATAAGGTGTGTTTGAAACAAGAATGTTCTACCTAGTTCAACATATGAGTATTTAGCAACTTCTTGTTGCATGATGCTACCATCTTTCATTCTTAGATATGACTTATTTCTTTCTTTTTTAAATAAGATTGATGTATGTTTTTATGTCATGGTGATCTTGATGATAGATTTGATCATGGATCTGTTTTAGCATGCAATCTTGCTGTAATATAATTTTTATTTGAATTTGCTATAATACCATTTAGCCTAAAAAAACAATTGGTTTACTATATATATAATGGTTCTCTTGGTACTTGATATAAAATTTAATAACGATGAGATTAGATTAGAACAAAAATACATATAACATAGAGTCTAGACTTGGGTTCAATTGGGATTAAATCATTAAAATATTCAAAAATCCCCATACTAGAAAGGTCTACTCACACATGATTGTAATAGACAAAAGATTAAAGAACAAAGACAAAAAAGTAAACGAGACAAATATAAATGACTGAAAATTTAAAGAGTAGAAAATAAAAGACAGCAATGTAAAGAACTGAAAAATAAAGAACAAAACTTAAGAAAAATGTAAGAACTTTGATTTCTACATTGGAACAAGATTACAAGTCTCCATGATGATCCTTTGCCTCATAAATGATGTCTATTTATAGCCTGAAAACTCGGACAATAAATTAAAAACAGTTGCAAGCCGTAAGAATCATATTGTGCAACCATGAACTAAGCTTTAACTGGACTAGAGCCATGATTTGTCAAATATCCATTTAATTGAACCTTTTGTTTTAGTCGGGGACTCTAGTTATTGTTCTCCACCAAAATTAAAGAGATTTCTAAAAACTTGTCTTGTTGTTCATCAACATCCCGAGTACGAGTTGCTGGCAGGAAACATAAGTTTTCTTGAGAGATACCAGAGTCATGGAAAGAAGTGTCTTTCTAAGCTGTCATAATGTCAATTTTCTCACCTTCATTAACATCAGATTCTACAATCATGTGAACTTAGGATAACAAAATGGACATAGAAAATAAAATAAAAAGTTCATCTGATGGTAAGTAAAAGAATATGATTTTAATGAAGATGAGGAAATTGACATTATCACAATGGTGAAAGTTACTGTTTTTATTGACTCTGATATCTCTCGAGAAGAATTATGCTTCCTTCCAGCAACTCATTTTCTAGATTTCGCAAAACAACAAGACAAGTGCTTGAAAAGCTCTTTAAATCTGGTGGACAATAACAACTCTAGATACCCGCTTTCAAAGAAGGATGAACCAAATGGACATTTGATGAATCACGGTTCTCGTCCGGTTAAAGGATATTTCATGGTTTCACAATATTCTTCTATTATTTTTTTGTATTCTAATAATAAAACACCTGGTTAGGATAAACAATAATGAAACACTAATAACATAAGCGCGTGACATACAAGTTGACGTTACAATCACCCATAATTGGTTATGGACGTGTTGTACACAATATTAACTATTAAGTTGTTTATCGATCAACAATATTATTTAATTTAACTTTTAAAAGTGAGTTGCACACTTCAGACGATCCAAATCCCCTTAGAGGACTCGGATCCTTATTAGAGTGTAGGATCCTTCCTCGTGCTATTCTTAGAATTTTCAAATCTCAAATACAACGATTATTATTTCAAATATGTTTATATCTTTTACATATTGGTTTATACATTATTCACATTGATCGAGGGAAACATGAATTAAAAGAAAATTAAAACTAAAAGAAATGGAGTGGGTGTTACGACAGAAAAAATTAAGAAATACTCAAAATCTATAAATTCAGCAAAACCAAAGATTATATTTTTAGCTGACGAGAATAACGGTAATTAAAATGATTTACATTGTGATAAGTTTTTTGAAGAATAATGGGTAAATTGCAATTCTTTTATTTTAAAAGCACATTTTACTATTTTACCTTCTTCCACTTTTTTTACCTTTGATAATCCTTTCCCTTGTACCGTGTGGCTATCCTACCCTAATTTTTCATGTCATAGACTTGGCTTAGTGATTGTCAATTATATGGATTCAAGTTCTATACAAAAATGATTAAACTATCACACATAGAGAGAATATGGATATTTTTGTAAATACTAATAAAAAATACAACATATAATTTTTTAAGTTTATTCAATTGAAAAGAGAAACTTGGTTTTTGGGTTTGTTATAATTTGAATGTCACTAATAATTGTACTTTTAAATTTAATCAAAATCAAAATTTCATATAAAATAGAATTTGTAATATACAGATGCTACCACGATAAAAATAGTAGGAAGACGGACGCGTGAGTGCCTGTCTTTCCCCCATTATTTACTAACTATTTAGGAAAAATAATAATCATATATGTAAACAAATTTTGACTATATTAAATGAGTATTCAGAATATTTTATGACTTTATGGAAAAACAATAATCATAATTAAAAACAAATTTTGACTGTATTAAATGAGTACAAAAAAATATTTTATACCTTTTAAAAATAAAGTACAATGAATATCTTATATATTTCACCTGTTTTTAGTTTGACTGCGAACAATAATGTTGGGCAACAGAAGTGTACCCACTAACCCATCTTGCAACCTTTAGAGAAAAAACCCTAGATTTTGTCCTATAAATTAATGTGCCTGCTTCAAGAAAGAATTAATCTGAATACCAATAGAATTAGTGTTGTGGTGGTGTAGTTTGTTCCATTGCATTTTTTTAATCAAGAAAATTACACTTGAATGATTGAGTATGATCAATCATCTATCATCTTCATCTCTTTTCGAGTGTATTTCCTCGATTAAAGAGATTCATTGGATCATCATTTTTCTAGCAATTTGTTTGCTGTTAAGATTGTGTAAGAAATTCATGTTGATACGATTTGATTGTTTTTGCACATATAATATCTCTGATGAATCTTGTTTTTCTGTTTTTGGTTTATTAGTTTTGTTCTTATGTTTTTAATCTGCTTGATTCGTTTTTATTACCTGATGATAAGGTTTGGCTTTTCGATGATTGACTTTTTATTATTTATAACTGCAGTTGTTTGTGTTTTCTGACTGTATGTTTAATACTTTATATATCAGATTTTTGGAACAATCTTGATTTTAGAGTTTATTTTTTATTCTTTAGCCTATTTGCAGATCAACCAGCGGCCTCAAGGGTGATTGTGTTACCGAAACCAAGTAGGATGTAGTAACAACACATGTATAGGTTTCCTTTCGATAGCTTTTAACATTACTCTTTTAGACTCACTCTGATATGCGACTATTATTTATCTCTCTAGTTTTATTACAGAATTCACAAAAAGATAAAATTTCTATAGCAACTACGACGAGCAACAATTAACTATCATAGTTGATTTCACAACATCTACTTTGCTGCAGAGTGTTGATGTTTACAGTAGAGGATCCATACTCATAAAACTCAACTGTATTTCTAAAGCTAGGCATCATTAGGTGACTTTTGTGCTTTAAGCACCTTTTCCAGCTTATGTGAATGTGTTAGAAAAATTGTTTCTTGAACTTACCTTGAATCAAGATTTAAATATACTAATATTTGATTATAAGGTGTGTTTGAAACAAGAATGTTCTACCTAGTTCAACATATGAGCATTTAGCAACTTCTTGTTGCATGATGCTACCATCTTTCATTCTTAGATATGACTTATTTCTTTCTTTTTTAAATAAGATTGATGTATGTTTTTATGTCATGGTGATCTTGATGATAGATTTGATCATGGATCTGTTTTAGCATGCAATCTTGCTGTAATATAATTTTTATTTGAATTTGCTATAATACCATTTAGCCTAAAAAAACAATTGGTTTACTATATATATAATGGTTCTCTTGGTACTTGATATAAAATTTAATAACGATGAGATTAGATTAGAACAGAAATACATATAACATAGAGTCTAGACTTGGGTTCAATTGGGATTAAATCATTAAAATATTCAAAAATCCCCATACTAGAAAGGTCTACTCACACATGATTGTAATAGACAAAAGATTAAAGAACAAAGACAAAAAAGTAAACGAGATAAATATAAATGACTGAAAATTTAAAGAGTAGAAAATAAAAGACAGCAATGTAAAGAACTGAAAAATAAAGAACAAAACTTAAGAAACATGTAAGAACTTTGATTTCTACATTGGAACAAGATTACAAGTCTCCATGATGATCCTTTGCCTCATAAATGATGTCTATTTATAGCCTGGAAACTCGGACAATAAATTAAAAACAGTTGCAAGCCGTAAGAATCATATTGTGCAACCACGAACTAAGCTTTAACTAGACTAGAGCCATGATTTGTCAAATATCCATTTAATTTAACCTTTTGTTTTAGTTGGGGACTCGAGTTATTGTTCTCCACCAAAATTAAAGAGATTTCTAAAAACCTGTCTTGTTGTTCATCAACATCCCGAGTACGAGTTGCTGGCAGGAAACATAAGTTTTCTTGAGAGATACCAGAGTCATGGAAAGAAGTGTCTTTCTAAGCTGTCATAATGTCAATTTTCTCACCTTCAATAACATCAGATTCTACAATCATGTGAACTTAGGATAAAGAAATGGACATAGAAAATAAAAAAAAGTTTATTTGATGGTAAGTAAAAGAATATGATTTTAATGAAGATTAGGAAATTGACATTATGACAATGGTGAAAGTTACTGTTTTTATTGACTCTGATATCTCTCGAGAAGAATTATGCTTCCTTCCAGCAACTCATTTTCTAGATTTCGCTAAACAACAAGACAAGTGCTTGAAAAGCTCTTTAAATCTGGTGGTCAATAACAACTCTAGATACCCGCTTTCACAGAAGGATGAACCAAATGGACATTTAACGAATCACGGTTCTCGTCCGGTTAAAGGATATTTCATGATTTCACAATATTCATCTATTATTTTTTTGTATTCTAATAATAAAACACTTGGTTAGGATAAAAGATAATGAAACACTAATAACATAAGCGCGTGACATACAAGTTGACGTTACAATCACCCATAATTGGTTATGGACGTGTTGTATACAATATTAACTATTAAGTTGTTTATCGATCAACAATATTATTTAATTTAACTTTTAAATGTGAGTTGCACACTTCAGACGATCCAAATCCCCTTAGAGGACTCGGATCCTTATTAGAGTGTAGGTTCCTTCCTCGTGCTATTTTTAGAATTTTCAAATCTCAAATACAATGATTAATATTTCAAATATGTTTATATTTTTTACATATTGGTTTATACATTATTCACATTGATTCGAGGTAAACATGAATTAAAAGAAAATTAAAACTATAAGAAATGGAGTGGGAGTTACGACATAAAAAATCAAGAAATACTCAAAATCTATAAATTCAACAAAACCAAAGATTATATTTTTAGCTGATGAGAATAACGGTAATTAAAATGATTTACATTGTGATAAGTTTTCTGAAGAATAATGGGTAAATTGCAATTCATTTATTTTAAAAGCACATTTTACTATTTTACCTTCTTCCACTTTTTTTACCTTTGATAGTCCTTTACCTTGTACCATGTGGCTATCCTACCCTAATTTTTCATGTCATAGACTTGGCTTAGTGATTGTCAATTATATGGATTCAAGTTCTATACAAAAATGATTAAACTATCACACATGGAGAGAATATGGATTTTTTTATAAATACTAATTAAAAATACAACATATAATTTTTTAAGTTTATTCAATTGAAAAGAGAAACTTGGTTTTTGGGTTTGTTATAATTTCAATGTCACTAATAATTGTACTTTTAAATTTAATCAAAATCAAAATTTCATATAAAATAGAATTTGTAATATACAGATGCTACCACGATAAAAATAGTAGGAAGACGGACGCATGAGTGCCCGTCTTTCCCCCATTATTTACTAACTATTTAGGAAAAATAATAATTATATATGTAAACAAATTTTGACTATATTAAATGAGTATTCAGAATATTTTATGACTTTATGGAAAAACAATAATCATAATTAAAATCAAATTTTGACTGTATTAAATAAGTACAAAAAAATATTTTATACCATTTAAAAATAAAGTACAATGAATATCTTATATATTTCACCTGTTTTTAGTTTGACTGCGAACAATAATGTTGGGCAACAGAAGTGTACCCACTAACCCATCTTGCAACCTTTAGAGAAAAAACCCTAGATCTTGTCCTATAAATTAATGTGCCTGCTTCAAGAAAGAATTAATCTGAATACCAATAGAATTAGTGTTGTGGTGGTGTAGTTTGATCCATTGCATTTTTTTAATCTAGAAAATTACACTTGAATGATTGAGTATGATCAATCATCTATCATCTTCATTTCTTTTCGAGTGTATTTCCTTGATTAAAGAGATTCATTGGATCATCATTTTTCTAGCAATTTGTTTGCTGTTAAGATTGTGTAAGAAATTCATGTTGATACGATTTGATTGTTTTTGCACATATAATATCTCTGATGAATCTTGTTTTTCTGTTTTTGGTTTATTAATTTTGTTCTTATGTTTTTAATCTGCTTGATTCGTTTTTATTACCTGATGATAAGGTTTGCCTTTTCGATGATTGACTTTTTATTATTTATAACTGCAGTTGTTTGTGTTTTCTGACCGTATGTTTAATACTTTATATATCAGATTTTTGGAACAATCTTGATTTTAGAGTTTATTTTTTATTCTTTAGCCTATTTGCAGATCAACCAGCGGCCTCAAGGGTGATTGTGTTACCGAAACCAAGTAGGATGTAGTAACAACACATGTATAGGTTTCCTTTCGATAGCGTTTAACATTACTCTTTTAGACTCACTCTGATATGCGACTATTATTTATCTCTCTAGTTTTATTACAGAATTCACAAAAAGATAAAATTTCTATAGCAACTACGACGAGCAACAATTAACTATCATAGTTGATTTCACAACATCTACTTTGCTGCAGAGTGTTGATGTTTACAGTAGAGGATCCATACTCATAAAACTCAACTGTATTTCTAAAGCTAGGCATCATTAGGTGACTTTTGTGCTTTAAGCACCTTTTCCAGCTTATGTGAATGTGTTAGAAAAATTGTTTCTTGAACTTACCTTGAATCAAGATTTAAATATACTAATATTTGATGATAAGGTGTGTTTGAAACAAGAATGTTCTACCTAGTTCAACATATGAGCATTTAGCAACTTCTTGTTGCATGATGCTACCATCTTTCATTCTTAGATATGACTTATTTCTTTCTTTTTTAAATAAGATTGATGTATGTTTTTATGTCATGGTGATCTTGATGATAGATTTGTTCATGGATCTATTTTAGCATGCAATCTTGCTGTAATATAATTTTTATTTGAATTTGCTATAATACCATTTAGCCTAAAAAAACAATTGGTTTACTATATATATAATGGTTCTCTTGGTACTTGATATAAAATTTAATAACGATGAGATTAGATTAGAACAGAAATACATATAACATAGAGTCTAGACTTGGGTTCAATTGGGATTAAATCATTAAAATATTCAAAAATCCCCATACTAGAAAGGTCTACTCACACATGATTGTAATAGACAAAAGATTAAAGAACAAAGACAAAAAAGTAAACGAGATAAATATAAATGACTGAAAATTTAAAGAGTAGAAAATAAAAGACAGCAATGTAAAGAACTGAAAAATAAAGAACAAAACTTAAGAAAAGTGTAAGAACTTTGATTTCTACATTGGAACAAGATTACAAGTCTTCGTGATGATCCTTTGCCTCATAAATGATGTCTATTTATAGCCTGGAAACTCGGACAATAAATTAAAAACAGTTGCAAGCCATAAGAATCATATTGTGCAACCACGAACTTAGCTTTAACTGGACTAGAGCCATGATTTGTCAAATATCCATTTAATTTAACCTTTTGTTTTAATCGGGGACTCGAGTTATTGTTGTCCACCAAAATTAAAGAGATTTCTAAAAACTTGTCTTGTTGTTCATCAACATCCCGAGTACGAGTTGCTGGCAGGAAACATAAGTTTTCTTGAGAGATACCAGAGTCATGGAAAGAAGTGTCTTTCTAAGCTGTCATAATGTCAATTTTCTCACCTTCATTAACATCAGATTCTACAATCATGTGAACTTAGGATAAAGAAATGGACATAGAAAATAAAAAAAAGATCATCTGATGGTAAGTAAAAGAATATGATTTTAATGAAGATTAGGAAATTGACATTATGACAATGGTGAAAGTTACTGTTTTTATTGACTCTGATATCTCTCGAGAAGAATTATGCTTCCTTCCAGCAACTCATACTCTAGATTTCGCTAAACAATAAGACAAGTGCTTGAAAAGCTCTTTAAATCTGGTGGTCAATAACAACTTTAGATACCCGCTTTCAAAGAAGGATGGACCAAATGGACATTTGATGAATCACGGTTCTAGTCCGTTTAAAGGATATTTCATGGTTTCACAATATTCTTCTTTTTTTTTGTATTCTAATAATAAAACACTCGGTTTGGATAAATGATAATGTAACACTAATAGAAAAAGCGCGTGACATATAAGTTGACATTACAATCACCCATAATTGGTTATGGACGTGTTGTATACAATATCAACTATTAAGTTGTTTATCGATCAACAATTTTGTTTAATTTAACTTTTTAATGTGAGTTGCACACTATAGACGATCCAAATCCTCTTAGAGTACTCAGATGCTTATTTGAGTGTAGGTTCCTTCCTCGTGCTATTCTTAGAATTTTCAAATCTCAAATATGTTTATATTTTTTACATTTTGGTTTCAACATTATTAACATTGATTCGAGGGAAACACGAATTAAAAGAAAATTAAAACTATAAGAAATGGAGTGGGAGATACGACAAAAAATCAACAAATACTCAAAATCTAGCAATTCAACAAAAACAAAGAGTAAATTTTAGGTGACGAGAATAATGGTAATTAAATTGATTTACATTGTGATATGTTTTCTGAAGAATAATGGGTAAATTGAAATTCTTTTATTTTAAAAGCACATTTTACTATTTTACCTTCTTCTACTTTTTTTACCTTTGATAATCCTTTTGTAATATCCTGCTTATTGAACTTTCCCGATGTTTTATCTGTTAACTTATCTCAACTGCGTTTTATGGAAGAAGGGTGTTTTTGTACTTTTGCTTTTAGGATATATATATATATATATATATATATATATATATATATATATATATATATATATATATGAGTTAGAGCCCAAAAATCTTCATTTTTCAAGTTCTTCCTCTCTCTAAGAGTACCAAAACCAGAAACTCTCCTCCTTCTTTATTAACATTTTCGAACCCTAACCCTCCCATGGTCACTCTTTATCTTCTGAATTCTTCAAGCAAGCAAAATCAATGTTGGTAATGGTTTCAAAGCTTGAAGATGATGACTAGTAGGAATTTTTCAAGAGTTGCATGTTTGGATTCTTAGACAGGATGGTTGCATGTAGTGGAGGTTCTAATTGAAGCTTAAGAACTTGTTATCTATTTCATTTTTACAAGTGAGTTCTTTAGATAGATTTCTCACCCATTGTTGTGTGATTGTGTGTGACTTTTAGGAAGAAATTATGAACTTATGTTTGATTTAATTTTGCCACTGATTGTTGAATTGTGCTGTTTATTTGCCATGCAATTTGACTTGTAAGGTTTTTAATGTATTTTGGATGAATTGTGAACAACTATGAGCTGGGTATTGGGATTTTTCAGTGAAAAATGCAAATTCTGCAGGTCTGGGACGATGAATGCTCGCTCAAGCGAGATTCTGCAGGCCTGGACTGATGAAGGCTCGCTCAAGCGAAATTGATGTCGAAACAAAATGGATTTCGCTTGGAATCTCGCATGCATCTCGCTTGCGCGAGATTACAAAGCACATCAAATTTTTTGAAAACTTTCTAGATTTCAGGGACATCAGCGATGCTTTTTCTTGCAGTTCATTTAAACTTAAACCCCTCAATGCCAAGTATCTGATATACATTAATTCGTAGAATACTAAGAGTGAATTTTCATGAGAAAAAGACGGCAAATTCAACGATTAATGGTAATGAGAGTTCGTTAAATCTTTATAATATTTGACGGGATAGAATTATGTTCAGGTAATGGTGAAAACCTAGAGCCCCGGATTAGGAAGTTGAGATTAAGTATGAAAGTATGACTTAACGCATAACGTGAATGATAAGTTTTAAGAAAACAAAATATTATGTAGATGTTGTGGCTTCTGTTATCCTCGCCAGGAGGATACGGAAGGTTCTCGCCAGGAGAATGGGACACACTCCGTAAGGTAGGCCCGCATGTCACTGAGGGAGTCCGTCGGACCTTAGCTAGGCTTTCGTTGGTTTATCAGGGAATGTATTTGGGGTTGCTCCACTCGATGCACTCCATAAAATTTATTCAGGTAAAAATTTATTATGATGAAAGAATATCAGACAAGTTAAAAGTTAGATACAGTAAAGACAATCTAGTTCCCCGCACGATCGTTTAGGAAAGTGTAAATTCACACTCGTATAATCCACCAATCAGTTGTACTGTAGACACGTGATAACCGTAGGTTTCCCTTAAGGTTATCTTCAGCCTAGGATTTAGATAGAGCTCACTGAGACATTATGTCTCATCCCATTCCTTCATTTGTTCAGGTTCACAGGTGGCTCGAAGCAAAGGTAAAGAGAAGGCTTCAGAATGATCGTGCTGTGATGATTCTAGCTTTATGACTTTATGTCCTATGATATATTATGCTGTATAATTATGTTGTAATGAACTTCAGTTTTAAATGTTCACTCGACTGATTATGTAGAATAAATGTATTATACGACTCTAAGAAACCTATGTTTCAGAAATTCCAGACTTATGTCTTTCCGTATTGTAACATTAATGTATCCAGTATCAGTTTTAATGCACGTGTTATATATTCTAGACACTTATAATACGAGCGTTACAAATTGGTATCAGAGCAGGTCGATTCAGATCGTACCTTGGGTCATTAATAGCAAAATCCAAGTAGTAGATTCCTTTGAATCCAAGATGTTTATTCTTATTGTTGTATTGGTTGAATTTGATCAATTTGACTTAAATATGATAGTTAGAACAAGATGTCTGGAGAACGAAGAGGATGGGGCAGGCCTAGAGCCAACTGGAATGTCGAGGAAGATGTTAATCCGGATGCTAATATGTGGGCGCAGATGATGCAGCAGAATCAGCAGATGATTCAAATGATGCAACAACAAATCCAGCAAAATGCTCAATATCAGCAGCAGTGGACTGAAGCTATGCAAGGACAAGGTGTTCATCAACAGCATTCTCCTCCACTAGTCGTTGGGAATCCAGCATTCCGAGAGTTTAACCGGAACCATCCTCTAGAGTTTGATGGTAGCGGTGAACCACAAGAAGCTAAAAGATGGATTAAGCAGATGGAGAAGATCTTCCGAATGACCGAATGTCATGAAGAAGAGAAAGTTCTCTTTGCAACTAACCAATTCAGAGGTGCAGCGGAAGACTGGTGGGAAACCGCTCAACGTAGAATGGTGACTAATAGTGTAGAGATGAATTGGGAAAATTTCAAACAAGAAATGCTAGATAGATACCTCTCTATGTCATACAAAGTCAGAAAGGAGCAAGAGTTCCTACAATTGAAGCAAGGCAATTTGTCTGTGACAGAGTTCACCAAGAAGTTTGAAGAATTGTCTCATTACTCTTCTCATAATGAGTATGGAAGCAATGAGGCATGCAAAGTCAACCAGTATCGGCATGCTTTGAAAGGTGAAATTTATGCAGTTGTGAGTCAACAGAGGTTTGCAAACTTTGATGACATTGTGCACAACAATTTAGAAGCTGAAAGAGGTTTTGACAAGGAAACTAAAGAAGGTTCCACAACTTTTGAAAGAAAGAAAGGCAACTTTGCTGACAAGCATCATGAGAAGCTGAAACCTAGAGGTTCTCCTCAGAACGGGAAACAATCAGGTTCACCTAGAACCAATCCAACTTGCAAGAAGTGTGACAGAGCTCATCCAGGAGAATGTAAAATAGGTTCCAACAACTGTTATGCTTGTGGTCAGTCTGGTCACTATGTAGCAGATTTTCCAAACATGAGGGATAAAGGAAAGGATGCGAATACACCTATGAGTAAGGGCAGAGTGTATTCGCTAGATGGAAAGAAAGCACAGGCTAATGAAGACTTGATTTAGAGGTATGTGTTTTCTTGGTTAGAGTCCAGCTAGAGTCTTATTTGATTGTGGTGCAACATGTTCCTTTATCTCTTTCCAATATGTTGAAAATCTTCAGTTAGTTGTCTCTCCCTTAAATCCTCCCATGTTAGTGTCTATGGCCACTGATGGAGGGATTGTAGCAAACTCTGTTTGTGAGAATTGTCCTATCATCGTATCCAGCAAGACATACTGTATAGATTTAGTATGTCTTCCCATGAAGCAACTTTATGTGATCTTAGGCATGGATTGGCTTTCAGCAAATCATGTGTACATTGGATGGTCAGAAAAAAGTATCTACATGCCTGCTAGTAATACGGTTGAAGAAGTAGCTTTGTCTGAATTGCTCAAGCACACTCACTAGATGATCAAGTTTATTTGTGCTTAAGATAAGGGTTTCTATGTCATGCTCACGGTGACTTCATAATCATATATAAGTCCCAGTGATATTCCAGTTGTCAATGAATATCCGGATGTCTTTCCTTCAGATCTATCTAGCTTACCCCTTGAAAGAGAAATTGAGTTTTCAATTGATTTGATTCCAGGAGCATAATCAATATCAGTGGCACCTTACAGGATGTCGCCTTTGGAACTCAAAGAGTTAAAATCTCAATTAGAAGAGCTTATTCAGAAGCACTTTATCAGACCCAGTGTGTCTCCTTGGGGTGCACCAGTGTTATTAGTTAAGAAGAAGGATGGTATCATGAGGATGTGCATCGATTATCATCAGTTGAACAAGGTAACCATAAAGAACAAGTATCCTCTACCCAGAATAGATGACTTGCTCGATCAACTTAAGGGAGCAACAATGTTCACTAAAATTGATCTCAGATCAGGCTATCATCAAATTCGTGTCAATTCTTCAGATGTATCCAAGACGGCTTTCAGAACGCGTTACAAACACTATGAATTTTTAGTTATGCTTTTCGGTGTGACTAATGCTCCAACAGTATTCATGGATTACATGAACAGAATCTTTCAGCCATACCTAGATCAGTTTGTTATTATCTTCATTGACGACATATTGATCTATTCCAAGAACCCGCAAGAACATGCTCATCATTTGAGAATGGTGTTTCTTGTAGATCTTCTTCTGAGCAGCAGTGTGAAGCTTACGGTCAATGGCAACACCTTCGTCATCAAGTTGTAAGTCACCAATACCATCTTCTAGTATGTCCCAAAGTTCTTCATCAAGACCCATGACATAGCTATAGAAGTTGGTTTTCCACCAAGAAAATTCTTCAGGATCACCATTAAACTTTGGAATTTTCCCATAATCAGCTTTCTTACTGCTGTTATTGGATCCATAGTCATATGGTATAGCAGCACCAGAATTAGCACCAGAAGTAGAAGGTTCACTAGAAGACATGTTTTTCTCTGGATCTTTTCTGTTACATGGTTAAGTGCTATGACAACAGAGCCGCAACTCTGATACCAACTGAAGGTGAGAAAAACACAAGAAGGGGGGGTTGAATTGTGTTAACTTTTTCGCAACTCTTGAGGAGTGAGAATCTGTTTTCCAGGGTCAGAGTCTGTATGGATTCAAAACCTGATGGAAGACCAGAGTCTGTTGCAGCGGAAATAAACAAGAGATAAAGAGAAAGAGAGAACACAAGCAATTATACAGGTTCCTTCCACAAACCGGAAGTAGTCCTGTCCCCCTTACACTTCCAATGAGAGTTCCACTAAAATGTAATTAACAATTACAAGTTGCTCAAACACAAAGTAAGAGACTTCCAATTGATCAAGCACGCAGGCAAGAGACTTCCAATGCTCAAAGACACAACTAAGAGACTTCTTTGCTCAAGCACACAGGCAAGAGACTTCTGACACAATTTACAGAAGATTGAATAGAGTTGGAAACACTTGATAAACAATCAAATGTGTTCCAATTACAAAACAAAGACATACTCTATTTTTTTGATACACTTAGAAATTCTAGGATACAAAGATTGTAAGAATTTGCTAAGTTGTTGATGTATTTCTGGTTTGACTTAGAGAGAATACAATAGTTTGATAGCGTAGTTTTTCTGTTGTAGAGTCCAACATATTCTTCAAGTCTTCTATCCTTTATATAGGCGTTGGAAAGAGACGCTGAGACAATCCAGCACATCACAGAGAATTCTGGAAGCTTGATCAATAGTTGTTGATCTGTTGCTTGATATGGTAATAGTCCTTCAAATGCATATTTTGAATCCCATTCCTTTTGAAGCGAAATACCGGTAGACACAGTTGCCAAACTATACGAGGTAGTGGAGTAGTGGAAACAGAGTTCGTACACAAGTACTTTGTCCTATTCTGCATTCTTTGTCGCTGAGCATTCCACGCTCAAGTTGACTTTGAAGCTAGCCGTTACTCCAAATGAAGGTTTCTTATGCATCGAAATGCCTTCAGAAATCCTTCTAAACAAATCTTCAGTTTGTAGGCTTCAGACTAACTGTAGTACTTCAGCTTCTGATGATCTTCAGACTCTCTTGAACTTCAGGTTCTGATGATCTTCAGACTCTCTTGAACTTCAGATTCTCTGAGTCTTCAGGATTTCTTGAAACAGCTTCTGATGATTCTTCAGATTCTCATGAACTTCAGAATCACAAGCAACAAGATTTTCTGAATTTTTGCTCTCAAAATGTTCTAACAGAATACTTACTAAGATTGAAATCTTGATTAAGATCCTGCATACTTAAACAAAAATTTAGAATATCCAATTGACAATTTTTAATACCTTGTTATCATCAAAACTCAAAAGTGATATTGCTGAACACCCTTGTTCCAACAATCTCCCCCTTTTTGATGATGACAAACATTAGTATTTAAAAGGTCAATTGTTGTTAATCTAATTAACAAATTGACTAAAGGGTCTGAGGTTTGTAAGCTCTGACTCTCCCTGAGTCTGATAGTCTTTAATGTGAGGTTTGTAAGCTCCCCCTAAGTTCTATCCATGTTAATTAAATTCATTTTCAACACAAATAACTGAGTCAAATATCACAAAATAAATAAAAAGATATGAGAGAAGATTCTTTTTAAATTAAATTGCAAGAATTTAATTTAAGGGGCTCAGAATCTAATGAAGTACCTATCGCAACCTTCCCTTTTCTTCAGACTTAGCATGAATAAATAAATAAAAAATACTCACTGTTCTTTCTCCCCCTTTTGTCATCAACAAAAAGGTTTGAAGACAAGTTTCTCCCCCTTTTTACAAGACTCCAATTGAGGGAAAATTTTTTTTTAGAGAAAATGAGAAGAGAAGATTCAGAGCAAAAACTTATAGAGTCTGTTTTAAAAAAAAAACTTAAACAAGACAGATTCTAAGTAAGATAAGATAGTTAGACTTCAGAAGTACTCAGATAAATATATCAAGATATATCAGGAGCACAAATAAATAGAAGTAAAAGAACTATCTAGAAGCAAAGATTCAAGAGCTTGATAAATATAAAAGAGTAAAAGTTCAGAAGCAACAGAAAAACAGCAGATAAAAGTACAAGCAAAACAAAACTTAATAAAAACTAGGTGTGCAAGAGCTTCTGTCCTCCTGAGATGAGCTTCTCTCCATTCTAGCTTCTTCTTGAACCTTGTGAAGCTTCTTCTTCAGAGTCTCATAAACCATTGATTCCCTTGGATTGTACTGATCATAATCAAAGAACGGTTTATTATCTAATGCCAGAACAAGAGTTCTTAGCCTTTGCTTCCTCAACTTTCTTGATTTCTTCCATATGCTTGGCAAGAACGATAGCTTGTTCTTTTCCTGCAGCCTTCTGAATTGTAGTGACAAAATCCTTAAATTCATTCTTCACAGCAGCAAATTTATCCACATAACTGACATTGAGGATTGGCACAAATCTTAGCTCAATAATTTCCTTCAGATTTGAGCTTGACATTCCATAGAACTCATCTATTCTCAACGAATGAAAGAGGTTGGGAAGTATTTGAGTTTGGGTTGGCTCAGTTGAAGTTGAAGGTTTAGATGTTAAGGCTGTTTGTAAGGTTTCTGAAACTATAGTTTGAGGTTGTTGAAGAGGTTCAGGAACAGCTTCAGACACAGCCTCTGCTACACATTCTGTTACAAGTTCTGGGTCAGGAATAACATCAGATTCTGCATCAGAGTCTCAAAGACTGGTTCCTTTTCAGTTACAGTTTCTGGTTCTTTTGTAGCTTCTGGATGATTTTCTGGTTCTGGTTGAGGTACAAAGTCTGGTTTTGATACATATTCTGTAGTCTTGGTTGTTTTGGATTTTGCAAGGGTCTTAGGCAATTCTCCTCCTAGATGTTTCTCAAGAGAATCTAGGGTATCTAGAGAGCCTATTTAGGTTGTTTCTTGTCGAGGAGATGGTTGTGAAGATTAGATGGGTTCTTTGGGTTCTTTAGTAGGCTGAATTACCTGAAGTGGTTTAAGAAAGGATGGTCGAGCAGGATGGTCATGTGGAAAATTCTGAGACACTGTGATGGTGCCTTGGATAACCCTGTCAATAGTTGAATCAACATATTCTCCTATTCTTGGGTCAAGAGGGTCAAGAGATGTGATTGGTTTGATTGGTGAGGGGGTCTTATTGCGAAGGGATGGAATGGCTCTGCTAAGAGGAATATTATCTGATTCTGTTTCAGATGAGGATGGTGACTCTTGATTCGTAGATGAGAAAGGTGAGTCAAAATAAATATTATCTGAGACATTAGCTTTTAGAGAAGCTGGTTGTTCAGAAGCATCAGACAAAGCAGCTCCTAATTGGTCAACTTCTGCAAGGTTAGCAGGACCTTTCTGTTTCAAAGCTGCTGCAAGCAACTTAGCAGCTTCCTTCACAGTCTCATCTCTCAGACCTTCTGTCACAACTTCTGTTGCCATAGCCTTGCCAGCAGCATGTTCATCTTCAACCATAGATACAGAAGTACCTATCTTCTGTGCTAGATCCTTAGCCACAGGAATAACTTCTTTCTTTCTTTTCTTGAACTGACTTTCTTCTTCATCAGACTCAGCATCAAGATACTCATTAATTTCCTCCACAAGCCTTTTCTGATCTCTATCAGCTTTGCCTTTCTTTGCTTTCTTCTCATTCTTTGCCTTCTTCTCGTCCTTTGCCTTCTTCTCATCCTTGGATTTCTTTATCCTATCCTTGATTTCCTTGGATGCAGGAGCAGCAGATAGAGGCATATAAGCTATGGTTTCTGAAGCAACAATAGTCACTCCTGGAAGAGTTGTTAACTTAGACTTCTTCTTCTTCTTCTTCTTAGGAGGTTTTTGCTTCTCTTCCTCCTCTTCTAGATTGACCTCCTTGGTCCTTTTGCCTTTGACCTTAAGAGGACCTCCTCCAAGAGACTCAGGAATGGCTGAATAGTTGATTACTCTACCAGTCTCATTGTAGTAATCTACTACAAATCTTGCAAGGACCTCAGGATTGTCTTCTTTGGAAATAGGGGGGAAGTCTATCATCAGGTCAGATTGAACAGAAGAATCCTTCATATCTTCATTAGAAGGTATGTACTTCTTGACAATCTTCATGTATTGAAGAGTCTTGCCATTAATGATTCTCCCTGTTATTGTTCCAAGTTGAGCATCAGACACTACACTAGATTCTGTTAAGACCTTTAAGAGTCCTCCTTGATACAGAATCTCAGAAATCAATCTTCCAAAAGGAACTTGTCTTCTGGACTTGTTTTGGCCTTGCCTGATAGCCCATCACATGTGGTGTGATGACAGTCCGTCATTTCAGATTTTTAGAGTCTTTTTAAGATATTTTTGAGTTCACAAGCAAGCTTAACAGCAAGGAAAGCAAGAAAAATAGAAGATTTTGAAGAAACAGTTGTGTTGATGTTTTTATTGAGTCTGGAGCATTTTTAGACAGCTTGGAGGTGCAAAAAGCAAGAAAGTACAAAAAGTTGGAGTTTGCCACTGCCACTAAATCGTGACACGCTTTCAAAAATCGTGACACGGTTGCAAAAGCGTGTCACGTTTTCAAAAATTGTGACACGTTTTTGACAGCACTAAAATGGGAAAATTGCTTATTTAAGCTGAAGGCAAGGTTGAAAACAAGGGTTACGAATTGGAGAGAGCAAAGTGCGATTTTGAGACCTAAAGACGGCTAGGAGGGCGAATTCTTCAACCTTCTATCAGTTCATGTATGTTTTGATTCCATTATTGATTATGCTATTTGTAAACTCGATTATGAGTAGCTAAATCTCTTGGAGATTAGGTCTGAGATGAATCTTTGTAACCCTAATTGATACATGTTGCTGTGAAACTCTATTTATTGTGAATGACAATCTAGTTTTTATTCAATTCAATTGTTCTTAATGCTTTATATATTCTGATCACATATATATATGATTTGGTGAGAACGAATGACTACTGACCATAGCTTTCGACTTTGACCTAATTGAATTGTTCTAATAATTATAATTAGTCTAGGAATGGATAATTCTTTATTAGTGATATTAGGTTAACGTGCTTCAAACCTTCGAAGATTATTAGACCACCTAAGGGATTAGGGGCTGTAATCTTAGAAGAGGGTCCTAACTCAAGGGATTGATTAGGACTATTTTGTTAACTATCGTGAAACTAGAAAATCATTCATAAGAATAGGTACAGTATATCAATTAGGGGAACTTAGATGATTTGAAAGACCTGATCTCATCTCTCTTCATATTTTCTAACCAAATCTATATTTTCTAATAGAATCTTTATTTTATTTTATGTTATTTAATTTTATGCAATCAAATCAAATCTACTGCCTAGGGCAAACAAAATAATTTATACATCCTAAATATTTACTTTATTTCTAAATTGAGATTAACACAGTCCTCGTGGATACGAACTTATTTTATTACTTCGATAGTATTTGGTACCTTGCCAAAATTCTATCAAGTTTTTGGCGCCGCTGCCGGGGACTGTTAAATCATTTCAACTTGGAAATTTTGTTTTTATTTAGGATTTCTGTCATTTATATTTTTGTTTATATATTAAAAAAAAAAATTCCCTTCATGTTCATCTTCTTGTACTTTGCTACTAAAAAGTTTGTCCAAGTTTTGCAGCTATGATAGACAGGTTAGTAGACATGTTACGCCTCTATGACATAGAAGAGATTGTTACGTTGCAGTATGAAAAATATATTCTATCTTTGAAGATCAAATATTTGGACAATGCAATCTCGAGATTAAATAAGAAAAATGATCGTTATGAGGCAAATCAACCAGGTAGTGATTGTGAAGGGAAGAAAGAGATGATCAACATCGATTACAATACTCAACTTCAAAATATTTTAGATAATTTCTTGGTGTCAAATCAAGTTTCATTTGAGAAGTTTGATGTTCAGTGTGGTGATCTTGTTGAGAAAGCACATGAGTCTCAGAGGAAGTTGGTTCAGATGGAGACTGAGTATCACAAGGATGTGGTGGAAGAAAATCCCAAAGTAAGGAGTATTGATATTTACCCGAAGTCTGAACCAGTGGGGGTTAAGGAAATCACTCGTGTGCAAAATGATACATGTCCTTCTCTAAGGTGGGAGAGTTCAAATTCTAAAGGTTTAACAATGGGTGCATGGGAGTATCTGATTCTTTGTGCCAAATTCATGGAATTCCTACCAAACAAGAGGAAGAAGAAGGATGATGTGTTCTTTCTGACATATTTGCAACCCTAACAGTGGTTAAAGCGTCAAGCTCAATGACGTAAAAGAAAGCGCTTGGTGGGAGGCAACCCATCATTTTCTTATGTTTTTATTTTCAGTATCTTATTTCTATTGTTGAGTCAAACAATTTGTCTTTAATTTTCAGTTTGGATTAACTCAGTTTTATCCCCCTATTATGTAATTGAATCTGAACTTGTTTATTATTGATGAATTTGTTTGTTTGTTGACTTTTTACAGTTTAGTAACAAATGTTTGTTCAAGTGATATTCCAAAAGTTCAAAAGGAGGAGTGACTTGTGTTCAAAGGCGAAGTGTACGGCAATTAAAGATAGGTAGTCACAACTCCCAGAAATCTAAACACTGTAAGGTTCATGGCCAAATTTTATTTTTCAATTTACTTATATAAGAGTGTTCCATGCTTTTACATTTTTAGAACTTGCATTGTTTCTCTATTGTCGATTGATTTTTGTTATTGCATACTGAGGTAAAAGTGCTTGGTCCTGTGAGCCTTTTTGAAGCCTACCCTGTTTATATTGAATTTATATCCTCTTTTTAGCCAAATTGAGCCGGTAGGTTTACAACTTTTTGTTCGGTGACAAACTACATTACAGGCTTAGAGACTTTTAGGATTTATCCCCATTTGTTTTACCTGGGTTAGGCATTGTAGAATGTTGCTAAATAATAAGTTTGGGGTTGCTATTGGAATTCGCAACCAACTATGTTTGGGGTGGGAGTACTAGAGAACAAAGAATAGAACAACTGTGAAAAAAAAAAGAATGAAAAATACACAGAAAAATGGTGTATAAAAAAAAAAGAATGAAAAAGGGACATATCATTGAAAATCCGAGTAACTTTAAACTCGATCGTCCCAAAAAGTTACAAATGTTCTCTAGTACCTTTACAAATTGTTGTTTCAAAGGTGAATTAAGGGATTGAATTCATGCTTTAATTTCTGTAGGAGTGCCTAACTCATGATTTGTGTAGCCTACTTATCCAAATATTATCCCACCTTCACCTAAGCCCCGTTATAACTCTTAAAGACCTCAAAGTGTACATTGACATTAATTTTGATTGACGTTTAGAAACTTTTCAAGCTTATGGTAATATGTAGATTGCATGTCGACTATGTGTGAACCCTATTCAAATTGTTGCGTGGAGTTGTGAGTTGGTGGATGCTAACAAGTCAAACTAGCTCATCTTTAGCTAGTAAGGAGTTGAACTTTTGGGTACTATCACTTGATCAGGTAATTGTTATTTTACTGTCGATTGTCAATATTGCAAGTAGATTCCTTGAGGACAAGGAATGGTTCAAGTTTGGGGTTGTGATGACAGTCCGTCATTTCAGATTTTTAGAGTCTTTTTATGATATTTTTGAGTTCACAAGCAAGCTTAACAACAAGGAAAGCAAGAAAAATAGAAGATTTTGAAGAAACAGTTGTGTTGATGTTTTTATTGAGTCTGGAGCATTTTTAGACAGCTTGGAGGTGCAAAAAGCAAGAAAGTACAAAAAGTTGGAGTTTGCCACTGCCACTAAATCGTGACATGCTTTCAAAAATCGTGACACGGTTGCAAAATCGTGTCACGTTTTCAAAAATCGGGACACGTTTTTGACAGCACCAGAATGGGAAAATTGCTTATTTAAGCTGAAGGCAAGGCTGAAAACGAGGGTTACGAATTGGAGAGAGCAAAGTGCGATTTTGAGACCTAAAGACGGCTAGGAGGGCGAATTCTTCAACCTTCTATCAGTTCATGTATGTTTTGATTCCATTATTGATTATGCTATTTGTAAACTCGATTATGAGTAGCTAAATCTCTTAGAGATTAGGTCTGAGATGAATCTTTGTAACCCTAATTGATACATGTTGCTGTGAAACTCTATTTATTGTGAATGACAATCTAGTTTTTATTCAATTCAATTGTTCTTAATGCTTTATATATTCTGATCACATATATATATGATTTGGTGAGAACGAATGACTACTGACCATAGCTTTCGACTTTGACCTAAAAGAATTGTTCTAATAATTATAATTAGTCTAGGAATGGATAATTCTTTATTAGTGATATTAGGTTAACGTGCTTCAAACCTTCGAAGATTATTAGACCACCTAAGGGATTAGGGGTTGTAATCTTAGAAGAGGGTCCTAACTCAAGGGATTGATTAGGACTATTTTGTTAACTATCGTGAAACTAGAAAATCATTCATAAGAATAGGTACAGTATACCAATTAGGGGAACTTAGATGATTTGAAAGACCTGATCTCATCTCTCTTCATATTTTCTAACCAAATCTATATTTTCTAATAGAATCTTTATTTTATTTTATGTTATTTATTTTTATGCAATCAAATCAAATCTACTGCCTAGGGCAAACAAAATAATTTATACATCCTAAATATTTACTTTATTTCTAAATTGAGATTAACACAGTCCTCGTGGATACGAACTTATTTTATTACTTCGATAGTATTTGGTACACTTGCCACCATCACATGTGGTGCATCACATATCTTGGAAAGTTAATTTCTTCTTGTTGATCAAGAAGTACAAAAGCACCTTGTGATCCACAGATAGAGTGTATGTTCCTCCACCTTTCTGAAGCATACTGTCCAGGATGATCTTCAGAAGCACCCTATGATCTGGATGCATGTCCACCAACTTATTTGAAGGTCTTCCATCAAAGAAGAGTTTGTTGCAGATGTTCATCCATTCACTCTTCTTATCAACATTCCACTAAAATTTACCAAGGTTGGTCACCCTGCACGCCCTGGTAACAATTTCCTCGTTGATGAGGATTGGAATCCCATCACTGCTGATCTTACTTCTAGACCAGTGTAAGGTTTCAGACCCATTTGTTTTCTGGTTTAGCCAGCAAGTGAAGGGTTGTTCATGATTGCAGCAGTTTCTTCTATGGTCGCATCATCCTTGTCGAAAACTTCTGCTCTCACCTAGAGATCTCTAACCAGTTCTTGATATGTTGGTCCATTCAACATACCGAAATAACTCCTCATTCCTTGAGCAAGAAAGTGTGTTAAAAACTTCGATACCATGCTTCAACAATGATCCAAAATCTACTGGAGATTCAACTTGAACATCCAGAGTTTCTTTGATGATGTTCATCGTCCTGGGTTTGATGACATAGGATTTACCAGTTTTGATGATCACACCGGATTGAATGAGTTCACTTGCCATTTTAGGGTTCTAGGTTTGATTTAAAGAAAAAGAGTTTTTCAGAGACTAAAACGAAAGAGTATAGATCAGAGAAAAATCAAAGTGTGGAAAGTGAAGTGGGTTGTGTGTGATTGCTATTTATAAGGAAAGTTGAAAACGTTTGAAAATGAGAAGGGGACAAACAAACATAAGCATTTAGGACAAAAGAGCATGCAGCCGTAAAAGTTTTGGGAAGACACGAGAGTTACTTGTTAAACGGAATAAAATCATTGCCCTTTGATTTTCTACCCAATACAAACAGACCACGTATGAGAACCTAAAAAGTAACTGTCAACGTAGTAGGACAGGTGTTACTGAACTCAACAGTCATCCTTCCACTAATATGAGCTTCGTAAGAGTCTAAGTTTCCTTAACAGAGTCTGAGTGTCTTTAGAAGCTTATATTCATCAGAGTCTCCAAGAGAGAGTCTGATTCTCAATTAGCTTCTGAGTAACTTTCAGAGTCTGAATTCTGTCTTCAGGAGCACACATTACACAGAGACATAGAACATGTTCAAATTTTTCTTTATAAAATCGAATCTTTCAACACTTATAGGTTTAGTAAATATATCAGCCCATTGATGATCAGTATCAATGAATTGAATATCTAAATTTCCTTTTTGAACATAGTCTCTAATAAATTGATGTTTAATCTCAATGTGCTTTGCTCTTGAATGCAAAATTGGATTCTTAGATAAACATATAGCAGCTGTATTATCATAATAAATTGGGATACAGTTTTTAGTTATTTGATAATCCTCACGCTGATGTTTCATCCAGAGTAGTTGTGTACAACAACTAGTAGCTGAGATGTATTCTGCTTCTGCTGTAGACAAGGCAATTGTTGCCTGTCTCTTGCTAGCACAAGATATCAGATTCTCTCCCAAAAATTGACAATTGCCACTGGTTGATTTTCTTTTAATCTTGTCTCCAGCATAGTCAACATCACAAAATCCAACTAGCTTATAATCTAAAGATTTCTTATACAGAAGTCCAAGATTAGTAGTTCCTTTCAGATATCTAAAGATTCTTTTAACAGTAGTTAAGTGAGACTCTCTAGGATCTGATTGGAACCTTGCACACAGACATACATTAAATAAAATATCAGGTCTAGATGCAGTTAAGTATAACAAAGAACCTATCATACCTCTATATAGCTTCTGATCAACTTTGGTTCCTTGATCTTCTTTGCTCAGAGTGCAGGTTGGATGCATTGGAGTGTTCATTTCCTTGCAGTCCTCAAGATTGAACTTCTTCAGGAGCTCTTTAGTGTATTTGGACTGATGAACGTAGACTCCATCTTTGCATTGGTTGATTTGAATTCCCAAAAATAACTTCAATTCTCCCATCATGCTCATTTCAAATTCATCCTGCATTACCTTAGAGAACTCTTTGCAAAGTGAACCATTAGTTGAACCAAAAATGATATCATCAACATAAATCTGAACTATAAGAATGTCCTTCTTCAGAGTCTTTCTGAATAGCGTAGTGTCAACTTGTCCTCTTTCAAAGTCATTTTGAATTAAGAAATTACATAGTCTTTCATACCTAGCTCTGGGAGCCTGTTTCAAGCCATATAATGATTTCTTCAGTTTATAAACATGTTCAGGATGTTTTAGATCCTCAAAACCAGGAGGTTGTTTGACATATACTTCTTCAGAAATGACACCATTAAGAAATGCACTCTTAACATCCATTTGATAAAGATTATGTTGTAAATAACTGCATAGGAAAGAAGTAACCTGATTGCTTCCAATCTTGCAACTGGAGCAAATGTTTCAGTGTAATTAATGCCTTCTTGCTGACTGTAGCCTTGTGCAATAAGTCTGGCCTTGTGCAACAAGTCTGGCCTTGTTTCTGATTACTTCTCCTTGTTCACTAAGCTTGTTTCTGAACACCCATTTAGTTCCAATAATGTTCTTGCGCTCAGGCTTAGCTACTAGATCCCACACTTCATTCCTTTTGAATTGATTAAGTTCATCTTGCATTGCTAGAATCCATCCTTCATCTCCAAGTGCTTCTTCAATAGAGGTTGGTTCAATAACAGATAATAATCCCAAAGCAGACTCTTCTTGTCTGAAATGTGATCTAATTCTTCTGGGACTATCTTTGTTGCTAGTGATTTGATCCTCAGGATGTGAAGACTTGTATTTGAATGTATGTTTGGATTGACTAGCTTGCTGAGAACCATCTTGAGCTTCTTCAGAAGTTTCTTCATCAGGAACTTCAGGGGATGCTACAGCTTCTGGAGTATCTTCAGATTCTTTAATCTGATCAGGTTCTGAGTTGTTATCAGAATCTTGAGAACTTGCAAAACTTTCATCTTGCTCTGGAGTTTCACTTCCAGGCACTTTTTCATCAAATCTGACATGCATAGATTCTTTTACACATTATGTTTCTGAATTATACAGTCTGTATTCCATAGATCTTTCAGAGTAACCTAAAAAGATTCCCTTCTGAGCTTTGGCATCAAATTTCTTTAGATAAACTTTATTGTTCAGAATATAACATGTACATCCAAACTGATGAAAGTAAGATATGTTAGGTTTCCTGCCTTTAAAGAGTTCATATGCTGTTTTGTTCAACAAGGGTCTGATGTAGATCATGTTCTGAACATAACATGTTGTGTTTACTGCTTCTGCCCAAAAATGTTTAGCCAAACTGTTCTCATGGATCATGGTTCTTGCCATTTCTTGTAAGGTTCTGTTCTTTCTCTCTACAACCCCATTTTGTTGTGGAGTTCTAGGAGCAGAGAATTCATGGATAATTCCATGAGGAAAGACCTCAAACATAGTGTTGCATTCTGTCATTTTAATGATTTTTTCTTTTCTTTGGGCGACCCTGCGTGGCGCCTTATTTTGCTTGTGATGAGGGCGACCTCTTATGGTGCCCTGCTGACTTCTTAAGGATGGTCCTTACCGGATTATCCTTTGACATTAAGTTTCCAACTCTTTGTGTTGTTTCTAAACAGCTTTTTGCCATTTGTTTTTGTTTTCCGTGCTTATTCGATGTTTGTTAGATAATTTGCTTAGCAATGTTTAACTAGCGTTGAAGCTATATTTTAGGATTCACCCGCCTAACTTGAGTGACATTAGTCGTGATATTTGTATTTAAACATTATGGGCTTTTTACTTTTAGCAATTTCGCAACTTATCGAACTAATTTTAACCTCCGTGGATTTTTTAAAACTTCGCAACTTGGCGAACTACAGTTAACCTCCGTGGGTTGTCTGATTTGCGGTACGTGGCGACTTAAATATAACCTTCGTGGGTTGTCTGATTTGCGCTACGTGGCGACTTAAATATAACCTCTGTGGGTTGTCTAACTTGCGCTACGTGGCAACTTAAATATAACCTCCGTGGGTTGTCTGATTTGCGCTACTTGGCGACTTAAATATAACCTCCGTGGGTTGTCTGACTTGCGCTACGTGGCGACTTAAATATAACCTCCGTGGGTTGTCTGATTTGCGCTACTTGGCGACTTAAATATAACCTCCGTGGGTTCTCTGATTTGCGCTACATGGGTTGTCTGATTTGCGCTACATGGCGACTTAAATATAACCTCCGTGGGTTGTATGATTTGTGCTACGTGGCGACTTAAATTTAACCTCCGTGGGTTGTCTGATTTGCCATGGTGCTTTATTCACCTTGCTACTAATGAGAAACATAAAAGTATAAGCAGTAGAAAATTAAGCAACAGAGATAAGTCATCACGTATTTTTCGAAGAAGATAGGGTGCCTCGTTAAAAACCCCTGCCCTTGCAGGGGAAAAGAGTGCTTCCCTATCCCTTTTTCATTAAACGAATAATAGAAAAAATAGCATATAGCTTGTCTAGTTAGAAAGGAAATACAAAATATGAAAAAAAATTAAAACAGGCCTATAAGGCTCTAACTATAATAATGACGTAGGTTGACCACATTCCAGGTACGTGGCACTGCTTCCCCATTCATCTCTTTTAATTTATAGGCTCCGTGAGGGAACTTCTCTCTGATCTTGTAAGGACCTTCCTAGTTTGGAAGTAGCTTTCCAATTCTGGTTGGGGCGACAACTTTTTCCAGCACGAGGTCGCCTACCTTCATTTCTATGGGAATGACTCTAGAGTTGTATCGGCGGGCTGCTCTTTGCTTGGCAGCGAATTCCCTAAGGTGAGCCTGCTCTCTGACTTCATCGATCATGTTCAAGCTAGATCAGACACCTACTTCGTTTAATTCTCACAAGAAATTCGGTTGATATGTTCAAACAGAAAAAAAACAAGCGAGATAACAGAAATTGACGAACACCTGCAAAAATTACTTGTTAATTTCCTTAGATTATTCCTAGAGTTACCTTCTTCAGAAAAATTATCGCGCCTCCATGTAGGAGTGTATATCTCGACTGGAAGCATCGCATCGGTGCCATAGACCATTGTGAACGGTGCTTCCTTGGTTGTAGAATGTGGTGTTGTATGATAAGACCAAAGTACCTATACTTATCATGTCGAATAATTTGCACTTGTCATGCTGTCACTATGTGATCCTTACTATTGGAGGATTTGTATAAAGGAAAAGAATTGGGTGTAGAAATTACCTCATGAAGATGTTCTGCCCAAAGGCTCTTGGCGACTTCAAACTTTTTCTTGATTCCATTTAGGATTACTTTGTTTGCTGATTCTGCTTGTCCGTTAGCCTGTGGGTGAACCACTGAGAAGAACTTTGTTTGTATTCCCAGATGTTTGCAAAAATCCACCACTGTAGCACTAGCGAACTGAGCTCCATTGTCTGATACTATGAACTTAGGAAGGCCAAAACAACATATAATTTTCTTCCAATAAAACTTTTTTATCCATTCAACTGTGATTTTGGCGACTGCTTCGATCCATTTGGTGAAGTAGTCCACTCCTACAATAAGGAGTTTCAAATGTCCTGGTGCTAACGGAAAATGTCCTACAATGTCAACCACCCATTTGTGAAAAGGCCAAGGCGAGTATACTGAAGTCAATTCATGCGTCGGGGCGTGCTTCTTGTCGGAGAACCTTTGACACTTATCACACTTTCGGACATAGTAGGCCAGTAATATCCTGCACGGAGCAGTTTTGCAGCAAGAGCTCGTCCTCCAATGTGGCTTCCGCAAACTCCTTCATGAACTTCCAAAAGGACTAATTCCGTTTCGCCTTCTGCTAGGCAGCATAGAATTGGAGTAGCCTTTCCCATCTTGTACAGCTTCCCTGAGATGATGGTAAATTTGGAAGCCCTTTTTCAAACGATCTGCTCCTCATCTTCATCCTTTGCTTTAAAAGATCCTGTTAAGTACTTCAGTAGGGGTGCCATCCACCCTTCACTCTCTTCTGTTAACGAATTTACCTCTAAAGTTTCCGTACACGGAGATGTGATTACCTCTTGGATGACAGTTCTGTTGTTACCTGGTCTCTTGGTGCTGGCGAGCTTGGCGAGCAAGTCTGCTCGAGAGTTTTGCTCTCTCGGGACGTGAATGGCCTCAAAGAATTTGAAAGTTGCTGCTAAACTCTGAACTTTGGCTAGATATTTGACAAGCTGGGCGTCCTTTGTTTGATACTCTCCTGTGATTTGGCTGGTTACTAACTGAGAATCACTCTTTGCTCGTAAGTTCTCGGCCCCCATCTCTCTCGCGAAGGTCATTCCAGCGATGAGTGCTTCATACTCTGCCTGATTGTTGCTTGCTTTGAACTCAAAACGAAGGGATTGCTCGATTATAAGCTCGCTGGGTCCTTCTAATACTATTCCCGCTCCACTTCCTTTTAGATTGGAAGAGCCGTCAACTGATAACAGCCATACATATGGAATCTCTTCTTCGAGTGGGGATGCGAACTCGACGACGAAGTCTGCCAAAACTTGTGACTTGATAACGTAACACCCCGTTTTCCCAAAGTAAAAATTTCATAATTAAATCAGAGTATCATATAAAACGGAATGCTACATTTCTTAAATTCTTAAAAATGGAATAAATAATAATTTATCCTAGTCAAAATTATTGAAACATCGCAGCGGATAAAATTCAAGTTAACAAAAATAGTTTTGGCACGCAGGCCTCATAAAAACGTCTCAACATAAATCAACTGAAAACTTAAATAATAATCAATACGTAAGGAATAGAAAATTGCTATAAAAGTTCCCAACCCGTTACGTATCAGAGCACCTAAGGACACAGTGAGGGTAGCCACTCACAACAGCAAACAGCAGCTAAGCTTAATCACCTGCAAGTTACCCATAGGGAAGGCAACATTTCCAAGCAGAAGGGGTGAGATTCACAAAACAAAAACATTAAACGTATATTTCAACAATTATATTTAACAACATAACTTCATCATCATATATCATAGCAATAGTCAAGTAACATCCTAATCACCATCATAATCAACGTCATAATTCAACTTAATAGTTTGACTCGACAATGCAACTTCGACTCGACTTATGCAACTTAGACATCTTAATCATGCATGTGGTACCATATTGAGTATAAATATACTCCTAGGGCATAAGCCCTCGTCGCTATTGTGCATAAAAATACTCCTAGAGCATAAGCTCTCGTTGCTATTGAGCAAAAGCTCTTAGGGCATGAGCCCTCGTCTCTGGATGAATATGCATGGACTCAACTTCTTAAATCTTAGACATCTCAAAATAAACTCCAATAATTTGGATTACAACATCATAAATCTCATAATAACACATGCAACTTTTAATCAATAACAACATGGCAGCACATCAACATCTCAAACATAGTAAAATCGTAAACATTTACATACATCATCTCTTATAATTCAAAGAAAGCATATACACTTGTATATGTCACTATTAACAAATCAAGTATTAATTCACAGCTCTACAGGTTGTCTTAATATTACAGTGGTACTTAATTCTGATCCAGGGGTAATCGCATAACTAATCGTGCGACAAGAGTCGCATTATTCTAAAGAGTCAGCCTGATACAGAACTACTCGCTATGGCGAGTGGGGTCTCTCGCCTTGCGAGCCATTAAGGGTTACTCGCTACGGCGAGTTGAACTGCTCGCATTGCGAGCCATCACGGGTAGCTCGCTATGGCGAGTGGGTTGCTCGCCTCGCGAACCTACTAAGGGCTGCTCGCTATGGCGAGTGGTTTGCTCGCCTCGCGAGTTTATGAAGAGCACTCGCCGTGGCGAGTTGAGTGCTCGTTGTGGCGAGCGATGACATAACAGTTACGGGGTTACGAGGGTTTTCACCCAAAACCCCAAATTTCATCCTATTCCTTCCCAATTTCGACTATAATGATGTTTAACTTATTCCACTTATTCCCTCATAATTCTATCTAATTCAAAAGCAGCCCCACAACTTAATATTTATTTTATTTTCAAACCTTACTCTATTAAATAATAAAATAGGCCACCTAATAAAATGACAACATAACACATAAATCACGTAAGTCATGTAAATATATTCTAAACTCGACAAATTAATTAAATAATCGAAACGGGCGTTACAGATAACGCCTCTTGGTACGAATTGAATGTCGTATTTTGATAACTCTATTGACCATGCTACCATCCTCCCCGCCAAATCTGGTTTACTGAGGACCTGCCTAACGGGATAGTTTGACTTGACTACGATCTTGTGGCTCTGAAAGTACGGGCGTAATTTCCTTGCTGTGGTTACGACGGCCAAAGCCAGGCGCTCCATCTTCTGATATCTCAGCTCTGCACCTTTGAGAACTCTGCTGACGAAATAGATTGGTTTCTCTCCCATGTCTGAGTCCTCTACTAATACTGTACTTATAGCATTATCAGAGATTGCTAAATACAGAAAAAGGATAGCGCCTTTGCTGGGGCGATGTAGAACGGGTGGGCTTGATAGGAAAACTTTCAGTTGCTGGAAGGCGTCTTCGCATTCTGGAGTCCATTCGAACTTCTCCTTCTTCCTTATTGAAGCAAAGAAAGAAAAAGCTTTATCGCCCGCACAAGACAAAAATCTCGACAGAGCTGCAAGTCGCCCTGTTAACTGCTGAACTTCCTTTATGCTGGATGGACTTCTCATGTTGATGATTTCTTGGCACTTATCTAGGCTGGCCTCAATGCCTCTGCTTGTTAATAGAAAACCCAAAAACTTTCCAGTCTGCACCCCAAAAGAGCATTTTGTTGGGTTCAGGCGTATGTTGTACTTTCTCATCTGCCCTAAAATTTCTTCGAGGTCATCAGTATGGTTCCAGTCCTCCTTGGTTTTTGCTACTAAATCATCGATGTATACCTCCAAGTTTCGTCCTATTTGTTTGGCGAAAGCCATGTCCATGCATCTCTAAAAGGTTGCGCCTGCGTTCCTGAGGCCGAAAGGCATGATCTCATGGTGATAATTTTTGTTGTTGGTCATGAAAGCTGTCTTGGGCGCGTCCAAGGGATCCATCCTTATCTGATTATAACCGGAATAGGCGTCCATGAAACTCAGAGTTTAGAAACTGGATGCGTTGTCGATGAGATGGTCTATATTTGGTAATGGATATGGATCCTTGGGACTAGCCATGTTTAGATCGGTGTAATCCACACACATTCGCCACTTTCCATTTGATTTTTTTTACCAACACAGTATTTGCCAACCATGTCGGATATTGGATTTCGCTTATGAAACGGGAGTCTACTAACTTGCGAACTTCTTCATCCACGGCCTTGCGCCTTTCCTCGCCCAACTTTCTCTTCCGTTGTACTACGGGTTTCACATTTGGGTTGACGGAGAGATGATGACTGAAGGTGAGAAAAACACAATAAGGGGGGGTTGAATTGTGTTAGCTTTTCGCAGCTCTTGAAGAGTGAGAATCTAATTCCTTAATATCAGAGTCTGAATGAGATCAGAGTCTGATGGGAGATTAGGTTCTGATGCAGCGGAAATAATCAAGAGATAGAGAGAAGAGAGAACACAAGCAATTATACAGGTTACTTCCACAAACCGGAAGTAGTCCTGTCCCCCTTGTACTTTCAAGGAGAGTTCACTAAAATGTAATATCTATTACAAGTTGCTCAAACACACAGTAAGAGACTTCCAATGCTCAAGCACACATGCAAGAGACTTCCAATGCTCAAAGACACAACTAAGAGACTTCATAGCTCAAGGACGCAGCCAAGAGACTTCTTTGCTCAAGCACACAAGCAAGAGACTTCTGACACAATTTACAGAAAATTGAATAGAGTTGAAACACTTGACAAACAATAAAACTTGTTTCTATTACAACAAAGACAGACTCTGTTTCAAACAAACACAGACTCTGTTTTTCTGTTTAACTTAGAAATTCTAGAATACTCAGTTTGTAAGAATAATCTAAGTTGATGATGTGTTTTTGTTAAGACTCAGTTGAATACGAAAGCAATGCAGCGTAGTTTTTCAGTTGTAGAGTCCAACAATTCTTCAAGTCTTCTATCCTTTATATAGGCGTAGGAAAGAGACGTTGAGTCATCCAGCACATCAGGATGATTTCTGAAGCTTGATTAATAGTTGTTGATCTATTGCTTGATATGGTAATAGTCCTTCAATTGCATAATTTGAATTCCATTCCCTTTGAAGATTAATACCAGTAGACACAGTTGCCAAACTGTACGAGGTAGTGGAGTAGTGGAAATAGAGTTCGTACAACGTACTCTGTACTGGTCTGCATTCTTTGTCGTTGAGCATCCCACGCTCAAGTTGACTTTGAAGCTAGCCGTTACTCCAAATGAGAGTTTCTTTTGCATCGTAATGCCTTTAGAAATCCATGTTAGCAGACCTTCAGATTTCAGGCTTCAGACTCACTGTAGCACTTAGCTTCTGATGATCTTCAGACTCTCTTGGTTTTCAGATTCTGATAGTCTTCAGACTCTGATAGTCTTCAGACTCTCTTCGATACAGTCTTCAGACTCTCTTCGATACAGTCTTCAGACTCTCTTCCATACAGTCTTCAGACTTTCTTCGATACAGTCTTCAGACTCTCTTCCATACAGAATCACAAGCAACAAGCTTCTCTGAATCTTTTCTCTTTAAAATTGTTCAAACAGAATACTTTCTAAGATATAAATCTTGATTGATATCCTGCATACTTAAACAAATATTAGCAGTATCCAATTAACAACTTTTAATACCTTGTTATCATCAAAACTCAAAACGTGGTATTGCTGAACACCTTTGTTCCAAAAATCTCCCCCTTTTTGATGATGACAAACATCAGTATTTAAAAGGTCAATTGTTGTTAATCTAATTAACAAGTTGACTTAAGGGGTCTGAGGTTTGTAAGCTCTGACTGCCCCTGAGTCTGATAGTTCTTAAGTTGAGGTTTGTAAGCTCCCCCTTAGTTCTATCCAAGTTAATTAAATTCATTTTTATAAGCAGTTGAATTCATTCTCAGAATAATAAACGAATTAGAGAACAAATTCTAAAAGCAGGGGCTCAGAGTCTAACTAAGCACCTTTCGCAAATTTCCCTTTAACTTTTACATAGATCTTGCAATATGTAGATCATCAATAAGTAGTTCAATTCATTCTCACACTTTTTCCTTCTCCCCCTTTTGTCATCAACGAAAAGGTTTAGAAACAAGTTCCTCCCCCTTTTAAATGACTTTAGGTAAGGATATAAACACATTTTAAGGAAAATGAGATTCAGAGGAAAAAACATAGAAGAATCAAAGCACAAAATATATTAGATGCAAATAAGATCAAATAATAACTTGTATAAACTTGAAAGCAAAAACAGTTCAGAAGAAAAAGTAAACAGCAGACAAGGGTTACAAACAAAACATAAAGAATTTAAACTAAGGTTGGTTTTGTTTGGCAAGGTGATCCATCAATTTCTGGAGATCCTCTTGCTGCTTCTTGACAATCTCTTCTTAAGTGAGCTTCTCTTTCAAGTCTTGCTTCTTCTTGAACTCTGTGCAGCCTTCTTCTCAAAGAGTCAAAAACCATTGATTCTCTTGGATTATATTGATCTTCATCAAAGAATGGTTTATCCCTAATCCGCAGAATAAGAGCTTTCTCCTTGGTTTTAGCTTTCTCAGCACTCTTAACTTCTTCCACATGCTTTGCAGTAACAATTGCTTGTTCCTTGGCAGCAGCCTTCTGAATTTTGGTGACAAAATCCAAAAATTCAGTCTTCAATGTAGAGAACTTGTCCTCATAGCTTACATTGAGGATAGGCACAAACCTTTGCTCAATAATGTCCTTGAGCTTAGAGTTTGATGAAGCATAGAACTCATCTATCCTGTTTGAATCAAATAGGTTGTGAGGTTCAGAAGTTGAGGGTTGAGAGGCTCTTAAAGCTAGATAGGCTTCAAAACCAGGTACAACTGTTATAGGATCACAAAGAGGTTCAGGAACTATTTTAGACACAGGTTCTGCTATGCATTCTGTTACAGGTTCTGATAGAATATCAGAAGCTTGTTCTAGAATTTCAGAAACTGGTTCTTCAATAGGTTCTGAGGGTTCAACAGAAGCTAAGGTGAGAATTTCTGTAGGTTTAGGTACAGGGTCTGGTTTGGAAACAGATTTTGTAGCTTTTGTTGATTTGGATTTTGCAGGGGTTTTTGGTAGTTCTCTTCCTAGGTGTTTCTCAAGAGAATCTAGGGTGTCTGGAGAGTCTACACAAATAGGCTCAAGTTGGGGGGATGGTTGTTTTGATTAAATGGTTACTTCAGGCTTTTCAGAAGGTTGAATTGCCTAAAGTGGTTTGAGAAACGATGGTTGAGCAGGATGGTCAGCAGGTAAGTTCATAGACACTGTGATGGTGTCTTGAACAACTCTGTCCATAGTTGAATCAACATATTCAACTATTTTGGGGTCCAGTGGGTTATGGGATGATAGGGGTTTGATTGGTGAGGGGGATGAATTTCTGAGGGAGGGAAGAATTTGGCTCAAGGGTTTGTTATCTGATTCTGAATCAGATTCTGACTCTTGATTCGTAGAGGAAGATGAGTTAAATGCTACATTACTAGAGGTGCCTATACCAGCTTCTGGAGAAGCATGATGATCAGACACAGTAGCTTCTGATAAATCAGCTTCTGCAGTAGCTACCGGATTCTTCTGTTTCAGAGCAGATGCAAGCAACTTAGCAGCTTCTTTAATAGTTTCCTCCTTTAGTTCTTCAGCAACCACTTCTGCTGCCATTGCCTTGCCAGCAGCATGTTCATCCTCAATCATAGATACAGAAGTACCTATCTTCTGTGCTACATCCTTAGCCATAGGAACCACATCCACCTTTCTCTTCTTGATCTGACTTTCTTCACCATCAGAGTCAGTATCAAGGAATTCAGCAATTTCTTCAGCTAGTTTCACATAATCTCTGTCACCTTTGCCTTTCTTCGCTTTCTTCTCATCCTTCCTTGCCTTCTTATCATCTTTCTTTGCCTTCTTCTCATCCTTGGTTTCTTTTATCCTATCCTAGATTTCCTTGGATGCAGAAGATACTGATGAAGGCATGGGAGCTATGGTCTTAGGGGCACCAATAGTCACTCCTGGAAGAGCAGTAGATTTGATCTTCTTCTTGAGAGGCTCTTGCTTCTCTTCCTCTTCCTTGAGAATCACTTCCTTGGTCCTTTTTCCCTTGACCTTAATAGGTCCTCCTCCAGCAATCTCAGGAATGGCAGAATAGTTGATTATTCTACCAGTTTCCTTGAAGTAATCCACCACAAATCTTGCAAGAACTTCAGGATTATCTTCTTTGGAAATAGGAGGAAAGTCTATCATCAAGTCTGATTGCACATAAGATTCTCTCATATCATGCTTAGAAGGATTGAATCTTTTGATAATCTTCATGTACTGAAGAGTTTTACCGTTGATGATTCTCCCAGTCACAGTTCCCAGATGAATATCTGATACAACACCAGACTCTGATAAGACCTTCAAGAGGCCTCCTTGATACAAAATTTCAGAGATTAGCCTTCCAAAAGGAACTTGCCTTCTGGTTTCAGATTGGCTTTTCTTTATTGCCCAGCACATGTGGTGCATTACATACCTTGGAAAGTTTATCTTTATTTTGTTTATCATAAAATAAAGAAGAACTTTGTGATCAACAGACAGCGTGTCTGTTCCTCCTCCTTTCTGAAGCATACTGTCCAGTATGATCTTCAGAAGCACCCTATGCTCAGGATGCATATCAACCAGTTTATTTGAGGGTCTCCCTTCAAATAGAATTTTGTTGCAGATAACGGTCCAGTCACTCTTCTTCTGGACATTCCACTGAATACCACCTCTTCAGTGATAAGGACTGGAATCCCCATCACAGCAGACCTTATTTCAAGACCCTTGTACGGTCTTAAACCCATTTCTTCTCTGCTTTTGCCAGCCAGCTTAGGGTTGTTCATAACTGCAGCTGATTCTTCAATCGTAGCTTCATCCTTGTCGAAGACTTCTGACCTAACCCAAAAATCTCTTACCAGCTCCTGATATGTTGGTCAATTCAACATACCAAAATAGTTCATCATTCCTTGTGCTAAGAAATGAGAAGAAATGTCTACTCCGTGACGATTAAGAGAGCCAAAATCTATTGGAGATTCAACTTGAATTTCCAGAGTTTCTTTGATAAGATTCATCGTTCTAGGTTTGATCACATATGATTTTCCAGTTTTGACTAGTACACCAGATTGGATGAGATCACTTGCCATTGAGAGGTTTCTAGGTTTGATTTTTGTGAAAAGAGAAGTGAAAAGTGAAGTGAGTTGTGTGTGATAGGTATTTATAGAAAAAAAGTTTGATAATTTTTTGGAAAGAATGGGGGACAAACAAACACAAACAATAAATACATATATCATGCAGCCGTAAAAGTATTGGGACAATGCGAAGGTAACTTGTTTAACGTAATGAAATCATTGCCCTTTGAGTTCTTACCCAATACAGACATGCCACGTCTGAGAAACTATAAAGTAACTGTCACCGTAGTGGGGTAGGTGTTACTGAACTCAACAGTCATGCTTCCACTAATACGAGCTTCTGAGAGTCTAAGATTCCTTACCAGAGTCTGAAGGTTTATCAGAAGCTTATGTTTACCAGAGTCTCCAAAAGAGAGTCTGATTCTCAATTAGCTTCTGAATATCTTTCAGAGTCTAAATTCTGTTTTCAGAGGCGCACATTACCCAGAGACATAACACATGTTCAAATTTTTCTTTATAAAATCAAATCTTTCAACAGATAAAGGTTTAGTAAATATATCAGCCCATTAATGATCAGTATCAATGAATTGAATATCTAAAATTCCTTTTTCAACATAGTCTCTTATAAAATGATGTTTAATCTCAATGTGCTTTGCTCTTGAATGCAGAATTGGATTCTTAGATAAACATATAGCTGCCGTATTATCACAATAAATTGGGATACAGTTTTCAGTTATTTGATAATCCTCAAGCTGATGTTTCATCCAGAGTAGCTGTGTACAACAACTAGCAGCTGAGATGCATTCTGCTTCTGCTGTAGACAAAGCAATGGTTGCTTGCCTCTTGCTAGCCCAAGATATCAGATTCTCTCCCAAGAATTGACAATTGCCACTGGTAGATTTTCTTTCAATCCTGTCTCCAGCATAGTCAGCATCACAGAACCCAACTAGCTTGTAGTCAGAGGATTTCTTGTATAGAAGTCCAAGATTGGTAGTTCCTTTCAGATATCTTAAGATTCTCTTAACAGCTGTTAAGTGAGACTCTCTAGGATCTGATTGAAACCTTGCACACAGACATACACTGAAAAAATTATCTGGTCTGGATGCAGTTAGGTATAACAAAGAACCAATCATACCTCTATATAGCTCCTGATCAACTTTGGTTCCTTGATCTTCTTTGCTCAGAGTGCAGGTTGGATGCATTGAAGTGTTCATTTCTTTGCAATCCTCAAGATTGAACTTCTTCAGAAGCTCTTTTGTGTATTTGGACTGATGAACATAGACTCCATCTTTGCATTGGTTGATTTGAATTCCAAGAAAGAACTTCAATTCTTCCATCATGCTCATTTCAAACTCATCCTGCATTACTTTGGAAAACTCTTTGCAAAGTGAACTATTTGTAGAACCAAAAATGATATCATCAACATAAATCTGAACTATAAGAATGTCTTTCTTCAGAGTCTTTCTGATTAATGTAGTGTCAACTTGCCCTCGTTCAAAGTTATTTTGAATTAAGAAATTACTTAGTCTTTCATACCAAGCTCTGGGAGCTTGTTTCAAGCCATAGAGTGATTTCTTCAATTTATAAACATGCTCTGGATGTTTTAAATCTTCAAAGCCAGGAGGTTGTTTGACATCCACTTCTTCAGAAATGACACCATTAAGAAATGCACTCTTAACATCCATTTGATACAGGGTTATGTTGTGATTAACTGCATAGGAAAGAAGTAACCTAATTGCTTCCAATCTTGCAACTGGAGCAAAAGTTTCTGTGTAATCAATGCCTTCTTGTTGACTGTAGCCCTGCGCAACAAGTCTGGCCTTGTTTCTGATTACTTCTCCTTAATCACTGAGCTTATTTGTGAACACCCACTTGGTTCCAATGATGTTCTTGTGTTCGGGCTTAGCTACTAGATCCCATACTTCATTCCTTTTGAATTGATTCAGCTCGTCTTGCATTGCCAGAATCCATCCTTCATCTCTAAGTGCTTCATCAATAGAGGTTGGTTCAATAACAGATAGTAATCCCAAAGCAGACTCTTCTTGTCTGAAATGCGATCTAGTTCTTCTGGGACTTTCTTTATTGCCAATAATCTGATCCTCTGGATGCGAAGACTTGTATTTGAAAGATTGTTTGGATTGACTAGCTTGCTGAGAACCATCTTGAGCTTCTTCAGAAGCTTCTTCATTAGGATTTTCAGGGCATGCTTCAGCTTCTGAAGTATCTTCAGATTCTGGAATCTGATCAGATTCTGAGTTATCATCAGAATCTTGAGATCCTGCATAACTTTCATCTTGCTCTGGAGTTTCACTTCCAGGCACTTTGTCATCGAATCTGACATTCATAGATTCTTCAACACATTGTATTTCTGAATTATACAGTCTGTATGCCTTAGACCGTTCAGAGTAACCTAAGAAGATTCCCTTTTGAGCTTTGGCATCAAATTTCTTTAGATAGACTTTATTGTTCAGGACATAACAAGTACATCCGAACTGATGAAAATAAGATATGTTAGGTTTCATTCCTTTAAAGAGTTCATAAGTTGTTTTGTTCAACAGAGGTCTAATATAGATTCTGTTCTGAACATAATAAGCTGTGTTTACAGCTTCTGCCCAAAAATGCTTAGCCAGATTATTCTCATGGATCATGGTTCTAGCCATTTCTTGTAAGGTTCTGTTCTTTCTCTCTACAACTCCATTTTGTTGTGGAGTTCTAGGTGCAGAGAATTCATGAATAATTCCATGTTTTTCACAGAAAACCTCAAAAGGATCATTTTCAAATTCTCCTCCATGATCACTTCTGACTTTCAATATTTTCAATTCTTTTTCAGATTGAATTTGGATGCAGAATTTACTAAACACAGAATATGAATCATCTTTAGTTTTCAGAAACTTAACCCAACTCCATCTGCTGTAGTCATCAACAATGACTAGTCCATATTTACTTCCATATAAGGATGCAGTGCTAACTGGTCCAAATAAATCAATATGAAGTAACTCCAAGGGTCTGGAAGTAGAAACAATTTCTTTCGGCTTGAAGGGACTCTTGACAATTTTCCCTTTCTAACATGCTCCGCAAAGAGCATCTGAATGATAGTCAATGTCTAGTAGGCCTTTGACAAGTTGCAACTTGCTAAGCTTAGAGATTAATCTCCAGTTAGCATGTCCCAACTGTCTAAGCCACAACCACTTCTTATCACCCATTGACAAAAGGCACACTACCTTTTGATCAGTCAGTTCAAAGAATTTAATTTGTAGACATTGTTTCTTCTTTTTCCCTTGAAGACTATGGATTGATCATCCTTGTTAACCACAGTGCAGTTGTTCTTGTTAAACAACACATCATAACCACTGTCGCATAATTGACTTATGCTCAGTAGGTTATGTCTAAGTCCATCAACGAACCACACATTACTGATTGAGATAAGAGAGTTACCAATGGTTCCAGTACCAATGATTTTGCCAGTCTGGTTTCCTCCAAATCCCACAGTTCCTTCCTCTTTCATGGTTAGGGTTCGGAACATAGACTTTTCTCCCGTCATGTGACGCGAGCAACCACTGTCCAGGTACCAAGCCTTCTGCTTTTCTAGTCCTTTTAGACATACCTGCATCATCAATAATTTCAGACTCAGGTACCCATATTCTCATGGGTCCTCTTGGGTTAGTCTTTGAACCGTTGAACTCCTTTCGTATGTTGCGTCTTAAAGTCATTGGCAGTGTTTTCTCCCATACCTTGGGTTTAGAACCGTTTGGTTTAGGTTTCAACTTGCCTTTCATAGTTTCTCTTCTTTGAAACTTAGGCTTTTGTTTTTCAGACTCTGGCTTTTTCAGAGTCCGTTTATCAGACTTTGAATGTTTTAAAGTCTGAATCATTGAAGCTTTAAGTTCAAAGTTTTTCAGAACTTTTAACTTTACATTCTGAGATTTTGACTTAGTCAGAACCTTAGAACTTGAAGTTGTAGGTTCTGAATGAGTCACTGTGTTGACTTCATCAAACTCACTTACAAAGTGATTTTTCAACGCTTCTCTGGCTCCATCAGGACTAGGTTTCAGAGTCACTTCATTCGAGCTTCCTCCAACGAAACCAAGACCCTGTCTTCTGTTCTGATACGTGCTATATATCATGGATGTAACCCTTGATCTGTCAATTCCAGTAGCAATAAATTCTTGCAAAGCAACATCTTGCTCACTCAAGTATTTACAGCTACACTTCTTGATCAATAAAGTGTCATTTTCTTCTTTTAAACTTTCTAACTCCAACAAAGTTGAATTATGTCTTTTTGACAGCTTATCAAGCTGTTGTTTGACTTTCTTCAACTCAGTGGTTTTAGCTTTAAAATGACCAAGAAGTTCTTTGACAGAATCTATTAATTCAGATCTTGTGAGTTCAGAATATACCTCTGTTTCACTTTCAGAGTCTGCATCTGATTCTGCCTCAAGTGTTTCTTTAACAGATTCGGTTGTAGCCATTAGTCCAACAGCTACATTGGCTTCACCATTAGCATCATCATCCTCAGACCCTGACTCATTATCAAGATCTTCCCAGGTGGCCATTAGACTTTTCTTGATCTGCTTCTTAAACTTGCTTGACTTGAAGGTTGGCCTTTTTGACTTTGATTTCTCCTTCTGCAGCTCTGGACAGTCAGCAATAAAATGTCCAGACTTCTTGCAGTTGAAGCAACCTTTCTGTTCCTCCTTTTTGAAACTCTTCCCACTGCTCTTGCTCAAAAATCTTTTGTTCTTCTTAGCAAGGTACTGCATTCTGCTTGAAAGCATAGCCATTTCTTTTGCAATATCAGGATCTTCCTCTGAGCTTTCAGAAGCTGAAGATTCATTTTCAGACTCTTCAACCTTGAGAGCCTTTGAGGACCTTCCCTTTGATTTTAAAGCAATGGTTTTGGACTTTCTTGCAGACTCATGTTCATTGACACTTAACTCATGAACCTTGAGAGAGCTTACAAGATCTTCAACACTTAAAGTGTTTAAATCTTTAGCCTCCTCAATTGCAGTGACCTTTGGTCTCCATCTAGAGGGTAAGCTCCTTAGAATCTTGCTAACATGATCAGAAGCTATATAACTCTTCTTTAGTATCTGAAGACCAGATACTAGAGTTTGAAATCTTGAGTACATCTGCTCAATACTTTCATCCTCTTTCATCTTAAATAGTTCATACTGATGAACTAATAGAAGAGCTTTAGCTTGCCTGACCTTTTTGCTTCCTTCATAGTTAGCACAGAGAGAAGCAAACATGGCTCTAGCAGTAGATTTGTCACTCATCTTCATGTATTCCGATTTAGGAATATCAGTGACAAGAGCTCCTCTGATGATATGATGTTTCTTGTAGATTTTCTTTTGAGCAGCAGTGTGAAGTTTACAGTCAATGGCAGCACCTTCGTCATCAAGTTGTAAGTCACCAACACCATCTTCAAGTATGTCCCAGAGTTCTTCATCAAGACCCATGACATAACTGTAGAAGTTGGTTTTCCACCAAGAAAATTCTTCAGGATCACCATTGAACTTAGGAATTTTTCCATAATCAGCCTTTTTACTGCTGTTATTGGATCCATAGTCATATGGTATAGCAGCACCAGAAGTAGCACCAGAAGAAGAAGGTTCACTGGAAGACATGTTTTTCTCTGGATCTTTTCTGTCACACGGTTAAGTGCTATGACAACAGAGCCGGAGCTCTGATACCAACTGAAGGAGAGAAAAACACAAGAAAGGGGGGGGGGGGGTTGAATTGTGTTAGCTTTTCGCAGCTCTTGAAGAGTGAGAATCTAATTCCTTAATATCAGAATCTGAATGAGATCAGAGTCTGATGGGAGATTAGGTTCTGATGCAACGGAAATAATCAAGAGATAGAGAGAAGAGAGAACACAAGCAATTATACAGGTTCCTTCCACAAACCGGAAGTAGTCATGTCCCCCTTGTACTTCCAAGGAAAGTTCACTAAAATGTAATATCTATTACAAGTTGCTCAAACACACAGTAAGAGACTTCCAATGCTCAAGCACAAAGGGAAGAGACTTCCAATGCTCAAAGACACAACTAAGAGACTTCTTTGCTCAAGGACGCAACCAAGAAACTTCTTTGCTCAAGCACACAAGCAAGAGACTTCTGACACATTTTACAGAAAATTGAATAGAGTTGAAACACTTGACAAACAATAAAACGTGTTTCTATTACAACAAAGACAGACTCTGTTTTTCTGTTTAACTTAGAAATTCTAGAATACTCAGTTTGTAAGAATAATCTAAGTTGATGATGTGTTTTTGTTAAGACTCAGTTGAATACGAAAGCAATGCAGCGTAGTTTTTCAGTTGTAGAGTCCAACAATTCTTCAAGTCTTCTATCCTTTATATAGGCGTAGGAAAGAGACGTTGAGTCATCCAGCACATCAGGATGATTTCTGAAACTTGATCAATAGTTGTTGATCTGTTGCTTGATATGGTAATAGTCCTTCAATTGCATAATTTGAATTCCATTCCCTTTGAAGATTAATACAAGTAGACACAGTTGCCAAACTGTACGAGGTAGTGGAGTAGTGGAAACAGAGTTCGTACAACGTACTCTGTACTGGCCTGCATTTTTTGTTGTTGAGCATCCCACGCTCAAGTTGACTTTGAAGCTAGCCGTTACTCCAAATGAGAGTTTCTTTTGCATCGTAATGCCTTTAGAAATCCATGTTAGCAGACCTTCAGATTTCAGGCTTCAGACTCTCTTGGTTTTCAGATTCTGATAGTCTTCAGACTCTGATAGTCTTCAGACTCTCTTCGATACAGTTTTCAGACTCTCTTCGATACAGTGTTGAGACTCTCTTCGATACAGTCTTTAGACTCTCTTCCATACAGTCTTCAGACTTTCTTCGATACAGTCTTCAGACTCTCTTCAATACAGAATCACAAGCAACAAGCTTCTCTGAATCTTTGCTCTTTAAAATTGTTCTAACAGAATACTTTCTAAGATATAAATCTTGATTGATATCCTGCATACTTAAACAAATATTAGCAATATCCAATTGACAACTTTTAATACCTTGTTATCATCAAAACTCAAAACGTGGTATTGCTGAACACCTTTGTTCCAACAATGACAAGCGATCTTTGGGTCTATTTTAGACATTTCTGAAGGTTTCCAGGCGAACAAATCAAGGTTTCTTTGCAGAAGTGCGACGAGGGCGCCTTCCTCCATTGGATCTAGAGCTGTTCCAATTTTGGTATTTTGTTGATCTTCTGGACCAATAGATATTTCCTTCAGATCCTCGGTTGGTTCCAAGCGTGGTTGCTGGAAATCTTCTCTTGGGTTGAGGTCTATCACGTTTACGGTGTGATCTTTGTTAATAACTTCATCATTCTTCTTCTTTTGTAGCTGTAGGCTGCTGTGATAACATTCTCTGGCGACTTTCTGGTCGCCCTTAACTGTTCCCACCTTCCCATTATCTAGGGGATATTTCATTACCAAGAACTTTGTAGACAACAATCCTCCCAACAAGTTAAAAGCAGGTCGCTCTATGATTATATTGTAAGAGTTAGGGGCGTTGATTACCAGATACCTGACTCGAATTGTTTTTGCTGAAGAACCGTATCCGAAGGTCGTCTTTAGAGTGATGTAACCTCGTACATGTATCTGCTCCCCTGTGAATCCCGCCAAGATTCCTCTGAAAGGTTGTAACTGTTGAGGATCTAGACCCATTCTTTCGAAGGCCTCATAATATAGAATATCAGCTGAACTTCCTGTGTCTACCAGAACCCTCTTAACATCCCACTTGAATATCTGGACAGTAATAACCACGGGGTCATCATCGTGAGGGACGACGCCCTGGAAATCTCTGGGCGAGAAGTGTATCTCAGGTTCTCTTTCTTCCTTTGAGTCGTACTCCTGACATAGCATCACTTGTCTGATGTACTTTTTACGCGAGGAGCTAGATTCCCCTCCGCCTGCAAAACCTCCTGAGATAGTGTTCAAGGTGCGTCTTTTTTCTTCACTGTTTGTTTCCTTCCAAGGTTTTTGAGGTCTTCCTTCCCTGTCTGTTTGGACATAGCCTCTCAATTTCCCACTCTGTATTAACTTTTCGATTTTCTTTCTCAGGTGGAGGCAGTCATTAGTGTCGTGACCTTGGATTCTGTGGTATTTACACCAACTGTTATAGTCCATTCCCATGGTTGTATGCCCTGTCTTCTTAGCCTCTAGAATGATTTTTGCTTCGTAGACCTCTTTGAATATTTGTGTCGGGCGAGTATTCAGGGGGGTGAGGACGCCTGGATGGGCTTTGGGGTTGTAGGGTGCGTGGGGATGCTTCTCCTGCCTTTTGTAGAAAGCCTGGTCCCGATCTGGCAGTGGTTGGTGATTTCTACGATCCTGATTAGTAGAGGTGCGCTCTTTTGCATCCCTGGCCTTCTTCTCTGCATTGCTTTCTTCTCCTTTGATGTAACAGTCAGCCCTAACGATGATTTCTTCCATGGAATCGGCGGGCTTTTGTGCCAAAGATTCATTGAATTGTCCCGCCCTTAAACCATTGTGGAAAGCTCCCACAAATACTTCTTGGTTAGGGTTGATTACCTTGATGGTAGTGTCGTTGAATCTGGCCAAGTAGTCTCGCAGTGACTCAGCGTGTCCTTGACGAACGTTGAAAAGGCTGGTGGCGGAGACCTTTCAGTGGCGAATTGCTGAGTGAGCTTTCTGGTCATGTCTGGGTAACCCATGATAGAGAAACGAGGAAGATTCATATACCAACGCAAAGCTGCATTGGCTAGGGTTCCTGCGAAGAGTTTGCACTTGAGAGAGTCAGACGAGCCCACAATGGCCATACGAGTGTTGAACGTCGTTATGTGCTCCATCGGGTCGATCTTCCCATCAAAGGATGAAAGATGGGGAGGCTTGAAGTTTTCTGGTACCGGAGCGTTCCATATCTCCACTTAAAGGGGATGTGGCTCTGGGTTCTCCATCTCGCCATGTTGGGACTCGTCTCGCTCCTCTTGTTGTTTCTGCTGAATGGTTTCCACCGCGGCGCGCAGGAGAGCCATGTCGGTTCATAGGGTCTCGAAATCCTCCAGGGTGGCCATGAGGAAGGTGGCGACTGCTTCTGGACCTAAGAAGCTTTGAGTGCTAGATTTGTTGAACCACAGGAGTGTTCTGTGATTCGGAAAGCTGATGAGGGTTCCTGAACCTTAGCTGCGATTCAAGAAGGTGGTCTAGGTTAGTTTGACCTTTTCCCACAGATGGCGCCAACTATACTTGCAAAAAGTACAAGTAGTGAATACTAGGGTTTGTGTCTGTCTATTAGGGTTTAGACTGATTATTGGATGCCTTGAGAATGCTCTCAAGGGTTGTATTTATAGCCTGCTGTGGGCTTGGGTTTCGGTGGCTTGGTCTCCAAGCCACAGGGGTATTTCAGTATTTTAGGCGAGTTATAGATGTTTTTAGAAGCCACTTGAGGCGGCGCCCTGGAAAGGACGCGCCTTGGGCCTTAGAACTCTTCTGGAGGGCGCTAAGGCCTCTTGGGGGGGGGGGGGGGGGGGGCGTCTACAGGTCCTTTTGGAGGTCTTTAAGACTCCTAGAAATATTTTGACGGTCCAATATATATATATTTGTGTGTATCTTTGTCCAACGTAGGTAGCTTGATAGGTGAGTTAAAAGACATTGAAGGAGGATATTCAGAGTTACTTCCTCCGTCTCTAAATTATAGTCGTTTAAGGTTTGTGCACGATTATTAAGGAAATGATTGACTGTGTTGATTTCAATGGTAAAATTAATATCATTTACTCAAATACCCCTATTAATTGAAGTTAGTGGAGTAGTTAAGTTAGATGAAATTCAATAAATAAGGGTATAATAAAGGAAAAAAATAATAAATGTTATATTGGTATTCTAAAGGGATAATTATTTTGAGAAAAAGAAAAAATGCTAAAGAGACTATTATTATGAAATGGAGGGAGTAGATCTTAAAACACTTACGAAACTACAAACAATGTACTCAATATCCTAAAGATGTTTTGTGAAAATCACTTGTGTAGTTTATCTTAAGCTCGATTTAATGAACTCTTGATGTTTCTCCCCACATCATCGAACACTTTCACATATAAAAGTCATGACAACATACCGTTTTTTTATTGACAAGCCCATACAACAGATTGTATACAAGTGAAATGGTTCGTTATACTTCCGATTTGTATAGAAGTTGAAAAGTAAGTGTCAGTCCATGCAGAGAACCTGACATGTCGTTTAATTCACACGGCAGGCCCTTGCAAACATATAGGAGAAAGTGGAAGACAAAATAACAATAATAGTACTAACAATAATTATAATAACGAGAATTTTAACCGGTGCTTCTGGAACATTGGTTAAACAGCTAAAAGAAATAAGATTTTATTAAAAAGTGGTGTAATAATTAGTTAGTCAAAAAATTTATCTCGGAGGTACGGGTTAACAAAATTCACTTCTTAATTTCTTAACCAGTGCCCTGAAGGCACGGGTTAATAAGACCTATATAATAATAATAATAAGTGCATAAGAACAGCGGCTGTTTTACCCATAATCTGAATAGTTTCTGAAAACTTGGTATTATTGGTTCAGAGAATGGTGGTGGAGATTAGAAGAATAATAATGTGAGAGACAAGTTTGATGTTGAAAGGTCTGGATTCTATGAAAAATTTCTTGAGTAATATATGCACAAGGCATTACTAGCCTCCAACAATTTGCCCCATATCCAAAAGTTTAGAACTAGAAGGGGACCAGCACACAATGGGGCAATAACATGTGCTCATATGAGAAAGTGACAAAAGGACAGTGGCACATGTGGTTGTCATTCAGAAGCGTGCACGTAGTTTACAACTTAACATTATAGAAATAGATTTAAAATTCTCGTGGCCAATATCTATACGAAAAAAGCATCACTGTAATAGATACTTTAGGGAGGGACGAAGCTACGAATTTACCACTATGGAACTAAGTCCAGCGATCATAGTTTGATTGAAAAAAACAATTGTTTAAATACAAATTTTATATAAGAAATTTAACACTAAACTAATAGTTTCATATTTGTTAATGTATTCATAACTATATTAAGTATAAGAGGTGATGTAGAATAATATGGAAGTATATAGAAAACTAAAGAATAATGTGGAAGTCTCTAGAGCACTAAAGAATAATATTTAAGTGTTTAGAATACTATGGAATAATAAAGAAGCTACTAGACATTCTACTAAATAAAATAAAGTATTAAGAAAATCTTAATGTTTCTAGATCCTTCTAGTCATATGAACTAGAGTATCCATGTTTCTAGGCCTTTCTTTGTAATCAATACTTCTAGATAATTCTAGTTTGTAATGTAGAGCCTTCCTAGAGTAGTATAAATAAAACTTACCACCAAGTGTTTTGGCATACTCAAGCATGAAGGTGAGAAAAACACAAGAAGGGGGGTTGAATTGTGTTAGCTTTTCGCAGCTCTTGAAGAGTGAAAATCTAATTCCTTAATATCAGAGTCTGAATGGGATCAGAGTCTGATAAGAGATTAGGTTCTGATGCAGCGGAAATAATCAAGAGATAGAGAGAAGAGAGAACACAAGCAATTATACAGGTTCCTTCCACAAACCGGAAGTAGTCCTGTCCCCCTTGTACTTCCAAGGAGAGTTCACTAAAATGTAATATCAATTACAAGTTGCTCAAACACACAGTAAGAGACTTCCAATGCTCAAGCACGCAGGCAAGAGACTTCCAATGCTCAAAGACACAACTAAGAGACTTCTTTGCTCAAGGACGCAGCCAAGAGACTTCTTTGCTCAAGCACACAAGCAAGAGACTTCTGACACAATTTACAGAAAATTGAATAGAGTTGAAACACTTGACAAACAATCAAACGTGTTCCCATTACAACAAAGACAGACTCTGTTTCAAACAAAGACAGACTCTGTTTTTCTGCTTAACTTGGAAATTCTAGAATACTCAGTTTGTAAGAATAATCTAAGTTGTTGATGTGTTTCTGTTAAGACTCAGTTGAATACGATAGCAATGCAGCGTAGTTTTTTAGTTGTAGAGTCCAACAATTCTTCAAGTCTTCTATCCTTTATATAGGCGTAGGAAAGAGACGTTGAGTTATCCAGCACATCAGGATGTTTTCTGAAGCTTGATCAATGGCTGTTGATTTGTTGCTTGATATGGTAATAGTCCTTCAATTGCATATTTTGAATTCCATTCCTTTTGAAGATAAATACCGGTAGACACAGTTGACAAACTGTACGAGGTAGTGGAGTAGTGGAAACAGAGTTCGTACAACGTACTCTGTACTGACCTGCATTCTTTGTCGTTGAGCATCCTACGCTCAAGTTGACTTTGAAGCTAGCCGTTACTCCAAATGAGAGTTTCTTTTGAATTGTAATGCCTTTCGAAAGCCTTGTAAGCAGATCTTCCGATTGCAGGCTTCAGACTCACTGTAGCACTTCAGCTTCTGATAGTCTTCAGACTCTCCTCGATACAATATTCAGACTCTTTTTCGATATAGTCTTCAGACTCTCTTCGATACAGTCTTCAGACTCTCTTCGATACAGAATCACAAGCAACAAGCTTCTCTAGATCTTTGCTCTTAAAATGTTCAAACAAAATACTTTCTAAGATATAAATCTTGATTAATATCCTGCATACTTAAACAAGTATTAGCATATCCAATTGACAATTTTTAATACCTTGTTATCATCAAAACTCAAAACGTGGTATTGCTGAACACCTTTGTTCCAACAATCTCCCCCTTTTTGATGATGACAAACATCAATATTTAAAAGGTCAATTGTTGTTAATCTAATTAACAAGTTGACTTAAGGGGTTTGAGGTTTGTAAGCTTAGAGTCTGAGGTTTGTAAGCTCTGACTCCCCCTGAGTCTGATAGTTCTTAAGTTGAGGTTTGTAAGCTCCCCCTAAGTTCTATCCAAGTTAATTAAATTCAAATTTCATAAACAGTTGAATTCATTCTCAGAATAATAGACGAATTAGAGAACATATTCTTTAAACTGGGGCTCAGAATCTAACTAACCACCTTTCGCAAATTTCTCTTTAACTTTTACATAGAACTTGCAGATTCAACAGTTAACAAAAAGTCACAAATCTCACAAATCTTTCCTTCTCCCCCATTTGTCATCAACAAAAAGGTTTAGAAACAAGTTTCTCCCCCTTTTTAAATGACTTCAGGTAAGGATAAAAACAAATTTTAAGGAAAACAAGATTCAGAGCGAAAAACATATAAGATGCAAAGCACAATATGTATATCAGAGGCACAAAGATTAAATAACAACTTGAATAATCTTTAAAAACGACGGTTCAGAAGATAAAGAAAACAACAGAAATAAGTTACAAGCAAAACAAAACACAAAGAATTTTAAACTAAGGTTGGTTTTGTTTGGCAAGGTGATCCATCAATTTCTGGAGATCCTCTTGCTGTTTCTTAACAATTTCTTCCAAAGCTTCAGTTCTTCTCAGATGAGCTTCTCTTTCAAGTCTTGCTTCTTCTTGAACTCTATGCAGTCTCCTCCTCAAAGAATCAAAAACCATTGATTCTCTTGGATTGTATTGATCTTCATAAAAGAATGGTTTATACTCAATCCGCAGAATAGGAGCTTTCTTCTTAGCTTTGGCTTTCTCAGCTCTCTTAACTTCTTCCACATGCTTGGCAGTAACAATGGCTTGTTCCTTGACAGCAGCCTTCTGAATTTTGGTGACAAAATCCGAAAATTCAGTCTTCAAAGTGGAGAACTTATCCTCATAGCTTACATTGAGGATAGCCACAAACCTTTGCTCAATAATGTCCTTGAGCTTAGAGTTTGATGAAGCATAGAACTCATCTATCCTTAACGAATCAAAGAGGTTGTGAGGTTCAGAAGTTGAGGGTTGAGAGGCTCTTAAAGCTAGATAGGCTTCAAAATTTGGTACAACAGTTATTGGATCACAAAGAGGTTGAGGAACTGTTCTAGACACAGGCTCTGCTATGCATTCTGTTACAGGTTTTGATAGGATATCAGAAGCTTGTTCCAGAATGTTAGAGGCTGGTTCTTCTACAGGTTCTGAGGGTTCAACAGAAGCTATGGTGAGAATTTCTCTAGGTTTAGGTACAGAGTCTGGTTGAGAGACATATTCTGTAGCTTTTGTTGATTTGGATTTAGCAGGGGTTTTTGGTAGTTCTCCTCCTAGATGTTTCTCAAGAGAATCTAGAGTGTCTGGAGAGTCTACACAAATAGGCTCATGTTGGGGGGATGGTTGAGTTGAATGAATGGTTACTTCAGGCTCTTCAGAAGGTTGAATTGCCTGAAGCGGTTTGAGAAAAGATGGTTGAGCAGGGTGGTCAGCAGGTAAGTTCATAGACACTGTGATGGTGTCTTGAATAACTCTGTCCATAGTTGAATCAACATATTCAACTATTTTGGGGTCAAGTGGGTCATGGGATGATAAGGGTTTGATTGGTGAGGGGGATGAATTTCTGAGGGAGGGAAGAATTTGGCTCAAGGGTTTGTTATCTGATTCAGTATCAGATGAAGACTCTTGATTCGTAGAGGAAGGTGAGTTAAATGCAACATTACTAGAGGTGTCTATTCCAGCTTCTGGAGAAGCATGATGATCAGACACAGTAGCTTTTGATAAATTAGCTTCTGCAGCGGAAATAATCAAGAGATAGAGAGAAGAGAGAACACAAGCAATTATACAGGTTCCTTCCATAAATCGGAAGTAGTTGTGTTCCCCTTGTACTTCCAAGGAGAGTTCACTAAAATGTAATATCAATTACAAGTTGCTCAAACACACAGTAAGAGACTTCCAATGCTCAAGCACGCAGGCAAGAGACTTCCAATGCTCAAAGACACAACTAAGAGACTTCTTTTCTCAAGGACGCAGCCAAGAGACTTTTTTGCTCAAGCACACAAGCAAGAGACTTCTTACACAATTACAGAAAATTGAATAGAGTTGAAACACTTGACAAACAATCAAACGTGTTTCTATTACAACAAAGACAGACTCTATTTCAAACAAAAGACATACTCTGTTTTTCTGTTTAACTTAGAAATTCTAGAATACTCAGTTTGTAAGAATGATATAAGTTGTTGATGTGTTTTTGTTAAGACTCAGATGAATACAACAATTCTTCAAGTCTTCTATCCTTTATATAGGCGTAGGAAAGAGACGTCGTTAAGTCATCCAGCACATCAGGATGATTTCTGAAGCTTGATCAATAGTTGTTGATCTGTTGCTTGATATGGTAATAGTCCTTCAATTGCATAATTTGAATTCCATTCCCTTTGAAGATTAATACCGGTAGACACAGTTGCCAAACTGTACGAGGTAGTGGAGTAGTGGAAACAGAGTTCGTACAACGTACTCTGTACTGGCCTGCATTCTTTGTCGTTGTGCTTCCCACGCTCAAGTTGACTTTGAAGCTAGCCGTTACTCCAAATGAGAGTTTCTTTTGCATCGTAATGCTTGTAGAAATCCTTGTTAGCAGATCTTCAGATTTTGGGCTTCAGACTCACTGTAGCACTAAGCTTCTGATGATCTTCAGACTCTCTTGGTTTTCAGATTCTGATGATCTTCAGACTTTGATACAGTCTTCAGACTCTGACAGTCTTCAGACTCTGATACAGTTTTTCAGACTCTCTTCGGTACAGTCTTCAGACTCTCTTCGATACAGTCTTCAGACTCTCTTCAATACAGAATCACAAGCAACAAGCTTCTCTGGATCTTTTCTCTTTAACATTGTTCAAACAGAATACTTTCTAAGATATAAATCTTGATTGATATCCTGCATACTTAAACAAATATTAGCAATATCCAATTGACAACTTTTAATACCTTGTTATCATCAAAACTCAAAACGTGGTATTGCTGAACACCTTTGTTCCAACAGCATGTTCATCCTCAATCATAGATACAGAAGTACCTATCTTCTGTGCTACATCCCTAGCCACAGGAACCACTTCCATCTTTCTCTTCTTAATCTGACTTTCTTCACCATCATAGTCAGTATCAAGGAATTCAGCAATCTCTTCAGCTAGTTTCACATAATCTCTGTCAGCCTTGCCTTTCTTCGCTTTCTTCTCATCTTTTTTTGCCTTCTTCTCGTCTTTCTTAGCTTTCTTCTCATCCTTAGGTTTTTTTTATCCTATCCTTGATTTCCTTGGATGCAGAAGATACAGACACAGGCATGGGAGCTATGGTCTTAGGGGCACCAATAGTTACTCCTGGAAGAGCTGTAGATTTCATCTTTTTCTTGAGAGGCTCTTGCTTCTCTTCCTCTTCCTTTGGAATCACTTCCTTGGTCCTTTTCCCTTTAACCTTAAGAGGTCCTCCTCCAGCAGTCTCAGGAATGGCAGAATAGTTGATTATTCTACCAGTTTCATTGAAGTAATCCACCACAAATCTTGCAAGGACTTCAGGATTGTCTCCTTTGGAAATAGGAGGGAAGTCCATCATCAAGTCTGATTGCACATAAGATTCCCTCATATCTTGCTTAGAAGGATTAAATCTTTTCACAATCTTCATGTATTGAAGAGTTTTACCGTTGATGATTCTCCCAGTCACTGTTCCAAGATAAGCGTCTAATACTACACCCGATTCTGATAGGACCTTCAAGAGGCCTCCTTGATACAGAATCTCAGAGATTAGCCTTCCAAAAGGAACTTGTCTTCTGGATTCAGATTGGCTTTTCTTTATAGCCCATCACATGTGGTACATAACGTACCTTGGAAAGTTTATCTTCATTTTATTTATCAGAAAATAAAGAAGAACCTTGTGATCAACAGACAGAGTGTCTGTTCCTCCACCTTTCTGAAGCATACTATCCAGTATGATCTTCAGAAGAACCCTGTGCTTAGGATGCATGTCAACCAACTTATTTGAGGGTCTCCCTTCAAATAAGAGTTTGTTGCAGATACCCGTCCAGTCACTCTTCTTCTGGACATTCCACTGGAATTTACCTTCATTGACCACTCTACAAGCTCTGGCAACCACCTCTTCAGTGATAAGGATTGGAATCCCCATCACAGCGGACCTGATTTCAAGACCTTTGTACAATCTTAAACCTATTTCCTCTCTATTTTTGCCAGCCAGCTTAGGGTTGTTCATGATAGCAGCAGTTTCTTCAATAGTAGCTTCATCCTTGTCGAAGACTTCTGCCCTAAACCAGAAATCTCTTACCAGCTCTTGATATGTTGGTCCATTCAACACCGAAATAACTCATCATCCCTTGTGATAAGAAATGAGAAGATACGTTTACTCCGTGACGAATAAGAGAGCCAAAGTCTACTGGAGATTCAACTTGAATTTCCAGAGTTTCTTTAATAAGGTTCATCGTTCTGGGTTTAATCACGTATGATTTTCCAATTTTGACTAACACACCAGATTGAATGAGATCACTTGCCATTGAGAGGTTTCTAGGTTTTGATTTTTTAGAACAAAAAGTTTTACAAAGATTGAAAACAAGAAGATTGTTCAGAGAAAAAAAAATCAAAGAGTGAAAAAAGAAGTGAGTTGTGTGTGATAGGTATATATAGAGAAAAAAGTTGATAACCGTTTGGAAAGAATAGGGGACAAACAAACACGATCAATAAATACAGAGAGCATCCAGCCGTAAAAGTATTGGGACAATGCGAAAATAACTTGTTAAACGTAAAGAAATCATTGCCCTTTGAGTTCTTACCCAATACAGACAGGCCACGTCTGAGAAACTAAAAAGTAACTGACACCGTAGTGGGGCAGGTGTTACTGAACTCAACTGTCATGCTTCCACTAATACGAGCTTCTGAGAGTCTAAAGATTCCTTACCAGAGTCTGAAGGTTTATCAGAAGCTTATGTTTACCAGAGTCTCCAAAAGAGAGTTTGATTCCCAAATAGCTTCTGAATATTTTTCAGAGTCTGAATTCTGTTTTCAGAGGCGCACATTAACCAGAGACATAACACATGTTCAAATTTTTCTTTATAAAATCAAATCTTTCAACAGATAAAGGTTTAGTAAATATATCAGCCCATTGATGATCAGTATCAATGAATTGAATATCTAGAATTCCTTTTTGAACATAGTCTCTTATAAAATGATGTTTAATCTCAATGTACTTTGCTCTTGAATGCAGAATTGGATTCTTAGATAAACATATAGCTGCTGTATTATCACAATAAATTGGGATACAGTTTTCAGTTATTTGATAATCCTCAAGCTGATGTTTCATCCAGAGTAGCTGTGTACAACAACTAGTAGCTGAGATGTATTCTGCATCTGCTGTAGACAAAGCAATAGTTGCTTGCCTCTTGCTAGCCCAGGATATCAAATTTTCTCCCAAAAATTGACAATTGCCACTGATTGATTTTATTTCAATCCTATCTCCAGCGTAGTCAGCATCACAGAATCCAACTAGCTTATAGTCAGAGGATTTCTTGTACAGAAGTCCAAGATTGGTAGTTCCTTTCAGATATCTAAAGTGCTTCTTCAATAGAGGTTGGTTCAATAACAGATAATAATCCCAAAGCAGACTCTTCTTGTCTGAAATATGATCTTGTTCTTCTGGGACTTTCTTTATTGCCAATAATTTAATCCTCTGGATGCGAAGACTTGTATTTGAAAGATTGTTTGGATTGACTAGCTTACAGAGAACCATCTTGAGCTTCTTCAGAAGCTTCTTCATTAGGAACTTCAGGGGACGCTTCAGCTTCTGAAGTATCTTCAGATTCTGGAATCTGATCAGCTTCTGAGTTGTCATCAGAATCTTGAGATCCTGCACAACTTTCATCTTGCTCTGGAGTTTCACTTCCAGGCACTTTGTCATCGAATCTGACATGCATAGATTCTTCAACACATTGTGTTTCTGAATTATACAGTCTGTATGCCTTAGATTGTTCAGAGTAACCTAAGAAGATTCCCTTCTGAGCTTTGGCATCAAATTTCGTTTGATAGACTTTATTGTTCAGGACATAACAAGTACATCCGAACTGATGAAAATAAGATATGTTAGGTTTCCTTCCTTTAAAGCGTTCATATGCTGTTTTGTTCAACAGAGGTCTGATATAGATTCTGTTCTGAACATAACAAGCTGTGTTTACTGCTTCTGCCCAAAAATGTTTAGCCAGATTGTTCTCATGGATCATGGTTCTAGCCATTTCTTGTAAGGTTCTGTTCTTTCTCTCTACAACTCCATTTTGTTGTGGAGTTCTAGGTGCAGAGAATTCACGAATAATTCCATGTTTTTCACAGAAAACCTCAAAAGGCTCATTTTCGAATTCTCCTCCATGATCACTTCTGACTTTCAAGATTTTCAATTCTTTTTCAGATTGAATTTGGATGCAGAATTTACTAAACACAGAATATGAGTCATCTTTAGTTTTCAGAAACTTAACCCAACTCCATCTGCTGTAGTCATCAACAATGACTAGTCCATGTTTACTTCCATATAAGGATGCAGTGCTAACTGGTCCAAATAAATCAATATGAAGTAACTCCAAGGGTCTGGAAGTAGAAACAATTTCTTTCGGTTTGAAGGAACTCTTGACAATTTTCCCTTTCTGACATGCTCCGCAAAGAGCATCTGAATGATAGTCAATGTCTGGTAGGCCTTTGACTAGTTGCAACTTGCTAAGCTTAGAAATTAATCTCAAGTTTGCGTGTCCCAACCGTCTATGCCACAACCACTTCTTATCACCCATTGACAAAAGGCAAACTACCTTCTGATCAGTCCTTGTTAACCACAGTGCAGTTGTTCTTATTAAATAAATCATCATAACCACTGTCACATAATTGACTTATCCTCAATAGGTAATGTCTAAGTCCATCAACAAACCACACATTACTGATTGAGATAAGAGAGTTACCAATGGTTCTAGTACCAATGATTTTGCCAGTCTGGTTTCCTCCAAATCCCACAGTTCCTCCCTCTTTCATGGTTAGGGTTAGGAACATAGACTTTTCTCCCGTCATGTGACGCGAGCAACCACTGTCCAGGTACCAAGCCTTCTGCTTTTCTAGTCCTTTTAGACATATCTGCAACATCAACAATTTCAGACTTAGGTACCCATATTATCATGGGTCCTCTTGGGTTAGTCCTTGAACCGTTGAATTCCTTTTGTAAGGTGCGTCTTGAAGTCATTGGCAGTGTTTTCTCCCACACCTTGGGTTTAGAACCGTTTGGTTTAGGGTTCAACTTGTCTTTCACAGTTTCTTTTCTTTGAAATTTAGGCTTTCGTTTTTCAGACTCTGGCTTTTTCAGAGTCCGTTTATCAGACTTTGAATGTTTTAGAGTCTGAATCATTAAAGCTTTAGATTCAAAGTTTTTCAGAACTTTTAACTTTACATTCTGAGATTTTGACTTAGTCAGAACCTTAGAACTTGAAGTTGTAGGTTTTGAATGAGTCACTGTGTTGACTTCATCAGACTCACTTACAAAGTGATTTTTCAACGCTTCTCTGGCTCCATTAGGACCAGGTTTCAGAATCACTTCATTCGAGCTTCCTCCAATGAATCCAAGACCCTGTCCTCTGTTCTGATATGTGCTATAGATCATGGATGCAACCCTTGATCTGTCAATTCCAGTAGCAATAAATTCTTGTAAAGCAATATCTTGCTCACTCAAGTATTTACAGCTACACTTCTTGATCAATAAAGTATCATTTTCTTCTTTTAAGCTTTCTAACTCCAACAAAGTTGAATTATGTCTTTTTGACAACTTATCAAGCTGTTGTTTGACTTTCTTCAACTCAGTGGTTTTAGCTTTAAAATGACCAAGAAGTTCTTTGACAGAATCTACTAATTCAGATCTAGTGAGTTCAGAAAATACCTCTGTTTCACTTTTAGAGTCTGCATCTGATTCTGCCTCAGGTGTCTCCTTTACAGATTCAGTTGTAGCCATTAGTTCAACAGCTACATTGGCTTCACCGTCGGCATCATCATCCTCAGACCCTGACTCATTATCAAGATCTTCCCAAGTAGCCATCAGACTTTTCTTGATTTGCTTCTTAAACTTGCTTGACTTGAAGGTTGGCCTTTTTGACTTGGATTTCTCTTTCTGCAGCTCTGGACAGTCAACAATAAAATGTCCAGTCTTCTTGCAGTTGAAGCAACCTTTCTAATCCTCCTTTTTGAAACCCTTCCCACTGCTCTTGCACAGAAATCTCTTGTTCTTTTTAGCAAGGTATTGCATTCTTCTCGAAAGCATAGCCATTTCTTTCGCAACATCAGGATCTTCCTCTGAGCTTTCAGAAGCTGAAGATTCATTTTCAGACTCTTCAACCTTGAGAGCTTTTGTGGATCTTCCCTTTGATTTTAAAGCAATGGTTTTAGACTTTCTTGCAGACTCATGTTCATTGAGACTTAACTCATGAGCCTTGAGAGAGCTTACAAGATCTTCAACACTTAAAGTGTTTAAATCTTTATCCTCCTCAATTGCAGTAACCTTTGGTCTCCATCTAGAGGGTAAGCTCCTTAGGATCTTGCTAACATGATTAGAAGCTATACAACTCTTCTTTAGTATCTGAAGACCAGATACTAGAGTTTGAAATCTTGAGTACATTTGCTCAATACTTTCATCCTCTTTCATCTTGAATAGTTCACACTGATGAACTAATAGAAGTGCTTTAGCTTCCCTGACCTTTTTGCTTCCTTCATAGTTTGCACAGAGAGAAGCAAACATGGCTCTAGTTATAGATTTGTCACTCATCTTCATGTATTCCGATTTAGGAATAGCAGTGACAAGAGCTCCTCTGATGATATGATGTTTCTTGTAGATTTTCTTTTGAGCAGCAGTGTGAAGTTTACGGTCAATGGCAGCACCTTCGTCATCAAGTTGTAAGTCACCAACACCATCTTCAAGTATGTCCCAGAGTTCTTCATCAAGACCCATGACATAATTGTAGAAGTTGGTTTTCCACCAAGAAAATTCTTCAGGATCACCATAATCAGCCTTTTTACTGCTGTTATTAGATCCATAGTCATATGGTATAGCAGCACCAGAAGTAGCACTAGAAGAAGAAGGTTCACTAGAAGACATGTTTTTCTCTTGATCTTTTCTGTTACACGGTTAAGTGCTATGACAACAGAGCCGAAGCTCTGATACCAACTGAAGGTGAGAAAAACACAAGAAGGGGGCGGTTGAATTGTGTTAGCTTTTCGCAGCTCTTGAAGAGTGAGAATCTAATTCCTTAGTATCAGAGTCTGAAAGAGATCAGAGTCTGATGGGAGATTAGGTTTTGTTGCAGCAGAAATAATCAAGAGAAAGAGAGAAGAGAGAACACAAGCAATTATACAGGTTCCTTCCACAAACCGGAAGTAGTTCTGTCCCCCTTGCACTTCCAAGGAGAGGTCCACTAAAATGTAATATCTATTACAAGTTGCTTAAACACACAGTAAGAGAGTTCCAATGCTCAAGCACGCAGGCAAAAGACTTCCAATGCTCAAAGACACAACTAAGAGACTTCTTGGCTCAAGGACGCAGCCAAGAGACTTATTTGCTCAAGCACACAAGCAAGAGACTTCTGACACAATTTACAGAAAATTGAATAGAAATGAAACACTTGACAAACAATCAAACGTGTTCCAATTACAACAAAGACAGACTCTGTTTCAAACAAAGACAGACTCTGTTTTTCTGTTAAGACTTAGTTAAATACGATAGCAATGCAGCGTAGTTTTTCAAATGTAGAGTCCAACAATTCTTCAAGTCTTCTATCCTTTATATAGGCGTAGGAAAGAGACGTTGAGTCATCCAGCACATCAGGATGTTTTCTGAAGCTTGATCAATAGATGTTGATATGTTGCTTGATATGGTAATAGTCCTTCAATTGCATATTTTGAATTCCATTCCTTTTGAAGATTAATACCGGTAGACATAGTTGCCAAACTGTACGAGGTAGTGAAGTAGTGGAAATAGAGTTCGTACAACGTACTCTGTACTGACCTGCATTCTTTGCCGTTGAGCATCCCACGCTCAAGTTGACTTTGAAGCTAGCCGTTACTCCAAATGAGAGTTTCTTTTGCATTGCAATGCCTTTAGAAATCCTTGTAAGCAGATCTTCAGATTGCAGGCTTCAGACTCACTGTAGCACTTCAGCTTCTGATAGTCTTCAGAATCTGATAGTCTTCAGATTCTCCTCGATATAGTCTTCAGACTCTTTTTTGATACAATCTTCAGACTCTCTTCGATACAGTCTTCAGACTCTCTTCGATACAGTCTTCGGACTCTCTTCGATACAGAATCACAAGCAACAAGCTTCTCTAGATCTTTGCTCTTAAAATGTTCAAACAGAATACTTTCTAAGATATAAATCTTGAATAATATCCTACATACTTAAACAAGTATTAGCATATCCAATTGACAATTTTTAATACCTTGTTATCATCAAAACTCAAAACGTGGTATTGCTGAACACCTTTGTTCCAACAAAGCATTGAAGCATTCAAATAATATAAACTTTCTTTAAGAATATTAGAGAGTTTAATTTCTCTATTTTATGTACCTTTCCTTTTCCCCTGATCCATATTTGGCATCAGAGCTGGCTACGATACCTTGGAGTTGAGTTTGAGCGAAGAAATCAACGGAAAGTGAGTTTTCAAGTGAGCAAGGAGTTGTTTTCTCAAAACATCAATTTGCGGCTGTTTGTTCGCGAAACTTACACCGCCAGCAAAACAACCACACACCACCACGATCTTCACCATAAAAAATATCACTTGCCACCATTGTCAATATGCCACCTAGAAAACAAAACCAAAGATCTTTGCAAGAAATTGAGATGGAAGAAATGATGCGAAAGATTCAACAACTACATGAGACCGTCAATGCCTAACAAGCCCTTTTGCAAGCACAACAAAGAAGATTCGAAGATGATGGCGCCGGTAGTGACTTTTCATCATCTAGACACAGTCGATCACATCAACGTCAACTTCGGATGAATGATATCAAAGTAGACATTCCAGATTTCGAAGGGAAACTACAAACCGATGAGTTCGTGGATTTGCTACAAATTGTTGAGTATAAAGAGGTTTTGTTGGAACAAAATGTGTTTAACATTACCCTTTGAGTTTTGATGATAACAAGGTATTAAAAATTAGTCAATTGGATATGCTAATATTTGTTCAAAGTGTACAGGATCATAGACAAATTTAGTGTCTTTTATTTCAAGCAATAGGTTCTGAAGAATATATGATTGCAATTGGAATCTACAAAAAGGAAGCTTATGTTGCAAGGAAACATATGAAGAAAAGAGGTTCTGAAGATGACGTCATCAGAAGCGCTCTCATCAGAAGCTGCCTATAAGAAGCTGTTCTCATCAGAGGTTCTGAAGATCATTAGAAGCGGAAGAACATCAGAAACCAAAAGTCTGAAAGCTTCAAATAGATGTCAAAATGTTTTTTTAATCACGCCTATCTTTGCAGAAGAATAGAAGCCTTAGAGTAACGGATAATTCAAAGAATTTGAAAGCATTAGAAGCATATTCGCCAAAGAACGTTGGAAAGGGACAATTGTACAATTGTACAACCACCTTATCCACCACTCTATTTTATATCTGCAAATAGTACAAGAACAACAATTGTGACTATGCTGCTTATTCCTCTATACAAGGAATGAATTTGAAATTGTTTCTTCATAGGACATTAAAAAAATCAGGCAACAAATCATTGGTGATATGATCAAGCTTCAAACGACTCTTTTTTGATGTGCTGGCAATCAACAACGTCTCTTTTATACCTCTATATAAAGGAGTGAAGACTTGAAGAATTGAAAAACTCACACAACAATTTTACAAGTGTCAAACCTCTGCTGAAATTGTTCCACATCAAAAGTTCACTTAGAATTTCTTATTAACTTTCATACCTTAGAAATTCTAGAGTCTTAAAGAGTCTGTATCGGAATTGTATTGTGAACACAACTGATTGTATATCAAGTGTTCAATGTAACAACCCGATTTTCGTTAGATTTATTTTAATTAATCTTTATATGTGTTAACATGTGCTTGTATGTGATTAATTGCCTCTGTGTGTATTTTGGTTGGGATTATCAGAATTCAGTGTTAGAAGGGTATTTTAGTCATTTTAGACTGCGGGGTATTTTGGTCATTTATTAAGGGAACAATTTTACTAAACTTAGAAATGTCATTATTTAAGTATTTTGAGGTGAATAGTTTCTTTGCTAAGACTAGAGGTACTTAATAGTAATTATTTTGTTATGGTAATAATTAGACATTTTACCAAGCTAAGTGAGTAGTAACGTTTCTAATTAGATGTGAGTGTGTTATGTAACACCCTGTTTTCCCAAATAAAAATTTCGTAAATAAATCAGAGTATTTCACATAACGGAATGTCACACTCCTTTCATAAAATCATAAACGGATTAAATAACTATTTATCCTTCAATTTCATTAACAAAATCTTTAACGCATCGCAGCGGAATTTATTTAAACCTGTAAAATAGTCTTTGGCACAAAGGCCTCATCATAAAAGTCTCATAAAACAAAGTCAACATCATTATCATAAATCTTCATAAATAATACGTAAGAAATAGAAAAGCAATAACAAAAATCTCATCCCGTTACGTATCAGAGCTCCTAAGACACAACGAGAGAAATCCTCACACGACTTCACCTAATCTTGATTACCTGCAAGTTACTCATACGAAGAGCAACATTTTCAAGCAGAAGGGGTGAGATTCACAAAACAATAATATTAAGCATATAATTCAACAATTATATTTAACAACATAACGTTAACATATTTTAACAAGTATCAGGTAACATCATCATCATAATCAACTTCAAAATTTACTTAACCACTTGACTCGACAATGCAACTTTAACTTGACTATGCAACTTAATCATCTTACTCATGCATGTGGTACCAATCTAGGGCATAAGCTCTCGTCGCTATTTGAGCATAAATATACTCCTAGGGCATAAGCCCTCGTCGCTATTGAGCAAAAGCTCCTAGAGCATGAGCTCTCGTCTCTGTTGAGCAAAAGCTCCTAGGGGATAAGCCCTCGTCTTTAAATGAGTATGCATGGACTCAACATCTTACAACCTAGACAACATAACCATCTTATATGTCTCCAATAATTTGGATCAATAACTCACAACTTAGACAGACACATGCAGCTTTAAACAAATGTAAACAGCAACATGGCAGCACATTATTAGTCTCAAGATATAACAATATCAACATTTAAACATCGTCTTAAAGCATCACTTCCAATTCGCATAATGCTTAGATATATAAATCGTTAGTAACAACATGTAATTATCTTATAACAACATCATAGTTCATTTTTAATATTATAAATAACCCTATTTCTACCCCAAGGATCAACTCGCAACAACTCGTTTGAAAGGATGCAAGATAACGAAACAAGGGTACTGATGATGTGCATTTCGCCGGGCGAGACATATGTCGGCGTGGTGAGCTCAAAATCTGGGCTGCTTCGCCGGGCGAGACATTTGTCGCCGTGGCGAGCGATGAATTTCTGGGCTTCTTCGCCGAGCGAGACATTTGTCGTCGTGGCGAGCAATGAATTTCTGGGCTGCTCTGCCGGGCGAGACATATGTCGCCATGGCGGGAGATGAATTTCTAGGCTCGGGCAGAACGCATATTTTCTCGAAAATCCGCCTAATCACATGGTTTAAGGTCTAACATTGATTCCAGAAGTCATCCTATGGATTATCTAAGGTCTGTAAACAGTTTCTACATCAATCTAACAATTTTTCATCATTTAATCATCAATTCACCACTTTTAACCTAATTCCCAAATCCTCAAAAACTAATCCCACAACTTGTTAAATGCAATTAGATGAATTACAGACTCGATAGAATTGTATGCTAGGCTCACCCTTACCTTAAGATTATTGAATAGCAGCTTCTCCTCTTGATTCTTCTTTCCTCTTGTTCTCCCTTTTTCCAAAACTGACTGTATGTTCAACAGGTTTCTAACCTAGCTTCTCTCCTATTTATATCTCCTCTATCTATTCTATCTTATTCCTCTTTCTCCCCCAAAACTCTCTAAAATCTCAATACAACCCCTCATCTCAATATTTATTTTATTTTCAAATCTTATTTTATTAAACAATAAAATAAGTCACAACACCTCATAAAATCTCTAAAATCACATAAATCACATAATATCATATAAATATTTTCTATACTCTATAAAATAATTTAAATAATCAAAACGGGCGTTACATGTTAGGCCCATTAAGGGGAGATTCAACCTATTCCATTTAGGTGGTGACTATATAAGCTTAACTTAGAGAGAAACTAGGTTAACTTGTCATTCATATTCACAAGCTAAGGAGGCTAGAGATAGAGAAAGGGTTAGAGAGAAGATCCAAGAAGAATCAAGCTAGGAGCAAGGGGGAGTGAATGATTAGCTTAGCTTTGTGAAGAAAAGAGGTAAGGGGGTTAGATTTCAATAGTTATCTCTTAGTTTATCTCCTTCCCTGATTCTCTGCATAAGTGCTTATTTGAATAAGTGATTTTCATGAACTTAATTTGTTAAACTCTTGTTCATATGATCTAAATATGTTTGGGTATGTGAATTAGTTGTTGATTAAGTTGTTAACATAAAAATTGAATAATATAATGAGATGATGTTGGTTATGTTGTAAATTGTGTTCAATTGATGAATATTGATATGTTGTTGTTGATTTATGGTTGAAACTATGATTACGTGGTGTTGTTGCTGTTGTTATTGTTGATTGGAGCTATGGGTATCCATAATCATTGAGCTTGATATGAATTTGTGTGTTCTTAAAGGTTTTCATGAAAAATGGGTCAAATGGTAATTTTTGTTGAAATGATGTCTTGATTCAAGTTTCATATGGATTTGAGTGTCTTTTTATGTTTAGAAACATTTAGAAAAACTTTGGAAACAAATTTGGGCATTGGGGAATAAAAAATGGAATTTTTGGGTGAAAATGAAGTTTTTCTTGAAGAGCAGATTTTCTGCAACTGCCACAACTCGCCATGGCGAGCTGGAGGCGAGTTGGAGGCGAGCTGGTGAGTGACCACTGTGTCAACTCGCCATGGCGAGTGAATTACTCGCCGTGGCGAGTTGCTCAGTGCACCCACTCATATTTTATTGTTTTTGAGGTTATGGGTCGATCCGAGCAATTCCGAACTGATTCTTTGATGTGGTTAAATGTAATCAAACTTTTTAAACCTCTGTAAACATCAAGTGAATGAGAAATTGGATTTGGTTGGGTGATTGTACCTCAAGCTTTTGGAATCGACAAAATATCGATTTTTTCCGAAACTTGTTTCTATTGAGAAAAAGGGGTGGGATTATGTTGTATACTATATACAAGATTTCTAAAAATGATTGTGAATGAATTCAATGATGATTAACTTGTTTTACTTTGAAAAATTGAATTCTTTTGAAAAGTGATAAAAAAGGCTAACTTTGTGATTTCTATGATTCCGATGTAATTAGCCGATGAAACGCATATGTATGTTCAACTGCACACATATGTGATCTAAGAGCATACATAGTCAAGGCATTAGTGTTGTTTTACTTTGAAAAGTATATATTGGTTGTTTTGCTTAATCATAGACGAACTTTGTCAAATTTATTCCTCAAGACTGATTATCTTGGAAACCTTTTGTAAATGGCTTTGTATGAATATTTGAGGATACGTGAATGATTGCTAGGTGTTGAATATGATGATTATCATGATTTGGTGTATTTTCTCCTTACTTGAATTGTGAGAAATTATGTGAAGTTGATAATTGTTGATGAATGTATACGTATTGATATTGTTGGTGAGTTGTTGTGAACATGTTGATTTATTGATGAATGAATACATGTTGAATTGTTGATGAATGTATACATGTTGAATTGTTGATGAATGTATACATATTGATATTGTTGTTGAGTTGTTGTGAACATGTTGAATTGTTGATAAATGTATACATGTTAATTTTGTTGGTGGTGAATTCATATATGCTAATTTTATGTGATTGGTGATGAATGCATGTATATGCATATAGTCGTTGATTATAGCCGTTGAATTGTTGTGAACATATGCATGGTTGATTGAGTCATATGTTCATGCATCATATGTCATGTCGGATGTTGATATCCATATAGCCGTTGATTATAGCCGTTGACTTTGATGTGTTTGTTGCATCATAAGGTGACGACCTTGAGGAGATTGGTACCACATGCATATAGAAGTTGAGTCTAGGCGCATAGCATGAATTGGCATAAGTCCTACTTGCTTATGTGTTGATGCTGATTGTGATGGTGATAAGTGTGTTTGATGTATACATACTTGTGATAATTGGACTTGTTGTGTTGATGTGTATGTTGAGGTTGAATGATCTTGTTAATTAATTGAAGCTTAATTTGATTAATTTATGTCCAGTCATTCATGTTTGATTATATGTTTAGTGAACTTTGGTGAATTGTACACCTGGTGATATTTGGTGAATATGTGAAGATGTGTGCTTGTTGATGTTTATTGTTAATGGTGATGCTTGTACATTTGATGATCTTAATTGATGATGTTTATTTTAGTGAAAATAATGAATAGTGATTTATAGGAATGTGTTTTCATAATCTTTGGGTGACGATGACTTTATTACTTATGCTTTGAAATGATGAATTGTAATTGTTGAGTTGATTAGGATAAATGAAATAAGGTGAGTAATCCTTTCATTTATTGATGTTGATAAATGATGAGCTTATGTCGATGACGTTATTAGAGTTGAATATGCTTGCTATGCTATGTTAGGATTGTATATGGAATAGGGAACAATATTCATGTGATGATAGTTTTCTAGGAGGGATGGTTATGTATATGTGTTATGCATGAATCCTTGAATGCTTATATTTGTCTTTGTACTTATTGTTTTGGCTTATGTTGTTGATTATTGCCCATATGACGGGATTTTGAGATTTATATGTTTATATGTTGGATTATTTGATGTATGATTTATATCCGTTGCGACTGTTGAGAACTTTTATATATATATATATATATATATATATGCGTGCATGCCGTTTTGAATTTGGTTGAAGACGTAGCGTTTATTTCTTGAATATTTATTATATTCGCGTGTTTGATCGCTTTAATAGAAATAAGGTGTTACATTCAACGTCAAACATTTTTCTTTGTAATTCTATTTGAATAGAAGTCTCTTGCAGTTGTGCTTGAGCATAGGAAGTCTCTTGCAGTTGTGCTTGAGCATAGGAAAACTCTTGCAGCTGTGCTTGAGTAGTTTGAAGTCTCTTACTTTAGTGTTTGATCATTTGTAATCAGATATTGATTTTAGTGAACTCTCCTTGGAAATGCAAGGGGGACAGGACCACTTCCGGTTTGTGGAAGGAACTTGTATAATTGCGTTGTATCTTTCTTCTCTCTCTCTCACTCACTCTCTCTCTCTCTCTCTCTCTCTCTCTCTCTCTCTCTGTGTGTTTTTATCCGCTGCATTTAGATTCTGAACATCACTTCAGAAGTTGAACTCTATCAGGTTCTTAACTGTGATTTCAGTCTTAAGAGAATTCCAAGACAAAGAAAACACAATTCAACCCACCCTTCTTTTGTTTTTCTCACCTTCAATTGGCATCTAGAGTCGTGGTTCTGTTGTATAGCACTTAACAGTGTAACATAAAAAGTTCTGTGAAAAACATGTCTGGTGAAAGCTCCAATGCTGCTGGAAACAACAATGTTGTTCACTATAACTATGCTACTTCTGATGAGAAGAAGTCTGACTCTGAAAAAGCTCCCAACTTCAATGGAAAACTTGAAGAGTTTTCATGGTGGAAAACTAACATGTATAGTCACATCATGAGCTTGGATGAGGAGCTTTGGGATATTCTTGAAGATGGAGTTGATGACTTGGTCCTTGATGAAGAACGAGCTGCTGTTGACAGAAAGAAACATACCCTTGATCAGAAAAAGCTTTACAAGAAACATCACAAGATCAAAGCTATCCTTGTTGCTTCTATACCTCGCACAAAGTATATGAAAATGAGTGATAGATCCACTGAAAAAGCAATGTTTGCTTCACTATGTGCAAACTTTGAAGGCAATAAGAAGGTTAGAGAAGCAAACGCTACTATGCTTGTTCATCAATATGATTTGTTCAAGATGAAGGATGATGAAAGTATTGAGGAAATGTACTCAAGATTTCAAACCCTAGTCTCTGGACTTCAAATATTAATGAAAAGCTATGTAGCTTCTGATCATGTAAACAAGATTCTCAAAAGCTTACCTACTAGATGGAGACCAAAAGTTACTGCTATTGAGGAAACTAGACATTTAAACACCTTGAGTGTTGAAGATCTTATGAGCTATCTTAAGGTTCATGAGATAAGCCTCAATGAACATGAATCCTTCAAGACAAAATCTATAGTGCTCCCATCTAAAGGAAAGTCATCAAAAGCTCTTAAAGTTATTAAGTCTGATGAAGAATCTCCTGATGGTGATTCTGATGAAGACCCTGCTGAGAAGATGGCTATGCTTTCCAATAAGCTTCAGTATCTAGCTAAGAAGAACAAGAAGTTCTTAAGCAGAAGAGGCATCTACAAAGGTTTCAAGAAGGAAGATCAGAATGGTTGCTTCAACTGTAAGAAGCCTGGTCACTTCATTGCTGATTGCCCTGATCTTCAGAAGGAGAAATCAAAGGAGAAGTCTAAGAAACCAAACTTCAAGTCAAGCAAGTTCAGGAAGCAGATTAAGCAGAGTTTAATGGCCACCTCAGAAGATTTAGACAATGAATCAAGGTCTGGAAAGATGATGCTGAGAATGAAGTTGATGCTGGTGTTGGGTTAGGAGCCACAGTGACTTCAGAAGCTGAACCAGAATCAGATTCAGATGATGAAAATGAGGTATATTCTAAAATCCCCAGAGAAAAACTTATTGAGTCTCTTAAAGAACTTCTCACACATTTTTAACATAGAACCAATGAGTTGAAGGATTTATAAGAAAAACATGATGAGTTATTAAACCAACAAGAATCAACTATTTTGGATCTGAACGCTTTTTAGGAAGGACTAAGAGGTTTTGAAATCATTTGTAAAAATTATGAATAAAAACTCAAGTATCTTTGTCAGAAGCTACAAGAAAAATGTGGTAGAAAATCTTTATGTAAACATGAAATTGCTCTTGAAGATTTTATTATATCTGGTATTGACAGAAGCAAAGTAGCTTCTACGATTTATGGCATTCACAAGAACAATGGGAAAGGTATTGGATTTTCAGAAGGAAAACTTAATGAAATCAGCCTCAAAGCATGTTGTGAATGCATAAAGGAAGGATTGAAAACCTTTTTTGTACCTGAAGGTGGTAAGTTTGAAACTGTTGATCAGTTAGATCAAAAAGTTTCCAGTTCTAAGACAAGAGTATCTCAAAGTCTAAGAACTCCAAGCCTAAGGTAATGATCAATTTTGACTCTAAGACTCCAAAGATTAAGATTCTAAACAGATCAAAACCCTTTCCTAAGAGTTTGATGAACTCGGAATCTAGTATGTTAAAGTCTAAGTTTCAGAGGAATGAAACACTTAGTACTTTCGAAAAGACAAAACCAAAAGGGATTGAATCTGAGGTTTTGACTGAACAGAAGCCATCAAACATTCAGCATAACGTGCAAAGAAGGAAAAGTAAAACTTCTAGTACTAACCTCAAAGGACCCATAAAGAAATTGGTACCTAAATCTGAAATTGTCAATACTGCAGGTATGCTTAAGAGCACCGGAAAAGAAAAGATCACGGTACCTAGACAGCGTTGCTCAAAACATATGACAGAAGATAAGGCTATGTTCCTTACACTCACAATGAAATATGGAGGAAATGTGATGTTTGGAGGAAATGTTTGAAAGCTTTGGAGCATATTCGTTGAAGAACATTGGAAAAGGACAATAGTACAATTGTACAACCACCGTCCCCACTACTCTGTTTTGTGCCTGCAATAGTACAAGACAACAGCTGTGACTATGCTGGTTATTCCTTTATACAAGGAATGGATTTGAAATTGTTCCTTCATAGGACATTAACCAAATCAAGCAACAGATCATTAGTGATATGATCCAGTTTCAAATAACTCTTTGTTGATATGCTGGCAATCTACAACGTCTCTTTCACATCTCTATATAATGGAGTGAAGACTTAAGGAATGGAAAGACTCATACAACAATTTACAAGTGCCAAACCTCTACTGAAATTATTTCACGTGAGAGTTCACTTAGAATTTCTTATCAACTTTCATATCTTAGAAATTCTAGAGTCTTAAGAGTCTGTATCTGAATTGTATTATGAACACCACTGATTGTATATCAATTGTTCAACCTCAAACATTTTTATTTGTAATTCTGTTTGAATAGAAGTCTCTTGCAGTTGTGCTTGAGCACAGGAAGTCTCTTGCAGTTGTGCTTGAGCATAGGAAATATCTTGCAGTTGTACTTGAGTAGTTTCAAGTCTCTTTCTTTAGTAATTGAGCAAGTGTAATCAGATATTAATTTTAGTGAACTCTCCTTGGAAGTGCAAGGGGGACAGGACTACTTCCCGTTTGTGGAAGGAACCTGTAGAATTGCGTTGTGTCTTTCTTCTCTCTCTCTCTCTCTCTCTCTGCTTTTATCCTATGCATTTAGATCCTGAATGTAACAAAGTTTTGTAGGATGAAATTTTTGCAAGTTCTCAAGAGTCTAATGATAACTCAGAACCTGATCAGATTCTAGAGTCTGATGATACTCCAGAAGCTGTAGCATCCCCTGAAGTTCCTGATGAAGTAGCTTCTGAAAAAGCTCAAGATGATTCTCAGCAAGCTAATCAATCCAAACACGCGTTCAAATACAAGTCTTCACATCCCGAGAATCAAATCATTGGCAATAAAGAAAGTCCCAGAAGAACTAGATCACATTTCAGACAAGAAAGGTCTGCTTTGGGATTGTTATCAATAATTGAACCTGGCTCAATTGAAGAAGCACTTGCAGATGAAGGATGGATTCTAGCTATGCAAGATGAGCTCAATCAATTTAGAAGGAATGATGTATGTGATTTAGTAGCTAAGCCTTAGCACAAGAACATTATTGGAACTAAATGGGTGTTCAGAAACAAGCTTAGTGAACAGGGAGAAGTAATCAGAAACAAAGCCTGACTTATTGCTCAAGGCTACAGTCAACAAAAAGGCATTGATTACACTGAAACATTTGCTCCAGTCGCAAGATTGGAAGTAATCAGGTTACTTCTTTCCTACGCATTTAATCACAACATAATTCTATATCAAATGGATGTTAAGAGTGCCTTTCTTAATGGTGTCATTACTGAAGAAGTGTATGTCAAACAACCTCCTGGTTTTGAGGACTTAAAACATCCTGACCATGTTTATAAATGTAATAAATCACTATATGGCTTGAAACAAGCTCCCAGAGCTTGGTATAAGAGACTGAGTAATTTCTTAATTAAAAATGATTTTGAAAGAGGTCAAGTTGAGACTACACTATTCAGGAAGACTCTTAAGAAAGAAATTTTAATTGTTCAAATTTATGTTGATGATATTATTTTTGGTTCAACTAATGGTTCTCTTTGCAAGGAATTTTCTAAGCCAATGCAAGATGAATTTGAAATGAGCATGATGGGAGAATTGAAATTCTTTCTGGGAATTCAAATCAACCAATGCAAAGATGGAGTCTATGTTCATCAATCCAAGTACACTAAAGAGCTCCTGAAGAAATTCAATCTTGAAGATTGTAAGGAAATGAACACTCCAATGCATCCAACCTGTACTTTGAGCAAAGAAGATCAAGGAACAAAAGTTGAGCAGAAGTTGTATAGAGGTATGATAGGTTCTCTATTATATCTCACTGCATCCAGACCATATATTTTATTCAGCGTATGTCTGTGTGCAAAGTTTCAATCAGATCCTAGAGAGTTTCACTTAACTGCTGTTAAGAGAATCTTTAGATATTAGGGAACCACTAATCATGGACTTCTTTATAAGAAATCTTTAGATTATAAGCTAGTTGGATTATGCGATGCTGACTATGTTGGTGACAGGATTAAAAGAAAATTAACCAGTGTCAATTGCCAATTTCTGGGAGAGAATCTGATATCCTGAGCTAGCAAGAGACAAACAACTATCGCTTTGTCAACAACAGAAGCAGAATACATCTCAGTTGCTAGTTGTTGCACACAACTACTCTGGATGAAACATCAGTTAGAGGACTATCAAATAACTGAAAATTGTATCCCAATTTATTGTGAAAATACAACTGCTATATGTTTATCTAAGAATCTGATTCTATATTCAAGAGCCAAGCACGTTGAAATTAAACATCATTTTATCAGAGACTATGTTCAAAAAGGAATTTTAGATATTCAATTCATTGATACTCATCATCAATGGGCTGATATTTTTACTAAGCCTTTAACTATTGAAAGATATGATTTTATAAAGAAAAATTTGAACATGTGTTTTGTCTCTGTGTAATGCTTGCTCCTAAAGATAGAATTCTGACTTTGAAAGTTATTCAGACGCTACTTGAGTATCAGACTCTCTTTTGGAAACTCAGAGAAAAATCATCCTCTGAAGACACTCAGACTCTGTTAAGGAGACTTAGACTCTGAAGTAGCATGCATTAGTGGTAAGGTGGCAGTTATGACTAACGACATCTGCCCCACTACAGTAACAATTACTTTTGTGGTTCTCAGGCGTGGTCTGTTTGTATTGGGTAATAACTCAAAGGGCAATGATAGTATCCGTTTTAACATGTATCCTCGCGCCTTCCCTTTGCTTTATGACTGCATGTTTGTGTGTCTTTAATGCTTATGTATGTTTGTCCCCTGTGTATTGCAAACGTTTTATCAAAATTCACTAAGTCTTATTCACACACCACTCTCACTCTCACTACCCACACTTGCTATGTTCTAAACCTTCTTCTCTCTCTCGTTCTATGAAAATATTTTGAAACTCAAAAACCTAGAAACATTCAAATGGCAAACTCTTCCAACACTTTCATTCTGAAGATCAATCCTGGTCAGTCTTACGTCATAAAACCAAGAACCATGACTATGATAAAAGAGACCCTGGAAGTTCAAGTAGAATCTCCAGTGGATTTTGGAGCGCTGCATAGACATGGAATAGACGTTCATACTCAGATTCTGTGTCAAGGTATAAATGAATATTACGGTATGTTGAATAGACCAACATATCAAGAGCTTATAAGAGATCTATGGGTAAGGGCTGAAGTAAGTTTATGACAAGGAAGAAGCTGCATATGAGGAAGTTCAAGCTGTGAACAATAATCCGTCTTTGGTGGGAAAGACGAGGGCAGAGATGGGTCTGAAACCATACAATGGTATGGAAATAAGATCAGCAGTGATGGGAATTCCAATTACCATCACAGAAGAGATAATTGCAAGGGCCTGCAGAGTGGCCAACAAAGGGAAATTTCAGTGGAACGTCAGTAAGAAATCTGACTAGGCTTAGAGGTGTAATGAATTCTTCTTCAAAGGAAGACCATCAAACAAATTGGTGGATATGCACAAGGACCACAGGGTGCTTCTGAAGCTCATCACAGACTGCTTGCTTCAGAAGGGTGGAGGTTCTAACACTTTGTATCTGGACCACAAAGTTGTCCTTTACTTCTTGGCTACAATGGAGAAGATCAACTTCCCCTAGTAAGTGATGTACCACATAAGTTGGGCCATCAAGGAGAGCCAGCCCAAGCAGAGGAGGCAAGTCCCTTATGGGAGGCTTTTATCTGAGATCCTTTATCAGGGAGGATTACTAGAGATTCTGAAGGCCACTGGGGTAGTGTCTGATAAACAACTGGGCATTGTTATTGGAAGAATAATAAATGGAAAGACTCTCTAGTACATGAAGATCATCAAGAAACTTGAGCCTCATGAGGAGGACATGAAGGAGTCATTAGTTCAGTCTGACCTAGTGATGGATTTCCCCCCAATATCCAAAGAGGACAATCTAGAGGTCCTGGCTAGATTCGTAGTTGAGCACTTTCAAGAGACTGGAAAAATAATCAACTACAGCTCAATTCCTGAGACATTAAGAGGTGCTCCTCTGAAGGTCAAAGGAAAAAGGAGCAAACCAGTTAATGAAGAAGAATAAGACAAGCCAGAACCTGCTCCAAAGAAATCCAAGAATACCAAGCCAGCTGCTCCTGGTATAACTATTGGTGCTTCTAAGATGGTATCAAAGGAACCTAAGAAGAAAAGGGGCAAAGGAGAAAGAAGCATGAAGAGGTTGAAGAAGGAAATCAGTAGATGATTTGAGGAGGATGATAAAGAAGAAGAAGAGAGTCTTCAGAAAAAGAAAAGAGAAGTTGTTCCTGCTGCTAAGGAGATAACTCAGAAGTTGGGTACTTCAGCACCTATGGTCTCTAATCAACACGCAGCTGGAAAGGCTCTGGCTGTTAAGATAGTTGTTGAAGAAATCAAGGAACAGATTGCGAAAGAGGCTACTGAAATGCTTGTGAAGGCTCTCAAGCATAAAGAACCAGTGGCTGAGTCTGCAGAGGCTGGAGGCTCAGGATCTGCTGTTGCAGAAGCTCCTGTTCAACAAGCTACTCTAGAAGCTTGCACCTCAGGTAATTCTCACAAAGATTCTGATATGTACTTGCATTTGGATTCCCCATCGTCATCTCAAATAGAAACAGACTCATATAATATACCCCTGAGCAAAGTCGTCGCCACTCTTCGTAAAAGACCACTCCCTCACCAATCAAACCTATTTCATCATATAACCCACTTGACCCAAAAATCATGGAGTATGTTGATATTAACATGGAAACAACCATCCAAAACACCATCAATATCTCTCCACACCTTCCTCCTAACCATCCATGCCAACCAGATTTCTTGAAACCACTTTAGGTTCTTCAGCCTACTGAAGATCCTGAAGAGCCATCCATCAATCCTCATGAACCTTCAACCAACCAAGAACTTACAAATTAAGGTTCTCCAGAAGCCTTGAATTCTTTAGAAAAACATCTAGGTGGAGAACTTCCAATAACCCTAGTTAGATCATTGGTACAAGAACTATTGGTAACTCCTCTATCTCAATTAATAATGTGTGGTTGGTAGATGGTCTTGAACATAACCTTTTGAGTATCAGTCAGTTTTGTGACAATGGTTATGATGTGATGTTTGAAAAGACCATCTGCACAGTAATCAACAAAGATAACAAGTCCATAGTATTCAAGGGAAAGAGGATAAAGAATGTCTATAAAATTAACTTTATTGAACTGGTTGATCAGAAGGTAATTTTTCTTCTGTCAGTGAATGATAAGAAATGGATGTGGCACAGAAGGTTGGGACATGCTAACTGGAGATTAATCACTAAGATTAGTAAGTTACAACTTGTCAAATGCCTACCTGACATTGACTATCATTCAGATGCACTGTGTAGTGTATGCCAGAAAGGGAAGATTGTGAAATCATCCTTTAAAACAAAAGACATTGTCTCAACCTCCAGTCCCTTAGACTTACTTCATATTGATTTATTTGGACCTGTTAGCACCGCATCCTTATATGGAAGTAAATATGGATTAGTTATTGTTGATGATTACAGCAGATGGACTTGGGTAAAATTCCTGAAAAGTAAGGATGATGCTTATGATGTATTCAATAACAAGAGATAGAGAGAAAGAGAGAACTCAAGCAATTATACAGATTCCTTCCACAAACCGGAAGTAATCCTGTCCCCCTTGAACTTCCAAGGAGAGTTTAACTAAAATGTAATTTCAATTACAAGTTGCTCAAACACACAGTAAGAGACTTCCAATTGCTCAAGCACGCATGCAAGAGTCTTCTAAAGCTCAAAGACACAACTAAGAGACTTCTTTGCTCAAGCACACAAGAAAGATACTTCTGACACAATTTACAGAAAATTGAATAGAGTTGGAGACACTTGATAAAAAATCAAATGTGTTCCAATAACTTAAACAAAGACAGACTCTGTTTTTCTAATATTTTTAGAGATTCTAGAATACACAGTTTGTAAGAATAATCTAAGTTGTTGATGTGTTTCTGGTTTGATTCAGTGAGAATACAATAGCTTAGCAGCGTAGTTTTTCAGTTGTACAGTCCAACATATTCTTCAAGTCTTCTATCCTTTATATAGGCGTTGGAAAGAGACGTTGAGACAATCCAACACATCAAGAGAATTCTGGAAGCTTGATCAATAGTTGTTGATCTGTTGCTTGATATGGTAATAGTCCTTCAAATTCATATTTTGAATTCTATTCCTTTTGAAGCTTAATACCGGTAGACACAGTTGCCAAACTAAACGAGGTAGTGGAGTAGTGGAAACAGAGTTCGTACACACGTACTCTGTACTATTCTACATTCTTTGTCGTTGAGCATCCCACGCTCAAGTTGACTTTGAAGCTAGCCGTTACTCCAAGTGAGTGTTTCTTATGCATCGTAATGCCTTTAGAAATCCATCTAAGCAGATCTTTAGATTGTAGGCTTCAGACTCACTGTAGCTCTTTAGCTTCTGATGATCTTCAGACTCTCTTGGTCTTCAGGTTCTGATAGTCTTCAGACTCTCTTGAACTTCAGATTCTTTTAGTCTTCAGGATTTCTTGACACAGCTTCTGATGATTCTTCAGACTCTCCAGATCTTCAGAATCACAAGCAACAAGCTTCTCTTGGTCTTGCTCTCAAAATGTTCAAACAGAATACTTTCTAAGATTAAAATCTTGATTAATATCCTGCATACTTAAACAAATATTAGCATATCCAATTGCAATTTTTAATACCTTGTTATCATCAAAACTCAAAACGTGGTATTGCTGAACACCCTTGTTCCAACAATCTCCCCCTTTTTGATGATGACAAACATCAGTGTTTAAAAGGTCAATTATTGTTAATCTAATTAATAGGTTGACTTAAAGGGTCTGGGGTTTGTAAGCTCAGAGTCTGAGGTTTGTAAGCTCTGACTCCCCCTGAGACTAATAGTCCTTAAGTTAAGGTTTGTAAGCTCCCCCTAAGTTCTATCCAAGTTAATTAAATTCCTGTTTAGCATAAGTAGCTGAATCAAATCTCAGAATAATAAACGAATATGAGAGAAGATTCTTTTTAAATTAAATTGAAGAATTTAATTTAATGGGGCTCAGAATCTAACGAAGTACCTTTCGCAAACTTCCCTTTAACTTTACATACTCACTGGTCTTTCTCCCCCTTTTGTCATCAACAAAAAGGTTTAAAAACAAGTTTCTCCCCTTTTTATATGACTTCAAGTGAAGAAAAAAAATAATTTTAAAGAAAATGAGAAAAGAAGATTCAGAGCAAAAACATATTAGAGTCTGGAATAGGACATATTTTAAGTAGAATTCAGTAGTTGGACTTCAGATGCACTTAGATAAATAAAGCAAGATATATCAGAAGCACAAATAGTTGAAGTAAAACATTGAATAATCAGAAGTAAAAGTTCAGAAGATAATAGAAATCAGCAAAATAAGAGTACAAGCAAAACAAAACAGATTAAACACTAAGTGTGCAACTAAAGTTGGTTTTGTTTGGCAATGTGATCCATCAATTTCTGGAGATCCTCTTGCTGTTTCTTGACAATTTCTTCGAGAGCTTCTGTTCTTCTGAGATGAGCTTCTCTTTCAAGTCTAGCTTCTTCTTGAACTATGTGAAACCTCTTCTTCAGCGAATCATAAACCACTGTTTCCCTTGGATTGTATTGATCAGCATCAAAGAATGGTTTATATTCCAACTGCAAAATAGGAGTCTTCTTCTTAGCCTTTGCTGTCTCAACTTTCTTAATTTCTTCCAAATGTTTGGCAAGAACACCAACTTATTCTTTTACAGCAGCCTTCTGAATTTTGGTGACAAAATCCACAAATTCATTTTTAAGAGTAGAGAATTTATCCTCATAGTTTACATTGAGGATTGGCACAAATCTTTGCTCAATAATATCCTTGAGCTATGAGTTGGACACTCCATAAAACTCATTTATTCTCAACGAATCAAAGAGGTTGTGAGGAATAAGAGTTTGATTTGGCTCAGATGAAGTTGAAGGTTCAGAAGTTACGATAGCTTGTGAGGTTTCAAGGCCAATTTCCACAGTTTGGTTTAGGGGTTCAATAACTGTTTCAGACACAGGCTCTGCTATGCATTCTGTTACAGGTTCTGGGTCAGGTATGACATTAGAAACTTGTTCCAGAGTCTCAGAGACTGGTTCCTCTATAGTTACAGTAACTGGTTCTGTAACACCCCGTTTTCCCAACATGTAAAATAATACATAATTTATCAGAGTTCGACATAAAAACAGGATGTCACATTTTCATACTTCAAAAATCCTTTCAACATAATAGGGTTTAAAATCCGTTATTTAAATAAACACCTGCTTTCAAACAATTAAATAATATTGCAACGGAAAACTTAATCTTAATTAGCTTATAAAATTCAAGCTTGGCACTAGGCCTCAACATCATCAACATAATTCAAATACCAGTTAAAATGGTTCAACAACAACTTCAAAAGTTACTTAATCAATAAGGATAAACATAATAAATGATATTCCCCATCCCGTTACATATCAGAGCGACACTCCTATGACGACACGATGATCTACTCACATCTGCATTACTCTGGATCACCTGCAAGTTACTCATGCGAAGAGCAACATTTTCAAGCAGAAGGGGTGAGATTTCACAAAACAATAATATTAAGCATATAATTCATCAATTATATTTAACATCATAACTTCATAAATTAATAACATTAAATCTTCTTATAATATTTCATTAATAACTCGTTCAACTTCTAATCATTATTAACTTCATATTCATCGCATTATATATATCATCACATATCACATAATAATCAAATCATAACCATCTTCATATAACATCATAAATCATCACATAATAACATAAGCAACCACGATTAATAAATATAAATACTTCACTTAGTTCTTTATCAATAACACATTGACAATTGACAACTTAACGACAACGACAATGCGACTTCTACGACTTGAACTCAACATATGAAACTTCAACTCGACTATGCAACTTCAACTCGAATATGAAACTTAGACATCTTATTCATGCATGTTGTACTAATCCAGGGCGTCAAGCCCTTAACGTAATAGGTATAAATATACTTCCAGGGCGTCAAACCCTCACTGCAAATGAGCTAAAGCTCTAGGGCATCAAGCCCTCAACGTGTAGAGTAAAAACTCACAGGACATCAAGCCCCCAACTGAAATGGGTATGCATGGACTCAACCTCATACAACTTACGAAACATCGACATCCTAGGATTCCAATAATTTGGATCAACTTCTTATTTCATAGACCGACTCATGCAACATGATGATATTAGAATCAGTCAACAACAAAATTCAGCAGCTTAATCATAACAACAATCTAATGATAATTTAGCAACAACTTCACCTTAAACATTATATATATTCCACATAAAGCATATACGATTATATCTCATTACTAACAACATTCATATCATCTTAGTTTATATTCTTAGAACTACAACAGTAGCCTAAACTAATTCATTACTCTAAGGATCAACTCACTTCTAACTGTGCGACAAAAGTCACTTAAAAGTCTTATAAGGTAGTCTGCCTCGGGTAACTCGCTATGGCGAGTTGGGCTGCTCGCCTTGCGAGCCAACTAGGGTCACTCGCTGTGGCGAGTTAGGCTGCTCATCTTGCGAGTCATCAAGGGTCGCTCGCTGTGGCGAGTTGAACTACTCGCCTAGCGAGTTGTCAAGGGTATTACTCGTTGTGGCGAGTGGGATAGCTCGCCTCGCGAGCTGATGAAGAACACTCGCCGTGGCGAGCTGGTTGCTCGCTGTGGCGAGCGATGACAGAACAGTTACGGGGTTACGGCAATTTTCACCAAAAATCTCAATTTTCATCATGTTCCTCCCTAATTTCGACTATAATGATGTTTAAGAGTTACCCTATGGTCTGTAAACAGTTTTCTACAACAATGGTACAATTTCTCATAATCTAATCATTAATTCATCACTTTTGACCTAATTCCCAAATTCTCAAAACTCTTCCTACTCTTGTTAAACTTAACCATCAGAATTACAGACTTAATAAGATTGAATGTTAGTCTCACCCTTACCTTAAGAAAATTGGAGCAGCAGCCTCTTGGTTCTTCACTTATAGTTTTCTCTCTTTTCCTCCCAAAACTGATTGTACGTACTGTCTGTTTCTAAACCTAGGTTTTCCCTTTTATACCTCTTCTATCTATTTTATCTTATTCCACTTATTCCCCCATAATTCTATCTAATTCAAAAGTAGCCCCACAACTTAATATTTATTTTATTTTCAAATCTTAGTCTATTAAATAATAAAATAGGCCACCTAATAAAATCACAACAGATCACGTAAATCACGTAAATCATATAAATATATTCTAAACTCGACAAATTAATTAAATAATCGAGACGGGCGTTACAGGTTTAAATGAAGCTAAGGTGTGAATTTCTAGTTCAGGTTGGGGTACAGAGTCTAGTTTTGCAACAGATTCTGTAGTGTTTGTTGTTTTGGATTTTGCAGGGGTCTTTGGTAGTTCTCCTCCTAGGTGTCTTTCAAGAGAATCTAGGGTGTCTGGAGAGTCTACACAGATAGTTTCATGTTGAGGGGATGGTTGAGCAGATTGAATGGGTTCTTCAGGTTCTTCAGTAGGCTGAATTGCCTGAAGTGGTTTAAGAAATGATGGTTGAGCAGGATGGTCAGAGGGTAAGTTCAGAGACACTGTGATGGTGTCTTGAATAACCCTGTCAATAGTTGAATCAACATATTCACCTATTATTGGGTCAAGTGGATCAAATGATGAGATAGGTTTGATTGGAGAGGGGGTTTTATTTCGAAGAGATGGAAGGACTTTGCTCAGGGGTATGTTATCTGATTCAGTTTCAGATGAGGGTTAAGACTCTTGATTCGGAGAAGAGAAAGGTGAGTCAGATGAAATGTTACCTAATGTGCCAATGCCAGCTTCTGGAGAAGTTTGTTAGTCAGAAGCATCAGACATAGTAGCTTCTGATTGATCAGCTTCTGCAAGGGCAACCTGACTCTTCTGTTTCAAAGCTGCTGCAAGCAACTTAGCAGCTTCCTTCACAGTCTCATCTTTAAGTCCTTCTGTCACAACTTCTGCTGCCATTGTCTTGCCAGCAGCATGTTCATCTTCAATCATAGATACAGAAGTACTTATCTTCTTTGCTACATCCTTAGCCACAGAAACAGCTTTTATCTTCCTTTTCTTGACCTGACTTTCTTCTTCATCAGAATCAGCATCAAGAAATTCAACAATTTCTTCAACCAACCTCTTGTGATCTCTGTCAGCTTTACCTTTCTTGGCTTTCTTCTCATCCCTTGCCTTCTTTTCGTCCTTTGTTTTCTTCTCATCCTTGGGTTTTTTTATCCTTTCCTTAATTTCCTTGGATGCAGGAGAGATAGACAGAGGCATAGGAGCTATGGTTTCAGAGGCACCAATAGTCACTCCTGGAAGAGCTGTAGACTTTTTCTTCTTCTTAGGTTGTTCTTGCTTCTCTTCCTCTTCCTCTAGATTGACTTCCTTGGTCTTTTTGCCTTTGATCTTAAGAGGTCCTTCTCCAGCAGTCTCAGGAATGGCAGAATAGTTTATTATTCTACCAGTTTCATTGTAGTAGTCTACTACAAATCTTGCAAGGACTTCAGGATTGTCTTCTTTGGAAATAGGGGGGAAGTCCATCATCAGATCTGATTGTACAGAAGATTCTGTCGAGACCTCCAAGAGGCCTCCTTGATACAGAATCTCAAAAATCAATCTTCCAAAAGGAACTTATCTTCTGGATTTGGTTTGGCCTTCTCTGATGGCCCAGCACATGTGATTCATCACATATCTTGGAAAGTTGAATTTCTTCTTTTTTATCAAAAAATACAGAAGCACTTTATGATCTACAGACAGAGTGTCTGTTCCTCCACCTTTCTGAAGCATACTATCCAGTATGATCTTCAGAAGCATCCTATGTTAAGGATGCATGTCTACAAACTTATTTGAGGGTCTTCCGTCAAATAAGAGTTTTTTGCTGTCATACCCCAAATTTTGACCAATTTATTTTTTTTATTACGTACGTTGTTCGTTTTTTTTAGCTTTTCGTACGCGCTCTAATTCCCGTGATATCTGTATTGTGATCGCACTTTATTTTTTACGTTGTTTATATTTTAATGTCACTCGCGTATTAATTTCTTAATTTTTATCCGTGTTTTATGCGTATTTTATTTATCGTAAAGTTAACGTTTAAAAAAACTCATTTTGTTCACGTCGTTGATTTACTATTTTATTTAACTCTTTAAAGGTAATAATAAAAATTTAGTGAGTAAAATTTGGACTTTGGCATCGACTCAAAGAGGGCACTTTACTTTATCATATCAATTCAGCTCAAGATTCAAGTGGATCCATGAGTCAAGTGCAAATAAGCACAAAATTTATAAACATACTGGCAGCACCACAAGGCAGCTGATGATAATATCGTTATACTTTTCTGCGGATCTTCGACATCCATAAATAAAAGCAAACTAATAAAATATTGTTTCTTCAGTTGTATTGTCGTTTCCTTTTACCCACCTCTTCAAAATGAAGCCAAAATATGTGTAATTAGATGTCTTAAGTGTTTCCCCAGTAGGAGAAGAGAAAATATCCAAGCTGCAATCGAAAAGGTGAAAGCAAAATAAGTGAAATATTATTCTCAAATATTAAAGACTAGTAAAACAGAAAGAAAGATAGTTTATATCCAGTAAATAAAAGGTAGAAGTGTTGATCCATTACCTCATTGTGAAGCTGTGAGCTTGGTATTATGAGCCTACTTGTATTGTAACCGCTCCATTTTCCTTTACTTCCATCATCTAATTATGATGATAAATAAAAATAAACAAGCTACACTTGAAATTCACATGAACAACATGGAGGCCGGAAGAAGCCTTGGAAATATTGTATGAGATTGGAGTTAAGTATTGCAACTAGGAAATGAGAAAAGCATAAAACTTCAACTTCACATATTGTTAAGTGGGAATCTGAAGTTCTTGAAGCAGAGATTGTATCCAAATAATTTATGCAGAGGCTTGAGCCAGACTTCTATATTCTGCCTTAGCACTTGACCTTGAAACTAATGTTTGTTTCTTGGCCCAACATGAAATAAGATTGGGTCCCAGATATATACAAGAACTTGAGGTGCTTCTTCTATCATCAGGATCAGAAGTCCAATCTGCATCAAAAAAACCAGTAATAACAATGGGTTTTTTAGGATCAACAACATCAATAACCAGACCATGATTTACAGTTCCCTGTAGGCATTTCAAAATCCTTTTAACTGCCTTCCAATGCCCTTTTAGAGGATCAGAGAGGAACTGGCACACTTTGTTAATAGAATATGAGATTTATGACCTTGTTAAGGTAGCATACTGAATTGCTCCAACAATGGACCTGAAGATAGTGGCATCATGTACTTGAGTGGAGACAAACTTTGAAAGTTTAATACTGGATGCCATAAGAGAGGCCATACTTTTAGCATTATCCATGTTTGCTTTAACCATAAGATCTTTGATATATTTTGTTTGAGAGAGATGAAGAAATCCGTTGGGAAAAACCTAGTTCAAGTGAAATGATTTGACAGTAAAAAGAAAAACCTTGGTCTGCTGGAAATTCTTTGTCGATAAATGCATTTCGTACTTTCATTTTTCTAAAGTCAGTCCATCTCTGTTATTTTTCAGACTTAGTAAATTTCCCATAATTGAATGACAGTATGTCCTCCATCTGCTTAGTGCTGATAAATCTTTTCGCTTGAACAAGGTTTTTTCCAAATATATACAAGCCAAGAACTAAACCGGCCTCTTCAATTTCAGTCCAGGCTTCACTTATAGAAATTATGTTTTGACTCTAAAAACTTTAGTTGGGCTTAAAGCACTTGTTGAGGGATTAGGAATTGGTAAAGGGAAACAATATCTTACAAACCTCTCAGTTGATTATGTAAAATCCAATCAAGCCGTTCTGGTTCGAATAGAAATACATGTGGAAAAATCGTATACAATGCTTATACCTTCAGAAATAATAAGCTTTCTAGCAGGTTACATCAGATTAAGTAAAATTGAAGCTAGTGACCTCTTTTGGGAAGCCACTTGGTCTCATTTACTTTCAACCTAAAAAAGATCAGTAGCTTAGGTTTTACTTGTTTTGAAGTCACGTGATAGAGTGCGTATGATTTCTGAAGGTGCAAATATTGTACATGATTTTCCTACTAGTATTTATGTGTGAACTGGAACAACTTGAGTAGATTTTACAAAATCAACAGAGAGGCTAGTAAGATCTTGTTTCACTTTACCAATTCCTACACCCTCAACGAGTGCTTAAAGCCCGGTTGAAATTTTAAAGTCAAAACATAATCTTTAGAAGTGACACCTGGACTGAAGTTGAAAAGGTTGTTTATTCCTTGGCTTATATATATTTGGGAAGAATCTCGTTCAAGTGAAAAGATATGTCCTCAATTAGAAGATGGAGAATATATTGTCATTTTATTATGGGAAATATTATAAGTCTGAAAAATATCAGAGAAAGGCTGGTTGTAGGAAAATGAAAGTAGAAAATGTATTTTGAGGCAAAGAATTTTCACAGGATCTTTGGTTCTATAATGAACAATGAAGCTAATTTCGTCAATGGAAGAAAAAAAATGAATGGCTCACGCAACTTTAATTTCCTAATTTTTTTTTTATAAATATACTAATAAATCCAAATTCTAAAGTTTATTTCAAGAACAAATTATAATGTCCATCGATTAATATTAAATATGGTAGTATCATATTTTCATGTATATGAAATCCCATATAATCTCAACATTTATGCCTATGCTACTATTTAAGTAAAAGCAATATACTCATCATATGCTCGTTTGTATTATTTCCAAAGGCAATTACCTTTTAACTCGATTCTATTATATTTTAACTCTCTTAACAACCTTCACGTTGTTCTAAGTGATTCCATACCTTGTTATCAACATTTATTGATGGACACTATCAATTGTAGAATTTTGTTTCACTATTAAATAATAATAAAATAAAAAGGAGTGCGAGCCATTAATTTTTTCTATTGAGGAGATTAGTTTCATTGTTCATTATGGAATGTGAATTTACTTATAAAAGGCTACACAAATTACAGCGAACCATTGTGACTTTAGCAAGGCTACACTTTGTAGTTTCATCAAATCACAGAGGCTCACAATGATTTTTCAATCCCACCGCGAACCTATTTACACACGTTAGAATTATAAGTTTTTTTCTTCACTTTTTTGAATGAGCTTTTAAGTATATCAATTTACTAGGACTAGTTTGTGTTATGGTGTCATCACCTACAGATTCACATTCAGGATTCCTAAATTCTACTTCCGCTCATTTAATGTATTAGTTTTTCTTATTTTTATGTTGAAACATGTGTTAAAGCTTGAAACCTTACCAAATGTAATGGTTAGTGCTGAAGATGGCATTGCAAGACTTAGTACTAAAACATACTTAGTAAAATATACAACAGTACCCAAATATGAGAGGCTTGAGAAAAAACAACAAATAAACTATGCTTTCTATAGTTTCTAATCATTGCAATTAATTAGAGCATATTATTGCCTGCTGAAAAAACACAAGAGCATAGTCTAACCTCAGGTCCTTCATGTTTATATACTGAGACTTTTGCCTCCTTAAGCTTGGTCGAAATTCTGCAGTTCACGATTAAATAGTTAAGTAGTTAACTGTCTTGGTAATCTATTTACAAAGAATTTATATAAATTGTCAAAATTTAATGTTGTTTAATTAATTCAACCAACAGTGTTAGATTCTTAAATGTGAAAATGATATTTATTCCATATATCAGATCCATCACCTATTTAACAAGTCATAAGGACCCATGTGAAGAACAAGCATTGAAAATGAAACTCACCATGATTCAACCTACAGTCCTCATATCCATTTCCTCAAAGCCAAATCTGAATTTGCACTTTCTGCAAATATTAAATCAGACAAAAATGAGAATTATTTTGTCAGAAAAACATACAATATAAATAATTCATTGATTTCAGATCAAAAGTAAACAAATTTTATATAAAAAAAAATAGAGTGCATGCAAAAAATAAAATTGGTTGATTATGTGAGATACCTATAGTTGTTGTTAAGTTGTGAAGAAAATTCAATGAGAAGCTTCTCAATAAGCTCGACATCATGCTTCTATCCATCAATTTTGTTATCGACGATGCAGAAAAAAGCAGATCAGAAATCAACATGTGAAAGTGTGGCTTGATGCCGAGGATCTCGTAGAAACCATCGACATTGTAGTCTCTAGATGCGATCTTGAAGTTGGATCTCAATCTAGTCCTGGCAAGGGATTGAAATCAGACAGAAGAAGGAGGATTGAGCAAGTGAGGAAGAGGAACGGCGCTAATTGAGCAAGGGATTATTATAAACAGTTTTTCAAATATATAGGGTTAGGACCCTTCAATAAAATATATAGGGTTAGGTTAATATATATATACTCCATCAAACAGCTTCGGCCCAACAACAAAATGGACTAGGATAGATCTTTTATGTTTTAAGCCTTATTTTTATATTATTACAATTTTTATATTGAATTATAAATTTTACAATATTAAACTAGGCATAACAATGGCTCAAAAAAATTTAAATAAGTTTTTTTTTGAGATCATGAAGAAAAAAAAAAAGCACGCTCTCTTAAATTCTTACATTTTTCTCCTTCATTTACCAAAGATGAGTGATTTAAGGTCAATTATTGACCTCATATCACACATCTAAATTGTTTTTCTCTATCCATTTTATTTAAATAAGTGATTTTCAAATCTATTTAGATTTTCCTTTCTTGATCGGTTGATCTGAATGTTAGTATAATCGATGGATGTGAGCGCACATGTTCTTCATTTTTATTAATTAGATATAAACAAGTGTTTTAAGTGTGATTCAATATTATCTATGTTATTGTCTTGAAATGTGTGAAATGAAATTTTGTTTTCGACATAGTTCACATAAGGAATGCTAGCAACACTGTCTTTTGAACACTCTCTCTAACACATACCCTTTTATTGGATAAAATCAATGTATGTCCAACCACTTTGTGTGGGTTCCATTTCCAAAGTGTAGGATCCACATTGATTTAACCCAGTAAGAGAGTGAGTGTTAGAGAGAGTGTCCAAAAGAGAGTGTTGCTAGGACTATCAATTATCAATTATCTCTTTCAAAAATAATTGATTCATTTTAAACCTTGTGAATCCATTCTCGCATTCAATCAAATTCAAAAGGGTGAAAATATCTCTTCGAGGACTTTTGACTGAGGACAAACAAAGTTTAAGGTTGGGAAGAGTTGATAAGTACTAAGCTATTGTTATTTTCCATAACACATATCAATTTATTTTACAAGTAACTCAATATAAATACCCCACAAAGCTATATATTACGTCTTTTTCCAACTCCTTTTTGTAGGTTTTGGTCGTGACTACATCAATACGAAATATGCAAGAGGCCAAGTCAGCTCATTACAAAGTCACATGGGAATAAGCCCGATTCGCTAGGCAAGCTCAACGATGAGAAATCGAGCCAAGATAGAGAGTTCCACAAGGAAATGCCTAAGGCAGTTCCTATGCGTGTTTTTCTCCCGTAGAGAACTAAAGTGGTTCAAGAAATAAATGAAGAAAATTGGTTTTTTCCTCCAAGGAAGAAATTTCGGTTCAGTAGACAAGCCCTGCTTCATCTAACGAACTTAAAAATATTAAACCTCTATAAATAGAGGTGTATCTCATTTCCTCAAAAGTTAATCACTATGAGTCGAGACAAATAGAGAGAGAACAAAGGTAAGAAGTCGTAAAACACCATTGGAAAGCTAGGATTTTGCATCCAGCCTTGTTGATGTAGCTCCAACATCTACCAACCTTTGTTTTATTAATTATGGATTATAGGGGTAGCTAAACTATATTTTTTGTTAGGGATTATATTTAAATATTTAGGATTTTATGCAGTACTCTTAAATTGACTTGTTGTATATAATTTATGCTTTCAGATAAAAAAGTGATAAAACAATTGCTATTATAGATTTTCAAGTAGTAGTTGATTCCAATGTAACAACAAAAAAAACATATGATAAAGTAAAAAAAATGATATGATGGAAAAATAATATATAATGAAAGAACGAATAAGAGACGAATAAAAAAAATGATAAAATGAATCATTAAATGAAAGAAAAAAAAGTGAAAAGGGCGGCGAATGCGACGGTGACGGAGAGTGGCGAAGGGAAGAATGTGTGAAACACTACTGGAAGCCTAGGATTTTGGATTCAATAGGAAAGCTAGGAGCTTGGGTTCAGATTTTGGATTTTGGATTCAATATAATATTTAGTTTAAATCCATTCTTACTGTCTTCCCAACGATACAGTTTTCCACAATTGATCTTTTGATATAGTTTAAGCCTTAGCCAGCCTTACAATCTAAGAGATATGATTTAAATTATATATATGTGTTATCCTTTTAGAGATAGTCAACCATATATTTGATGCATAAAATATGAGGAATAGCTATTGAAATCTAATCGCAACACACCTTTATCTATCTTGACTAGTTTACTTTTGATCACGTCAACTAAACACTTTTAAAAAATCTTGTCTAAAAGTTTTGTCGAGACAAGCGAAATCGAGCTAAGTGTGGTCTCTGTAATTTGATAATTTATTTTTGATAAAACCGATATAATACTTACGATTGTGCGATGATTTGAAAAATCCTATTTATCAGTGGACGACCCCTAAATTGGGATAGTGGAATCTCTGAAATCACAAAGGATATATTGTATAAGAACATAAGAAAGATTGAATAAAATAACAGAGGATATAAAAAAATGATAAAACAATTACTATTATAGAGATTCAATGTCTCTTCTCATTTATATTCTAAAGTTTCTGCTCATTGCAATTAGAGCAGTGCCTAACCCCAGGACCTTCGTGTTTATGTATTGAGAACTTAAAGTCACTGACTTTTGCCTCCTTAAGCTTGGGAAAAATTCTATAGTTCATGATGATATAGTTAACTCCTTTTGAAAAATCATTTCCGGGTAACTTAGAAAATATGTGTGTGAATTAGATAAATATAATTAAGTTGTTAACTGTCTTGGTAATCTATTTACAAGGAATTTATTCAAATGGTGAAATGATATTTTTTCCATACATCGATCCATCACGCTATTAACAATAAGATTAGAAAAATTGTTACTATATATTAATAATAGGAGATTAGTTTTAAATTCGTTTGTTATGCTAGGAGTAATAATAGGGAATTTGATTTCATATCCTTGTATATAAATAACTCTTTAAAGGTAATAATAAAAATTTAGTGAGTAAAATTTGGACTTTGGCATCGACTCAAAGAGTGCACTTTACTTTATCGTATCAATTCAGCTCAAGATTCAAGTGGATCCATGAGTCAAGTGCAAATAAGCACAAAATTTATAAACATATTGGCAGCACCACAAGGCAGCTGATGATAATATCATTATACTTTTCTGCGGATCATCGACATCCATAAATAAAAGCAAACTAATCAAATATTGTTTCTTCAGTTGTACTGTCGTTTCCTTTTACCCACCTCTTCAAAATGAAGCCAAAATATGTGTAATTAGATGTCTTAAGTGTTTCCCCAGTAGGAGAAGAGAAAATATCCAAGCTGCAATCGAAAAGGTGAAAGAAAAATGTCGCGTCATTTTTCGGAGATCAAGGCTATTTGATTAGCGTTTGACTCACTAATTTATTTCACGACTGAACATTTAATTTTTCAAAGAAAGTGGAAAAAAGTTCAAATACCACGTTTTAGAGATTAAGGGTTCGGGGGTTGGTTACATAAAGGGAAGGTATTAGCACCCTTTATATCCGCAGTACTCTACGGGAACCTCTTGGTTTTATCTAATTAATGTGCTATAACTTACTTGCTTTGAAAAAATGGAATTTAAAATGATTAAGAAGAAAAACCTAATTATCTACATTTTTATTGATTTGAGAGGACAAGGTCCTTTGCCTACGTACCCGTGAGGCATCAAAACCTCGTAGTTCGGGGTAGAAATTGCGTTTGATTGGTTGAGTGTTTTTTAATGATTTTTGAAAATGTTTTAAAATGAAAGAAAACCGAAGTGGCAAATGAGTATTTTTTTGTGTTTTTTAATAGTAAAGAAAGTGATCTCAAGATAAAGTTAAATTGATTGGCATTTGATTAAGAAAATAAAATAAAAAAGGAATCACTTGATTTAAGATCAAGGTTTGTTTAAAAAAAATATTTTTGTGATTTTTGTTATATGCATTTTTTTTGTTGTTTTCAAATAATTGGAACAAGAGTAAACTAACGGAGCAGGAAAGAATAAAACCGCGGGGAACTCATAGTGGAGTTGGACCACATGAGGACCTTTAACCTAAACTACGAAGCACAAACGACAAGGCATACACCCACACACTCACACATGCACCTAAACTATTATAATAACATAAAAAATAAATAAAGCGCAAGGGAAATTTAAAATGCATGAAAACGATAAAAGATGAGATAATGGGGGTGCAAGCAATAAACAGGGGGTGCAGTATGGGAAAAGATGGAATTGGGCCTTAAGGAGACAAGGCGCTGGGCCTAGGCGAATTGGCAGGAGGCCGGTTCGGTTCAAGCCTGGGTCGGACCAGGAGAACCGAACCGGTTCAGGAGATATATAAAGGTTGTGAAGGTTTTTTTTTTATCATTTTTGTCTCCTGTTTCTCTCTCTACCTCCCACCTTTCTCTATAATCTCTCTTCTCTCTCTTCTTTTCTGGGTTCTCTCTCAAGTATTCTTCAAGACTACGATGAGTTTTCCAGTGAGCCTTGATGAAGGCCGCCATGAAAACCAGCTTCCGGCGCGGTGGTCCGCCGGCCCAGGAGGGCGGCGCCGCCGTGCCGGAGTCAAAGAGTCCATTTTTTTTTTAAACTTTTTTACTTTTTTTTTGATCGGTTTTCTCTCCTCTACACTCTCCTTACCTCAAAACTCCCAAAGAAAACTCATAACGCCCTAGATCTAAGTTTAGAGAGATTATACCTTTTGTTTTATTTTCTTTCCGGATTTATGTTACTTTGAAATGAGTTTAGACCGTCCTACGTGTCATGGTACGGATCGTCTCGCTTGGGCAGCCGTACGATGTTTTGGTGGCGTTTGAGATCGGATTGAGGGTCTTGACTGTTGCTGTGACGGCGACGGTGGGATTTGTGTTGGTGTGGTCCTTGTTAGGGATGGTTGTGATTGGTTCCTGACTGTGGGATTTGTTTGTAGGTTTGAGTGAAATTTCGGCCCTTGTGAAACTGTGAATTTTTTGTACGTTCTCTTTGCAGGTTTTTTTTGATGGAAATTTGCGGTCCTCTGTGCAGTGTGTGCTGGGTTGTATTTATAGTGTGATGATTAGGGTTTAGGGTTTGTTAAAGAAGCTGAAAAATTGGTGGCTTTGGATTGGAATGAAACAAACTTATGCTTGCTGGAAAGGTTCCTGGAAATGTGGTACAGATGAACTGAACAAATTTTCGGATCCATGAACAACTGATTTGTCCTTATTGACATTTTTTGAATTTTTTGGACAATTGATAATAAATAATTAAAATACTAGAAAAAATAAAAATGACTATTTGAGAAAAGGAATTAAAATTAGAGATTAAAACAAGGAAATTAAACAAAAGATGGAAATTAAAAAATATATAAAAAATAAAGAGAGAAGAGGGCCCGATTCGGAACCAAAACATGAGGTATTTTAAAATACCTCTCTGCCGAATTTTCACCGAAAAGATCAGAGATTGATCAGGGCCTGAGGATACGTGTCGGTGTATGAATGTAGGATCTTAGGTCAAAAATTGGGGTATGACAGATGCCTCTATTTAAGTTTCTTCGTCAGGAGATTTGAAGATGGAATCTTTGATTTGACGGGCCGAAGAGACTTAAATACAAAGTACACCTATTTTTGACCCTAGGATACTGTGTGAATGCATGTGACGCAATTATGAATGCAAGACGGCATAGACGACTCAACTGGGACCAGTAATAATGACAGGATGACCGAATTCTTTATAGAAAGGGATCTGACTCTGTTAGGGGAATGTAGTTTCACTGGGGAAATGATTGTCCATTATCGTATTGATTTGGAAATATAGTTTAATGAAGACAAAACTTTTGATGACATCTTTGTACCAGACGCGCTGGGGATGACATTATTGAAATTGAAATTGACTAGTGACATCGCTGGAACAGCTACGCTGTGGACGACACTTATTGAAATTGACTAGTGACATCGCTGGAACAGCTACGCTGTGGATGACACTATTGAAATTTAAAATGACTAGTGACATCGCTAGAACAGCTACACTGGGGATGACACCATTGAAATTGAAATTGACTAGTGGCATCGCTGGAACAGCTACGCTGGGGATGACACCATTGAAATTGAAATTGACTAGTGGCATCGCTGGAACAGCTACGCTGGGGATGACACCATTGAAAATAAGGATTTGTTGCACGCTATTCGCTTATGTGTGCGAGAATCCACTCAACATTTGGTGAAATCTTTGCGAGAATCCACTCGGCATTTGATGAAATATTTGCGAGAATCCACTCGGCATTTGATAAAATGTTTGCGAGAATCCACTCGGCATTTGATAAAATGTATGCGAGAATCCACTCGGCATTTGATAAAATGTTTGCGAGAATCCACTCGGCATTTGATAAAATATGTGCGAGAATCCACTCGGCATTCGATAAAAATGTTTTGATAAAATGTTTGCGAGAATCCACTCGGCATCTGATAAAATGTATGCGAGAATCCACTCGGCGTTTAATAAAATGTTTTGATAAAATGTTTGCGAGAATCCACTCGGCATTTGACTAATGATTGATGTGGATCGACGGAAGGACATAAGCAAACAAGACTCTGGGTGACCAACGCAACCCTGTATGAATGATAATGTGTATATGTTGTGTAGGCATGAACATATGAATACGTGAAAGTGATAATGTATGAATGTAACTTGTACGACTGTGTAAACTAGATATGACAGGTGACTCGATGAAACGAGACAAGACAGTTAAGATGGGAAGTGGACCGACATCACAATACCGACACTCAGCAATCTTTCTTGGAGATGATATCATTGTGAACAAAATCAAGCCATTGACAGGATGAAGCCCGACATAAGGTAACAACTGATGCCTCCTGGGGATAAAGTCCATCGTTGACCAGACGTCTGGTAGAAGTCGCCATTTGTGTAGAGTGCCAATCCATTGGTATGCCCCAGCAGTCACGCTCCTTTTTTTTTTTTTTTTTTTTTGAAATCCCTAACTTTTGCCTGGACCGCCCTTTCTGGTTTTCAGTCCACCGGGAGTATAATCCTTTTTTGTGCCCCTAATTTTTGCCTGGACCGACCTTTCGGGTTTTCAGTCCACCGGGGCGCTCTCTATTGCCTAAGTCGCCTTTGCAGGTTTTCAACTTAGCGAGCTTTCATTTTTCTTTTTGTATTTTTGGATTGTGACTGCATCTTGCTCAAAGCAGAGGTCCTTCCATAGTGCTTAGACATATTTCCCTTCCGGAGTGTAACCGTTATCGAGGCGGCTGCTGATGCATGCTTCACCTACTCACGAGCTCAAAGAGAGTGTGTTTGTTGTTCACATTTTTTAAAAGATGTAGAAAAAGTTTTGTATTTTGAAAATTTTTGCTTCAAATATTGCCATAAAAATAGAAGAAATTGTGTAAATTGAATAAATGAGAGTTCCAAATAAATGGGTACGGGCACAAACTTGATTAATTGAGTGGTGGTCTGCCAATGGCGTGGCTCCACGGATCTTTGAAATATTTTGGAAAATGGTAAATGTAATGGGAAGGGTACATTGAACACGATAACCACTATTCTCCTTAACAACTTTGAATGCCCCTGTTCCAAGTCTTTGATTTGCAGGTGCTTTGAATCGGAGATCTTTTAATAGTTGGATGCCCCAAGTGGACTGTGCTTGACTGATGCAGTTGCTTTGTAATGATCCTTAACTTTTGCATAGATCGCCCTTTCGGGTTTTCAATCTATCAGGATAATCATTTTTGTTCATGTCTCTAATTTTTGCCTGGACCGCCCTTTCGGGTTTTTAGTCCACTGAGACGCTCATTTTTGCCTAAGTCCCTTTTTCAGGTTTGCGACTTATCGAGCTTTTATTTTTGACAGAGTATTTCTTGACTGCACCGACATTCATAGGACGTGTGAGTTTGTCACCCTCCATAGTTGTAAAAGTCATTGCACATGAGCTTTCATAGTTAGGCGTCCACTTGCCCTTGGAGTGAGGTTGGAAAGAGTGCCTTTTTGAGCACAAAGTCTCCTTCTTGAAATTCACAGGGACGAAACTTCTTGTTGGAAGTTTGCTTCAACTTCTTTTGATATAGTTGTACCAGGTCGTCATGCACTGTAAGTTCAATCAATCTTGATATTTCAGCCGAAACCCCATTGGCGGGACTTTGGTCTCCATGAGGAGTCTGCCCTTCATGTCGTATACTGATGGAAGGAGGGGGGTTGCCCCTGTTGAAATGTTTATTGAAACACGATGCCCATGTGAGGCAACAGTGCCATCTTATGCTAGTCTTTGTAAATGACCGCCACCTCTTGGCGATCTTCTTGATTTTGTTTGCAGCCTTGACGGCTAAGATGCCCCAGTATGTGAGAGGTTTTGTCAGGAATCACTTCATTCTTTTTCATCTTCGGACACAGTGAATTCAAAGTCGAGAAAGAGTATAGGGTTAACGTGTTCAACAGGCTTATTTATGTTTAATCTGCATTTATGTTTGATTTTTAGGAAGTGAATGTATGCAGATATTTGGAAGTGATTAAAGAGATTTTTTTTTGGTTTTTTGTGTTACCATTTTTCCAGAACAAGCAGAAAATAAAAACAAAGTCGGGATCAAAACGACATTTTTATTAATGATGACAATACTTAAAGCAAAAAGCCCTACACAAGTTCACTTTTGTCTCGGGCGGAACAAAATGATATTTTTGAAAAGCGGAAAGCAACAAACAAACATTATTTGAACAGATGAGTAGCGGAAGGGAACATCATCAAAGACCCGATTGCGGCTAGCCCCTCCAGATGTCACAGACACTGAGTATTATGTTCTGGTGGCGGATTGACTTGCACGTTTGGAGTCTTAGAAGGTCAAGTGGTTGGTCCGGATCAAGTTCTGGACTGCCTTCTTCATTGCGTTACAATGTTCGACATCATGTCCAGGTGCCCCTTGATGGAAAGTACAGAAAAGGTCAGGTCTGTACCATGCTGGCAATCTTGTTGGTACTGGGGGAGGCGCTTTAGTCTGGACCAGATTCTTTTCTAGCAACTGTGGAAGCAAATCCCCATATTTCACAGGGATTGGGATTAATTGTTTTCTTGAGACCTGTTGTTGCTGATATTGTTGCTGAGGATATTGTTGTTGAGGATACTGTGGGAATTGTGGCTGATAACCTGGTTGTTGAATGGCATTGGGAGCGGGAGTGATTGCAGCAACATGTTGATAAGCCGGATATTCTTGTTGAGGCCTCGCATGGGCCGTCATGCTTGCTTCTTGTTCGTTCTTTCTCGGAAAGTTGTTCTGGAATTTCTTTGCATTGCTGATAGGTACACTTTCTCTTACTAACCGTCCTTCTCGGACTCCTTCTTCTAACTGTACACCCGCGTCAACCATCTCTGCGAAGTCCCTGCGCACACTTCCGACCATCTTCTCGTAGTAGAATTGACTGAGAGTTTTTAAGAAGAGTCTGGTCATCTCTTTCTCTTCTATACCCGGGCTGACTTGGGCAGCAACATCCCTCCATCGTTGGGCATACTCCTTGAACGTTTCTTTGTCTCTTTGGGTCATAGCCTAGAGATCGCTTCAGTCTGGAGCCATGTCCACATTGAATTTGTATTGTTGCACAAAGGCTTCACACAGATCATTGAAAGTTCGGACTTCTGTACGGTCCAGATTCATGTACCACTTCAGTGCGGCACCGGCTAAGCTGTCTTGAAAGTAATGGATAAAGACCTGATGATCACCGACATATGTGGACATCTTTCTCATATACATCCTTAGATGCTCTTTAGGACAGGAAGTCCCCTTGTATTTCTCGAAGTCCGGGAGCTTGAACTTGTAGGGTATCTGGACATTTGGTACCAAGCAGAGATCATAAGCGTCTTTCCCGAATATTTCTTTTCCGCGGAGAGCCTTCATTTCACGGTACATCTCATCATACTTCTTCTGTAAGTCAATCACTTTGTCATAGGCCCCTCTACTTCCTAAAGGGATGATAAGTTTTTCCTTTTGTGGAATAACATGAACCAGATGTACTGAGTAGGTCGCGGTTGGAACATGAATTGCATTTTTAACAGTAGACACTTGAGCTTTTGAGGCATAAGGACGGAATACCTCACCAAGGCTAATAGGTACGCCCCAAGGACGACCTTCTGGTGTAATTTGTTGTGAAGTATTGGTAGACACTGTCCCACCAAGAGTAGTAGAGGGACCTGCCTCAGCCTGAGTGCTGACCCGGGGAGGAGGTGGTGGCAGTTGATTTTGTGCAGCCGTCAGCGTCTTTACCAGTTCGGTCATTTCATCCATCCTAGTCTGCATGGTTTCATTTTCCTCCCGGAGTACTTGGTTTTCTTGTTCGAGAAAGTTCATCTTCTTCTTTACGACTGCCCGAGTGTAGTGAGTACGAGTAGATTTGTAGAGAGTGCGTCGGCCAACTTTCAAACGGGCTGACCTTTTATGGAAGAAAAGATTTGTGTGAGACTTTGGATTTGAGACCATGAAATGCAAGATGATATATGATGTTTATACAAAAAAGACACGTTTTTTATCGAAGGATATGTCAAAGTAATTGGAAACATCGTAAGAACCATGGTTTTATTTGTAAAGATATTGCGAAAGCAAAAGCTTAGTTTAGATTTGTTTGGAATTTTATTTCGTGCTGTTCTTTCTTGCAAAGTCCATACCTTTGATGTTTACAAGAACTTATCTTGTCCTTCGATATTTAATGAGAAATTTTTTATGAATGAATGCATGTATGCATGATTATGCTAAAAGAACGGAGTAAACATGGTGAAGTTTTAGGTCCATAATAATGGAATCGAAGGTGAACGAGCCATTTGGTAGGGACTATGATTTTATTTGTACCTGTATCACGGGTTCTACCAAGTTCTCAAGGTCTACAACCCCCTTCCGAAGATTATTGCACAACGGAATTTACTTCCGGTCCAAAAAAATGTTCGTACGAGAGTCTCGCTCGAGTGTAGTATCGCGTATCAACTAGATCAAGATTTACTCCTGAATAGCCACCGCACTACGCCCTAAAAGCTAAGATGAGTTAAAGGTAACTAAAGGTTCTCAACTTCGACGGTCACTCGAAAATAGTATGCTAATCACGAATACTCATGTCAACATGGTATACTTCCAAGATTCCTCCATTGAGTGGGGTTATCACATGTACCACAACCAAAAATCGCTCTTGGTAAGGAACTATGATTATACCTCCGTCCTATCTTATGTTTCCCTCAAGTCCGGGTGGGGGACTTATCTCACCACACACGTTGAGAAAGGAGAAAGAAGAAGGAAGAACATATATACACGTGTTTCCATCTTTTATTTTTTGTTTTAAAGCAAGTTATAGCACAAAGAATTAAATAAAGCCAAGTTAGGCTCAACCCTCTTAGGGGTCCCCAGTGAAGTCGCCATTTTTGTCGCGTCATTTTTCGGAGATCAAGGCTATTTGATTAGCGTTTGACTCACTAATTTATTTCACGACTAAACATTTAATTTTTCAAAGAAAGTGGAAAAAAGTTCAAATACCACGTTTTAGAGATTAAGAGTTCGGGGGTTGGTTACATAAAGGGAAGGTATTAGCACCCTTTATGTCCGCAGTACTCTACGGGAACCTCTTGATTTTATCTAATTAATGTGCTATAACTTACTTGCTTTAAAAAAATGGAATTTGAAATGATTAAGAAGAAAAACCTAATTATCTACATTTTTATTTATTTGAGAGGACAAGGTCCTTTGCCTACGTACCTGTGAGGGATCAAAACCTCGTAGTTCGGGGGTATAAATTGCGTTTGATTGGTTGAGTGTTTTTCAATGATTTTTGAAAATGTTTTAAAATGAAAGAAAGCCGAAGTGGTAAATGAGTATTTGTTTGTGTTTTTTAATAGTAAAGAAAGTGATCTCAAAATAAAGTTAAATTGATTGGCATTTGATTAAGAAAATAAAATAAAAAAAGAATCACTTGATTTAAGATCAAGGTTTGTTTAAAAAAAATATTTTTGTGATTTTTGTTATATGCATTTTTTTGTTGTTTTCAAATAATTGGAACAAGAGTAAACTAACTGAGCAGGAAAGAATAAAAGCGCGGGGAACTCATAGTGGCGTTGGACCATATGAGGCATACACCCACACACTCACACATGCACCTAAACTATTACAAAAACCTAATAATACATTCTAAAGTCTGCGGGAAAGATAAATGGACAAGGAAAATAAATTATTTACATAATGGCCTAAATCACATTCTAATGTCTTGCAAAAATAAATAAATACAAAAATAAATATGTGAGTGCTTATAATAACATAAAAAAAAATAAAAAAATAAAGCACAAGGGAAATTTAAAATGCATGAAAACGATAAAAAATGAGATAATGGGGGTGCAAGCAATAAACTGGGGGTGCAGTATGGGAAAAGATGGAATTGGGCCTTAAGGAGATTTGCTGTCCCCTGTGCACAGTGTGTGCTGGGTTGTATTTATAGTGTGATGATTAGGGTTTAGGGTTTGTTAAAGAAGCTGAAAAATTGGTGGCTTTGGATTGGAATGAAACAAACTTATGCTTGCTGGAAAGGTTCCTGGAAATGTGGTACAGATGAACTGAACAAATTTTCGGATCCATGAACAACTGATTTGGACTTATTGACATTTTTTGAATTTTTTGTACAATTGATAATAAATAATTAAAATACTAGAAAAAATAAAAATGACTAATTGAGAAAAGGAATTAAAATTAAAGATTAAAACAAGGAAATTAAACAAAAGATGGAAATTAAAAAATATATAAAAAATAAAGAGAGAAGAGGGCCCGATTCGGAACCAAAACATGAGGTATTTTAAAATACCTCTCTGGTGAATTTTCACCGAAAAGATCAGAGATTGATCAGGGCCTGAGGATACGTGTCGGTGTATGAATGTAGGATCTTGGGTCAAAAATTGGGGTATGACAAAAATAAGTGAAATATTATTCTCAAATATTAAAGACTAGTAAAACAAAAAGAAAGTTAGTTTATATCCAGTAAATAAGAGGTAGAAGTGTTGACCCATTACCTCATTGTTAAGCTGTGAGCTTGGTATTATGAGCCTACTTGTATTGTAACCGTTCCATTTTCCTTTACTTCCATCATCTAATCATGATGATAAATAAAAATAAACAAACTACACTTGAAATTCACATGAACAACATGGAGGCCGGAAGAAGCCTTGGAAATATTGTATAAGATTGGAGTTAAGTATTGAAACTAGGAAATGAGAAAAGCATAAAACTTCAACTTCACATATTGTTAAGTGGGAATCTGAAGTTCTTGAAGCAGAGAATGTATCCAAATAATTTCTGCAGAGGATTGAGCCAGACTTCTATAATCTGCCTTAGCACGTGACCTTGAAACTAATGTTTGTTTCTTGGCCCAACATGAAATAAGATTGGGTCCCATATATATACAAGAACCTGAGGTGCTTCTTCTATCATCTGGATCAGAAGTCCAATCTGCATCAAAAAAACCAGTAATAACAATGGGTTTTTAAGGATCAACAACATCAATAACCAGACCATGAAGAATATGAGATTTATGACCTTGTTAAGGTAGCATACTGAATTGCTCCAACAATGGACCTGAAGATAGTGGCATCATGTACTTGAGTGGAGACAAACTTTGAAAGTTTAATACTAGATGCCATAAGAGAGGCCATACTTTTAGCATTATCCATGTTTGCTTTAACCATAAGATCTTTGATATATTTTGTTTGAGAGAGATGAAGAAATCCGTTGGGAAAAACCTAGTTCAAGTGAAATGATTTGACGGTAAAAAGAAAAACCTTGGTCCGCTGGAAATTCTTTGTCGATAAATGCATTTCGTAGTTTCATTTTTCTAAAGTCAGTCCATCTCTGTTATTTTTCAGACTTAGTAAATTTCCCATAATTGAATGACAGTATATCCTCCATCTTCTTATTGCTGATAAATCTTTTTTCTTGAACATGGTTTTTTCCAAATATATACAAGCCAAGAACTAAACCGGCCTCTTCAATTTCAGTTCAGGCTTCACTTATAGAAATTATGTTTTGACTCTAAAAGCTTTAGTTGGGCTTAAAGCACTTGTTGAGGGATTAGGAATTGGTAAAGGGAAACAATATCTTAGAAACCTCTCAGTTGATTATGTAAAATCCAATCAAGATGTTCTGGTAGATTTTACAAAGTAGTAAGATCTTGTTTCGCTTTACCAATTCCTACACCCTCAACGAGTGATTAATGCCCGGTTGATACTTTTAGAGTCAAAACATAATCTTTAGAAGTGACACCTGGACTGAACTTGAAAAGGTTGTTTATTCCTTGGCTTATATATATTTGGGTAGAATCTCGTTCAAGTGAAAAGATTTGTCCTCAATAAGAAGATGGAGGATATATTGTCATTTTATTATGAGAAATATTATAAGTCTGACAAATATCTGAGAAAGGCTGGTTGTAGATAAATGAAAGTAGAAAATGTATTTTGAGGCAAAGAATTTTCAGCGGATCTTAGGTGCAAGTCATCAACTCATTCCATAATGAACAATGAAACTAATTTCGTCAATGGAAGAAAAAAAATGAATGGCTCACGCAACTTTAATTTCCTAATTTTTTTTTTTATAAATATACTGATAAATCCATATGCTAAAGTTTATTTCAATATAAATACCCCACAAAGCTATATATTACGTCTGTTTCCAACTCCTTTTGTAAGTTTTGGTCGTGACTACATCAATACGAATTAAAGTGAGGCAACCACATATGCAAGAGGCCAAGTCAGCTCATTACAAAGTCACATGGGAATAAGCCCGATTCGCTAGGCAAGCTCAGCGATGAGAAATCGAGCCAAGATAGAGAGTTCCACAAGGAAATGCCTAAGGCAGTTCCTATGCGTGTTTTTTTCCCTAGAGAACTAAGGTGGTTCAAGAAATAAATGAAGAAAATTGGTTTTTTCCTCCAAGGAAGAAATTTCAGTTCAGTAGACAAGCCCTGCTTCATCTAACGAACTTAAAAATATTAAACCTCTATAAATAGAAGTGTATCTCATTTCCTCAAAAGTTAATCACTATGAGTCGAGACAAATAGAGAGAGAATAAAGGTAAGAAGTCGTAAAATACCATTGGAAAGCTAGGATTTTGCATCCAGGCTTGTTGATGTAGCTCCAACATCTACCAACCTTTTTTTTTATTAATTATGGATTATAGGGGTATCTAAACTATATTTTGTGTTGGGATTATATTTAAATAGCTAGGATTTTATGCAGAACTCTTAATTTGACTTGTTGTATATAATTTATGCTTTCAGATAAAAAAGTGATAAAACAATTGCTATTATAGATTTTCAACGTGTCTTTTCATTTCTATTCAAGTAGTTGTTGATTCCAATGTAACAACAAAAAAAAAATGATAAAGTAAAAAAATGATATGATGGAAAAACAATATATAATGAAAGAAAGAATAAGAGACGAATAAAGTAAAAAAATGATAAAATGAATCATTAAATGAAAGAAAAAAAAGTGAAAAGGGCGGCGAATGCGACGGTGACGGAGGGTGCCGAAGGGAAGAATGTGTGAAACACTACTGTAAGCCTAGGATTTTGGATTCAGCAGGAAAGCTAGGAGCTTGGGTTCAGACTTGTTGATGGATCTCCAAGATCTATCAACCTTATTTTGTTAGTTATGGATTATTGGGGTAGCTAAACTATCTTTTGTGTTGGGATTAGATAAAATAGCTAGGATTCAGTGTAGTACTCTTAATTTCACTGTTATATATGATTTACGTATTCAATATAATATTTTGTTTAAATCCATTCTTAATGTCTTCCCAACGATACAGTTTTCCACAATTGATCTTTTGATATAGTTTAAGCCTTAGCCAGCCTTACAATTTAAGGGATATGATTTAAATTATATATATGTGTTATCCTTTTAGAGATAGTCGACCATATATTTGAAACATAAAATATGAGGAATAGCTATTGAAATCTAATCGCAACACACCTTTATCTATATTGACTAGTTTACTTTTGATCACATCAACTAAACACTATTAAAAAATCTTGTCTAAAAGTTTTGTCGAGACAAGCGAAATCGAGCTAAGTGTGGTTTCTGTAATGTGATAATTTATTTTTGATAAAACCGACATAATACTTACTATTGTGCGATGATTCGAAAAATCCTATTTATCAGTGGACGACCCCTAAATTGGGATAGTGGAATCTCTGAAATCACAAAGGATATATTGTATGAGAACAAAAGAAAGATTGAATAAAATAACAGAGGATATAATAAACATGATAAAACAATTACTATTATAGAGATTCAATGTGTCTTCTCATTTATATTCTAATGTTTCTGCTCATTGCAATTAGAGCAGTGCCTAACCCCAGGACCTTCGTGTTTATGTATTGAGAACTTAAATTCACTGACTTTTGCCTCGTTAAGCTTGGGAAAAATTCTATAGTTCATGATGATATAGTTAACTCCTTTTGAAAAATCATTTCTGGGTAACTTAGAAAATATGGGTGTGAATTAGACAAATATAATTAAGTTTTTAACTGTCTTGGTAATCTATTTATAAGGAATTGGCTATTAGCGAAGTGCTCTGAAATTAACATGAGGAAGTTTATGCAAGTAACATGTTATTAGCGAAGTGCTCTGAAATTAACATGAGGAAGTTTACGCAAGTAACATGTTAACTGTCTTCCTAATAAACACAAAATTCCGTCCCAGACTTGGCTATTAGCGAAGTGCTCTAAAGCAATTCCGCTATTAGCGAAGTCCTTTGGCTATCAGTGAGTTTCTTCGGTCTAGTTTTCTGATAAACATGCTTTTCATAAATCCCTCGATTTGCAGCAGTTCTAATGCACATTACTTACCTGTGATACTATGAACTAGTTTAAATCATCATATGGCAATCATAAACAACGACTCAGCACAGCGTACGGTATTTGGAAACTAATAGTACTTGTCCTTACTATACTTGCGTAAACTTCCTCATGTTACTTTGGTTTCGACCGTATCATATGACTTCACTTGTTTCTCTGCTGTTAAACTCAACAACCCAAGGTTAGAACCTTGTTCGTCTTGGATAACCAAACTTCGGTTTCATTTACATAATACCATCTCTGAGAGCCTAACAACTTTGTTAGCGCACGCCAATTCTCCGTTCTGAATTCTTATACGTTGCCCATTGTTGCTCAGGATTCATGTGTCTCATGCATCGTTAGTTAAAAAATAAAATAAAATTTCTGATTTAGGGTTACGAATTGTGTTTCCTTTTTAAAACTGAAAATTTTCTCAGAAAAGGTCCCATACTAATCTCAAGTAGCAAGGCGGTGCATCTAAATATATTTACAAAGAGGTTTTTAAAAGAATAGCCTGGCAGGTTTCGCTAATGGCGAAATGTTTCGGAAACTCCAGAACATTTCGCTATCGGCGAACTTCTTGAGAAATTCTGGGGATTTTTGCTATTAGCGAACCTTTCCTGTAAAATTTTCGCCATTGGCGAAATATTCGCTATTAGCGAATCTCTCTAGAAAAATTTATAAAATTTTCTTTCTTGATAAATAAATCTTAAATCTTTGCACACAATTATCCCTAAATACTCAAAAACATGGATTTCTGAAAAGCACAATGCTTGACACGTCATGACACGAATCGAGCGAAATTTCTTACTCAAAACTGACATCCGGAAAAACACCTTTCATTTTTAAGCATACTGAAATCCGCTTGCAACGTATTCCACGTCGTCGGGCACAACCCTCTTACTCCTAAGAATCCTCTGCGTCCTCTGAGGGACTAACTTCAACCGCTTGGTTTACCATTTGCCTTCAGCTACTAACATCTTCTTAACTTAACTTGCTTCAGGTCTTCATTCCCGACATACACTTCGTTCCTCCTGGGTTCCATTCAGCTCTCAGGCATCTGTTATAATCATCGTGTGCTAAATTGAGTTGATCAGGCTCATTTAACAACAACAATCATAACATTTACCCGGAACCCAACAGTCGCGCTACTTAGGTGTAACTTAATGACCCATGGCACGATCTGAATCGACCTGCTCTGATACCAATTGTAACACCCACACTAGACGTATCTAGAAAGTCTAGTATGCGCATTAGAAATGATACTGGATACATTAAAATTTAAAACTTAAATGCTTCGAATGAATATCATATACAACAAATTCAGGTTCGTACATCAATAAACACAAAACAACTGTCCAAAAATATAAAACATCCTCCTGCAGGGGGTACGAACGATCACTTGCTGAATATCCATTCGGCTACAAGCTTGCTGCATCCTGCTAAACCACTAGCTGATCTGAAACAAAGAAGGATTGGGATGAGACATAATGTCTCAGTGAGTTCTACCTATTCCTAGGCTGTGTGATAACCTCGAGGGAAACCTAGGGTCACCACTTGTCTACACTGCAACCTGTCGGTTGACTATACGTGTGTGGTCATACTCATCTAGACGGCTGTGCACACTAAAGGCGACACCCGGATTTGAACTGGGGAAAAAGGATTTGCAGTCCCCCGCCTTACCACTCGGCCATATCGCCAAAATAATACAAAAAAATATATCCGAATACCCCTCCTCCTCTCAAAAAAACAAAAATGGGTTTCCAAAGATTACTCTCAACCTAAGTTATAGGCTTCTCAATTTATACGTGTCATGGCGGTTACAAGGGAACCTATTACCGCTACGCTATGATACAGAGACCGCATCATAGCCTAAACAATTCAATCATGACATGACTCTAAACCGGACGCTAAGGGGACCTAACTCGTCAACGGTAAACTCTTGCTCTGATCTGATTGCTGGATGACTTACTCATGCACATCAATACACTATAAACGTATCGTATCTCTAAAACTGTAAACTGCATAATCTGGCTCGTCTGATATAGTAGCTTAACTGATTAACTTGCTGGATAATTCATTTAAGTTAGATTATGTTAGCGTTGAACAAACAATTATCTGAGTTGGTTTTACGGAGTGCATCGGGTGTAGTAACCCCGAATACAATCTCTGATAAACCGATGAAAACCTATCTGAGGTACACCGACTCCCTGAGTGACGTGCGGGCCTACCTTACGGAGCGTGTCCCGTTTCCCTGGTGGAAACCCCCCGTATCCTCCTGGCGAGGATATTGAGAGCCACGACACTTAATATAGTCTGATAGTTAATTAATTAATTAATTAATCTCGTCTGATAAACTATTCTGATAATTCTCGATTATCTAAATCGAGGCTCTAGGTTTTCTCTGACTGTTCTGACTTGTTCATTCTCGGTTATCTAAACCGAGGCTCTATGTTATACCCCTGCCTAGGTATAAATCTACCCGAACATTTCTGTAAAAGTTCTTATATCCTCTCGTGTGCCTTTCACCTTTGAATTACTTTATCGTTACCATGTTTTCTTCGCTTAAAAATATTTACAAGTTAAGCAATGTTAGTTTACTTATATTTGGGGTTTAATAAAATCTTGAAAACATGTATGAAAAGCATCGAATCGACAATTCTGGACCGTAAAAGAAAATTCTTAAGTTGCTGGTTAGAAGCCTGTTCGCTTGAGCGAACCTCCAAGCGAACAGCTCGCTTGATTGTTCGCTTAAGCGAACTCATGAGCGAACGGAGAGGTGCTCTCGACGTTCTGTTCGCTTGAGCGAACTGAGCTTCGCTTAAGCGAAGTTCATCAGTCCAGAAGTGCAGAAATCTCAATTTTTGGACTTAAAACCCCAAATTTTCAGTTTTTACCATTCCTACATGTTCCTAATACTTGAAAAACAACCCAGAACTTTTTGCATGGCAACATTTCGCAGTAATATAATTCAAGAATCAAAGGTACAAAGTAATGGCTAAAACATAAAACTTAATAAAGTTCAAACTTCTAACAAGCTCAACTTAAGGATTAAGTAAACACCAAAGGTGGGAAAACTATCTAAGAACTCACCTTAACATTATTCTTAAGTTTCCACGCTGCCTATGTCCCAAATAAGCTCCTGATGTGCTCCATAAGCAGTTTCCTCCAAATTAGCTTAATTGCGGCTTATGGCTTCCACAAGCTCCAATTTTTGTCCAACCATCAATCGAAACCCTTAGCAAGTGTACCGAGTTCCTATATTTACTTCAGGAACCATTCCATCGACGTAGTCTCGCAATTAGCTTATTCCGCAAAATACGCGCCAAATCCCGTAAGCATTTTTTCTGCAGAATTTACCAACTTCAATTGCGTTTTCCGAACTCGTTACAAATCCGATTCATACAAAATTTGTGTCTAAACTGAAGGAAATTGAATGAGGAATCTAAAACTTCAATAATCAGTCAATTCCAAGTTACACAGAAAAATATACGAATCAAAAAGCAAAACCTGCACTTACTAAAATTCCCATGAAATTCAGCCATAATCCTTACACTTCCAAACATGTATTTCAGCTACAATTCCGCTCATGAACAACTTATTACCACACAATAAGTCCATTATTATATACCCATAGTTCAGTTTGTGCTTAACTTCCTACTTCTTGCTTCTAGCATCCATTCAAACACACAAACTCCTTAATTTCTACATGCAACCCTCTTGAAGTTTGCTTGATTCAATACCCAAAGATGATGATGGTGGGTTCGGTTAGGGAGGGAAGAAAGGAAGGGATGGTAATTTCAAACTATGATAAGGTAATTAAGTTTACATGGAACATATTTCTTGAATTGCATGTTGATTTGGCCATGTTTTGGTGAAGGTTTCTAGCTTCAACTTCCTTATATACCCCACCTCTGCAATTACCAAAAAGCCCTTTCTTCTTAATAGCACAAGCTTGATACGCTAACTGGACTTGCGTGCATTCTGACTCTGCTAAATAAACTCGTGCTTAACTGACATTACACAACAACGTTCTCCGTCAATACTTGCTTCCCTCCAATGTTTATTCTCTGATTCGTCGACTGGTAATAACCCGATACTGAGGAGAGGGATATTAGAGTACGAGGGAGAATAAATTCTCAAATATTTTTGAAGAGAAAAAAAAATATTAACTACTAGGAGATTGAAAATATTTTCAAAAATTAAAAAAGCAAAAGAGATTGAGAAGGTTAGTGGTTACTTAGGGTTAGAATTACAATTTGCAATTAAAATTCATCTCTCTTCATCTCCTGTCGATGAAGAAGAAATCAGAGGCTGCAACAAATGCAAAGGTGCGCAATTATATATCAGATGATATTTCTTTCACGATTCTATCCAAACTCCCTCTTAAATCTTTGTACCGATTTCGATGTGTTCGCAAATCAAGGTCACTCCTATTTGAAAACCAACATCTCATGAACATGATCCGCGAAAATTTCTTATGTAATTTCAATTGTTGTTCTTATTATGACCAAGCATTTGTCCTCCTGAAGTACTTGGATGAAACCGATGAAGATATTTTGTATTCTCTTTCTGGTGAAAGGTTTAAGAATAACGTAAAATTAGATAGCACAAATCAAATTGATCACCTATATATTTTTCGTATCTTTGGTCTTGGTAGTATTAATGGCATTGTTTGTGTTCATAAATATGTATATTGCGGTGCAATTGTATTTTGGAACCCAACTACCCAAGCAATAAAACTCATTCCTCCCAGTCAACTCAACTGACTCAAGAGGACTGGGAGGAATGAGTTTTATTGCTTGGGTTGCTGGGTTCCACAATTCAGTTGCACCGCAATTTACATATTTATGAACAGATTCAATGCCATTAGTACTACCAAAACCAAAGATACGAAAAAAATATATAGGTGATCAATTGGATTTGTGCAATCTAATTTTACTTTATTCTCAAACCTCTCGTTAGAAAGAGAATACAAAATATATTCATGGGTTTCATCCAAGTACTGCAGGAGGAGAGATGCTTGGTCGTAATAAGAAAACAAATTCAAATTACATAAAAAATTTCAGCGGATCATGTTCATGAGATTTTGGTTTTCAAATAAGAGTGACCATGATTTGCGAACACATCAAATTTGGTACAAAGATTTAAGAGGGAGTTTGGATAAAATCGTGAAGGAAATATCATTTGATATATAATTGCGCACCTTTGCATTTGTTGCAGCCTCTAATTTTTTTTCTCCGTCGACACGAGACGAAGAGCGTTGAATTTTACTTGCGAATTGTAATTCTAACCCTAAGTAACCACTAACCTTCTCGATCTCCTTTTTTTTTTTTTTTTTTTTGGAAATATTACAATCTCCTAGTAGTTGATATATTTTTTTTTTCTCATAAAAAATATTTGAGAATTTATTCTCCCTTATACACTATCCGTTTTTTATTCCCAATTTGCCTCTCTCCAAATTAACCAATTTGGGTAAAATTTGTTTGATTGATTAATCGGTACAAAATAAATTCTTAGTCATATATTTGAAACTTCTTATCTTCTTCAATATTGTCTCTCAAAATCATTTAAAACCTAACTTTTGTTTTGGGAATTTGTGTTTCGTTATTTAATCCCGTCATCTATTGACTTTGTTTATACATTTTCTTTTTTTTTTTTAAAAACAAAGGTAATGTGACCTAAATAATTAAATTATTTCCGATTCTCTAGTTAAATTACTAATTAATTATAATATGAAAATTCAATTGAGGATGTTGTCAATAACATACATTGCAATAAAGCCTACACATTGAATCGATGGTTTCAATTGCGGATCAAGGAAAATAGAAGTTTGTTAAAAGATGCTCCTCAAGTTTACACAAACTCTCAAATTCTTGCAGGTTCATGGATCTTGAATTTCCGTTTTCTGGATCTTGAATTTTTATTGTAGTGAGTATCCAGGGTTTTCTAAGCATTTTTAGCTTGTAATTAATTTCGGTTTAGGCTATGATACCAAATTTTGCTTCCTTTTGTTTGGTATTGTTATGTGTTGTGTTGTGACATAACAATGTCCAATTTTGTAACGATTTGGCAATGTTATGCATTGTTTTGCTAATTCAAAGCTGAATATTTGTTTCTTGTCGAATTTAGATGTTTGTGCAATTTTTATTTTCACACAATATGCTTATATTTTCCAGTACATGCCTTTTATTTTGACATATTATCAAAAGAAATTCACTCTCTTGACGAATTGTAAATGGCAAGGAGTTACGTTTACTTAGGTTTTCGCTACAAATTTCGGTTTATTTGCATGTAGTCTTTTTGTTGCAAATAATTATTATCCTAAAATTTTAAAGTTCGAACTCAGTTGGCAGACTGACGCTGATATAAACTTCCAAGCCAACACGGCAAACCTACGTAAGGAACTCTAAATCATCGACGAAATAAGGAGTGAAGCATCCTTAAGGGAGATAGCTCTAAAGCAAAAAATAGCTGCCCAACATAACAAAAGGGTAATCAAACGAGAGTTTGAGCTCGACAACCTCGTCCTTCAAAGAAATCAGAAAGATTCTGAAGAAGGGAAACTCGCTGCCAACTGGAAAGGTCCCTAACGAATTCGGATGAAAACTAGGACGGGGCCTACGACCTTGATGACCTAAAAAGGGGATGCGGATGGAGGATGAGCAGAATATTGTTGAGTACATCTTCAAACTCATCAGTGTTGCAAAAAAATCCAAATGATAACTCGCTTGGAGCGAGCCAACTCGCTTGGAGCGAGCCAACTCGCTTAATGCGAGAAAACACCAGAGAGTTTGTCTACCAGCACACTTTCAATTGGCCAGGAGCAAGTCCAATAAAAGAGCAACTCACTTGGAGCGAGCAAACTCGCTAAAAACGAGAAAATAGGAGAGAGGTCCCAGGACTGCACGCTCATAACTTGACATCTTTTTCGTGCGCTCTTTAGCGGATAAGCATCCAATGCCTTCTAATTCCTCTGAAATAGACGTTGCTTCAGGTTGCCATTCCCTCTTCAGTCTTGTGACTTTAATCAACCAACTTTAACTAATTCCAACTTCTTGACTTCAGACTCTGATGAACTTCAGACTCTGGCAGTTAGCTTCTGATGAATCTTCAGACTCTATAAATTCCAACTGCTTTCTTTTGTTCTTTCGAAACCAATACTTACGAAAATTCAGAGTCAAAAGAGATTTACCTTCGAGACATTATCCCCAACATGGGAATGTGCGCTTGAAAGCTTGATCTTCTTGTGTTCTCGATGCTTTTTTTTTGTTGCTTTTCACAATTGCTTCTTCATCAGTTGCAGTTTGGTTAACACCTAAGTCTTTTTGAGAATGACTAGGAAGAGTGAATGTATGGAGGGACACGTTACAAAATCAAAATGGAATTAAGGTGGAAATTAATTGGAATGAAGGTAATATTTAGGAAGAATTATCTTGGTAAAAAATATACATAAATTGAATGAAAATCAAAACTGATTTTGGCGTAGAACAATTAATGATAAACATTGGTCAAAACTCATTAGAGTGACGTGGCATATATAGAGAAAGAATTTAGAGTCACTTATACATACGTGTAAATGTGTTTAAGTTGAGAAAGCATCCTTGATACATCAATGTAGAATGGAGAGTCTGAAGTAAATTTCTCATTCCTCTTTATGGAAACAACTTTCATACTCTTGATGACTTCTTTGAACCACTTGTTCAATGATTCGTTCTGAGCTTCTACAGATTGTATTTGCAGTTCATTGAATACTCTATCCACACAAGCCTTCAGATTTTTCCACTTATCCTCATAATTATCAATATGAATGGAATCATTCCTTGAATTAACCAACTTCATCAGATCCTGGAAGATGTTATCACAGACCTCTCTCAAGATAGTTGATTGGAAAAGGATGGTTGGAGGTGGTGAAACATTCATAGGTCGAGGAGCAGGAGGTGTGGGTAGGTTTATTTGTGAAGTTGAGGCTGAGGGTGTGTTTGGTTCACAGTCAGCAAAGATAACTCTAACATCTTCATCCTCAGAGTCAGATGATAGCATGTTATCAGTTGCATTACTGACAGAGGCTGAGTTTGAAACTGGTTTAATGACAAATTCTGATTTGTTTGTTGAGTAATGTTGTAAAGGCATTTTGTAAAGTATTCTCAGGGTTGGCAACATTAATAGGTTGGATGATGGAAGGTGGGTCATATGATACTTATGAAGGTGTATCAGAGACAATCTTGTTTTCTAATTCAACCTATTAAAATGATGTTGTCTCAGAGTGAGAATCTAGGGGTGAGTCTGATTTGAAAAGGGGATGAATTATAATATCAATACATAAATCAGGGGCATTTTTTTGGTTAAGGTGGTTGTTGATTTTCTGACACAGTTATATTAGGTACTGTTTCAGAGGATGTTTCTGGATTTGGCTGATATGAAGGTAATTCACCTTGAGTGTGTGAGATTAAGGTCTCCAACAAAGGATATATTGTCATTTCATTATGGGAGATATTAGAGAAAGGCTTGTTGTAGGAAAATGAAAGTAGAAAATGTATTTTCAGGAAAAGGATATATTGTCATTTTATTATGGGAAATACTATTGGTATCTCAAGCAACTTTTATTTCATCTTTTTATTTATTTCAAGAACAAATTCTAATGTCCATCGGTTAATATTAAATATGGTAGTATCATATTGTTATGTATATGAAATCCTATATAATCTCTACATTTATGTATGTGGTACTATTTAAGTAAATGCAATATACTCATCATATACTCGTTTGTATTATTACCAAAGAATCACACTAAAATATCATTTCCTAGAAACAACCTCCGCCATCCTCATTAGTTGATCCACCATCAAATCATAATCAACGGTTTGTTTTAACTGTGTCTACTTTTTTTCACATGTGCTCTCATATTAAGAATCATGACACTTTTCGTTTAGTATGTGTCTTCACCAACGCTCCTCGATCATCACTTATCAACTCGATTCTATTACCTTTAAACTCTCTTAACAACCTCCACGTTATTCTAAGTGATTCCATACCTTGTTATTAACATTAATTGATGGACACTATCAATTTTAGAATTTTGTTTCACTTCTATTAAATAATAATAAAACAAAAAGGAGTGCGAGCCATTAATTTTTTCTACTGAGGAGATTAGGTTCATTGTTCATTATGGAATGTGAATTTACTTATAAAAGGCTACACAAATTACAGCGAACCATTGTGACTTTAGCAAGAGCTACACTTTGTAGTTTCATCAAATCACAGAAGTTCACCATGATTTTTCAATCCCACCGCTAGCCTAAACACACACGTTGGTATTATAAGTTTTTTATCTTCTCTTTTTTGAATGAGCATTTAAGTATATCAATTTACTACGACTAGTTTGTGTTATGGTGTCATCACCTACAGATTCACATCTAGGATTCCTAAATTCTACTTCCGCTCATTTAATGTATAATCTTTTTTATTGTTTTTATGTTGAAACATGTCTTAAAGCTTGAAACCTTACCAAAGGTAATGGTTAGTGCTGAAGATGCGTTGAGAAAAACATGAGAGGGTTGAGAAATAACAACAGATAAACTATGATGTCTACAGTTTCTAATCATTGCAATTAATTAGAGCATTTTATTCCCTGCTAAAAGAACACAAGAGAATTGTCTAACCTCAGATCCTTCATGTTTGTATGCTGAGACTTTTGCCTCCTTAAGCTTGGTTGAAATTCTGCAGTTCACGATTAAATAGTTAAGTAGTTAACTGTCTTGGTAATCTATTTACAAAGAATTTATATAAATTGTCAAAATTTAATGTTGTTGAATTAATTCAACCAACAGTGTTAGATTCTTATATGTGAAAATGATATTTATTCCATATATCAGATCCATCACCTATTTAACAAGTCATAAGGACCCATGTGAAAAACAAGCATTGAAAATGAAACTCACCATGATTCAACCTACAGTCCTCAGATCCATTTCCTCAAAGCCAAATCTGAATTTGCACTTTCTGCAAATATTAAAATCAGACAAAAATGAGAATTATTTTGTCAGAAAAACATACAATATAAATAATACATTGATTTCAGATCAAAAGCAAACAAATTTTATATAAAAAAAATAGAATGCATGCAAAAAATAAAATTGGTTGATTATGTGAGATACCTATAGTTGTTGTTAAGTTGTGAAGAAAATTCAATGAGAAGCTTCTCAATAAGCTCGACATCATGCTTCTATCCATCAATTTTGTTATCGACGATGCAGAAAAAAGCAGAAGTCAACATGTGAAAGTGTGGCTTGATGCCGAGGATCTCTTAGAAACCATCGACATTGAAGTCTCTAGATGCGATCTTGAAGTTGGATCTCAATCTAGTCCTGGCAAGGGATTGAAATCAGACAGAAGAAGGAGGATTGAGCAAGAGAGGAAGAGGAACGGCGCTAATTGAGCAAGGGATCATTATAAACAGTTTTTCAAATATATAGGGTTAGGACCCTTCAATAAAATATATAGGGTTAGGTTAATATATATATATATACTCCATCAAACAGGTTCGGCCCAACAACAAAATCTTTTATGTTTTAAGCCTTATTTTTATATTATTACAATTTTCATTTTGAATTATAAATTTTACAATATTAAAATATGCAAAACAATGGCTCAAAAAAATTCACATAAGTTTTTTTTTTTTGAGATCATGAAGAAAAAAAACAGCATGCTCTCTTTTATTCTTACATTTTTCTCCTTCATTTAGCAAAGATGAGTGATTTAAGGTCAATTATTGAACTCATATCACACATCTAAATTGTTTTTCTCTATCCATTTTATTTAAATAAGTGATTTTCAAATCTATTTAGATTTTCCTTTCTTGATCAGTTCATCTGAATGTTAGTATAATCGATGGATGTGAGCACATATGTTCTTCATTTTTATTAATTAGATATAAACAAGTGTTTTAGGTGTGATTCAATATTATCTATGTAATTGTCTTGAAATGTGTGAAATGAAATTTTGTTTTCGACATAGTTCACATAAGGAATGCTAGCAACACTGTCTTTTGAACACTCTCTCTAACACATACCCTTTTATTGGATAAAATCAATGTATGTCCAACCACTTTGTGTGGGTTCCATTTCCAAAGTGTAGGATCCGCATTGATTTAACCCAGTAAGAGAGTCAGTGTTAGAGAGAGTGTCCAAAAGAGAGTGTTGCTAGCACTACTTTAGTTCACATTCATGCATGTACAATTTAATATTCAATAGTACATTATCAATTATCTCTTTCAAAAATGATTGATTCACTTTAAACCTTGTGAATCCATTCTCGCATTCAATCAAATTCAAAAGGGTGAAAATATCTCTTCGAGGACTTTTGACTGAGGACAAACAAAGTTTAAGGTTGGGAAGAGTTGATAAGTACTAAGCTATTGTTATTTTCCATAACACATATCAATTTATTTTACAAGTAACTCAATATAAATACCCCACAAAGCTATATATTACGTCTGTTTCCAACTCCTTTTTGTAGGTTTTGGTCGTGACTACATCAATACGAAATAAAGTGAGGCAACCACATATGCAAGAGGACAAGTGAGCTCATTACAAAGTCACATGGGAATAAGCCCGATTCACTAGGCAAGCTCATCGATGAGAAATCGAGCCAAGATAGAGAGTTCCGCAAGGAAATGCCTAAGGCAGTACCTATGCGTGTTTTTTTTCCCTAGAGAACTAAGGTGGTTTAAGAAATAAATGAAGAAAATTGGTTTTTTCCTCCGAGGAAGAAATTTCGGTTCAGTAGACAAGCCCTGCTTCATTTAACGAACTTCAAAATATTAAACCTCTATAAATAGAGGTGTATCTCATTTCCTCAAAAGTTAATCACTATGAGTCAAGACAAATAGAGAGAGAACAAAGGTAAGAAGTCGTAAGACACCATTGGAAAGCTAGGATTTTGCATCCAGGCTTGTTGATGTAGCTCCAACATCTACCAACCTTTTTTCATTAATTATGGATTATAGGGGTAGCTAAACTATATTTTGTGTTGGGATTATATTTAAATAGCTAGGATTTTATGCAGTACTCTTCAATTGACTTGTTGTATATAATTTATGCTTTCAGATAAAAAAGTGATAAAACAATTGCTATTATAGATTTTCAACGTGTCTTTTCATTTCTATTCAAGTAGTATTTGACTCCAATGCAACAAAAAAAAATGATAAAGTAAAAAAATGATATGATGGAAAAACAATATATAATGAAAGAACGAATAAGAGACGAATAAGAAAAACGATAAAATGAATCATTAAATGAAAGAAAAAAAAGTAAAAAGGGCGGCGAATGCGACGGTGACGGAGGGTGGCGAAGGGAAGAATGTGTGAAACACGACTGGAAGCCTAGGATTTTGGATTCAACAGGAAAGCTAGGAGCTTGGATTCAGACTTGTTGATGGATCTCCAAGATCTATCAACCTTATTTTGTTAGTTTTGGATTATTGGGGTAGCTAAACTATCTTTTGTGTTGGGATTAGATTAAATAGCTAGGATTCAGTGTAGTACTCTTAATTTCACTGTTATATATGATTTACGTATTCAATATAATATTTAGTTTAAATCCATTCTTAATGTCTTCCCAACGATACAGTGTTCCACAATTGATCTTTTGATATAGTTTAAGCCTTAGCCGGCCTTACAATCTAAGGGATATGATTTAAATTATATATATGTGTTATCCTTTTAGAGATAGTCGACCATATATTTGAAGCATAAAATATGAGGAATAGCTATTGAAATCTAATCGCAACACACCTTTATCTATCTTGACTAGTTTACTTTTGATCACGTCAACTAAACACTTTTAAAAAATCTTGTCTAAATGTTTTGTCGAGACAAGCGAAATCGAGCTAAGTGTGGTCTCTGTAATTTGATAATTTATTTTTGATAAAACCGACATAATACTTACTATTGTGCGATGATTTGATAAATCCTATTTATAAGTGGACGACCCCTAAATTGGGATAGTAGAATCTCTGAGATCACAAAGGATATATTGTATGAGAACATAAGAAAGATTGAATAAAATAACAGAGGATATAAAAAAAATGATAAAACAATTACTATTATAAAGATTCAATGTGTCTTTTCATTTATATTCTAACGTTTCTGCTGGTTGCAATTAGAGCAGTGCCTAACCCCAGGACCTTCATGTTTATGTACTGAGAACTTAAAGTCACTGACTTTTGCCTCCTTAAGCTTGGGAAAAATTCTATAGTTCATGATGATATAGTTAACTCCTTTTGAAAAATCATTTCTGGGTAACTTAGAAAATATGTGTGTGAATTAGACAAATATAATTAAGTTGTTAACTGTCTTGGTAATCTGTTTACAAGGAATTTATTCAAATGGTGAAATGATATTTTATCCATACATCGATCCATCACGCTATTAACAATAAGATTAGAAAAATTGTTACTATATATTAATAATAGGAGATTAGTTTTAAATTCGTTTTTTATGCTAAGAGTAATAATAGGGAATTTTGTTTCATATCCTTGTATATAAATAACTCTTTAAAGGTAATAATAAAAATTTAGTGAGTAAAATTTGGACTTTGGCATCGACTCAAAGAGGGCACTTTACTTTATCATATCAATTCAGCTCAAGATTCAAGTGGATCCATGAGTCAAGTGCAAATAAGCACAAAATTTATAAACATATTGGCAGCACCACAAGGCAGCTGATGATAATATCGTTATACTTTTCTACGGATCATCAACATCCATAAATAAAAGCAAACTAATAAAATATTGTTTCTTCAGTTGTATTGTCGTTTCCTTTTACCCACCTCTTCAAAATGAAGCCAAAATATGTGTAATTAGATGTCTTAAGTGTTTCCCCAGTAGGAGAAGAGAAAATATCCAAGCTGCAATCGAAAAGGTGAAAGCAAAATAAGTGAAATATTATTCTCAAATATTAAAGACTAGTAAAACAGAAAGAAAGATAGTTTATATCCAGTAAATAAAAGGTAGAAGTGTTGATCCATTACCTCATTGTGAAGCTGTGAGCTTGGTATTATGAGCCTACTTGTATTGTAACCGCTCCATTTTCCTTTACTTCCATCATAACCGCTCCATTTTCCTTTACTTCCATCATCTAATTATGATGATAAATAAAAATAAACAAGCTACACTTGAAATTCACATGAACAACATGGAGGCCGGAAGAAGCCTTGGAAATATTGTATGAGATTGGAGTTAAGTATTGCAACTAGGAAATGAGAAAAGCATAAAACTTCAACTTCACATATTGTTAAGTGGGAATCTGAAGTTCTTGAAGCAGAGATTGTATCCAAATAATTTATGCAGAGGCTTGAGCCAGACTTCTATATTCTGCCTTAGCACTTGACCTTGAAACTAATGTTTGTTTCTTGGCCCAACATGAAATAAGATTGGGTCCCAGATATATACAAGAACCTGAGGTGCTTCTTCTATCATCTGGATCAGAAGTCCAATCTGCATCAAAAAAACCAGTAATAACAATGGGTTTTTTAGGATCAATAACCAGACCATGATTTACAGTTCCCTGTAGGCATTTCAAAATCCTTTTAACTGCCTTCCAATGCTCTTTTAGAGGATCAGAGAGGAACTGGCATACTTTGTTAATAGAATATGAGATTTATGACCTTGTTAAGGTAGCATACTGAATTGCTCCAACAATGGACCTGAAGATAGTGGCATCATGTACTTGAGTGGAGACAAACTTTGAAAGTTTAATACTGGATGCCATAAGAGAGGCCATACTTTTAGCATTATCCATGTTTGCTTTAACCATAAGATCTTTGATATATTTTGTTTGAGAGAGATGAAGAAATCTGTTGGGAAAAACCTAGTTCAAGTGAAATGATTTGACGGTAAAAAGAAAAACCTTGGTCTGCTGGAAATTCTTTGTCGATAAATGCATTTCGTACTTTCATTTTTCTAAAGTCAGTCCATCTCTGTTATTTTTCAGACTTAGTAAATTTCCCATAATTGAATGACAGTATGTCCTCCATCTTCTTAGTGCTGATAAATCTTTTCGCTTGAACAAGGTTTTTTCCAAATATATACAAGCCAAGAACTAAACCGGCCTCTTCAATTTCAGTTCAGGCTTCACTTATAGAAATTATGTTTTGACTCTAAAAACTTTAGTTGGGCTTAAAGCACTTGTTGAGGGATTAGGAATTGGTAAAGGGAAACAATATCTTACAAACCTCTCAGTTGATTATGTAAAATCCAATCAAGCCGTTCTGGTTCAAATAGAAATACATGTGGAAAAATCGTATACAATGCTTATACCTTCAGAAATAATAAGCTTTCTAGCAGGTTACATCAGATTAAGTAAAATTGAAGCTAGTGACCTCTTTTGGGAAGCCACTTGGTCTCATTTACTTTCAACCTAAAAAAGATCAGTAGCTTAAGTTTTACTTGTTTTGAAGTCACGTGATAGAGTGCGTATGATTTCTGAAGGTGCAAATATTGGACACGATTTTCCTACTAGTATTTATGTGTGAACTGGAACAACTTGAGTAGATTTTACAAAATCAACAGAGAGGCTAGTAAGATCTTGTTTCACTTTACCAATTCCTACACCCTCAACGAGTGCTTAAAGCCCGGTTGAAAGTTTTAAAGTCAAAACATAATCTTTAGAAGTGACACCTGGACTGAAGTTGAAAAGGTTGTTTATTCCTTGGCTTATATATATTTGGGAAGAATCTCGTTCAAGTGAAAAGATATGTCCTCAATTAGAAGATGGAGGATATATTGTCATTTTATTATGGGAAATATTATAAGTCTGAAAAATATCAGAGAAAGGCTGGTTGTAGGAAAATGAAAGTAGAAAATGTATTTTGAGGCAAAGAATTTTCACAGGATCTTTGGTTCTATAATGAACAATGAAGCTAATTTCGTCAATGGAAGAAAAAAAATGAATGGCTCACGCAACTTTAATTTCCTAATTTTTTTTTAAAAATATACTAATAAATCCAAATTCTAAAGTTTATTTCAAGAACAAATTATAATGTCCATCGATTAATATTAAATATGGTAGTATCATATTTTCATGTATATGAAATCCCATATAATCTCAACATTTATGCCTATGCTACTATTTAAGTAAAAGCAATATACTCATCATATGCTCGTTTGTATTATTTCCAAAGGCAATTACCTTTTAACTCGATTCTATTACCTTTTAACTCTCTTAACAACCTTCACGTTGTTCTAAGTGATTCCATACCTTGTTATCAACATTTATTGATGGACAATATCAATTGTAGAATTTTGTTTCACTATTAAATAATAATAAAATAAAAAGGAGTGCGAGCCATTAATTTTTTCTACTGAGGAGATTAGTTTCATTGTTCATTATGGAATGTGAATTTACTTATAAAAGGCTACACAAATTACAGCGAACCATTGTGACTTTAGCAAGGCTACACTTTGTTGTTTCATCAAATCACAGAGGCTCACAATGATTTTTCAATCCCACCGCGAACCTATTTACACACGTTAGAATTATAAGTTTTTTTCTTCTCTTTTTTGAATGAGCTTTTAAGTATATCAATTTACTAGGACTAGTTTGTGTTATGGTGTCATCACCTACAGATTCACATTCAGGATTCCTAAATTCTACTTCCGCTCATTTAATGTATTAGTTTTTCTTATTTTTATGTTGAAACATGTGTTAAAGCTTGAAACCTTACCAAATGTAATGGTTAGTGCTGAAGATGGCATTGCAAGACTTAGTACTAAAACATACTTAGTAAAATATACAACAGTACCCAAATATGAGAGGCTTGAGAAAAAACAACAAATAAACTATGCTTTCTATAGTTTCTAATCATTGCAATTAATTAGAGCATATTATTGCCTGCTGAAAAAACACAAGAGCATAGTCTAACCTCAGGTCCTTCATGTTTATATAGTGAGACTTTTGCCTCCTTAAGCTTGGTAGAAATTCTGCAGTTCACGATTAAATAGTTAAGTAGTTAACTGTCTTGGTAATCTATTTACAAAGAATTTATATAAATTGTCAAAATTTAATGTTGTTGAATTAATTCAACCAACAGTGTTAGATTCTTAAATGTGAAAATGATATTTATTCCATATATCAGATCCATCACCTATTTAACAAGTCATATGGACCCATGTGAAAAACAAGCATTGAAAATAAAACTCACCATGATTCAACCTACAGTCCTCAGATCCATTTCCTCAAAGCCAAATCTGAATTTGCACTTTCTGCAAATATTAAATCAGACAAAAATGAGAATTATTTTGTCAGAAAAACATACAATATAAATAATTCATTGATTTCAGATCAAAAGTAAACAAATTTTATATAAAATAAAATAGAGTGCATGCAAAAAATAAAATTGGTTGATTATGTGAGATACCTATAGTTGTTGTTAAGTTGTGAAGAAAATTCAATGAGAAGCTTCTCAATAAGCTCGACATCATGCTTCTATCCATCAATTTTGTTATCGACGATGCAGAAAAAAGCAGAAGTCAACATGTGAAAGTGTGGCTTGATGCCGAGGATCTCGTAGAAACCATCGACATTGAAGTCTCTAGATGCGATCTTGAAGTTGGACCTCAATATAGTCCTGGCAAGGGATTGAAATCAGACAGAAGAAGGAGGATTGAGCAAGAGAGGAAGAGGAACGGCGCTAATTGAGCAAGGGATTATTATAAACAGTTTTTCAAATATATAGGGTTAGGACCCTTCAATAAAATATATAGGGTTAGGTTAATATATATATATATACTCCATCAAACAGCTTCGGCCCAACAACAAAATGGACTAGGATAGATCTTTTATGTTTTAAGCCTTATTTTTATATTATTACAATTTTTATATTGAATTATAAATTTTACAATATTAAACTAGGCATAACAATGGCTCAAAAAAATTTAAATAAGTTTTTTTTTGAGATCATGAAGAAAAAAAAAAGCACGCTCTCTTAAATTCTTACATTTTTCTCCTTCATTTACCAAAGATGAGTGATTTAAGGTCAATTATTGACCTCATATCACACATCTAAATTGTTTTTCTCTATCCATTTTATTTAAATAAGTGATTTTCAAATCTATTTAGATTTTCCTTTCTTAATCGGTTGATCTGAATGTTAGTATAATCGATGGATGTGAGCGCACATGTTCTTCATTTTTATTAATTAGATATACACAAGTGTTTTTAAGTGTGATTCAATATTATCTATGTTATTGTCTTGAAATGTGTGAAATGAAATTTTGTTTTCGACATAGTTCACATAAGGAATGCTAGCAACGCTGTCTTTTGAACACTCTCTCTAACACATACCCTTTTATTGGATAAAATCAATGTATGTCCAACCACTTTGTGTGGGTTCCATTTCCAAAGTGTAGGATCCATATTGATTTAACCCAGTAAGAGAGTCAGTGTTAGAGAGAGTGTCCAAAAGAGAGTGTTGCTAGCACTACTTTAGTTCACATTCATGCATGTATAATTCAATATTCAATAGTACATTATCAATTATCTCTTTCAAAAATAATTGATTCACTTTAAATCTTGTGAATCCATTCTCGCATTCAATCAAATTCAAAAGGGTGAAAATATCTCTTCGAGGACTTTTGATTGAGGACAAACAAAGTTTAAGGTTGGGAAGAGTTGATAAGTACTAAGCTATTGTTATTTTCCATAACACATATCAATTTATTTTACAAGTAACTCAATATAAATACCCCACAGCTATATATTACGTCTTTTTCCAACTCCTTTTTGTAGGTTTTGGTCGTGACTACATCAATACGAAATAAAGCGAGGCAACCACATATGCAAGAGGCCAAGTCAGCTCATTACAAAGTCACATGGGAATAAGCCCGATTCGCTAGGCAAGCTTAACGATGAGAAATCGAGCCAAGATAGAGAGTTCCACAAGGAAATGCCTAAGGCTGTTCCTATGCGTGTTTTTTTCCCGTAGAGAACTAAAGTGGTTCAAGAAATAAATGAAGAAAATTGGTTTTTTCCTCCAAGGAAGAAATTTCGGTTCAGTAGACAAGCCCTGCTTCATCTAACGAACTTAAAAATATTAAACCTCCATAAATAGAGGTGTATCTCATTTCCTCAAAAGTTAATCACTATGAGTCGAGACAAATAGAGAGAGAACAAAGGTAAGAAGTCGTAAAACACTATTGGAAAGCTAGGATTTTGCATCCAGGCTTGTTGATGTAGCTCCAACATCTACCAACCTTTGTTTTATTAATTATGGATTATAGGGGTAGCTAAACTATATTTTGTGTTAGGGATTATATTTAAATATTTAGGATTTTATGCAGTACTCTTAAATTGACTTGTTGTATATAATTTATGCTTTCAGATAAAAAAGTGATAAAACAATTGCTATTATAGATTTTCAACGTGTCTTTTCATTTCTATTCAAGTAGTAGTTGATTCCAATGTAACAACAAAAAAAACATATGATAAAGTAAAAAAAATGATATGATGGAAAAATAATATATAATGAAAGAACGAATAAGAGACGAATAAAAAAAATGATAAAATGAATCATTAAATGAAAGAAAAAAAAGTGAAAAGGGCGGCGAATGCGACGGTGACGGAGGGTGGCGAAGGGAAGAATGTGTGAAACACTACTGGAAGCCTAGGATTTTGGATTCAACAGGAAAGCTAGGAGCTTGGGTTCAGATTTTGGATTTTGGATTCAATATAATATTTAGTTTAAATCCACTCTTAATGTCTTCCCAACGATACAGTTTTCCACAATTGATCTTTTGATATAGTTTAAGCCTTAGCCGGCCTTACAATCGAAGAGATATGATTTAAATTATATATATGTGTTATCCTTTTAGAGATAGTCAACCATATATTTGAAGCATAAAATATGAGGAATAGCTATTGAAATCTAATCGCAACACACCTTTATCTATCTTGACTAGTTTAATTTTGATCACGTCAACTTAACACTTTTAAAAAATCTTGTCTAAAAGTTTTGTCGAGACAAGCGAAATCGAGCTAAGTGTGGTTTCTGTAATGTGATAATTTATTTTTGATAAAACCGACATAATACTTACTATTGTGCGATGATTTGAAAAATCCTATTTATCAGTGGACGACCCCTAAATTGGGATAGTAGAATCTCTGAAATCACAAAGGATATATTGTATGAGAACATAAGAAAGATTGAATAAAATAACAGAGGATATAAAAAAATGATAAAACAATTACTATTATAGAGATTCAATGTCTCTTCTCATTTATATTCTAATGTTTCTGCTCATTGCAATTAGAGCAGTGCCTAACCCCAGGACCTTCGTGTTTATGTATTGAGAACTTAAAGTCACTGACTTTTGCCTCCTTAAGCTTGGGAAAAATTCTATAGTTCATGATGATATAGTTAACTCCTTTTGAAAAATCATTTCCGGGCAACTTAGAAAATATGTGTGTGAATTAGACAAATATAATTAAGTTGTTAACTGTCTTGGTAATCTATTTACAAGGAATTTATTCAAATGGTGAAATGATATTTTTTCCATACATCAATCCATCACGCTATTAACAATAAGATTAGAAAAATTGTTACTATATATTAATAATAGGAGATTAGTTTTAAATTCGTTTGTTATGCTAGGAGTAATAATAGGGAATTTGATTTCATATCCTTGTATATAAATAACTCTTTAAAGGTAATAATAAAAATTTAGTGAGTAAAATTTGGACTTTAGCATCGACTCAAAGAGTGCACTTTACTTTATCGTATCAATTCAACTCAAGATTCAAGTGGATCCATGAGTCAAGTGCAAATAAGCACAAAATTTATAAACATATTGGCAGCACCACAAGGCAGCTGATGATAATATCATTATACTTTTCTGCGGATCATCGACATCCATAAATAAAAGCAAACTAATCAAATATTGTTTCTTCAGTTGTACTGTCGTTTCCTTTTACCCACCTCTTCAAAATGAAGCCAAAATATGTGTAATTAGATGTCTTAAGTGTTTCCCCAGTAGGAGAAGAGAAAATATCCAAGCTGCAATCGAAAAGGTGAAAGAAAAATGTCGCGTCATTTTTCGGAGATCAAGGCTATTTGATTAGCGTTTGACTCACTAATTTATTTCACGACTGAACATTTAATTTTTCAAAGAAAGTGGAAAAAAGTTCAAATACCACGTTTTAGAGATTAAGGGTTCGGGGGTTGGTTACATAAAGGGAAGGTATTAGCACCCTTTATATCCGCAGTACTCTACGGGAACCTCTTGGTTTTATCTAATTAATGTGCTATAACTTACTTGCTTTGAAAAAATGGAATTTAAAATGATTAATAAGAAAAACCTAATTATCTACATTTTTATTTATTTGAGAGGACAAGGTCCTTTGCCTACGTACCCGTGAGGCATCAAAACCTCGTAGTTCGGGGTAGAAATTGCGTTTGATTGGTTGAGTGATTTTTAATGATTTTTGAAAATGTTTTAAAATGAAAGAAAGCCGAAGTGGCAAATGAGTATTTTTTTTGTGTTTTTTAATAGTAAAGAAAGTGATCTCAAGATAAAGTTAAATTGATTGGAATTTGATTAAGAAAATAAAATAAAAAAGGAATCACTTGATTTAAGATCAAGGTTTGTTTAAAAAAAATATTTTTGTGATTTTTGTTATATGCATTTTTTTGTTGTTTTCAAATAATTGGAACAAGAGTAAACTAACGGAGCAGGAAAGAATAAAAGCGCGGGGAACTCATAGTGGCGTTGGACCACATGAGGACCTTTAACCTAAACTACGAAGCACAAACGACAAGGCATACACCCACACACTCACACATGCACCTAAACTATTACAAAAACCTAATAATACATTCTAAAGTCTGCGGGAAAGATAAATGGACAAGGAAAATAAATTATTTACATAATGGCCTAAATCACATTCTAATGTCTTGCAAAAATAAATAAATACAAAAATAAATATGTGAACGCTTATAATAACATAAAAAAATAAATAATGGATAAAGACCTGATGATCACCGACATATGTGGACATCTTTCTCATATACATCCTTAGATGCTCTTTAGGACAGGAAGTCCCCTTGTATTTCTCGAAGTCCGGGAGCTTGAACTTGTAGGGTATCTGGACATTTGGTACCAAGCAGAGATCATAAGCGTCTTTCCTGAATATTTCTTTTCCGCGGAGAGCCTTCATTTCACGGTACATCTCATCATACTTCTTCTGTAAGTGAATCACTTTGTCATAGGCCCCTCTACTTCCTGAAGGGATGATAAGTTTTTCCTTTTGTGGAATAGCATGAACCAGAGGTACTGAGTAGGTCGCGGTTGGAACATGAATTGCATTTTTAACAGTAGACACTTGAGCTTTTGAGGCATAAGGACGGAATACCTCACCAAGGCTAATAGGTACGCCCCAAGGACGACCTTCTGGTGTAATTTGCTGTGAAGTATTGGTAGACACTGTCCCACCAAGAGTAGTAGAGGGACCTGCCTCAGCCTGAGTGCTGACCCAGGGAGGAGGTGGTGGCAGTTGATTTTGTGCAGCCGTCAGCGTCTTTACTAGTTCGGTCATTTCATCCATCCTAGTCTGCATGGTTTCATTTTCCTCCCGGAGTACTTGGTTTTCTTGTTCGAGAAAGTTCATCTTCTTCTTTACGACTGCCCGAGTGTAGTGAGTACGAGTAGATTTGTAGAGAGTGCGTCGGCCAACTTTCAAACGGGCTGACCTTTTATGGAAGAAAAGATTTGTGTGAGACTTTGGATTTGAGACCATGAAATGCAAAATGATGCATGATGTTTATGCAAAAAGACACGTTTTTTATCGAAGGATATGTCAAAGTAATTGGAAACATCGTAAGAACCATGGTTTTATTTGTAAAGATATTGCGAAAGCAAAAGCTTAGTTTAGATTTGTTTGGAATTTTATTTCGTGCTGTTCTTTCTTGCAAAGTCCATACCTTTGATGTTTACAAGAACTTATCTTGTCCTAAGATATTTAATGAGAAATTTTTTATGAATGAATGCATGTATGCATGATTATGCTAAAAGAACGGAGTAAACATGGTGAAGTTTTAGGTCCATAATGATGGAATCAAAGGTGAACGCGCCATTTGGTAGGGACTATGGTTTTATTTGTACCTGTATCACGGGTTCTACCAAGTTCTCAAGGTCTACAACCCCCTTCCGAAGATTATTGCACAACGGAATTTACTTCCGGTCCAAAAAAATGTTCGTACGAGAGTCTCGCTCGAGTGTAGTATCGCGTATCAACTAGATCAAGATTTACTCCTAAATAGCCACCGCACTACGCCCTAAAGGCTAAGATGAGTTAAAGGTAACTAAAGGTTCTCAACTTCGACGGTCACTCGAAAATAGTATGCTAATCACGAATACTCATGTCAACATGGTATACTTCCAAGATTCTTCCATTGAGTGGGGTTATCACATGTACCACAACCAAAAATCGCTCTTGGTAAGGAACTATGATTATACCTCCGTCCTATCTTATGTTTCCCTCAAGTCCGGGTGGAGGACTTATCTCACCACACACGTTGAGAAAGGAGAAAGAAGAAGGAAGAACATATATACACGTGTTTCCATCTTTTATTTTTTGTTTTAAAGCAAGTTATAGCACAAAGAATTAAATAAAGCCAAGTTAGGCTCAACCCTCTTAGGGGTCCCCAGTGAAGTCGCCATTTTTGTCGCAACATTTTTCGGAGATCAAGGCTATTTGATTAGCGTTTGACTTACTAATTTATTTCACGACTGAACATTTAATTTTTCAAAGAAAGTGGAAAAAAGTTCAAATACCACGTTTTAGAGATTAAGAGTTCGAGGGTTGGTTACATAAAGGGAAGGTATTAGCACCCTTTATGTCCGCAGTACTCTACGGGAACCTCTTGGTTTTATCTAATTAATGTGCTATAACTTACTTGCTTTAAAAAAATGGAATTTAAAATGATTAAGAAGAAAAACCTAATTATCTACATTTTTATTTATTTGAGAGGACAAGGTCCTTTGCCTACGTACCTGTGAGGGATCAAAACCTCGTAGTTCGGGGGTATAAATTGCGTTTGATTGGTTGAGTGTTTTTCAATGATTTTTGAAAATGTTTAAAATGAAAGAAAGCCGAAGTGGTAAATGAGTATTTGTTTGTGTTTTTTAATAGTAAAGAAAGTGATCTCAAAATAAAGTTAAATTAATTGGCATTTGATTAAGAAAATAAAATAAAAAAAGAATCACTTGATTTAAGATCAAGGTTTGTTTAAAAAAATATTTTTGTGATTTTTGTTATATGCATTTTTTTGTTGATTTCAAATAATTGGAACAAGAGTAAACTAACGGAGCAGGAAAGAATAAAAGCTCGGGGAACTCATAGTGGCGTTGGACCACATGAGGACCTTTAACCTAAACTACGAAGCACAAACGACAAGGCATACACCCACACACTCACACATGCACCTAAACTATTACAAAAACCTAATAATACATTCTAAAGTATGCGGGAAAGATAAATGGACAAGGAAAATAAATTATTTACATAATGGCCTAAATCACATTCTAATGTCTTGCAAAAATAAATAAATACAAAAATAAATATGTTAGTGCTTATAATAACATAAAAAAAAAAATAAAGCACAAGGGAAATTTGAAATGCATGAAAACGATAAAAAATGAGATAATGGGGGTGCAAGCAATAAACAGGGGGTACAGTATGGGAAAAGATGGAATTGGGCCTTAAGGAGACAAGGCGCTGGGCCTAGGGGAATTGGCAGGAGGCCGGTTCGGTTCAAGCGCTGGGCATAGGGGAATTTGCAGGTTTTTTTTTATGGAAATTTGTGTTCCCCTGTGCAGTGTGTGCTGGGTTGTATTTATTGTGTGATGATTAGGGTTTAGGGTTTGTTAAAGAAGCTGAAAAATTGGTGGCTTTGGATTGGAATGAAACAAACTTATGCTTGCTGGAAAGGTTCCTGGAAATGTGGTACAAATGAACTGAACAAATTTTCGGATCCATGAACAACTGATTTGGACTTATTGACATTTTTTGAATTTTTTGGACAATTGATAATAAATAATTAAAATACTAGAAAAAATAAAAATGACTAATTGAGAAAAGGAATTAAAATTAAAGATTAAAACAAGGAAATTAAACAAAAGATGGAAATTAAAAAATATATAAAAAATAAAGAGAGAAGAGGGCACGATTCGGAACCAAAACATGAGGTATTTTAAAATACCTCTCTACTGAATTTTCACCGAAAAGATCAGAGATTGATCAGGGCCTGAGGATACGTGTCGGTGTATGAATGTAGGATCTTGGGTCAAAAATTGGGGTATGACAAAAATAAGTGAAATATTATTCTCAAATATTAAAGACTGGTAAAACAGAAAGAAAGATAGTTTATATCCAGTAAATAAGAGGTAGAAGTGTTGACCCATTACCTCATTGTTAAGCTGTGAGCTTGGTATTATGAGCCTACTTGTATTGTAACCGTTCCATTTTCCTTTACTTCCATCATCTAATCATGATGATAAATAAAAATAAACAAACTACACTTGAAATTCACATGAACAACATGGAGGCCGGAAGAAGCCTTGGAAATATTGTATAAGATTGGAGTTAAGTATTGCAACTAGGAAATGAGAAAAGCATAAAACTTCAACATCACATATTGTTAAGTGGGAATCTGAAGTTCTTGAAGTAGAGATTGTATCCAAATAATTTCTGCAGAGGATTGAGCCAGACTTCTATAATCTGCCTTAGCACGTGACCTTGAAACTAATGTTTGTTTCTTGGCAAAACATGAAATAAGATTGGGTCCCATATATATACAAGAACCTAAGGTGCTTCTTCTATCATCTGGATCAGAAGTCCAATCTGCATCAAAAAAACCAGTAATAACAATGGGTTTTTAAGGATCAACAACATCAATAACCAGCCCATGAAGAATATGAGATTTATGACCTTGTTAAGGTAGCATACTGAATTGCTCCAACAATGGACTTGAAGATAGTGGCATCATGTACTTGAGTGGAGACAAACTTTGAAAGTTTAATACTAGATGCCATAAGAGAGGCCATACTTTTAGCATTATCCATGTTTGCTTTAACCATAAGATCTTTGATATATTTTGTTTGAGAGAGATGAAGAAATCCGTTGGGAAAAACCTAGTTCAAGTGAAATGATTTGACGGTAAAAAGAAAAACCTTGGTCCGCTGGAAATTCTTTGTCGATAAATGCATTTCGTACTTTCATTTTTCTAAAGTCAGTCCATCTCTGTTATTTTTCAGACTTAGTAAATTTCCCATAATTGAATGACAGTATATCCTCCATCTTCTTATTGCTGATAAATCTTTTCGCTTGAACATGGTTTTTTCCAAATATATACAAGCCAAGAACTAAACCGGCCTCTTCAATTTCAGTTCAGGCTTCACTTATAGAAATTATGTTTTGACTCTAAAAGCTTTAGTTGGGCTTAAAGCACTTGTTGAGGGATTAGGAATTGGTAAAGGGAAACAATATCTTACAAACCTCTCAGTTGATTATGTAAAATCCAATCAAGCTGTTCTGGTAGATTTTACAAAGTAGTAAGATCTTGTTTCTCTTTACCAATTCCTACACCCTCAACGAGTGCTTAATGCCCGGTTGATACTTTTAGAGTCAAAACATAATCTTTAGAAGTGACACCTGGACTGAACTTGAAAAGGTTGTTTATTCCTTGGCTTATATATATTTGGGAAGAATCTCGTTCAAGTGAAAAGATTTGTCCTCAATAAGAAGATGGAGGATATATTGTCATTTTATTACGGGAAATATTATAAGTCTGACAAATATCAGAGAAAGGCTGGTTGTAGATAAATGAAAGTAGAAAATGTATTTTGAGGCAAAGAATTTTCAGCGGATCTTAGGTGCAAGTCATCAACTCATTCCATAATGAACAATGAAACTAATTTCGTCAATGGAAGAAAAAAAATGAATGGCTCACGCAACTTTAATTTCCTAATTTTTTTTTATAAATATACTGATAAATCCATATTCTAAAGTTTATTTCACTATAAATACCCCACAAAGCTATATATTACGTCTGTTTCCAACTCCTTTTGTAAGTTTTGGTCGTGACTACATCAATACGAATTAAAGTGAGGCAACCACATATGCAAGAGGCCAAGTCAGCTCATTACAAAGTCACATGGGAATAAGCCCGATTCGCTAGGCAAGCTCAGCGATGAGAAATCGAGCCAAGATAGAGAGTTCCACAAGGAAATGCCTAAGGCAGTTCCTATGCGTGTTTTTTTTCCCTAGAGAACTAAGGTGGTTCAAGAAATAAATGAAGAAAATTGGTTTTTTCCTCCAAGGAAGAAATTTCAGTTCAGTAGACAAGCCCTGCTTCATCTAACGAACTTAAAAATATTAAACCTCTATAAATAGAGGTGTATCTCATTTCCTCAAAAGTTAATCACTATGAGTCGAGACAAATAGAGAGAGAACAAAGGTAAGAAGTCGTAAAATACCATTGGAAAGCTAGGATTTTGCATCCAGGCTTGTTGATGTAGCTCCAACATCTACCAACCTTTTTTTTATTAATTATGGATTATAGGGGTAGCTAAACTATATTTTGTGTTGGGATTATATTTAAATAGCTAGGATTTTATGCAGAACTCTTAATTTGACTTGTTGTATATAATTTATGCTTTCAGATAAAAAAGTGATAAAACAATTGCTATTATAGATTTTCAACGTGTCTTTTCATTTCTATTCAAGTAGTTGTTGATTCCAATGTAACAACAAAAAAAAAATATGATAAAGTAAAAAAATAAAATGATGGAAAAACAATATATAATGAAAGAAAGAATAAGAGACGAATAAAAAAAATGATAAAATGAAAAGTGAAAAGGGCGGCGAATGCGACGGAGACGGAGGGTGCCGAAGGGAAGAATGTGTGAAACACTACTGGAAGCCTAGGATTTTGGATTCAACAGGAAAGCTAAGAGCTTGGGTTCAGACTTGTTGATGGATCTCCAAGATCTATCAACCTTATTTTGTTAGTTATGGATTATTGGGGTAGCTAAACTATCTTTTGGTTTGGGATTAGATTAAATAGCTAGGATTCAGTGTAGTACTCTTAATTTCACTGTTATATATGATTTACGTATTCAATATAATATTTTGTTTAAATCCATTCTTAATGTCTTCCCAACGATACAGTTTTCCACAATTGATCTTTTGATATAGTTTAAGCCTTAGCCGGCCTTACAATTTAAGGGATATGATTTAAATTATATATATGTGTTATCCTTTTAGAGATAGTCGACCATATATTTGAAACATAAAATATGAGGAATAGCTATTGAAATCTAATCGCAACACACCTTTATCTATCTTGACTAGTTTACTTTTGATCACGTCAACTAAACACTATTAAATAATCTTGTCTAAAAGTTTTGTCGAGACAAGCGAAATCGAGCTAAGTGTGGTTTCTGTAATGTGATAATTTATTTTTGATAAAACCGACATAATACTTACTATTGTGCGATGATTTGAAAAATCCTATTTATCAGTGGACGACCCCTAAATTGGGATAGTGGAATCTCTGAGATCACAAAGGATATATTGTATGAGAACAAAAGAAAGATTGAATAAAATAACAGAGGATATAATAAACATGATAAAACAATTACTATTATAGAGATTCAATGTGTCTTCTCATTTATATTCTATTGTTTCTGCTCATTGCAATTAGAGCAGTGCCTAACCCCAGGACCTTCGTGTTTATGTATTGAGAACTTAAAGTCACTAACTTTTGCCTCGTTAAGCTTGGGAAAAATTCTATAGTTCATGATGATATAGTTAACTCCTTTTGAAAAATCATTTCTGGGTAACTTAGAAAATATGGGTGTGAATTAGACAAATATAATTAAGTTTTTAACTGTCTTGGTAATCTATTTAGAAGGAATTGGCTATTAGCGAAGTGCTCTGAAATTAACATGAGGAAGTTTACGCAAGTAACATGTTATTAGCGAAGTGCTCTGAAATTAACATGAGGAAGTTTACGCAAGTAACATGTTAACTGTCTTCCTAATAAACACAAAATTCCGTCCCAGACTTGGCTATTAGCGAAGTGCGTTAAAAAAACCGCATATTTATGTCGTCTCAGACAAAATTTCGGCAGAGAGGTATTTTAGAATACCTCATTTTTTTGGTTCCGACGGGACATTTTTATTATTTCTTTTATTTTTATTATTAATTTTCGTTTCTCCAGCCACCCTTTATGAGTTTTCCGGCGGACCATGTTGGAGAGAAGAGGGAGCTTTTGTTTGTGTTTTTTTTCTAGAGAGAGATTGGATTAGTGTAAATGAAGAAAAAGAACATGAGTTTTGCTTTTATACTACCCCTTTCAAACCGGTTCGGGTCAAACCGAACCGGTTACCCACTCTTCCAACCCGCCCCAGTTTTTCCCTTTTGGCCCATTTCTTTGGCTGGTTTTTTTCTGTTGCTATGCACACCCAGTTTCTGCTGCCTGTACCCCCTACATTTTTGTGTAGTAACTTTTTTTTTTTTTTTTTTGTATATAATTTCATGAATTTATTTATTTATTTTTTAAATTAATTCACATAATATTTGAACTGTATTTCATGAATTTTTAATTAATGTCTTAATCTTCATATCATGCATATTTTTGTTTAGTTCATATAATTTTCGTTTATTTTGGCATTAAAAAATCTTTTCATGAATATTTGCTTGTTGTGATCTTGTTTATCTTGCATCTAAGTTTATTTCATGTGTTTCCATTTTATTGTCTTGTTATTTTATTGCATCTTAGTGTGCATAATAAGTTTCATTATAAATATTGCATGCATATTTAATTTTTTCGCCATTTATTTTATTTTTTGGTTTAGTTTGTAATTAGGGAAATGATGTAATTTATTTTTGCGCATTTTTTTCCTTTGAGACCATAGAATGTATTTAGGGTATGTAATATGTAACCGGCACACACACTGACACATGCACCGACACTCCACTTTATTTATCGCTTTACGCTTATTTACTTTTCGTCGTTACGCGATTTCACCGTTAGTTTAGAAAAATATTTTCATCAAAAAAATCAAATTCAAATTTCTTTAAAGTAAACCTTGGCTTATAACCCAAGTGATTTTTCCTTTTTATTTTCCTTAATCAAATGTTAATCAATTTAATATCCACATTAGACATGAATTTCGTGCAATTAAAATTAACCAACTTCATTATATTTTCTTCTTATGCTTTGAGGCCTCTCATCTCTTCTTAAAATCTTTTTTTTCAAAAATATTAAAATCAATTCAACTCATCAAAAAGTTTCTTTAGCCGAACTACTTGATTTTGATCCCGATTTATTTGGGTAAGTAGGCAAAGGGTTTCGACCCTTCCAAATCAATAAAAATAACCAAAAAACATGCTTCATCTTTCTCCTTTCTTTCACTTTAACTCTTAAACTTTTTTAATAAGTAAAATTAATTTAGCGCAAGATTAGAGAATAGGTAGAAGGTTCCTATGGGATACCATAGTCGGTTCGGGTGCCTAACACCTTCCCCAATCGAAACCAACCTCCGAATCCAAGGTCTTATAAGGGTTTTTACTCACTTTTTCCCTTCCCGCGAATAAAAGTTGAGAGTTCAATGATTAAAGGTTCAAATCCGATTAATGATTTTGATACCCGAAAATCACGAGCACAGAAATGGCGACTTCACTAGGGACCTTTTAGAGGGTTAAGCCTATTTTATCTTTCTTTACTTTTGTGCTTTGTTTTTTGCTTATACCTTGTAAATACGTGCCTAATTGTTTATTTTCTTACGTGAGTGGCAAGATAAGTCCTACACCCGGGCTTGAGTGAAATATAAGATAGGACGGAGTACAATTATAGTGCCATGCCGGGAGCGGTCCCGTGTTATGTGTGCATATAATATAACTCCACTCGACGTAGGCCTCTTGGAAGTAATATAAGGTCGCCATGAGCAATCGTGATCGGCACTATTATTTTCGAAGTCCGACAAACGTCGAGAACCTTTAGATCACCCTTAAACCATCTTGGCCTTTTAGGACGTAGCGCGGTGGCTAACCAAGAACAGTCTTGATTTAGTCGATACGCGATGCTACACTCAAACTAGACGACCTTGTGAATGTTATTGGACTAGGAACAGTCCTTTACACCGATAATATTCAAAAGGGGGTTGGAATTTGGGAACTTGGTAGAACCCGTGATATAGGTACATGTGGAACCATAGTCCTTACCAAATGGCGTTCTTACCCTTGACTCCAACATTGTGGACTTAACCTCCCATGTTTTCTATGTTCTTTAGCATAATCATGCATACATGCATTCATTCATAAACCTTTTTCTCATCAAAAAAATCGAAGGACTTAAACAAGTTTTTGTAAACATCACAAAGGTATGGACCTTGTAAGAATGAACACCGAGAAATACAACTTCAAAAATCTTAACTAAGCATTTGCTTTTATTAAGAATTTCTTCCTTGGTTTCACTCTTACCTTTAAAAAAAAAAAATGGAAACCGATTGCAATATCTTTACGAATTTTCAACTGAAACCATGTTCCTCTGCGATGTTTACCATTCACTTTGACAAATCCTTCGATAACAAAAATTGTATATTTTTGCATAAGCATATCATGCATCATTTGACATTCATAGTTTCTAGTCCGTGTCTCACGTGGTGTCTTCTCAATAAAAGGTCAATCCATCAGTCTACTCGCATTTACAACACTCGGGCCAATCATAATGGATCACCTTGAACAAGAGAACCACAAGCTTCGTGAAGAGGTGACAACCCTCCGGGCCGAAAATGAGATTTTGAGGAACTTAGTATATTTGATGACGGTTGCACAAAGTCACCCATTATCTCATCCTATTGCTAACACTCAAGCTCAGCCGGTTGCTTCCACTACCCCGATTTCAACGGTGTTCGCTAGTACTCCTCAAAATGCTATGCTGGAAGGTTATCTCTGGAGCACACCTTTAAGTTCTGATGAAGTATTCCGTCCTGTTGTCTCCGAGGTTCAAGCTCCTTTTGTGCAAATGACAACGCCTATTCCTCAATCGGGCCCTTTGTTCCCTCAAGCTGCTATGACTTACTCCTCTCCTTTGGTCAACACTATTAAGCAAAACCACGAATCCATCCATCACTCAGAAGGTGTGGTTGCATGTAACCGGATAGATGAACTGGAAGAAAAATTTGATAAAATACGGCTGGAATTGAAAGCTTTCTGTGGGACAGAACTGTTTGGCCAGGATGCTTATGACCTTTGCTTGGTTCCCAATGTCGTGATACCACCCAAATTTAAGGTCCCCGATTTTGAGAAGTATAAAGGGAACACTTGCCCTAAGGATCATCCGGTGATGTATGTGAGAAAGATGTCTGCTCATATCAAGGATGATGAACTTCTTATCCATTGTTTCCAAGAGAGTTTGACTGGTGCCGCACTGATATGGTACATGGGTCTGAACAAGGTTGATATCAAAACTTTCAATGATTTGTGCGAGGCTTTCATCCAGCGATACAACTACAACTTGAACTCGGCCCCAAGAAGAGGCGAATTGCAGGCCATGACCCAAGATGATAATGAGTCCTTCAAAGCTTATGCCCAACGTTGGAGAGATTTCGCCGCACAAGTCCGTCCATCTCTGGAAGAGAAAGAGTTGCCCGAGATTTTCCTTGATACTCTGGATCAGTTCTATTATGAGCGTATGTTGACAAGTGCATCCAGCAGCTTCACAGAGATGATAATCGTGGGTATGCGCATTGAAGAATTGGTCTGAAAAGGACGTTTGGTCAAAGGAAGTGTTCCCACTGATGGATCAGAGGACGAAAACCAGGAAGCGAGTATGGTGGAAAGTTGGCCTCAACAAAAGTATTTAGCTTATCACCATGTTGCCTCTATTATGCCAATCACAAATGTTGTTTCAAATCCAGTGTGTCAACCCCAGTTTCAACAACAGCCTCGACAACAGGCTCCAAGAACACAGATTGATCCTATTCCTATGAAATATGCAGATTTGTTTCCAATATTGCTTGAAAGGAATTTGGTCTACACCAAGGCACCTCTTCCGTTGCCAGCAAAATTGCCAGCCCGGTACAGGCCCGATCGCTTTTGTGCCTTCCATCAAGGGGCACCAGGTCACGATATTGAAGACTGCTTTGCTTTGAAGAAGATAGTTCAGAAGCTGGTCCAAAAGAACCTCTGGTCATTCTAAAATTTGGACTCTGACATGCAAGTTAACCTACTACTGGATCATGATATTTGTTGACACGTGGAATGTTTAGTTGCACTTGGGTCGTTGCTGATGTTTCTTTCTACTACTCATTTGTTCTATTAATATGTTTGTTTGTTGTTTTATGTGTTTCAAAAAAATCCTTTCGTCCGACCCGAGGCGAAAGTGAACTGGTTTAGGGCTTTTTGCTTTATGTATTTTCATCGTTAATTAAAAGGTCGCTTTGATCCCGACTTTGTTTTATTTTGTGCTTTTTCTGGAAAAATGGTAATACAAAAAACCCAAAAAATTTCTTTAATCATATCTGCATAATCATAACTTTCCATTATTTGTCAAAATCAATAATCAAAGCATGCATTAATAAACCCGTTGAATACTTCAACCCTGTACTCTCTCTCAACTTTGAGTTCCTTGTGTCTGAAACTGAAGAAAAGGAGGATGGATTCCCAATGAGAAATCTTGCCTACTGGGGCATCTCAGCCATTGAAGCTACAAAGAAGTATCAAGAAAGACTGTCCAGAAGATGACATTCAATTGCAAAAATTGGCAATGAGATGTTAGCATTTGCCTTGTATAAGAATTGTACTCCAATACACACTTCAACAGGGGCAATCCCTCCCACCATCCCTCAGTATACAACATGAAGTTCAGAGTCCCGTCAATGAAAGTTCTGATGAAGGTTAAACTTGTTTGCATTTAAATACACTGTGGTCTTATGTCATGGATAGTTATATCAAAAAGATGAAGCAAGTCTCGACAAAGAAGACTCGTCCCCATGAATGTCAAAAAGTAGCCTTGTGCTCAAACATATGTTATCTGATTTTTACCAGACTCCAGGGGCAAAAGAATGCCTAATTGTAAAGAATGGTGATGAACTTGTACGTCATGTGAATACCGATGCAGTCAAGAAATACTTTGTTAAAGTGAAAAAGCTCGATAAGTCGCAAACCTGAAGAGGCGGCTTAGGCAAAAAAGAGTGTCTCGGTGGACTGAAAACCTGAAAGGGCGGTCCACGCAAAAGTTAGAGACATGTAAAAAAAAAGAGAATGATGAAAAAATGAAAAATGTTTATCCTGATAGGTTGAAACCCGCAAGGGCGATCTGTGCAAAAGTTAAGGATTATGGCAAAGTAACTGCATCTGGTTGGACATGATTCACTTGGGGCATGTTAGCCATCAAAAGACCTGCGCCTTGTGGCAAAACAACTACATGAAATCAGACATGATTCACTTGGGGCATCTTAACTATCAGAAGACCTTCGATATGAAGCCTGCAAATCAAGTACTTGGAACAGTGGAATTCAAAGTTGGTAGGGAGAACAGTGGTTATTGTGTTCAATGTACCTTTCCCATATAATTACCATTTTCCAAACTTTTCAAAATTCGTGGAGCCACGCTTTTGGCGGGCCACCACTCCATTCACATTAATTTGAGACTGTGCCCATTTATTTGAAATTCTCATTTATTCTTTATTTGCGAAATTTTCTTCCATTTTTTATGTTAATATTTAAAGCAAAAAAAATTCAAAAAAAATATAGTTTTTTCCATGTCTTTTGAAATGCATAAACAACAGGTACATCTTCTTTGAACTTATGAGTAGTTGAAGCATACATCAACATTCGTCTCAAGGACAGTTAAACTCTGGAAGTTAAGTGTGACCAAAGGCTATGAGATGACCTTTGTCAAAAAAAGAAAAAGTGAAACAAAGAAAAAGCTCGCTAAGTCGAAAACCCGAGAGGGCGGCTTAAGCCAAAAATGAGCGTCCCGGTGGATTGAAAACCCGAAAGGGCGGTCCAGACAAAAATTAGGGACATACAAAAAAGAATATATTCCCGGTGGATTGAAAACCCGAAAGGGCGGTCCAGGCAAAAGTTAGGGATTAAAAAAAAACAATACAAAAAAATGATGAAAAGAAAACAAAGACAGAGACATCACAATTCAAGTGGGCCAAATGGAAGAATGCACTTCATGCTGGTTTACGAATGGCGACTTCTGCCAAATCGTTGTTTGATGGACTTGGTTCCTAGTGAATGGCGACTTATGCCAAATTGTTGTTTGATGGACTTGGTTCCTAGTGAAAGGCGACTTCTGCCAAATTGTTGTTTGATGGACTTGGTTCATAGTGAACGACGACTTCTGCCAATTTGTTGATTGATGGACTTTGTTCCCAGTGAATGGCGACTTCTGCCGTTTTGTTGATTGATGGATTTTGTTCCCAGTAAATGGCGACTTCTGCCTGTGGTTTGATTATTGGTTACTTCTGCCAGAATGATTGGTCATTGGGTTGTTACCTTTAAGTGGTTTGATTAACGGGTTGTTACCTTTTAGTGGTTTGATTATTGGGTCTTTCCTATCAATGGTTTGATTATGGAGCTTTACCCCATCAGTGGTTCGGTTAGCGGGCTGTACCCCGATAGTGTTTTGATTCATCCCCAGTAATGATATCCCCATTGAAGATTGCCGAGTGTTTGTACTATGATGTCGGTCCACCTCTTATCTTACTTGCCCAGTCTTGTTTCATCAAGTTATATACATCCATATGGTCGTACAAGTTTCCTGCATACATTCATACATTCATTCATATACATATTCATGCATATAAACATGCATGCATATAAAATTTCATGCACAATATCATTTATACATTATTGCATTGACCATCTTGTGTCTTATTTCAAGTGTATCGCATAAAGGTGTCATCCCCAATGTGTCTGATCAGTGTTGTCACCCTTAGTCTTGATTGGTCGTATCCCTTCAGTTTGGTCCTCATTCGACATTATGTGTCAAGCGAATAGCTTGCAAACCTTTTATGTTACCCGTGCGTCAAGCGAATAGCTTGCAAACCTCTTTTGTTACATGTGTGTCAAGCAAATAGCTTGCAAACCTTTTATGTTACCCGTGCGTCAAGCGAATAGCTTGCAAACCTTTTATGTTACCCGTGCGTCAAGCGAATAGCTTGCAAACCTCTTTTGTTACATGTGTGTCAAGCAAATAGCTTGCAAACCTCTTTTGTTACATGTGTGTCAAGCAAATAGCTTGCAAACCTCTTTTGTTACCGTGTGCATGCGAATAGTTTGCAAACCTTTTTTTGTTCCATGTGCGTCAAGCGAATAGCTTGCAATACCTTTGGAGTCGGGTTTGATATCCTGCTTAATGCCTTTGAATCAGGTTAATACCCTGCAAATGCTCGGAATCAGGATAATAGCTCGCAATTACTGGTGTGTCAAACAACCATTTTATCAATGTCTTTTCAATCTCCCCGATGACTATTCCAAAAGTGACCTTTGTTAAATCCTATCTTGTTCGTCGTTACCCCAGTAAAGGTAATAGACAGTTTTACCCTTTGTATTGGTCGTCTTTACCCCAGTAAAGGTAATAGACAGTATTTCATTTCGTATGTTCGTCTTTACCCCAGTAAAGGTAATAGACAGTTTTTCATTTCGCATGTTCGTCGTTACCTCAGTAAAGGTAATATACAGTTTTTCATTTCGTATCTTCGTCGTTACCCCAGTAAAGGTAATAGACTGTATTTTCATTTCGTTTTGTTCGTCTTTATCGCAATAACGGTAACAGACATCTTTTCCTCCCCAGTGACACTTATTTTTTGGTCCTCGAGTTAGTGTTTTTGTCGTCCTTGCATTCGTACTTGCATAACAGACAACTCATATCATTACATCCATAGAGATTTTTTGATTTCTGAGTTGGTCAAAAATTGGTGTACTTAATATTTAAGTCTCTCCGACCCGTTGATTTAAGATTTTCGTCTTTTTTTTAAATCCCCGTGACGGAGAAACTTAAATAGGGGCATCTGTCATACCCCAAATTTTGACCAATTTATTTTTTTTATTTCGTACGTTGTTCGTTTTTTTTAGCTTTTCGTACACGCTCTAATTCCCGTGATATCTGTATTGTGATCGCACTTTATTTTTTACGTTGTTTATATTTTAATGTCACTCGCGTATTAATTTCTTAATTTTTATTCGTGTTTTATGCGTATTTTATTTATCGTAAAGTTTATGTTTAAAAAAACTCATTTTGTTCACGTCGTTGATTTACTATTTTATTTAGCGTTAAAAAAGCCACATATTTATGTCGTCTCAGACAAAATTTCGGCAGAGAGGTATTTTAGAATACCTCATTTTTTTGGTTCCGACGGGACATTTTTATTATTTCTTTTATTTTTATTATTAAATTTCGTTTTTGCTATTTAATTATTTAATTAGTTATTTCTTTTTTCATTTATTTATTTGTTGTTATTTATTTATCTGTTTTTTATTTATTTTAATTCATTCAGTCCACTTGTCAGTTTGTCATTGGTCCTGTCCAACTTTTTCTCCAAGTTTCAGCCAAGGGTATTTTCGTCCATTCCATGTATCAGATACTTAAGGGTTGGTCAGAGTCAGTCAGAGCAGGTACAAATTTCCACATAAACAGAAATTTCTTTTCTCTCTCTTAAAACTTCAGATCAAACCCAGAAATCATGAAGAACACCTCATGAACTTTCGAAATTCAAAATCACATCAAACCTTCACATAAAAGTCAGATTCAAGTGTTATGAACAAAATTATCATCATCCATTTCGGCCACTACAATAGGTGAATACCTTGAAGGCTCGGCCAAATCAAAAACCACCCAAACATCCAAACAACAAATCCGAATCATACAACAACACATGAACAAAACGCAAGGAACGTAATTTAATGGAAGGAACGTGAACAAAACGCAAAGGAGAAGAAAAGGCCGAAATCGAAAAGAACAAGAAGAAGAACAAGGTGGTTTTCTTGATTTTTTTTTTGGTGTTTTTGTGTGAACTTTGGATCCTAGATCTAGTTTGTGTTATTGCTTTTTTGTGAAAACTAAGTAGATTTTTGAGTAGAGGATGAAAAGAGGTTTTGAATGATGTAAAAAAAATTGAAAAAAGAGGGGGAATGGCATTTTCCGGCGGCGGCGCCACCATGCTAGGGTGGCCGGCCACCGCGCCGGAGCGAGCTATGCTCGCCGGAGAAGATGAAGATTCATCTTCTCCAGCCACCCTTTATGAGTTTTCCGGCGGACCATGTTGGAGAGAAGAGGGAGCTTTTGTTTGTGTTTTTTTTCTAGAGAGAGATTGGATTAGTGTAAATGAAGAAAAAGAACATGAGTTTTGCTTTTATACTACCCCTTTCAAACCGGTTCGGGTCAAACCGAACCGGTTACCCACTTCATTTTACTTTAAAAATATCGTTTTTCTGAATACAAGAAAAGATCCAATTACATTTCGATTATTTCTTTCAGATTAAGTATGAGATATCTATAAAAAAAAATAGAAAAATCCATCAAATCATGACTTCGAGTATCAAATAGTTAATTTTCATATCTATGCATACTAGATTTTTAAAGCAATTAATGGACGAAACTTTCACTTAGAATCTATTATTTTAAATAAAACTCCATACAATATTAAAAAATCTGATAGATAGATAAAAAAATATTCGAATTTCTTACCTCGATCTGCAAAAAAGGTATACTTTGTCATTTTTTTAATCTGAACGAAAGAAAAATACAACTAAAGAGAAAGAAGACAATAAAAGAAATGAAAGTAAAATAGAAAGTAAAAATAGGATCCTATAGTAGTTTCCTAGACATACAAATTCGAAGAATATATAAAACTTTTTTTTATTTCACGAACAAGATTCAAGAATAATATTATTGGATAAAAGGAGAGTAGTATGTCTGGGGATCTGCTGGTAACAAAAGTGATAAAAGCGATCATTTCATTTGTTTCTGGAATAGTTCTTTAAAAAAATTATTTATCGGATTTACGAGTCATAAGACAATTTCGGCGTCATGACGTCATGACTTAGGGGATTTATTAGAATAGAAAGGAATAACCCAATTCAGTTAATGGATTTGACCTCGATTCAATATCAATCGACAAAAAAAGTATTTTTCTATTCGAAACCTAGTAGAAAAGAAGGGACAGTCTTCGAGAAATCATATCCTATAGAAAATGAAAAAATCCTCGAAAGTTCCATCCCTGAAAATGCTAGGGGGTGTTCGGAAATGGTTGAAGTAGTTGAATAGGAGGATCACTATAACTATAGCTCTTGGTAAATTTACCAAAGATGAAAATGATTTATTTGATATTATGGATGACTGGTTACGGAGGGACCGTTTTGTTTTTGTGGGTTGGTCCGGTCTATTGCTCTTTCCTTGCGCCTATTTTGCCGTGGGGGGTTGGTTCACAGGTACCACCTTTGTAACTTCATGGTATACTCATGGATTAGCAAGTTCTTATTTGGAAGGTTGTAACTTCTTAACTGCGGCAGTCTCTACTCCTGCTAATAGTTTAACACACTCTTTGTTGTTACTATGGGGTCCTGAAGCACAGGAAGATTTTACCCGTTGGTGTCAATTGGGTGGTTTGTGGACTTTTGTTGCTCTCCATGGTGCTTTCGGATTAATCGGTTTTATGTTACGTCAATTTGAACTTGCTCGATCTGTTCAATTGCGCCCTTATAATGCAATCGCATTCTCCGGTCCAATTGCTGTTTTTGTTTCTGTATTCCTGATTTATCCACTAGGTCAGTCTGGTTGGTTCTTTACGCCTAGTTTTGGTGTAGCAACTATATTTCGATTCATTCTATTTTTCCAAGGGTTTCATAATTGGACATTAAACCCATTTCATATGATGGGAGTTGCTGGTGTATTGGGCGCCGCCCTATTATGCGCTATTCATGGTGCTACCGTAGAAAATACGTTATTTGAAGATGGTGATGGCATAAATACATTCCGTGCTTTTAACCCAACTCAAGCGGAAGAAACTTATTAAATGGTCACCGCTAACCGCTTTTGGTTCCAAATCTTTGGGGTTGCTTTTTCCAATAAACGTTGGTTACATTTCTTTATGTTATTTGTACCAGTAACTGGTTTATGGATGAGTGCTCTTGGAGTTCCAACCCGCCCCAGTTTTTCCCTTTTGGCCCATTTCTTTGGCTGGTTTTTTTCTGTTGCTATGCACACCCAGTTTCTGCTGCCTGTACCCCCTACATTTTTGTGTAGTAACTTTTTTTTTTTTTTTTTGTATATAATTTCATGAATTTATTTATTTATTTTTTAAATTAATTCACATAATATTTGAACTGTATTTCATGAATTTTTAATTAATGTCTTAATCTTCATATCATGCATATTTTTGTTTAGTTCATATAATTTTTGTTTATTTTGGCATTAAAAAATCTTTTCATGAATATTTGCTTGTTGTGATCTTGTTTATCTTGCATCTAAGTTTATTTCATGTGTTTGCATTTTATTGTCTTGTTATTTTATTGCATCTTAGTGTGCATAATAAGTTTCATTATAAATATTGCATGCATATTTAATTTTTTCGCCATTTATTTTATTTTTTGGTTTAGTTTGTAATTAGGGAAATGATGTAATTTATTTTTGCGCATTTTTTTCCTTTGAGACCATAGAATGTATTTAGGGTATGTAATATGTAACCGGCACACACACTGACACATGCACCGACACTCCACTTTATTTATCGCTTTACGCTTATTTATTTTTCGTCGTTACGCGATTTCACCGTTAGTTTAGAAAAATATTTTCATCAAAAAAATCAAAAAAATCAAATTCAAATTTCTTTAAAGTAAACCTTGGCTTGTAACCCAAGTGATTTTTCCTTTTTATTTTCCTTAATCAAATGTTAATCAATTTAATATCCACATTAGACATGGATTTCGTGCAATTAAAATTAACCAACTTCATTGTATTTTCTTCTTATGCCTTGAGGCCTCTCATCTCTTCTTAAAATCTTTTTTCTCAAAAATATTAAAATCAATTCAACTCATCAAAAAGTTTCTTTAGCCGAACTACTTGATTTTGATCCCGATTTATTTGGGTAAGTAGGCAAAGGGTTTCGACCCTTCCAAATCAATAAAAATAACCAAAAAACATGCTTCATCTTTCTCCTTTCTTTCACTTTAACTCTTAAACTTTTTTAATAAATAAAATTAATTTAGCGCAAGATTAGAGAATAGGTAGAAGGTTCCTATGGGATACCATAGTCGGTTCGGGTGCCTAACACCTTCCCCAATCGAAACCAACCTCCGAATCCAAGGTCTTATAAGGGTTTTTACTCACTTTTTCCCTTCCCGCGAATTAAAGTTGAGAGTTCAATGATTAAAGGTTCAAATCCGATTAATGATTTTGATACCCGAAAATCACGAGCACAGTTGCAGATGCCCATCCACTCACTCTTCTTGTCCACATTCCACTGAAAATTTCCTTCATTAGTTTCCATGCATGCCCTGGCAACTATTTCTTCATTGATAAGGATTGGAATCCCCATCACAGCATACCTTATCTCTAGACCTTTGTACGGTCTCAGACCCATTTGCTTTCTACTCTTGCCAACCAAGGAGGGGTTGTTCATGATTGCAGCAGTTTCTTCTATGGTTGCATCGTCCTTGTGAAAAACTTCTGCCCTTACCTAGAGGTCTCTAACCAACTCTTGATATGTTGGTCCTTCAACATACCAAAGTAACTCATCATTCCTTGTGATAAGAAATGAGAAGAGACGTCGATACCATGCCTTATCAGGGATCCGAAATCAACTGGAGATTCAACTTGAACTTCCAGAGTCTCTTTGATGATATTCATAGTTATGGGTTTAATCACATAGGATTTTCCAATTTTGATGATCACACCAGATTGAACGAGATCACTTGCCATTTGTAAGGTTCTAGGTTTGATTTAGAGAACAAAAATTTTCAGAGACTGAAAACGAATGAGATGTTCAGAGAAAAAATCAAAGTGTAAAAAGTGAAGTGGGTTGTGTGTGATTGCTATTTATACTAACAACATTCATATCATCTTAGTTTATATTCTTAGAACTACAACAGTAGCCTAAACTAATTTATTACTCTAAGGATCAACTCACTTCTAACTGTGCGACAAAAGTCACTTAAAAGTCTTATAAGGTAGTCTGCCTCGGGTAACTCGCTATGGCGAGTTGGGCTGCTCGCCTTGCGAGCCAACTAGGGTCACTCGCTGTGGCGAGTTAGGCTGCTCATCTTGCGAGTCATCAAGGGTCGCTCGCTGTGGCGAGTTGAACTACTCGCCTAGCGAGTTGTCAAGGGTATTACTCGCTGTGGCGAGTGGGATAGCTCGCCTCGCGAGCTGATGAAGAACACTCGCCGTGGCGTGCTGGTTGCTCGCTGTGGCGAGCGATGACAGAACAGTTACGGGGTTACGGCAATTTTCACCAAAAATCTCAATTTTCATCATGTTCCTCCCCAATTTCGACTATAATGATGTTTAAGAGTTACCATATGGTCTGTAAACAGTTTTCTACAACAATGGTACAATTTCTCATAATCTAATCATTAACTCATCACTTTTGACCTAATTCCCAAATTCTCAAAACTCTTCCTACTCTTGTTAAACTGAACCATCAGAATTACAGACTTAATAAGATTGAATGTTAGTCTCACCCTTACCTTAAGAAAATTGGAGCAGCAGCCTCTTGGTTCTTCACTTATAGTTTTCTCTCTTTTTCTCCCAAAACTGATTGTACGTACTGTCTGTTTCTAAACCTAGGCTTTCCCTTTTATACCTCTTCTATCTATTTTATCTTATTCCACTTATTCCCCCATAATTCTATCTAATTCAAAAGTAGCCCCACAACTTAATATTTATTTTATTTTCAAATCTTAGTCTATTAAATAATAAAATAGGCCACCTAATAAAATCACAACAGATCACGTAAATCATATAAATATATTCTAAACTCGACAAATTAATTAAATAATCGAAACGGGCGTTACAGGTTCAAATGAAGCTAAGGTGTGAATTTCTAGTTCAGGTTGGGGTACAGAGTCTGGTTTTGCAACAGATTCTGTAGTGTTTGTTGTTTTGGATTTTGCAGGGGTCTTTGGTAGTTCTCCTCCTAGGTGTCTTTCAAGAGAATCTAGGGTGTCTGGAGAGTCTACACAGATAGTTTCATGTTGAGGGGATGGTTGAGCAGATTGAATGGGTTCTTCAGGTTCTTCAGTAGGCTGAATTGCCTGAAGTGGTTTAAGAAATGATGGTTGAGCAGGATGGTCAGAGGGTAAGTTCAGAGACACTGTGATGGTGTCTTGAATAACCCTGTCAATAGTTGAATCAACATATTCACCTATTATTGGGTCAAGTGGATCAAATGATGAGATAGGTTTGATTGGAAAGGGGGTTTTATTTCGAAGAGATGGAAGGACTTTGCTCAGGGGTATGTTATCTGATTCAGTTTCAGATGAGGGTGAAGACTCTTGATTCGGAGGAGAGAAAGGTGAGTCAGATGAAATGTTACTTGATGTGCCAATGCCAGCTTCTGGAGAAGTTTGTTAGTCAGAAGCATCAGACATAGCAGCTTCTGATTGATCAGCTTCTGTAAGGGCAACCTGACTCTTCTGTTTCAAAGCTGCTGCAAGCAACTTAGCAGCTTCCTTCACAGTCTCATCTTTAAGTCCTTCTGTCACAACTTCTGCTGCCATTGCCTTGCCAGCAGCATGTTCATCTTCAATCATAGATACAGAAGTACCTATCTTATTTGCTACATCCTTAGCCACAGAAACAGCTTTTATCTTCCTTTTCTTGACCTGACTTTCTTCTTCATCAGAATCAACATCAAGAAATTCAACAATTTCTTCAACCAACCTCTTGTGATCTCTGTCAGCTTTACCTTTCTTGGCTTTCTTCTCATCCCTTGCCTTCTTTTCGTCCTTTGTTTTCTTCTCATCCTTGGGTTTTTTTATCCTTTCCTTAATTTCCTTGGATGCAGGAGAGATAGACAGAGGCATATGAGCTATGGTTTCAGAGGCACCAATAGTCACTCCTGGAAGAGCTGTAGACTTTTTCTTCTTCTTAGGTTGTTCTTGCTTCTCTTCCTCTTTCTCTAGATTGACTTCCTTGGTCTTTTTGCCTTTGATCTTAAGAGGTCCTTCTCCAGCAGTCTCAGGAATGGCAGAATAGTTTATTATTCTACCAGTTTCATTGTAGTAGTCTACTACAAATCTTGCAAGGACTTCAGGATTGTCTTCTTTGGAAATAGGGGGAAGTCCATCATCAGATCTGATTGTACAGAAGATTCTGTCAAGACCTTCAAGAGGCCTCCTTGATACAGAATCTCAGAAATCAATCTTCCAAAAGGAACTTGTCTTCTGGATTTGGTTTGGCCTTCTCTGATGGCCCAGCACATGTGATTCATCACATATCTTGGAAAGTTGATTTTCTTCTTTTTTATCAAAAAGTACAGAAGCACTTTATGATCTACAGACAGAGTGTCTGTTCCTCCACCTTTCTGAAGCATACTATCCAGTATGATCTTCAGAAGCATCCTATGTTCAGGATGCATGTCTACAAACTTATTTGAGGGTCTTCCGTCAAATAAGAGTTTGTTGCTGTCATACCCCAAATTTTGACCAATTTATTTATTTTATTTCGTACGTTGTTCGTTTGTTTTAGCTTTTCGTACGCGCTCTAATTCCCGTGATATCTGTATTGTGATCGCACTTTATTTTTTACGTTGTTTATATTTTAATGTCACTCGCGTATTAATTTCTTAATTTTTATCCGTGTTTTATGCATATTTTATTTATCGTAAAGTTTACGTTTAAAAAAACTCATTTTGTTCACGTCATTGATTTACTATTTTATTTAGCGTTAAAAAAGCCGCATATTTATGTCGTCTCAGACAAAATTTCGGCAGAGAGGTATTTTAGAATACCTCATTTTTTTGGTTCCGACGGGACATTTTTATTATTTCTTTTATTTTTATTATTAATTTTCGTTTTTGCTATTTAATTATTTATTTAGTTATGTCTTTTTTCATTTATTTATTTGTTGTTATTTATTTATCTGTTTTTTATTTATTTTAATTCATTCAGTCCACTTGTCAGTTTGTCATTGGTCCTGTCCAACTTTTTCTCCAAGTTTCAGCCAAGGATATTTTCGTCCATTCCATGTATCAGATACTTAAGGGTTGGTCAGAGTCAGTCAGAGCAGGCACAAATTTCCACATAAACAGAAATTTCTTTTCTCTCTCTTAAAACTTCAGATCAAACCCAGAAATCATGAAGAACACCTCATGAACTTTCAAAATCACATCAAACCTTCACATAAAAGTTAGATTCAAGTGTTATGAACAAAATTATCATCATCCATTTCGGCCACTACAATAGGTGAATACCTTGAAGGCTCGGCCAAATCAAAAACCACCCAAACATCCAAACAACAAATCCGAATCATACAACAACACATGAACAAAACACAAGGAACGTAATTTAATGCAAGGAACGTGAACAAAACGCAAAGGAGAAGGAAAGGCCGAAATCGAAAAGAACAAGAAGAAAAACAAGGTGGTTTTCTTGATTTTTTTTGGTGTTTTTGTGTGAACTTTGGATCCTAGATCTAGTTTGTGTTATTGCTTTTTTGTGAAAACTAAGTGGATTTTTGAGTAGAGGATGAAAAAAGGTTTTCAATGATGTAAAAAAAATTGAAAAATGAGGGAGAATGGCATTTTCCGGCGGCGGTGCCACCACCCTAGGGTGGCCGGCCACCACGCCGGAGCGAGCTATGCTCGCCGGACCATGTTGGAGAGAAGAGGGAGCTTTTGTTTGTGTTTTTTTTTCTAGAGAGAGATTGGATTAGTGTAAATGAAGAAAAAGAATATGAGTTTTGCTTTTATACTACCCCTTTCAAACCGGTTCGGGTCAAACCGAACCGGTTACCCACTCTTCCAACCCGCCCCAGTTTTTCCCTTTTGGCCCATTTCTTTGGCTGGTTTTTTTTCTGTTGCTATGTACACCCAGTTTCTGCTGCCTGTACCCCCTACATTTTTGTGTAGTAACTTTTTTTTTTTTTTGTATATAATTTCATGAATTTATTTATTTTTTTTAAATTAATTCACATAATATTTGAACTGTATTTCATGAATTTTTAATTAATGTCTTAATCTTCATATCATGCATATTTTTGTTTAGTTCATATAATTTTTGTTTATTTTGGCATTAAAAAATCTTTTCATGAATATTTGCTTGTTGTGATCTTGTTTATCTTGCATTTAAGTTTATTTCATGTGTTTGCATTTTATTGTCTTGTTATTTTATTGCATCTTAGTGTGCATAATAAGTTTCATTATAAATATTGCATGCATATTTAATTTTTTCGCCATTTATTTTATTTTTTGGTTTAGTTTGTAATTAGGGAAATGATGTAATTTATTTTTGCGCATTTTTTTCCTTTGAGACCATAGAATGTATTTCGGATATGTAATATGTAACCGGCACACACACTGACACATGCACCGACACTCCACTTTATTTATCGCTTTACGCTTATTTATTTTTCGTCGTTACGCGATTTCACCGTTAGTTTAGAAAAATATTTTCATCAAAAAAATCAAAAAAATCAAATTCAAATTTCTTTAAAGTAAACCTTGGCTTGTAACCCAAGTGATTTTTCCTTTTTATTTTCCTTAATCAAATGTTAATCAATTTAATATCCACATTAGACATGGATTTCGTGCAATTAAAATTAACCAACTTCATTGTATTTTCTTCTTATGCCTTGAGGCCTCTCATCTCTTCTTAAAATCTTTTTTCTCAAAAATATTAAAATCAATTCAACTCATCAAAAAGTTTCTTTAGCCGAACTACTTGATTTTGATCCCGATTTATTTGGGTAAGTAGGCAAAGGGTTTCGACCCTTCCAAATCAATAAAAATAACCAAAAAACATGCTTCATCTTTCTCCTTTCTTTCACTTTAACTCTTAAACTTTTTTAATAAGTAAAATTAATTTAGCGCAAGATTAGAGAATAGGTAGAAGGTTCCTATGGGATACCATAGTCGGTTCGGGTGCCTAACACCTTCCCCAATCGAAACCAACCTCCGAATCCAAGGTCTTATAAGGGTTTTTACTCACTTTTTCCCTTCCCGCGAATTAAAGTTGAGAGTTCAATGATTAAAGGTTCAAATCCGATTAATGATTTTGATACCCGAAAATCACGAGCACAGATGCAGATGCCCATCCACTCACTCTTCTTGTCCACATTCCACTGAAAATTTCCTTCATTAGTTACCATGCATGCCCTGGCAACTATTTCTTCATTGATAAGGATTGGAATCCCCATCACAGCATACCTTATCTCTAGACCTTTGTACGGTCTCAGACCCATTTGCTTTCTACTCTTGCCAACCAAGGAGGGGTTGTTCATGATTGCAGCAGTTTCTTCTATAGTTGCATCGTCCTTGTGAAAAACTTCTGCCCTTACCCAGAGGTCTCTAACCAACTCTTGATATGTTGGTCCTTCAACATACCAAAGTAACTCATCATTCCTTGTGATAAGAAATGAGAAGAGACGTCGATACCATGCCTTATCAGGGATCCGAAATCAACTGGAGATTCAACTTGAACTTCCAGAGTCTCTTTGATGATATTCATAGTTATGGGTTTAATCACATAGGATTTTCCAATTTTGATGATCACACCAGATTGAACGAGATCACTTGCCATTTGTAAGGTTCTAGGTTTGATTTAGAGAACAAAAATTTTCAGAGACTGAAAACGAATGAGATGTTCAGAGAAAAAATCAAAGTGTAAAAAGTGAAGTGGGTTGTGTGTGATTGCTATTTATAGTAAAAAAAGGAAAACCGTTTGGAAAAGAGAAGGGGACAAACAAACATAAGCAATAAAGACTGGTGAGCATACAGCCGTAAAAGTGTTGGGAAGACACGAGGGTTACTTGTTAAACGTAATAAAATCATTTCCCTTTGAGTTCTTACCCAATACAGATAGGCCACGTTTGAGAACTAAAAAAGCAACTGTCACCGTAGTGGGGTAGGTGTTACTGAACTCAACAGTCATGCTTCCACTAATACGAGCTTTTTGAGAGTCTAAGTTTCCTTAATAGATTCTGAGTGTCTTCAGAAGCTTATGTTCATCAGAGTCTCCAAAAGAGAGTCTCATTCTCAATTAGCTTCTGAGTATCTTTCAGAGTCTGAATTCTGTTTTCAAAAGCGCACATTAACCAGAGACATAACACATGTTCAAATTTTTCTTTATAAAATCAAATCTTTCAACAGTCAAAGGTTTAGTAAATATATCAGCCCATTGATGATGAGTATCAATAAATTGAATATCTAGAATTCCTTTTTGAACATAGTCTCTTATAAAATGATGTTTAATCTCAATGTGTTTTGCTCTTGAATGCAAAATTGGATTCTTAGATAAACATATAGAAGTTGTATTATCACAATAAATTGGGATACAGTTTTCAGTTATTTGATAATCCTCAAGCTGATGTTTCATCCAGAGTAGCTGTGTACAACAACTAGCAGCTGAGATGTATTCTGCTTCTGCCGTAGACAAAGAAATAGTTGCTTGCCTTATGCTAGCCCAGGATATCAGATTCTCTCCCAAAAATTGACAATTGCCACTGGTTGATTTTCTTTCAATCCTGTCTCCAGCATAGTCAGCGTCACAGAATCCAACTAGCTTATAATCAGAAGATTTCTTATACAGAAGTCCAAGATTAGTAGTTCCTTTCAGATATCTAAAGATTCTTTTAACATCTGTTAAATAAGACTCTCTAGGATTTGATTGAAACCTTGCACACAGACATACGCTGAATAAAATATCTGGTCTGGATGCAGTTAGGTATAACAAAGAACCTATCATACCTCTATACAGCTTCTGATCAACTTTGGTTCCTTGATCTTCTTTGCTCAGAGTGCAGATTGGATGCATTAGAGTGTTCATCTCTTTGCAGTCCTCAAGGTTGAACTTCTTCAACAACTCTTTAGTGTATTTGGACTGATGAACATAGACTCCATCTTTGCATTGGTTGATTTGAATTCCTAGAAAAAACTTCAATTCTCCCATCATGCTCATTTCGAATTCATCCTGCATTACCTTAGAAAACTCTTTGCAAAGTGAACGATTAGTTGAACCAAAAATGATATCATCAACATAGATTTGAACTATAAGAATGTCCTTCTTCAGAGTTTTTCTGAATAGTGTAGTGTTAACTTGTCCTCTTTCTAAATCATTTTGAATTAAGAAGTTACTTAGTCTTTCATACCAAGCTCTGGGAGCCTGTTTCAAGCCATAAAGTGATTTCTTCAATTTATAAACATGCTCTGGATGTTTTAAATCTTCAAAGCCAGGAGGTTGTTTGACATAGACTTCTTCAGAAATGACTCCATTAAGAAAAGCACTCTTAACATCCATTTGACACAGGATTATGTTGTGATTGGCCGCATAGGAAAGAAGTAACCTGATTGCTTCCAATCTTGCAACTGGAGCAAATGTTTCAGTGTAATCAATGTCTTCTTGTTGACTTTAGCCTTGTGCAACAAGTCTGGCTTTGTTTCTGATTACTTCTCCTTGTTCACTAAGCTTATTTCTGAACACCCATTTAGTTCCAAATAATGTTCTTGTGTTCAAGCTTAGCTACTAGATCCCACACTTCATTTCGTTTGAATTGATTAAGTTCATCTTGCATTGCCAGAATTCATCCTTCATCACCAAGTGCTTCTTCAATAGTGGTTGGTTCAATAATAGATAATAATCCCAAGGCAGACTCTTCTTGTCTGAAATATGATCTAGTTCTTCTGGGACTATCTTTATTGCCAATTATTTGATCCTCAGGATGTGAAGACTTGTATTTGAACGAATGTTTGGATTGACTAGCTTGCCGAGAACCATCTTGAGCTTTTTCAGAAACTTCTTCATTAGGAACTTCAGGGGATGCTCCAGCTTATGGAGTATCTTCAGATTCTGGAATCTGATCAGATTCTGAGTTGATATCAGAATCTTAAGATCCTGCACAGTTTTCATCTTGCTCTGGAGTTTCACTTCCAGGCACTTTGTCATCAAATCTGACATGCATAGATTCTTCAACACATTGTGTTTCTGAATTATACAGTCTGTATGCCTTAGATCGTTCAGAGTAACCTAAAAATATTCCCTTCTGAGCTTTGGCATCAAATTTCTTTAGATAGACTTTATTGTTCAGGATATAACATGTACATCCAAACTGATGAAAATAAGATATGTTAGGTTTCCTTCCTTTAAAGAGTTCATATGCTGTTTTGTTCAACAGAGGTCTGATATAGATCCTGTTCTGAACATAACATGCTGTATTAACTGCTTCTGCCCAAAAATGTTTAGCCAGACTGTTCTCATGGATCATGGTTCTAGCCATTTCTTGTAAGGTTCTGTTCTTTCTCTCTACAACTCCATTTTGTTGTGGAGTTCTAGGTGCAGATAATTCATGAATAATTCCATGTTTTTCACAAAAAAAGCTCAAAAGGCTCATTTTCAAATTCTCCTCCATGATCACTTCTGACTTTCAAAATTTTCAATTCTTTTTCAGATTGAATTTTGATGCAGAATTTGCTAAACATAGAATATGAGTCATCTTTAGTTTTCAGATACTTAACCCAACTCCATCTGCTGTAATCATCAACAATGACTAGTCCATACTTACTTCCACATAAGGATGCAGTGCTAACTGGTCCAAATAAGTCAATGTGAAGTAACTCCAAGGGTCTGGAGGTAGAAACAATTTCTTTATGTTTAAAAGAACTCTTAACAATTTTCCCTTTTTGACATGCTCCACAAAGAGCGTCTGAATGATAGTCAATGTCTGGTAAGCCTTTGACTAGTTGCAACTTTCTAGACATAGAGATTAACCTCCAGTTTGCATGTCCCAACCGTCTATGCCATAACCATTTCTTATCACCCATTGACAAAAGGAAAACTACATTATGATCAGTCAATTCAGAGAACTTTATTTTGTAGACATTGTTTATTCTCTTTCCCTTGAAGAATATGGATTGATCATCCTTGTTAACTACAGTGCAGTTGTTCTTATTAAACAAAACATCATAACCACTGTCACACAATTGACTTATGCTCAGTAGGTTATGTCTAAGCCCATCAACAAACCACACATTACTAATAGAGATTAGAGAGTTACCAATGGTTCCAGTACCAATGATTTTGCCAGTCTGGTTTCATCCAAATCCCACAGTTCCTCCCTCTTTCATGGTTAGGGTTAGGAACATAGACTTTTCTCCTGTCATGTGTCGCGAGCAGCCACTGTCCAGGTACCAAGCCTTCTGCTTTTCTTGTCCTTTTAGACATACCTGCAACATCAACAATTTAAAACTTAGGTACCCATATTCTCATGGGTCCTCTTGGGTTAGTCCTTGAACCATTGAATTCCTTTTGTAAGGTGTGTCTTGAAGTCATTGGCATTGTTTTCCTACATACTTTTGGTTTAGAACCGTTCAGTTTAGGATCCAACTTACCTTTCACAGTTTCTCTTCTTTGAAACTTAGACTTTTGTTTTTCAGACTCTGGCTTCTTCAGAGTCTGTTTATCAGACTCTGAAATTTTTAGAATCTGAATCATTGAAGCCTTAGATTCCAAGTTATTCAGAACCTTTGACTTTGCATTCTGAGATTTTGACTTAGTCAAAACTTTAGAACTTGAAGCTATAGGTTCTGAATGAGTCACTGTGTTGACTTCATCAGACTCACTTACAAAGTGATTTTTCAATGCTTCACTGGCGCTATTAGGACCAGGTTTCAAAATCACTTCATTTCAGCTTCCTCCAATGAATCCAAGACCCTGTCCTCTGTTCTGATATGTGCTATAGATCATGGATGCTACCCTGGATCTATCAATTCCAGTAGCAATAAATTCTTGTAGAGCAACATCTTGCTCACTCAAGTATTTACAACTACACTTCTTGATAAATAAAGAATCATTTTCTTCTTTTAAACTTTCTAACTCCAACAGAGTTGAATTATGCCTTTTTGACAACTTATCAAGCTGTTGTTTGAATTTCTTCAACTCAGTGGATTTAGCTTTATAGTGACCAAGAAGTTCTTTGATAGAATCTACTAATTCAGATCTTGTGAGTTTTGAAAATACCTCAGTCTCACTTTCAGAGTCTGCATTTGATTCTGCCTCAAGTGCCTCCTTTACTGATTCAGTTGTAGCCATTAATCCAACAGCTACATTAGCTTCACCATCAGCATCATCATCTTCAGACCCTGACTAATTATCAAGATCTTCCCAGGTAGCCATCAGACTTTTCATGATTTGCTTCTTAAACTTGCTTGACTTAAAGGTTGGCCTTTTTGATTTGGATTTCTCTTTCTGCAACTCTGGACAATCAGCAATAAAGTGTCCAGGCTTCTTGTAGTTGAAGCAACCTTTTTGTTCTTCCTTTTTGAAACCCTTACCACTACTCTTGAAAACATAGCCATTTCTTTAGCAACATCAGGATCTTCCTCAGAGCTTTCAGAAGTAGAAGATTCATTTTCACACTCTTCAACCTTGAGAGCTTTTGAGGATCTTCCCTTTGACTTTAAAGCAATGGTTTTAGACTTTCTTGCAGATTCATGTTCATTGAGACTTAACTCATGAACTTTGAGAGAGCTGACATGATCTTCAACACTCAAAGTGTTTAAATCCTTAGATTCCTCAATTGCAGTAACCTTTGGTCTCCACCTAGAGGGTAAGCTCCTTAGAATCTTGCTAACATGGTCAGAAGCTATGTAACTCTTCTTTAGTATCTGAAGTCCATATACTAGAGTTTGAAATATGGAGTACATCTGCTCAATACTTTCATCCTCTTTCATCTTGAATAATTCATACTGATGAATTAATAGAAGGGCTTTAGCTTCCCTGACCTTCTTGCTCCCTTCATAGTTTGCACAAAGAGAAGCAAACATGGCTTTAGTAGTAGATTTGTCACTCATCTTCATGTATTCAGATTTAGGAATAGCAGTGACAAGAGCTCCTCTGATGATATGATGTTTCTTGTAGATCTTCTTCTAAGCAGCAGTGTGAAGTTTACGGTCAATGGCAGCACCTTCGTCATCAAGTTGTAAGTCACCAACACCATCTTTAAGTATATCCCAGAGTTCTTCATCAAGACCCATGACATAGCTATAGAAGTTGGTTTTCCACCAAGAAAATTCTTCAGGATCACCATTGAACTTTGGAATTTTCCCATAATCAGCTTTCTTACTACTGTTATTGGATCCATAGTAGTAAGGTATAGCAGCACCAGAAGAAGAAGGTTCACTGGAAGACATGTATTTCTCTGGATCTTTTCTGTTACACGGTTAAGTGCTATGACAACAGAGCCGGAGCTCTGATACCAACTGAAGGTGAGAAAAACACAAGAGGGGCGGGGGGTTGAATTGTGTTTACTTTTTCGAAACTCTTGAAGAGTAAGAATCTGTTTCTACAGGATCAGAGTCTGAATGGATTCAGAGTCTGATGGGAGATCAGATTCTGTTGCAGTGGAAAATAACAAGAGATAGAGAGAAAGAGAGAACACAAACAATTATACAGGTTCCTTCCACAAACCGGAAGTAGTCTTGTCCCCCTTGCACTTCCAAGGAGAGTTTCACTAAAATGTAATTTCAATTACAAGTTGCTCAAACACACAGTAAGAGACTTCCAATTGCTCAAGCACGCAGGCAAGAGTCCTCCAATGCTCAAAGACACAACTAAGAGACTTCTTTGCTCAAGCACACAAGCAAGAGACTTCTGACACAATTTACAGAAAATTGAATAGAGTTGGAGACACTTGATAAACAATCAAATGTGTTCCAATAACTTAAACAAAGACAGACTCTGTTTTTCTTATAAACTTAGAGATTCTAGAATACACAGTTTGTAAGAATAATCTAAGTTGTTGATGTGTTTCTGGTTTGACTCAGTGAGAATACAATAGCTTAGCAGCGTAGTTTTTCAGTTGTAGAGTCCAGCATATTCTTCAAGTCTTCTATCCTTTATATAGGCGTTGGATATAGACGTTGAGACAATCCAGCACATCAAGAGAATTTTGGAAGCTTGATCAATATCTGTTGATCTGTTTCTTGATATGGTAATAGTCCTTCAAATGCATATTTTGAATTCCATTCCTTTTGAAGCTTAATACCGGTAGACATAGTTGCCAAACTGTACGAGGTAGTGGAGTAGTGGAAACAGAGTTCGTACACACGTACTCTGTACTATTCTGCAATCTTTGTCGTTGAGCATCCCACGCTCAAGTTGACTTTGAAGCTAGCCGTTACTCCAAGTGAGTGTTTCTTATGCATCGTAATGCCTTTAGAAATCCATCTAAGCAGATCTCCAGATTGTAGGCTTTAGACTCACTGTAGCTCTTCAGCTTCTGATGATCTTCAGACTCTCTTGGTCTTCAGGTTCTGATAGTCTTCAGACTCTCTTGAAGTTCAGATTTTTTTAGTTTTCAGGACTTCTTGACACAGCTTCTGATGATTCTTCAGACTCTCCAGATCTTCAGAATCACAAGCAACAAGCTTCTCTTGGTCTTGCTCTCAAAATGTTCAAACATAATACTTTCTAAGATTAAAATCTTAATTAATATCCTGCATACTTAAACAAATATTAGCAGATCCAATTGACAATTTTTAATACCTTGTTATCATCAAAACTTAAAACGTGGTATTGTTGAACACCCTTGTTCCAACACACTTTGTGTTGAAGAATCAATGCACGTTAAATTTGATGACAAAGAGCCTGGAAATAAAACTCCAAAGCAAGATGAAAGTTTTGCAGATATACAGGTTCCTAAAGACACTCCAGAACCTGATCGGATTTTTGAATCTGAAGATAGTCCAGAAGCTGAACCAACTTCAGAAGCTCAAGATGAAGTAGCATCTGATGAAGCTCAAGACGGCTCTCAGCAAGCTAATTAATCCAAGAATACATTCAAGTTCAAGTCTTCACATCCTGAGGATCAAATTATTGGAAACAAAGAAAGTCCTAGAAGAACAAGATCATACTTCAGACAAGAAGAGTCTATGATAGGATTGTTATCAGTGATTGAACTTGTTGCAGTTGAGGAAGCACTTTCAGATGATGGATGGATACTAGCTATGCAAGAAAAGCTTAATCAGTTTCAAAGGAATGATGTATAGGATCTGGTACCCAAACCTCAACAGAAGAACATTATTGGAACAAAATGGGTATTCAGAAACAAGCTGAATGAACAAGGTGAATACCCATTTTGGTCATTCAGCTTTTATTTATGACTACTTCACCTTGTTCATTCAACTTGTTTCTGAATACCCGTTTTGTTCCAATAATGTTCTTCTGCTGAGGTTTGGGTACCAGATCCCATACATCATTCCGTTGAAACTGATTAAGCTCTTCTTGCATAACTAGTATCCATCCATCATCTGAAAGTGCTTCATCAATTGTAGCAGGTTCAATCACTGATAGCAGTCCTATCATAGACTCTTCTTGTCTGAAGTGTGATCTTGTTCTTCTAGGACTTTCTTTGTTCCCAATGATTTGATCCTCACGATGTGAATACTTGCACTTGAATGTATTCTTGGATTGATTAGCTTGCTGAGAGCCATCTTGATCTTCATCAAAAGCTACTTCATCTTGAGCTTATGAAGTTGGTTCAGCTTCTGGACTTTCTTCAGATTCAAAAATCTGATCAGGTTCTGGAGTGTCTTCAGGAACATGTGTATCTTCAAAAATTTCATCTTGCTCTGGAGTTTTATTTCCAGGCTCTTTGTCATTAAATTTAACGAGCATTGATTCTTCAACACAAAGTGTTTCTGAATTATACACTCTTTATGCCTTTGACCTTTTAGAGTAACGTAAAAAGATTCCTCTTTGGGCCTTGGCATCAAACTTCTTTAGGTAGAGCTTGTTATTTAGAATGTAACAGGTACATCCAAATTGATGAAAGTAAGAGATATTGGGTTTTCTTCCCTTAAAGAGTTCATATGTTGTTTTCTTCAAGATAGGTCTGATATATATTCTATTTTGGACATAACATGCTGTATTCACTGCTTCTGCACATAAATGTTTAGCCAAATTATTTTCTTGAATCATGGTTCTGGCCATTTCTTGTAAAGTTCTATTCAATTTTCTGTAAATTGTGTCAGAAGTCTCTTGGTTGTGTCCTTGAGCAAAGAAGTCTCTTAGTTGTGTCTTTGAGCATTGGAAGTCTCTTGCCTGCGTGCTTGAGCATTGGAAGTCTCTTACTGTGTGTTTGAGCAACTTATAATTGCTTGTGTTCTCTTCTTCTCTCTATCTCTTGTATATTTCCGCTGCAATAGAATCTAATCTCCCATCAGACTCTGAAACCATTCAGACTCTGATCCTACAGAATCAGATTCTTACTCTACAAGAGTTGCGAAAAGTTAACACAATTCAAACCCCCCTTCTTGTGTTTTTCTCACCCTCAGTTGGTATCAGAGCTCCGGCTCTGTTGTCATAGCACTTAACCGTGTGACAGAAAATATCCAGAGAAAAACATGTCTTTCAGTGAACCTTCTTCTTCTGGTGCTACTTATGGTGCTGCTATACCATACGACTATGGATCCAATAACAGCAGTAAGAAAGCTGATTATGGGAAAATTCCAAAGTTGAATGGTGATCCTGAAGAATTTTCTTGGTGGAAAACCAACTTCTACAGCTATGTCATGGGTCTTGATGAAGAACTCTAGGACATACTTGAAGATGGTGTTGGTGACTTACAACTTGATGACGAAGGTGCTGCCATTGAACGTAAACTTCACACTACTGCTCAAAAGAAGATCTACAAGAAACATCATATCATCAGACGAGCTCTAGTCACTGCTATTCCTAAATCTGAATACACGAAGATGAGTGACAAATCTACTGCTATAGCCATGTTTGCTTCTCTTTGTGCAAACTATGAAGGGAGCAAAAAGGTTAGGGAAGCTAAAGCTCTTCTATTAGTTCATCAGTATGAATTATTCAAGATGAAAGAGGATGAAAGTATTGAGTAGATGTACTCAAGATTTCAAACTCTAGTATCTGGACTTCAGATACTAAAGAAGAGTTACATAGCTTCTAACCATGTTAGCAAGATCCTAAGGAGCTTACCCTCTAGATGGAGACCAAAGGTTACTGCAATTGAGGAAGCTAAGGATTTAAACACTTTAAGTGTTTAAGATCTTGTAAGCTCTCTCAAAGTTCATGAGTTGAGTCTCGATGAACATGAATCTGCAAGAAAGTCTTAAACCGTTGCTTTAAAGTCAAAGGGAAGATCCTCAAAAGCTCTCAAGGTTGAAGAGTCTGAAAATGAATCTTCTGCTTCTGAAAGCTCTGAGGAAGATCCTGATGTTGCTAAAGAAATGGCTATGCTTTCAAGCAGAATGCAATACCTTGCTAAAAAGAACAAGAGGTTTCTGAGCAAGAGCAGTGGGAAGGGTTTCAAAAAGGAGGAACAGAAAGGTTGCTTCAACTGCAAGAAGCCTGGGCACTTTATTGCTGATTGTCCAGAGTTGCAGAAAGAGAAATCCAAGTCAAAAAGGCCAAAACTACTGAGTTGAAGAAAGTCAAACAGCAGCTTGATAAGCTGTAAAAAAGGCATAATTCAACTCTGTTAGAGTTAGAAAGTTTAAAAGAAGAAAATGATTCTTTGTTGATGAAGAAGTGTAGTTGTTAATACTTGAGTGAGAAAGATATAACTTTACAAGAATTTATTGCTACTGGAATTGATAGATCTAGGGTTGTATCCATGATCTATAGCACATATCAGAATCTGATCAGATTCCAAAATCTGAAGACACTCCAGAAGCTGTAGCATCCCCTGAAGACACTCCACTATGGTTACTTCTTTCCTATGCAGTTAATCACAACATAATCTTGTATCAAATGGATGTTAAGAGTGCGTTTCTTAATGGTGTCATTTCTGAAGAAGTCTATGTCAAACAACCTCCTGACTTTGAAGATTTAAAACATCCAGAGCATGTTTATAAATTGAAGAAATCACTATATGGCTTGAAACAGGCTCCCAGAGCTTAGTATGAAAGACTAAGTAATTTCTTAATTCAAAATGACTTTGAAAGAGGACAAGTTGACACTACACTATTCAGAAAGACTCTGAAGAAGGACATTCTTATTGTTCAAATTTATGTTGATGATATCATTTTTGGTTCAACTAATAGTTCACTTTGCAAAGAGTTTTCTAAGGTAATGCAGGATGAATTTGAAATGAGCATGATGGGAGAATTGAAGTTCTTTCTAGGAATTCAAATCAACCAATGCAAAGATGGAGTCTATGTTCATCAGTCCAAATACACTAAAGAGCTCCTAAAGAAGTTCAATCTTGAGGAATGCAAAGAAATGAACACTCCAATGCATCCAACCTGCACTTTGAGCAAAGAAGATCAAGGAACCAAAGTTGATCAGAAGCTGTATAGAGGTATGATAGGTTCTTTGTTATACCTAACTGCATCCAGACCAGATATTTTATTCAATGTATGTTTGTGTGCAAGGTTTCAATCAAATCCTAGAGAGTGTCACTTAACAGCTGTTAAGAGAATCTTTAGATATCTGAAAGGAACTACTAATCTTGGACTTCTGTACAAGAAATCCTCTGGCTATAAGCTAGTTGGATTCTGTGACGCTGACTATGCTGGAGACAGGATTGAAAGAAAATCAACCAGTGGCAATTGCAATTTTTGGGAGAGAATCTGATATCTTGGGCTAGCAAAAGGCAAGCAACTATTGCTTTGTCTACAACAGAAGCAGAATACATCTCAGCTGCTAGTTGTTGTACACAACTACTCTGGATGAAACATCAGCTTGAGGATTATCAAATAACTGAAAACTGTATCCCAATTTATTGTGATAATACAGCAGCTATATGTTTATCTAAGAATCCAATTTTGCATTCAAGAGCAAAGCACATTGAGATTAAACATCATTTTATAAGAGACTATGTTCAAAAAGGAATTCTAGATATTGAATTCATTGATACTGATCACCAATGGGCTGATATATTTACTAAACCTTTTTCTGTTGAAAGATTTTATTTTATAAAGAAAAATTTGAACATGTGTTATGTCTCTGGTTAATTTGCGCTTCTGAAAACAGAATCCAGACTCTGAAAGATACTCAGAAGCTAATTGAGTATCAGACACTCTTATGGAGACTCTGGTGAACATAAGCTTCTGAAAGACACTTAGACTCTGTTAAGGAATCTTAGACTCTCAAGAAGCTCGTATTAGTGGAAGCATGACTGTTGAGTTTGTAACACCCCGTTTTCCCAAAGTAAAAATTTCTTAAATAAAATCAAAGTATCACATAAACGGAATGCTACATTTCTTAAAATCTCAAAAAAACGGAATAAATGATAATTTATTCTAATCAAAATTATTTAAACTTCGCAGCGGATAAAATTCAAGTTAACAAAATAGTTTTGGCACGCAGGCCTCATAAAAACTTCTCAACATAGATTCAACTGAAAACTTAAATCATAATCAATACGTAAGGAATAGAAAATGGTTATAAAGTTTCCCATCCCGTTACGTATCAGAGCACCTAAGGACACAGTGAGGGTAGCCACTCACAACAGCAACAACAACTAAAGCTTAATTACCTGCACTTGCCCACAAGGCGGCAATTCCAACAGAAGGGGTGAGATTTCACAAACAATAATGATAAAATTAACAACAAGATTAAACCTTTTTTTAGAATTATATGCTTATGATTAAAGAAAGTTAGTCCCACCCTTACCTTAGATTGATTGATTGCAAAGATTCTACAAACTTCTATTATCACTCTTCTCTTTCTCTAGGTTTCTCCTCTTTCTCCAAAACAATTTGCACGTCATATTATTTTCTAACTCTAACTCTCCTTTTTATAATAACCATAATTTCTCTTACACCCCAAAACTACTTTTTTCCTCGTAATCTTATTTATTTCTAAATTAAATATATCTCTCCCCCACTTAATAATAATAATACACCAAATAACAAATATATCTCTACATAAAATATATTTCTATACTAGATAACATATATTCCCACACAAAATAACGAATATATCTCTACACAAAATAACAAATATATTTCTATACTAGATAACATATATATTTCCACACAAAATAACCAATATATTTCTATACTAGATAATATATATTTCCACATAAAATAACAAATATATCTCTACACAAAATAACAAATATATTTCTATAGCAAATAACAAGTATATTTTTTACACCAAATAACATATATTTCTATAACAAATAACAAATATACTTTTACACCAAATAATATATATTTCTACACCAAATAACAAATATACTTTTACACAGAATAACAAACATATTTATAACAAATATATTTCTAAACAAAATAACAAACATATTTATAACAAATATATTTCTAAACAAAATAACAAACATATTATCACTTATCAAATATAAAATCATGTAAAAGTATTCAAATATTAACTAAAAATAATTAAATAAAAAGGGGGCGTTACAGAGTTCAGTAACACCTGCCCCCCACTACGGTGACAGTTACTTTTTTAGTTCTCAGACGTGGCCTGTCTGTATTGGGTAAGAACTCAAAGGGCAATGATTTTATTACGTTTAACAAGTAACCCTCGCGTCTTCCCAACACTTTTACGGCTGCATGCTCACTAGTCTTTATTACTCTTGTTTGTTTGTCCCCTTTTCTTTCCAAACGGTTTTCTATTCTTTCACTATAAATACCAATCACACACAACTCACTTCACTTTTCAAACTTTGATTATTTCTCTGAACATTTCTCTCGTTTTCAGTCTCTGAAAAACTTTTTGTTCTCAAAATCAAAACCTAAAAACCTTACAAATGGCAAGTGATCTTATTCAATCTGGTGTGATAATCAAAACAAGAAAGTCTTACGTGATTAAACCCAGAACCATGAACATTATTAAAGATACTCTGGAAGTTCAAGTTGAATCTCCAGTGGATTTTGGTTCCCTTATAAGGCATGGTATAGATGTCTCTTCTCATTTCTTATCACAAGGAATGATGAGTTATTTTGGTATGTTGAATGGACCAACATATCAAGAGTTGGTTAGAGACCTCTGGGTTAGAGCAGAAGTTTTTGACAAGGACGACGCTACCATCGAAGAAACTGCTGCAATCATGAACAACCCCTCTTTTGCTGGCAAGACGAGGTAGCAAATGGGTTTGAGACCGTACAAAGGTCTTGAAATTAGGTCTGCTGTGATGGGGATTCCAATCCTTATTACTGAAGAAGTAGTTGCCAGAGCTTGCAGGGTAACTAATGAAGGAAAATTCCAATGGAATGTGGACAAGAAGAATGAGTGGATGGGTATCTGCAACAAACTCTTATTTGAAGGAAGACCCTCAAATAAGTTGGTAGACATGCATCCTGAGCATAGGGTCCTTCTGAAGATCATACTGGATAGTATGCTTCAGAAAGATGGAGGAACAAACACTCTGTCTGTTGATCACAAAGTGCTTCTGTACTTTCTGATTAAGAAGCAGAAAATAAACTTTCCAAGGTACGTGATGTACCACATGTGCTGGGATATCAGGAAAAGCCAAACATAATCCAGAAGACAAGTTCCTTTTGGAAGATTAATCTCTGAGATTCTGTATCAAGTAGGCCTCTTAAAAGGTCTTGACAGAATCTGGTGTTGTATCAGACGCTCAGCTTGGAACAGTGACTGGGAGAATCATCAATGGCAAGACTCTTCAATACATGAAGATTGTCAGAAGGTTCAATCCTTCTAATCAAGATATGAAGGAATCTTTTGTTCAATTAGATTTGATGATGGACTTTCCTCCTATTTCCAAAGAAGACAATCCTGAAGTCCTAGCAAGATTTGTAGTAGATTACTACAATGAAACTGGTAGAATAATCAACTATTCTGCCCTTCCTGAGACTGCTGGAGGAGGACTTCTTAAGATTAAAGGCAAAAGGACCAAGGAAGTTATTCTAGAGGAAGAGGAAGAGAAGCAAGAGCCTCCAAAGAAGAAGAAAAAGTCTACAGCTCTTCCAGAAGTGACTATTGGTGCCTCTGAGACCATAGCTCCTATGCCTCTGTCTGTCTCTTCTGCATCCAAGGAAATTAAGGAAAGGATAAAGAAACCCAAGGATGAGAAGAAAGCTAAGGATGAGAAGAAGGCAAAGAATGAGAAGAAAGCCAAGAAAGACAAAGCTAACAGAGACTACAAGAAGCTGGCTGAAGAAGTTGCTGAATTTCTTGATACTGATTCTGATGGAGAAGAAAGTCAGGTCAAGAAAAGAAAGATGGAAGATGTTCCTGTGGCTAAGGATGTAGCACAGAAAATAGGTACTTCTGTATCTATGATTGAAGATGAACATGCTGCTTACAAGGCAATGGCTGTAGAAGTTGTGGCTAAAGGTCTTAAGGATGAGACTGTGAAAGAAGCTGCTAAGTTACTTGCATCAGCTTTAAAATAGAAGAGTCAAGTTGCCCCTGCAAAGGCTGATCTATCAGAAGCTACTCTGCCTGATGCTTCTGATCAGCAAGCTTCTCTAGAAGCTAGCATTGACACCTCAGGTAACATTGCATTTAACTCACCTACCTCTTCTGCGAATCAAGAGTCCTCATCTGATACTGAATCAAATAACATGTTGGAACAAAGGTGTTCATCAATACCACGTTTTGAGTTTTGATGATAACAAGGTATTAAAAAGTTGTCAATTGGATATTGCTAATATTTGTTTAAGTATGCAGGATATCAATTAAGATTTGTATCTTAGAAAGTAGTCTGTTGAACAATGTTAAAGAGCAATAAATCCAGAGAAGCTTGTTGCTTGTGATTCTGTATCGAAGAGAGTCTGAAGACTGTATCGAAGAGAGTCTGAAGACTGTATCGAAGAGAGTCTGAAGACTGTATCGAAGAGAGTCTGAATACTGTACCGAAGAGAGTCTGAAGACTGTATCAGAGTTTGAAGACCATCAGAATCTGAGAACCAAGAGAGTCTGAAGATTATCAGAAGCATAGTGCTACAGTGAGTCTGAAGCCACAAATTTGATGATCTACTAACAGTGATCTCTACTGCATTGCTATGCACAAAGAAACTTTAATGGAGTAACGGCTAGCTTCTAAGTCAACTTGAGCGTGGGAAGCACAAAGACAAAGATTGCAGGCCAGTACAGAGTACGTTGTACGAACTCTGTTTCCACTACTCCACTACCTCGTACAGTTTGGCAACTGTGTCTACCGGTATTAATCCTCAAAGGGAATGGAATTCAAATGATGCTATTGAAGGACTATTACCAAATCAAGCAACAGATCAACAGTCATTGATCAAGCTTCAGAAATCATCCTGATGCGCAGGATGACTCAACGTCTCTTTCCTACACCTATATAAAGGATAGAAGACTTGAAGAATTGTTGGACTCTACAACTTGAAAAATTACATTGTGCTGCTTTCGTATTCAACTGAGTCTTAACAAAAGCACATCATCTAAGTTTCACAGAAAAACAGAGTCTGTCTTTTGTGTAAAACAGAGTCTGTCTTTGTTGTAATTGAAACACATTTTGATTGTTGTCAAGTGTTTCAACTGTATTCAATTTTCTGTAATTGTGTAAAAGTCTCTTGCTTTTGTGCTTGAGCAAAGGAAGTCTCTTGGCTGCGTCCTTGAGCAAAGGAAGTCTCTTAGTTATGTCTTTAAGCAAGGAAGTCTCTCGCCTGTGTGCTTGAGCAAGGAAGTCTCATACTGTGTGTTTGAGCAACTTGTAATTTGATATTACATTTTAGTGAACTCTCCTTGGAAGTACAAGGAGGACATGACTACTTCCGGTTTGTGGAAGGAACCTGTATAATTGCTTGTGTTCTCTCTTCTCTCTTTATCTCTTGATTATTCCGCTGCAATCAGAACCTAATCTCCTATCAGACTCTGATCTCATTCAGACTCTGAGCTTAAAGGAATTAGATTCTCACTATTCAAGAGTTGCGAAAAGAAAACACAATTCAACCCCCCCCCCCCTTCTTGTGTTTTTCTCACCTTCAGTTGGTATCAGAGCTCCGGCTCTGTTGTCATAGCACTTAACCGTGTAACAGAAAAGATCTAGAGAAAAACATGTCTTCTAGGGAACAGTCTTCTTTTGGTGCTACTGCTGGTGCTGCTATTCCATATGACTATGGATCCAATAACAGCAGTAGAAAGACTGATTATGGAAAAATTCCTAAGTTCAATGGTGATCCTGAAGAATTTTCTTGGTGGAAAACCAACTTCTATAGTTATGTCATGGGTCTTGATGAAGAACTATGGGACATACTTGAAGATGGTGTTGGTGACTTACAACTTGATGACGAAGGTGCTGCCATTGACCGCAAACTTCACACTGCTGCTCAAAAAAAAATCTATAAGAAACATCATATCATCAGAGGGGCTCTTGTCACTGCTATTCCTAAAACGGAATACATGAAGATGAGTGACAAATCTACTGCTAGAGCCATGTTTGCTTTGAAAGTGAGAAAAACACAAGAAGGGGGGGGGGGGTTGAATTAAGTTTTCTTTTCGCAACTCTTGAAGAGTGAGAATCTAATTCCTTTTAACTCAGAGTCTGATAGGAGATTAGGTTCTGATTGCAGCGGAATAAACAAGAGATAAAGAGAGAATAGAGAACACAAGCAATTATACAGGTTCCTTCCACAAACCGGAAGTAGTCCTGTCCCCCTTGTACTCCCAAGGAGAGTTCACTAAAATGTAATATCAAATTACAAGTTGCTCAAACACACAGTATGAGACTTCCTTGCTCAAGCTCACACGCGAGAGACTTCCTTGCTCAAAGACACAACTAAGAGACTTCCTATGCTCAAGGACACAGCCAAGAGACTTCCTTTGCTCAAGCACAAAAGCAAGAGACTTTTACACAATTACAGAAAATTGAATAGAGTTGAAACACTTGACAACAATCAAAATGTGTTTCAATTACAACAAAGACAGACTCTGTTTTACACAAAAGACAGACTCTGTTTTTCTGTGAAACTTAGAGATTCTAGGATACTCAGTTTGTAAGAATCTAAGTTTATGATGTGCTTTTGTTAAGACTCAGTTGAATACGAAAGCAGCGCAATGCAGTTTTTCTATGTTATAGAGTCCCACAATTCTTCAAGTCTTCTATCCTTTATATAGGCGTAGAAAAGAGACATTGAGTCATCCAGCGCATCAGGATGATTTCTGAAGCTTGATCAATGACTGTTGATCTGTTGCTTGATTTGGTAATAGTCCTTCAATAACATCATTTGAATTCCATTCCCTTTGAGGATTAATACCGGTAGACACAGTTGCCAAACTGTACGTGGTAGTGGAGTAGTGGAAACAGAGTTCGTACAACGTACTCTGTACTAGCCTGCAATCTTTGTCTTTGTGCTTCCCACGCTCAAGTTGACTTAGAAGCTAGCCGTTACTCCATTAGAGTTTCTTTGTGCATAGCAGTGCAGTAGAGATCACTGTTAGGAGATTATCAAATTTGTGGCTTCAGACTCACTGTAGCACTAAGCTTCTGATAATCTTCAGACTCTCTTGGTTTTCAGATTCTGATGGTCTTCAGACTCTGATACAGTCTTCAGACTCTCTTCAGCACAGTCTTCAGACTCTCTTCGATACAGTCTTCAGACTTTCTTCAGCACAGTCTTCAGACTCTCTTCGAAACAGTCTTCAGACTCTCTTCAGCACAGTCTTCAGACTCTCTTCGAAACAGTATCACAAGCAACAAGCTTCTATGGATTTATTGCTCTTTAACATTGTTCAAACATAATGCTTTCTAAGATACAAATCTTAATTGATATCCTGCATACTTAAACAAATATTAGCAATATCCAATTGACAACTTTTTAATACCTTGTTATCATCAAAACTCAAAACGTGGTATTGCTGAACACCTTTGTTCCAACAATCTCCCCCTTTTTGATGATGACAAACATTAGTATTTAAAAGGTCAAATGTTGTTAATCTAATTAACAAGTTGACTTAAAGGGTTCTGAGGTTTGTAAGCTCAGAGTCTGAGGTTTGAAGGCTCTGACTCCCCCTGAGTCTGATAGTTCTTAAGTTGAGGTTTGTAAGCTCATCTTGAGTTCTATCCAGGTTAATTAAATTGTTTTTCAAACGCAATCAAATTCATACTCAGACTATATAGAAAAATTGATTCTTAAACAGGGCTCAGAGGCTAACTAAGCACCTTTTGCATATTTACCTTTAACATATACATGCAATGTAATTAAAGACGGCTTTCGCATAAATACTTTCCCTTCTCCCCCTTTTGTCATCAACAAAAAAAGTTCAGAACATGGTTCCTCCCCCTTTTTAAATGACTTAAGGTAAGGGTGTAAACATGTATTAAAAGAAGAAAGAGATTCAGAGGGAAAACATAGAAGATTCGGAGCATAGATAGAATGCAAAGTAAAAAAAACTTGAATAAATAGAAGTAAGAACAAGTTCAGAAACAAAATTAAAAAAAATTAAACAAAACAAAATTAAACTAAGGTTGGTTTTGCTTGGCAAGATGATCCATCAGTTTCTGGAGATCCTCTTGCTGTTTCTTTACCATCTCTTCCAGAGCCTCAGTTCTTCGCAAATGTTCTTCTCTTTCCAGTCTAGCTTCTTCTTGAATTCTATACATCTTCCTCTTCAAAGAATTATAAGCCACCGATTCTCTAGGAATATATTGATCCTCATCAAAGAAGGGTGTATCTCTTATCCTCAGAATAGGAGCATTTACCAGAGTTACAACTTTCTCAGCCTGCTTTACTTCTTCAACATGCTTGGCAGTAATAAGAGCTTGTTCCCTGGCAGCAGCTTTTTGAATTTTGGTGATAAAATCCAAAAACTCAGTCTTCACTGTAGAGAAATTGTCCTCATAGCTCACATTAAGTTCCTGAGAAACTCTTCTGGTCTTAGCTTTACATGATGTTACAGTTCCTGATACACTATCAGAGGCTTGTTCTAGATTTTCAGAAGCTGGTTCAACAACAGGTTCTGAAGGTTCAACAGAAGCTAAGGTCAGATTCTCTGTAGGTACAGGTACAGGGTCTGGTTTGGAAATGGATGAAGTAGCTTTTGTTGTTTTGGATTTTGCAGGGGTTTTTGGTAGTTCTCCCCCTAGATGTTTTTCAAGAGAATCTAGAGTGTCTGGAGAGTCTACACAAATGGTTTTAGTTTGGGAGGGTGGTTGTTTGGATTGAATGGTTGCTTTAGGTTTTTCAGAAGGTTTAATTACCTGAAGTGGTTTGAGGAAAGAAGGTTGAGCAGGATGATCAGCAGGAAAATTCATAGACACTGTAATTGTGTCTTGAATTACTCTGTCCATAGTTGAATCAACATAATCAACTACTGCCTGGTCAAGTGGGTTATGGGATGATATTGGTTTGATTGGTGAGGGAGATGAATTTTTGAGAGATGGAAGAATTTGGCTCAAGGGTTTGTTGTCAGATTCTGAATCTGATTCTGACTCATGATTCAAAGAAGAAGATGAGCTATATGCCACGTTGCCAGAGGTGCCAATGCCAGCTTCTGGAGAGGCAAAATGATCAGACACAGTAGCTTCTGATATCTCAGCTTCTGCAGGTTCTGAAGTACTCTTTTGTTTAAGAGCAGAAGCAAGTAACTTAGCAGCTTCCTTGACAGTCTCTTCCTTCAACTCTTCAGCAATCAAATCTGCTGCCATAACCTTGCCAGCAGTGTGTTCATCCTCAATCATAGATACAGAAGTACCTATCTTCTGTGCTACATCCTTAGCCACAGGAATCACATCCACCTTTCTCTTCGTGATCTGACTCTCTTCACCTTCAGAGTCAGCATCAATGAAATCAGCAATTTCTTGAGCTCACTTGTCATAGTCTCTGTCAGCTTTGCCCATTATTGCTTTCGTATCAGCTTTCTTAGCCTTCTTCTCATCTTTCTTAGCCTTCTTCCCATCCTTAATTTCACGAAGTGCAGAAGGTGCAGAAGATGCAGAAGGAGAACCAATTGAAACTCCAGGAAGAGCAGAAGATTTGATCTTTTTCTTGAGAGGCTCCTGCTTCTCTTCTTCTTCCTTGAGAACCACCTCCTTGGTCCTTTTTCCTTTGACCTTAAGAGGGCCTCCTCCAGCAGTCTCAGGAATAGCAGAATAGTTGATTATTCTACCAGTCTCCTTGAAGTAATCCACCACAAATCTAGCAAGAACTTCAGGATTATCTTCTTTGGATATGGGAGGGAAGTCCATCATCAAATCAGATTGTACATAGGATTCTCTCATATCATGCTTAGAGGGATTGAATCTCTTGACAATCTTCATGTACTGTAGAGTGTTGCCATTGATGATTCTGCCGGTCACAGTTCCTAGATGAATATCTGATACCACACCAGATTCTGATAGGACCTTCAAAAGACCTCCTTGATACAGAATCTCAGATATTAATCTTCCAAAAGGAACTTGCCTCCTGGTTTCTGATTGACTCTTCTTGATGGCCGAACACATGTGGTGCATCACATATCTGGGGAAGTTGATCTTTATTTTGTTGATAAGAAAATAAAGAAGAACTTTGTGATCCACAGATAATGTATCTGTTCCTCCTCCTTTCTGAAGCATACTATCCAGTATAATCTTCAGAAGCACCCTATGCGTAGGATGCATATCCACCAATTTGTTTGAGGGTCTCCCTTCAAATAACAACTTGTTGCAGACAACAGCCCATTCACTCTTCTTGTTGACATTCCACTGAAATTTACTAGTGCTCTCCATCTGACAAGCCCTGGCTACCACCTCTTCAGTGATAACTATAGGAATTCCCATCACAGCAGACCTAATTTCAAGACCATTGTACGGTCTTAAACCCATTTGGTCTCTGTTTTTGCCAGCAAGACTAGGGTTGTTTGAGATTGCTACTGTTTCTTCCAAAGTAGCTTCAGCTTTGTCGTAGACTTCTGACCTAACCCAAAAATCTCTAACAAGCTCCTGATATGTTGGTCCATTCAACATACCAAAGTATCTCATCATTCCTTGTGCTAAGAAATGAGGTGCAACGTCAACTCCATGACGACTGATTGAACCAAAATCTACTGGAGATTCAACTTGAATTTCCAGAGTCTCCTTGATGATGTTCATTGTTCTGGGTTTGATAACATAAGAACCTCCGGACTTGATTATAACACCAGATTGGATGAGATCACTTGCCATTAGGGTTATCTAAGAGTTTGATTGAGAACAAAAGAAAAGGTTTTGCAAAGTATTGAAAAACAAGAAATTTGTTCAGAGAGAAAATCAAAGAGTGAAAAGAGAAGTGAGTTGTGTGTGTTATGTATTTATAGAGAAAATGTTTGAAAACTGTTTGGAAAGAGTGGGGGACAAATAAACACAAACAATAAATACATATAGCATGTAGCCGTAAACGTATTGGGACAAAGCGAAGGTAACTTGTTTAACATAATGAAATCATTGCCCTTTTAGTTCTTACCCAATACAGACAGGCCACGTCTGAGAAACCGTAAAGTAACTGTCACCATAATGGGGCAGGTGTTACTGAACTTAACAGTCACGCTTCCACTAATACAAGCTTCTGAGAGTCTAAAGATTCTTTACTAGAATCTGAATATTTTACCAGAAGCTTTCATCCGAATCTCCAAAAGAGAGTCTGATTCCCAGATAGCTTCTGAAAATTTTCAGAGTCTGAATTCTGTTTTCAGAGGCACATATTACCCAGAGACATAGCACATGTTCAAATTTTTCTTTATGAAATCAAATCTTTCAACAGATAAAGGTTTAGTAAATATATCAGCCCATTGATGATCAGTATCAATGAATTGGATATCTAAAATTCCTTTTTGAACATAGTCTCTTATAAAATGATGTTTAATCTCAATATGCTTTGCTCTTGAATGCAGAATTGGATTTTTAGACAAACATATAGCTGCTGTATTATCACAATAAATTGGGATATGGTTTTCAGTTATTTGATAGTCCTCAAGCTGATGTTTCATCCAGAGTAGCTGTGTACAACAACTAGCAGCTGAGATGTATTCTGCTTCTGCTGTAGACAGAGCAATGGTTGCTTGCCTCTTGCTAGCCCAGGATATCAGATTCTCTCCCAAGAATTGACAATTGCCACTGGTAGATTTTCTTTCAATCCTGTCTCCAGCATAATCAGCATCACAGAATCCAACTAGCTTGTAGTCAGAGGATTTCTTGTAAAGAAGTCCAAGATTAGTAGTTCCTTTCAGATACCTAAAGATTCTCTTAACAACAGTTAAGTGAGACTCTCTAGGATCTGATTGAAACCTTGCACACAAACATACACTGTACAAAATATCTGGTCTGGATGCAGTTAGGTATAACAAAGAACCAATCATACCTCTATACAGCTTCTGGTCAACTTTGGTTCCTTGATCTTCTTTGCTCAGAGTGCAGGTTAGATGCATTGGAGTATTCATTTCTTTGCAGTCCTCAAGATTGAACTTCTTCAGAAGCTCTTTCGTATACTTGGACTGATGAACGTAGACTCCATCTTTACACTGATTGATTTGAATTCCAAGAAAGAACTTCAATTCTCCCATCATGCTCATTTCAAATTCATCCTGATTTCTTCCAATCTTGCAACTGGAGCAAAAGTTTCTGTGTAATCAATGCCTTCTTGCTGACTGAAGCCTTGTGCAACAAGTCTGGCCTTGTTTCTGATTACTTCTCCTTGTTCACTAAGCTTATTTCTGAACACCCACTTGGTTCCAATGATGTTCTTGTGATTAGGCTTAGCTACTAGATCCCATACTTCATTCCTTTTGAATTGATTCTGTTCTTCTTGCATTGCTAGAATCCATCCTTCATCTCCAAGAGCTTCTTCAACAGAAGTTGGTTCAATAGCAGATAATAATCCTAAAGCAGACTCTTCTTGTCTGAAATGCGATCTTGTTCTCATAGGACTTTCTTTATTGCCAATTATCTGATCTTCTGGATGAGAAGACTTGTATTTGAAAGATTGTTTGGATTGACTAGCTTGCAGAGAACCATCTTGAGCTTCATCAGAAGCTTCTTCATAAGGAACTTTAGGGGTTGTTCCAGCTTCTGAAGTATCTTCAGATTCTGGAATCTGATCAGACTCTGAGTTATCATCAGAATCTTGAGATTTTTCATGACTCTCATCTTGCACTGGAGTTTCACTTCCAGGCTCTTTGTCATCAAATCTTACATGCATAGATTCTTCCACACATTGTGTTTCTGAATTATACAGCCTGTATGCCTTAGAGCGTTCAGAGTAACCTAAAAAGATTCCCTTTTGAGATTTGGCATCAAATTTCTTTAGGTAGACTTTGTTGTTCAGGACATAACATGTACATCCGAACTGATGAAAATAAGATATGTTGGGTTTTCTTCCTTTAAAGAGTTCATAAGCTGTTTTGTTCAACAGAGGTCTAATATAGATTCTGTTCTGAACATAACAAGCTGTGTTTACTGCTTCTGCCCAAAAATGCTTAGCCAGATTGTTCTCATGGATCATGGTTCTAGCCATCTCTTGTAAGGTTCTGTTCTTTCTCTCTACAACTCCATTTTGTTGTGGAGTTCTAGGTGCAGAGAATTCATGAATAATTCCATGTTTTTCACAGAAGACCTCAAACGGTTCATTTTCAAATTCTCCTCCATGATCACTTCTGACTTTCAAGATTTTCATTTCCTTCTCTGATTGAATTTGGATGCAGAATTTACTAAACACAGTATACAAATCATCTTTAGTTTTCAGAAATTTAACCCAACACCATCTACTGTAGTCATCAACAATAACTAGTCCATATTTACTTCCATATAAGGATGCAGTGTTAACTGGTCCAAATAAATCAATATGAAGTAACTCCAAGGGTCTGGAAGTTGAAACAATTTCTTTCGACTTGAAGGGACTCTTGACAATTTTCCCTTTCTGACATGCTCCGCAAAGAGCATCTGAGTGATAGTCAATGTTTGGTAGGCCTTTGACAAGTTGTAACTTGCTAATTTTAGAGATTAATCTCCAGTTAGCATGTCCCAAGCGTCTATGCCACATCCACTTCTTATCACTCATTGACAGAAGGCACATTACCTTCTGATCAGTCAGTTTTGAGAAATTTATCTTGTACACATTGTTTCTTCGTTTTCCCTTGAAGACTATGGACTGATCATCCTTGTTAACCAATGTGTAGTTGTTCTTATTAAACAGTACATCATAACCATTGTCACATAATTGACTTATGCTTAGTAAGTTATGTCTAAGTCCATCAACTAACCACACATTACTGATTGAGATCAGAGAATTACCAATGGTTCCAGAACCAATGATTGTGCCAGTCTGGTTTCCTCCAAATCCCACAGTTCTTCCCTCTTTCATGGTTAGGGTTAGGAACATAGACCTTTCTCCCGTCATGTGACGCGAGCACCCACTGTCTAGGTACCAAGCCTTGTGCTTTCTTAGTCCTTTTGGACATACCTGCAGCATCAATAATATCAGACTTAGGTACCCATATTCTTATGGGTCCTTTTTGGTTAATCTTAGAACCATTAAACTCTTTTCGCAAGTTATGTCTTGAAATCCTTGGCAATGTTTTCTCCCAGACCTTAGGGTTGGAACCGTTTGGTTTAGCTTTCAACTTGCCTTTCACAGTTTCTCTCCTTTGAAGCTTAGACTTTGGTTTTTCAGACTCTGGCTTTTTCAGAGTCTGTTTATCAGACTTTGAATGTTTCAGAGTCTGAAACTTTAAAGCTTTGGGTTCAAAGTTTTTCAGATCCTTTAACTTAACATTCTGAAGTTTTGACTTAGTCAGAATCTTAGAAGTAGAAGTTGTAGGTTTTGAATGAGTCTCTGTGTTGACTTCATCAGACCTTTTTACAAAAAGATTTTTCAACGCCTGTCTGGCTCCATCAGGACCAGATTTCAGAGTCATTTCATTTGAGTTTCCTCCAATGAATCCAAGACCCTGTCCTCTGTTCTGATACGTGCTATAGATCATGGATGCAACCCTTGATCTGTCAATTCCAGTAGCAATAAATTCTTGCAGAGCAACATCTAGCTCACTTAAGTATTTACAGCTACACTTCTTGATCAATAAAGAATTATTTTCTTCTTTTAAATCTTCTAATTCCAACAGAGTTGAATTATGTCTTTTTGACAGCTTATCAAGCTGTTGTTTGACTTTTTTCAACTCAGTGGTCTTAGTTTTAAAATGACCAAGAAGCTCATTGACAGATTCTATAAGTTCAGATCTTGTGAGTTCAAAATATACCTCTGTTTCATTTTCAGAGTCTGTATCTGATTCTGCCTCAGGTGTCTCTTTAACAGATTCGGTTGTAGCCATTAGTCCAACAGCTACATTGGCTTCACCATCAGCATCATCATCTTCAGATCCTGACTCATTATCAAGATCTTCCCAGGTGGCCATCAGACTTTTCTTGATCTGCTTCTTAAACTTGCTTGACTTGAAGGTTGGCCTTTTTGACTTGGATTTCTCCTTCTGCAGTTCTGGACACTCAGCAATAAAATGTCCAGTTTTCTTGCAGTTGAAGCAACCTTTCTGATCCTCCTTTTTGAACCCCTTCCCACTGCTCTTGCTCAGAAATCTCTTGTTCTTCTTAGCAAGGTACTGCATTCTGCTTGAAAGCATAGCCATTTCCTTTGCTACATCAGGATCCTCCTCTGAGCTTTCAGAAGCTGAAGACTCATTTTCAGATTCTTCAACCTTGAGAGCCTTTGAAGACCTTCCTTTTGATTTTAAGGCAATGGTTTTGGATTTTCTTGCAGAATCATGTTCATTGAGACTTAACTCATGAACCTTGAGTGAGCTTACAAGATCTTCAACACTTAAAGTGTTTAAATCTTTAGCCTCCTCAATAGCAGTGACCTTTGGTCTCCATCTAGAGGGTAAGCTCCTTAAAATCTTGCTAACATGATCAGAAGCTATGTAGCTCTTCTTCAGTATCTGAAGACCAGATACTAGAGTTTGAAATCTTGAGTACATCTGCTCAATACTTTCATCCTCTTTCATCTTAAATAGTTCATATTTATGAACTAATAGAAGAGCTTTAGCTTCCCTGACCTTTTTGCTTCCTTCGTAGTTAGCACAGAGAGAAGCAAACATGGCTCTAGCAGTAGATTTGTCACTCATCTTCATGTATTCCGTTTTAGGAATAGCAGTGACAAGAGCCCCTCTGATGATATGATGTTTCTTATAGATTTTCTTTTGAGCAGCAGTGTGAAGTTTGCGGTCAATGGCAGCACCTTCGTCATCAAGTTGTAAGTCACCAACACCATCTTCAAGTATGTCCCAGAGTTCTTCATCAAGACCCATGACATAACTATAGAAGTTGGTTTTCCACCAAGAAAATTCTTCAGGATCACCATTGAACTTAGGAATTTTTCCATAATCAGCCTTTCTACTGTTGTTATTGGATCCATATCCATATGGTATAGCAGCACCAGAAGTGGCACCAGAAGAAGACGGTTCGCTGGAAGACATGTTTTTCTCTGGATCTTTTCTGTTACACGGTTAAGTGCTAAGACAACAGAGCCGGAGCTCTGATACCAACTGAAAGTGAGAAACAAGAAGGGGGGGTTGAATTGAGTTTTCTTTTCGCAACTCTTGAAGAGTGAGAATCTAATTCCTTTTACTCAGAGTCTGAATGAGATCAGAGTCTGATAGGAGATTAGGTTCTGATTGCAGCGGAATAAACAAGAGATAAAGAGAGAATAGAGAACACAAGCAATTATACAGGTTCCTTCCACAAACCGGAAGTAGTCCTGTCTCCCTTGTACTTCCAAGGAGAGTTCACTAAAATGTAATATCAAATTACAAGTTGCTCAAACACACAGTATGAGACTTCCTTGCTCAAGCTCACAGGCGAGAGACTTCCTTGCTCAAAGACACAACTAAGAGACTTCCTATGCTCAAGGACGCAGCCAAGAGACTTCCTTTGCTCAAGCACAAAAGCAAGAGACTTTTACACAATTACAGAAAATTGAATAGAGTTGAAACACTTGACAACAATCAAAATGTGTTTCAATTACAACAAAGACAGACTCTGTTTTACACAAAAGACAGACTCTGTTTTTCTGTGAAACTTAGAGATTGTAGGATACTCAGTTTGTAAGAATCTAAGTTTATGATGTGCTTTTGTTAAGACTCAGTTGAATACGAAAGCAGCGCAATGCAGTTTTTCTATGTTATAGAGTCCCACAATTCTTCAAGTCTTCTATCCTTTATATAGGCGTAGGAAAGAGACATTGAGTCATCCAGCGCATCAGGATGATTTCTGAAGCTTGATCAATGACTGTTGATCTGTTGCTTGATTTGGTAATAGTCCTTCAATAGCATCATTTGAATTCCATTCCCTTTGAGGATTAATACCGGTAGACACAGTTGCCAAACTGTACGTGGTAGTGGAGTAGTGGAAACAGAGTTCGTACAACGTACTCTGTACTGGCCTGCAATCTTTGTCTTTGTGCTTCCCACGCTCAAGTTGACTTAGAAGCTAGCCGTTACTCCATTAGAGTTTCTTTGTGCATAGCAGTGCAGTAGAGATCACTGTTAGGAGATTATCAAATTTGTGGCTTCAGACTCACTGTAGCACTAAGCTTCTGATAATCTTCAGACTCTCTTGGTTTTTAGATTCTGATGGTCTTCAGACTCTGATACAGTCTTCAGACTCTCTTCAGCACAGTCTTCAGACTCTCTTCAATACAGTCTTCAGACTTTCTTCAGCACAGTCTTCAGACTCTCTTCGAAACAGTCTTCAGACTCTCTTCAGCACAGTCTTCAGACTCTCTTCGAAACAGTATCATAAGCAACAAGCTTCTATGGATTTATTGCTCTTTAACATTGTTCAAACAGAATGCTTTCTAAGATACAAATCTTAATTGATATCCTGCATACTTAAACAAATATTAGCAATATCCAATTGACAACTTTTTAATACCTTGTTATCATCAAAACTCAAAACGTGGTATTGCTGAACACCTTTGTTCCAACATGCTTCTCTCTGTGCTAACTACGAAGGAAGCAAAAAGGTCAGGGAAGCTAAAACTCTTCTATTAGTTCATCAATATGAACTATTTAAGATGAAAGAAGATGAAAGTATTGAGCAGATGTACTCAAGATTTCAAACTTTAGTATCTGGTATTCAGATATTGAAGAAGAGTTACATAGCTTCTGATCATGTTAGCAAGATTTTAAGGAGCTTACCCTCTAGATGGAGACCAAAGGTCACTGCAATCTAGGAGACTAAAGATTTAAACACTTTAAGTGTTGAAGATCTTGTAAGCTCACTCAAGGTTCATGAGTTACGTCTCAATGAACATGATTCTGCAAGAAAATCCAAAACCATTTCCTTAAAATCAAAAGGAAGGTCTTCAAAGGCTCTCAAGGTTGAAGAGTCTGAAAATGAGTCTTCAGCTTCTGAAAGCTCAGAGGAGGATCCTGATGTTGCAAAGGAAATGGCTATGCTTTCAAGCAGAATGCAGTACCTTGCTAAGAAGAACAAGAGATTTCTGAGCAAGAGCAGTGGGAAGGGGTTCAAAAAGGAGGATCAGAAAGGTTGCTTCAACTGCAAGAAAACTGGACATTTTATTGCTGAGTGTCCAGAACTGCAGAAGGAGAAACCCAAGTCAAATAGGTCAACCTTCAAGTCAAGCAAGTTTAAGAAGCAGATCAAGAAAAGTCTGATGGCCACCTGGGAAGATCTTGATAATGAGTCAGGGTCTGAGGATGATGATGCTGATGGTGAAGCAAATGTAGCTGTTGGACTAATGGCTACAACCGAATCTGTTAAAGAGACACCTGAGGCAGAATCAGATGCAGACTCTGAGAATGAAACAGAGGTATATTCCGAACTCACAAGATCTGAACTTATAGAATCTGTCAATGAGCTTCTTGGTCATTTTAAAAGTTAAGACCACTGAGTTGAAGAAAGTCAAACAACAGCTTGATAAGCTGTCAAAAAGACATAATTCAACTCTGTTGAAATTAGAAGATTTAAAGGAAGAAAATATTTCTTTATTGATCAAGAAGTGTAGCTGTAAATACTTAATTGAGCAAGATGTTGCTCTGCAAGAATTTATTGCTACTGGAATTGACAGATCAAGGGTTGCCTCCATGATCTATAGCACGTATCAGAACAGAGGACAGGGTCTTGGATTCATTGGAGGAAACTCAAATGAAATGACTCTGAAACCTGGTCCTGATGGAGCCAGAAAGGCATTGGAAAAGCACTTTGTAAGAGAGTCTGATGAAGTCAACACAATGACTCATTCAGAACCTACAACCTTTACTTCTAAGGTTCTGACTAAGTCAAAATTTCAGAATGTTAAGGTAAAGGGTCTGAAAAACTTTGAACCCAAAGCTTTAAAGTCTCAGACTCTGAAACATTCAAAGTCTGATAAACAGACTCTGAAAAAGCTAGAGTCTGAAAAACCAAAGCCTAAGTTTCAAAGAAGAGAAATTGTGAAAGGTAAGTTGAAACCTAAACCAAACGGTTCTAAACCCAAGGTATGGGAGAAAACATTGCCAATGACTTCAAGACGTAACTTACAAAAGGAGTTCAATGGTTCTAAGACTAACCAAAAAGGACCCATAAGAATATGGGTACCTAAGTCTGAAATTATTGATGCTGCAGGTATGTCTAAAAGGACTAGAAAAGCACAAGGCTTGGTACCTGGACAGTGGTTGCTCACGTCACATGACGGGAGAAAGGTTTATGTTCCTAACCCTAACCATGAAAGAGGGAGGAACTATGGGATTTGGAGGAAACCAGACTGGCAAAATCATTGGTACTGGAACCATTGGTAACTCTCTAATCTCAATCAGTAATGTGTGGTTCGTTGATGGACTTAAACATAACTTACTAAGCATAAGTCAATTATGTGACAGTGGTTATGATGTATTGTTTAATAAGAACAACTGCACAGTGGTTAACAAGGATGATCAGTCCATAGTCTTCAAGGGAAAACGAAGAAACAATGTATACAAGATAAAATTCTCAGAATTGACTGATCAGAAGGTAATGTGCCTTCTCTCAATGGGTGATAAGAAGTGGATGTGACATAGACGTTTGGGACATGCTAACTGGAGATTAATCTCTAAGATTAGCAAGTTACAACTTGTCAAAGGCCTACCAAACATTGACTATCACTCAGATGCTCTTTGCGGAGCATGTCAGAAAGGGAAAATTGTCAAGAGTCCCTTCAAGCCGAAATGAATTGTTTCAACTTCCAGACCCTTGGAGTTACTTCATATTGACTTATTTGGACCAGTTAACACTGCATCCTTATATGGAAGTAAATATGGACTAGTTATTGTTGATGACTACAGCAGATGGTGTTGGGTTAAATTTCTGAAAACTAAAGATGATTCATATTATGTGTTTAGTAAATTCTGCATCCAAATTCAATCAGAGAAGGAAATGAAAATCTTGAAAGTCAGAAGTGATCATGGAGGAGAATTTGAAAATGAACCGTTTGAGGTTTTCTGTGAAAAACATGGAATTATTCATGAATTCTCTGCACCTAGAACTCCACAACAAAATGGAGTTGTAGAGAGAAAGAACAGAACCTTACAAGAGATGGCTAGAACCATGATCCATGAGAACAATCTGGCTAAGCATTTTTGGGCAGAAGCAGTAAACACAGCTTGTTATGTTCAGAACAGAATCTATATTAGATCTCTGTTGAACAAAACAGCTTATGAACTCTTTAAAGGAAGAAAACCCAACATATCTTATTTTCATCAGTTCGGATGTACGTGTTATGTCCTGAACAACAAAGTCTACCTAAAGAAATTTGATGCCAAAGCTCAAAAGGGAATCTTTTTAGGTTACTCTGAACGCTCTAACACATACAGGCTGTATAATTCAGAAACACAATGTGTGGAAGAATCTATGCATGTAAGATTCGATGACAAAGAGCCTGGAAGTGAAACTCCAGTGCAAGATGAAAGTCATGAAGAATCTCAAGATTCTGATGATAACTCAGAATCTGATCAGATTCCAGAATCTGAAGATACTTCAGAAGCTGGAACAACCCCTGAAGTTCCTAATGAAGAAGCTTCTGATGAAGCTCAAGATGGTTCTCTGCAAGCTAGTCAATCCAAACAATCTTTCAAATACAAGTCTTCACATCCAGAAGATCAGATAATTGGCAATAAAGAAAGTCCTATGAGAACAAGATCGCATTTCAGACAAGAAGAGTCTACTTTAGGATTATTATCTGTTATTGAACCAACTTCTGTTGAAGAAGCTCTTGGAGATGAAGGATGGATTCTAGCAATGCAAGAAGAACTGAATCAATTCAAAAGGAATGAAGTATGGAATCTAGTAGCTAAGCCTAATCACAAGAACATCATTGGAACCAAGTGGGTGTTCAGAAATAAGCTTAGTGAACAAGGAGAAGTAATCAGAAACAAGGCCAGACTTGTTGCGCAGGGCTACAGTCAGCAAGAAGGCATTGATTACACAGAAACTTTTGCTCCAGTTGCAAGATTGGAAGCAATCAGGTTACTTATTTCCTATGCAGTTAATCACAACATAACTTTGTATCAAATGGACGTTAAGAGTGCATTTCTTAATGGTGTAATTTCTGAAGAAGTATATGTCAAACAACCTCCTGGCTTTGAAGATTTAAAGCATCCAGAGCATGTTTATAAATTAAAGAAATCACTTTATGGCTTGAAACAAGCTCCCAGAGCTTGGTATGAAAGACTGAGTAATTTCTTGATTCAAAACAACTTTGAACGAGGATAAGTATACACTACTCTATTCAGAAAGACTCTGAAGAAAGACATTCTTGTAGTTCAGATTTATGTTGATGATATTATTTTTGGTTCTACGAATAGTTCACTTTGCAAAGAGTTTTCGAAAGTAATACAGGATGAATTTGAAATGAGCATGATGGGAGAATTGAAGTTCTTTCTTGGAATTCAAATCAACCAATGCAAAGATGGAGTCTACGTTCATTAGTCCAAGTATACGAAAAAGCTTCTGAAGAAGTTCAATCTTGAGGACTGCAAAGAAATGAATACTCCAATGCATCCAACCTGCACTCTGAGCAAAGAAGATCAAGGAACCAAAGTTGATCAGAAGTTGTATAGAGGTATGATTGGTTCTTTGTTATACCTAACTGCATCCAGACCAGATATTTTATACAGTGTATGTTTGTGTGCAAGGTTTCAATCAGATCCTAGAGGGTCTCACTTAACTGCTGTTAAGAGAATCTTTAGATATCTGAAAGGAACTACTAATCTTGGACTTCTTTACAAGAAATCCTCTGACTACAAGCTAGTTGGATTCTGTGATGCTGATTATGCTGGAGACAGGATTGAAAGAAAATCTACCAGTGGCAATTGTCAATTCTTGGGAGAGAATCTGATATCCTGGGCTAGAAAGAGGCAAGCAACCATTGCTCTGTCTACAGCTGAAGCAGAATACATCTCAGCTGCTAGTTGTTGTACACAGCTACTCTGGATGAAACATCAGCTTGAGGACTATCAAATAACTGAAAACCATATCCCAATTTATTGTGATAATACAGCAGCTATATGTTTGTCTAAGAATCCAACTCTGCATTCAAGAGCAAAGCATATTGAGATTAAACATCATTTTATAAGAGACTATGTTCAAAAAGGAATTTTAGATATCCAATTCATTGATACTGATCATCAATGGGCTGATATATTTACTAAACCCTCATAAAGAAAAATTTGAACATGTGTTATGTCTCTGGGTAATATGCGCCTCTGAAAACAGAATTCAGACTCTGAAAATATTCAAAAGCTATCTGGGAATCAGACTCTCTTTTGGAGATTCTGATTAAAGTTTCTGGTAAAATATTCAGACTCTGGTAAGGAATCTTTAGACTCTCAGAAGCTTGTATTAGTGGAAGCGTGACTGTTAAGTTCAGTAACACCTGCCCCACTATGGTGACAGTTACTTTACTGTTTCTCAGACGTGGCCTGTCTGTATTGGGTAAGAACTCAAAGGGCAATGATTTCATTATGTTAAACAAGTTACCTTCGCTTTGTCCCAATACGTTTACGGCTGCATGCTATATGTATTTATTGTTTGTGTTTGTTTGTCCCCTACTCTTTCCAAACAGTTTTCAAACATTTTCTCTATAAATACATAACACACACAACTCTCTTCTCTTTTCACTCTATGATTTTCTCTCTGAACAAATTTCTTGTTTTTCAATACTTTGCAAAACCTTTTCTTTTGTTCTCAAATCAAACTCTTAGTAAACCCTAATGGCAAGTGATCTCATCCAATCTGGTGTTATAATCAAGTCCGGAGGTTCGTATGTTATCAAACCCAGAACAATGAACATCATCAAGGAGACTCTGGAAATTCAAGTTGAATCTCCAGTAGATTTTGGTTCACTCAGTCGTCATGGAGTTGACGTTGCACCTCATTTCTTATCACAAGGAATGATGAGATACTTTGGTATGTTGAATGGACCAACATATATGGAGCTTGTTAGAGATTTTTGGGTTAGGTCAGAAGTCTACGACAAAGCTGAAGCTACTTTGGAAGAAACAGTAGCAATCTCAAACAACCCCAGTCTTGCTGGCAAAAACAGAGACCAAATGGGTTTAAAACCATACAATGGTCTTGAAATAAGGTCTGCTGTGATGGGAATTCCTATAGTTATCACTGAAGAGGTGGTAGCCAGGGCTTGTCGGATGGAGAGCGCTGGTAAATTTCAGTGGAATGTCAACAAGAAAAGTGAATGGGCTGTTGTCTACAACAAGTTGTTATTTGAAGGGAGACCCTCAAATAAATTGGTGGATATGCATCCTGAGCATAGGGTGCTTCTGAAGATTATACTGGACAGTATGCTTTAGAAAGGAGGAGGAACATATACATTATCTGTGGATCACAAAGTTCTTATTTATTTTCTTATCAACAAAATAAAGATCAACTTCCCCAGATATGTGATGCACCACATGTGTTGGGCCATCAAGAAGAGTCAATCGGAAACCAGGAGGCAAGTTCCTTTTGGAAGATTAATATCTGAGATTCTGTATCAAGGAGGTCTTTTGAAGGTCTTATCAGAATCTGGTGTGGTATCAGATATTCATTTAGGAACTGTGACCGGTAGAATCATCAATGGCAAGACTCTACAGTACATGAAGATTGTCAAGAGATTCAATCCCTCTAAGCATGATATGAGAGAATCCTATGTACAATCTGATTTGATGATGGACTTCCCTCCCATATCCAAAGAAGATAATCCTGAAGTTCTTGCTAGATTTGTGGTGGATTACTTCAAGGAGACTGGTAGAATAATCAACTATTCTGCTATCCCTGAGACTGCTGGAGGAGGCCCTCTTAAGGTCAAAGGAAAAAGGACCAAGGAAGTGGTTCTCAAGGAAGAGGAAGAGAAGAAGGAGCCTCTCAAGAAAAAGATCAAATCTTCTGCTCTTCCTGGAGTTTCAATTGGTTCAACTTCTGCATCTTCTGCACTTCGTGAAAATAAGGATGGGAAGAAGGCTAAGAAAGATGAGAAGAAGGCTAAGAAAGCTGAGAAGAAAGCAATAGTAGGCAAAGCTGACAGAGACTATGACAAGTTAGCTCAAGATATTGCTGATGCTGACTCTGGAGGTGAAGAGAGTCAGATCAAGAAGAGAAAGGTGGATGTGATTCCTGTGGCTAAGGATGTAGCACAGAAGATAGGTACTTCTGTATCTATGATTGAGGATAAACACACTGCTAGCAAGGTTATGGAAGCAGATTTGATTGCTGAAGATTTGAAGGAAGAGACTGTCAAGGAAGCTGCTAAGTTGCTTGCTTCTGCTCTTAAACAGAAGAGTACTTCAGAACCTGCAGAAGCTGAGTTATCAGAAGCTACTGTGTCTGATCATTTTGCCTCTCTAGAAGCTGGCATTGGCACCTCTGGCAACGTGGCATATAGCTCATCTTCTTCTTTGAATCATGAGTCAGAATCAGATTAAGAATCGGACAACAAACCCTTGAGCCAAATTCTTCCATCTCTCAAAAATTCATCTCCCTCACCAATCAAAACCATATCATCCCATAACCCACTTGACCAGGCAGTAGTTGATTATGTTGATTCAACTATGGACAGAGTAATTCAAGACACAATCACAGTGTCTATGAATCTTCCTGCTGACCATCCTGCTCAACCTTCATTTCTCAAACCACTTCAGGTAATTCAACCTTCTGAAAAACCTGAAGCAACCATTCAATCCAAACAACCATCCCCCCAAACTGAAACCATTTGTGTAGACTCTCCAGACACTCTAGATTCTCTTGAAAAACATCTAGGGGGAGAACTACCAAAAACCCCTGCAAAATCCAAAACAACAAAAGCTACTTCATCCGTTTCCAAACCAGACCCTGTACCTGAACCTACAGAGAATCTGACCTTAGCTTCTGTTAAACCTTCAGAACCTGCTGTTGAACCAGCTTCAAAAAATCCAGAACAAGTCTCTGATATTGTATCAGAAACTGTAACAGCATGTAAAGCTACGACCAGAAGAGTTTCTCAACCACTTTGTGATCCTATAACCTTTTTCTCTTTTGAAACTTTTCTAGCTTTGAGAGCTTCTCTACCCTCAACCTCTGAACCTCAAACTGACTTATTTGATTCAAATGAGATTGATGAGTTTTATGCCTCTTCATGCAATAAGCTCAAAGAAGTCATTGAGCAAAGGCATATACCAATACTCAATGTGAGCTATGAGGACAAGTTCTCTACAGTGAAGACTGAGTTTTTGGATTTTATCACCAAAATTCAAAAAGTTGCTGCTAGGGAACAAGCTCTTATCACTGCCAAGCATGTTGAAGAAGTAAAGCGGGCTGAGATAGTTGTAGCTCTGGAAAATGCTCCTATTCTGAGGATAAGAGATACACCCTTCTTTGATGAGGATCAGTATATTCCTAGAGAATCAGTGGCTTACAATTCTTTGAAGAGGAAGTTGTATAGAATTCAAGAAGAAGCTAGACTAGAAAGAGAAGCACATTTGCAAAGAACTGAGGCTCTGGAAGAGATGGTAAAAAAACAGCAAGAGGATCTCCAGAAACTGATGGATCATCTTGCCAAACAAAACCAACCTTAGTTTAATTTTGTTTTGTTTATTTTTTTGTAATTTTTTTTCTGAACTTGTTTTTACTTACAATTTATTCAAGTTTTTTTTATTCTACTTTGCATTCTATTTCTTTTATGCTCCGAATCTTCTATGTTTTCCCTCTGAATCTCTTTCTTCTTTAAAACATGTTTACACCCTTACCTTAAGTCATTTAAAAAGGGGGAGGAACCATGTTCTAAACTTTTTTTGTTGATGACAAAAGGGGGAGAAGGGAAAATATTTATGTCAGGGAGGAGAGAAAGCCTTCTTTAATTACATTGCATGTATATGTTAAAGGGAAATCTACGAAAGGTGCTTAGTTAGACTCTGAGCCCTGTTTAAGAATCAATTTACTAAATATTCTGAGTATGAATTTGATTGCTTTTGAAAAACAATTTAATTAACCTGGATAGAACTCAAGATGAGCTTACAAACCTCAACTTAAGAACTATCAGACTCAGGGGGAGTCAGAGCTTACATACCTCAGACTCTGAGCTTACAAACCTCAGAACCCTTTTAGTCAACTTGTTAATTAGATTAACAACAATTGATCTTTTAAATACTAATGTTTGTCATCATCAAAAAGGGGGAGATTGTTGGAACAAAGGTGTTCAGCAATACCACGTTTTGAGTTTTGATGATAACAAGGTATTAAAAAGTTGTCAATTGGATATTGCTAATATTTGTTTAAGTATGCAGGATATCAATTAAGATTTGTATCTTAGAAAGCATTCTGTTTGAACAATGTTAAAGAGCAATAAATCCATAGAAGCTTGTTGCTTGTGATTCTGTTTCGAAGAGAGTCTGAAGACTGTGCTGAAGAGAGTCTGAAGACTGTATCGAAGAGAGTCTGAAGACTGTTCCAAAGAGAGTCTGAAGACTGTATCAGAGTCTGAAGACCATCAGAATCTGAGAACCTAGAGAGTCTGAAGATTATCAGAAGCTTAGTACTACAGTGAGTCTGAAGCCACAAATTTGATGATCTGCTAACAGTGATCTCTACTGCATTGCTATGCACAAAGAAACTCTAATAAAGTAACGGCTAGCTTCTAAGTCAACTTGAGCGTGGGAAGCACAAAGACAAAGATTGCAGGCCAGTACAGAGTACGTTGTACGAACTCTGTTTCCACTACTCCACTACCACGTACAGTTTGGCAACTGTGTCTACCGGTATTAATCCTCAAAGGGAATGGAATTCAAATGATGCTATTGAAGGACTATTACCAAATCAAGCAACAGATCAACAGTCATTGATCAAGCTTCAGAAATCATCCTGATGCGCTGGATGACTCAATGTCTCTTTCCTACGCCTATATAAAGGATAGAAGACTTGAAGAAGTGTTGGACTCTACAACTTAGAAAAACTGCATTGCGCTGCTTTCGTATTCAACTGAGTCTTAACAAAAGCACATCATTAACTTAGATTCTTACAAACTGAGTATTCTAGAATCTCTAAGTTTCACAGAAAATCAGAGTCTGTCTTTTGTGTAAAACAGAGTCTGTCTTTGTTGTAATTGAAAAACATTTTGATTGTTATCAATTGTTTCAACTGTATTCAATTTTCTGTAATTGTGTAAAAGTCTCTTGCTTTTGTGCTTGAGCAAAGGAAGTCTCTTGGCTGCGTCCTTGAGCATAGGAAGTCTCTTAGTTGTGTCTTTGAGCAAGGAAGTCTCTCGCCTGTGTGCTTGAGCAAGGAAGTCTCATACTGTGTGTTTGAGCAACTTGTAATTTGATATTACATTTTAGTGAACTCTCCTTGGAAGTACAAGGGGGACAGGACTACTTCCGGTTTGTGGAAGGAACCTATATAATTGCTTGTGTTCTCTGTTCTCTCTTTATCTCTTGATTATTCCGCTGCAATCAGAACCTAATCTTCTATCAGACTCTGATCTCATTCAGACTCTGAGTTTAAAGGAATTAGATTCTCACTCTTCAAGTGTTGCGAAAAGAAAACACAATTCAACCCCCCCTTCTTGTGTTTTTCTCACCTTCATGCTCAACGACAAAGAATGCAGTATAGTATAGAGTACGTGTGTACGAACTCTGTTTCCACTACTCCACTACCTCGTACAGTTTGGCAACTGTGTCTACCGGTATTAAGCTTCAAAAGGAATGGAATTCAAAATATGCATTTGAAGGACTATTACCATATCAAGCAACAGATCAACAGCTATTCATCAAGCTTCCAGAATTCACTTGATGTGCTGGATTGTCTCAACATCTCTCTCCAACGCCTATACAAAGGATAGAACACTTGAAGAATTGTGGGACTCTACAACTGAAAAACTACGTTGCTAAGCTATTGTTTTCTTACTAAGTCAAAACCAGAAACACATCAACAACTTAGATTATTCTTACAAATTGTGTATTCTAGAATCTTTAAGTTTATAAGAAAAACAGAGTCTTTCTTTGTTTAAAATAGAGTCTATCTTTGTTTTGTAATTGGAACACATTTGATTGTTTATCAAGTGTTTCAACTCTATTCAATTTTCTGTAAATTGTGTGAGAAGTATCTTGGTTGTGTCCTTGAGCAAAGAAGTCTCTTAGTTGTGTCTTTAAGCATTGGAAGTTTCTTGCCTGCGTGCTTGAGCATTGGAAGTCTCTTACTGTGTGTTTGAGCAACTTGTAATTGTTATTACATTTTAGTGGAACTCTCCTTGAAAGTGCAAGGGGGACAGGACTACTTCCGGTTTGTGGAAGGAACCTGTATAATTGCTTGTGTTCTCTTCTTCTCTCTATCTCTTGTTTATTTCCGTTGCAACAGAATCTGATCTCCCATCTGACTCTGAATCCATTCAAACTCTGATCCTACAGAATCAGATTCTTACTCTTCAAGAGTTGCGAAAAGTAAACACGATTCAACCCCCCCTTCTTGTGTTTTTCTCACCTTCACGCTCAACGACAAAGAATGCAGTATAGTACAGAGTACGTGTGTACGAACTCTGTTTCCATTACTCCACTACCTCGTACAGTTTGGCAACTGTGTCAACCGGTATTAAGCTTCAAAAGGAATGGAATTCAAAATATGCATTTGAAGGACTATTACCATATCAAGCAACAGATCAACAGCTATTCATCAAGCTTCCAGAATTCACTTGATGTGATGGATTGTCTCAACATCTCTCTCCAACGCCTATACAAAGGATAGAACACTTGAAGAATTGTGGGACTCTACAACTGAAAAACTACGTTGCTAAGCTATTGTTTTCTTACTAAGTCAAAACCAGAAACACATCAACAACTTAGATTATTCTTACAAATTGTGTATTCTAGAATCTTTAAGTTTATAAGAAAAACAGAGTCTTTCTTTGTTTAAAATAGAGTCTATCTTTGTTTTGTAATTGGAACACATTTGATTGTTTATCAAGTGTTTCAACTCTATTCAATTTTCTGTAAATTGTGTGAGAAGTATCTTGGTTGTGTCCTTGAGCAAAGAAGTCTCTTAGTTGTGTCTTTAAGCATTGGAAGTTTCTTGCCTGCGTGCTTGAGCATTGGAAGTCTCTTACTGTGTGTTTGAGCAACTTGTAATTGTTATTACATTTTAGTGGAACTCTCCTTGAAAGTGCAAGGGGGACAGGACTACTTCCGGTTTGTGGAAGGAACCTGTATAATTGCTTGTGTTCTCTTCTTCTCTCTATCTCTTGTTTATTTCCGTTGCAACAGAATCTGATCTCCCATCTGACTCTGAATCCATTCAAACTCTGATCCTACAGAATCAGATTCTTACTCTTCAAGAGTTGCGAAAAGTAAACACAATTCAACCCCCCCCCCCCTTCTTGTGTTTTTCTCTCCTTTAGACGTCTCTCCTCATTTCTTAGCACAAGGAATGATGAAGTACTTTGGTATGTTGAATGGACCAACATATCAAGAACTGGTTAGAGACCTCTGGGTGAGGGCTGATGTTTTTGACAAAGATGATGCAATCATCGAAGAAACTGCTGCAATCATGAACAACCCCTCTTTGGCTAACAAAAGCAGGAAGCAAATGGGTCTGAGACCGTACAATGGTCTAGAAATAAGATCTGCTGTGATGGGGATTCCAATCCTTTTCAACGAAGAAATAGTTGCCAGGGCATGCAGGGTAACAAATGAAGGAAAATTTCAGTGGAACGTGGATAAGAAGAGTGAATGGATGAGCATCTGCAACAAACTCTTGTTTGAAGGAAGACCTTCAAATAAGTTGGTAGACATGCATCCAGAACATAGGATGCTTATGAAGATCATTCTCGACAGTATGCTTCAGAAAGGTGGAGGAACAGACACTCTGTCTGCGGATCATAAGGTGCTTCTGTACTTTTTGATCAAAAAGAAGAAGATTAACTTTCCAAGATACGTGATGCACCACATGTGCTGGGCCATCAGGGAAGGCCAGATCAAATCCAGAAGACAAGTTCCTTTTGGAAGATAGATCTCTGAGATTTTGTATCAAGGAGGCCTCTTGAAGGTCTTGACAGAATCTGGTGTTGTATCAGACACTCAGCTTGGAACAGTAACAGGGAGAATCATTAACGGCAAGACTTTTCAATACATGAAGATTGTCAAGAAGTACAATCCTTCTAATCTAGATATGAAGGAGTCTTCCGTACAATCTGATATGATGATGGACTTCCCCCCTATTTCCAAAGAAGACAATCCTGAAGTCCTTACAAGATTTGTAGTAGATCACTACAATGAGACTGGTAGAATAATCAACTATTCTGCCATTCTTGAGACTGCTGGAGGAGGACCTTTAAAGGTAAAAGGCAAAAGGACCAAGGATGTTAATCTAGAAGAGGAGGAAGAGAAGCAAGAACCTCCTAAAAAGAAGAATAAGTCCAAATTAACAGCTCTTCCAGAACTGACTATTGGTGCCTCTGAAACCATAGATCCTATGTCTCTATCTGTCTCTCCTGCATCGAAGGAAATTAAGGAAAGGATAAAGATAACAAAGGACGAGAAGAAGGCAAAGGATGAGAAGAAAGCCAAGAAAGGCAAAGTTGACAGAGATCACAAAAGGCTGGTTGAAGAAATTGCTGAATTTCTTGATGCTGATTTTGATGAAGAAGAAAGTCAGGTCAAGAAAAGGAAGAAAGAAGTTGTTCATGTGGCTAAGGATGTAGCATAGAAGATAGGTACTTCTGTATCTATGGTTGAAGATGATCATGCTGCTGGCAAGGCAATGGTAGCAGAAGTTGTGACAGAAGAACTTAGAGATAAAACTGTGAAGAAAGCTTCTAAGTTGCTTGCAGCAGCTTTAAAACAGAAGGGTCTATTACCCATGCAGAAGCTGATCAATCATGAGCTACTCTGTCCGATGCTTCTGAACAAATAGCTTCTCCAGAAGCTGGCATTGGCACATTAGGTAACATTTCATTTGACTCACCTTTCTCTTCCACGAATCAAAAGTCATCACCCTCATCTGAAACTAAATCAGATAACATACCCCTTAGCAAAGCCTTTCCATCCCTTCGAAATAAAACCCTCTCTCCAATCAAAACAATCTCATCATTTGATCCTTTTGACCCAAGAATAGGTGAATACGTTGATTCAACTATTGACAGGGTTATTCAAGATACCATCACAGTGTCTCTGAACTTACCCTCTGACCATCCTGCTCAACCATCTTTTCTCAAACCACTTCAGGCAATTCACCCTACTGAAAAACCTGAAGAACCCATTCAATCTTCTCAACCATCTCCTTAACAAAAAACAATCTTTGTAGACTCTCCAGATACCCTAGATTCTCTTGAGAAACACCTAGGAGGAGAACTACCAAAGACCCCTACAAAATCCAAAACAACCAAGACCACATAATCTGTTTCAAAACCAGACTTTGTACCTCAACCTGAACCAGAAATTCAAACCATAGCTTCAAACAAACCAGTTACTGTAACTGAAAAGGAACCAGTCTCTGAGACTCTGGAACAAGTTTCTGATGTCATTCCAGACCCAAAACCTGTAACAGAATGCATAACAGAGCCTGATGTCAAACTATTGTAACTGGCTTCCAAACCTTACAAACAGTCTTAGCTTCTGAACCTTCAACTTCATCTGAGCCAAACCAAACTCTAATTCCTTACAACCTCTTTGATTCGTTGAGAATAGATGAGTTCTATGGAATGTCAAGCTCAAAGACATTATTGAGCAAAGATTTGTGCAAATCCTCAATGTAAGCTATGAGGATAAATTTGCTGCTTTGAAGAATGAAATTGTGGATTTTGTCACTAAGATTCAGAAGGCTGCAGCAAAAGAACAAGTTATCGTTCTTGCCAAACATATGGAAGAAATCAAGAAAGCTGAGATAACAAAGGCTAAGAAGAAGGCTCCTGTTCTGCAATTGGCAAAAAAATCATTCTTTGATGCTGATCAATACAATCCAAGAGAAACAGTGGTTTATGATTCTCTAAGAAGAAGGCTTCATAGAGTTCAAGAAGAAGCTCAACTTGAAAGAGAAGCTCATCTCAGGAGAACAAAAGCTCTTGAAGAAATAGTCAAGAAACAGCAAGAGGATCTTCAGAAATTGATGGATCACATTGCCAAACAAAACCAACCTTAGTTGCACACCTAGTGTTTAATTTGTTTTATTTTTCTTGTACTCTTATTTGCTGTTTTTCTATTGACTTCTGAACATTTACTTCGTTATAATCATTTAAGTTTTTTTTACTTCTGATAGTTTTCTACTTCGTTATAATCATTTATCTAATTATATCTGAAGTCTAACTATCGTATCTTACTTAGAATCTGTCATGTTTTAACAGACTCTAATATGTTTTTGCTCTAAATCTTCTCTTCTCATTTTCTCTAAAAAAAAATTCCCTCACTTGAAGTCGTATAAAAAGGGGGAGAAACTTGGCTTTAAACCTTTTTGTTGATGACAATAGGGGGAGAAAGATCAGTGAGTATTTTTTTTAAGTTATTCATGTTAAGTATGAAAAAAAGGGAAGTTTGCGATAGGTACTTCGTTAAATTCTGAGCCCCATTAAATTAAATTCTTCAATTTAATTTAAGAAGAATCTTCTCTCATATTTTTTTTTATTATTCTGAGATTTGATTCAGTTATTTGTGCTAAACATGAATTTATTTAACATGGATAGAACTTAGCGGGAGCTTACTAACCTCAACTTAAGGACTATCAAACTCAGGGGGAGTCAGAGCTTACAAACCTCATACCCTTTAGTCATCTTGTTAATTAGATTAACAACTATTGACCTTTTAAATACTAATGTTTGTCATCATCAAAAAGGGGGAGATAATAACAAGGGTGTTCAGCCATACCACGTTTTGAGTTTTGATGATAACAAAGTATTAAAAATTGTCAATTGGATATGCTAATATTTGTTTAAGTATATAGGATCTTAATCAAGATTTCAATCTTAGAAAGTATTCTGTTTGAACATTTTGAGAGCAAAATCAAGAGAAGCTTGTTGCTTGTTGTGCTCGTGATTTTCGGGTATCAAGATCATTAATCGGATTTGAACCTTTAATCATTGAACTCTCAACTTTTATTCGCGGGAAGGGAAAAAGTGAGTAAAAACCCTTATAAGACCTTGGATTCGGAGGTTGGTTTCGATTGTGGAAGGTGTTAAGCACCCGAACCGACTATGGTATCCCATAGGAACCTTCTATCTATTCTTAATCTTGCGCTAAATTAATTTTACTTATTGAAAAAAAAGTTTAAGAGTTTAAGTGAAAGAAAGGAGAAAGATGAAGCGTGTTTTTGGTTATTTTTATTGATTTGGAAGGGTCGAAACCCTTTGCCTACTTACCCAAATAAATCGGGATCAAAATCAAGTAGTTCAGCTTCCTCTTTTACGGTTCGGTTTCCTCTTTTACGGTTCGGTTTCCTCTTCTTCTTCTTCTTCCTTTTTCTGTTTTCCGATCTGCTTGGTTGTGGTGTTGGTTCGGATTTCCTTGGTTGTGGTGCGTTTTCGGATTTACTTGGTTGTGGTGCGTTTTCGGATTTCGAACATGGTTGTTGTTGATTCGAATTTGTGTTATGGTTGTTGAAAACTTGGTGTTCATGAATGTTCATGAATGTTCTTCATGTTCTTGAGTATTTTATGAGTTTTGATATTTTTTGAGGACTTGATATTTTTTGAGGACTTGATATTTTTTGAAAACTTGGTGATTTGGTGTTTTTTGAGGACTTGATATTTTTTGACTGATTGTGACTTCTCTGACACACTAGGGACCTATCTGACGCGTGAACAGTACATTTATAGTACAAAAGTCTCTGATACACTAAAAATGACGAAAATACCCCTGCTGTTTCTTGGAGAAAAAGTTGGACAGGACCAATGACAAATTGACAAGTGTACTGAAAGACTTAAAATAAATAAAAAAAACCAGATAAATAAATAACAACAAATAAATAAATGAAAAAAGAAATAACTAAATAAATAATTAAATGGCAAAAACAAAAATTAATAATAAAATAAAAGAAATAATAAAAATGTCCCGTCGGAACCAAAAAATGAGGTATTTTAAAATACCTCTCTGCCGAAATTTTGTCAGATACGACTAAAAGACGCGGCTTCTTTAACGCTAAATAAAATAAAAAAACAACGACGTGAATCAAAAATAAATTTTAAAAACGTAGACTTTACGATAAATAAAATATGCATAAACGAGGATAAAAAAGTACGAAATTAAAACACGAGTGACATTAAAATATAAACGACGAGAGAAAAATAAATGCGATCACAATACGAAAAAGAACCGTTATTACGGGAATTAGAGCGCGAACGAACGACTGAAAACGATCAACGTACGAAAAAAAAAAAAAAAAAATTGGTCAAAATTTGGGGTATGACAGATGCCCCTATTTAAGTTTCTCCGTCACAAGGATTTAGAAAGACGAAATTTTTTGAAACGACAGGTCGGAGAGACTTAAATATCAAGTACACCAATTTTTGAGCAACTCATAAATCGAGAAAGCTCTATGGATGTAATGATATGAGTTATCTGTTATGCAAGTACGAATGCAATGACGACGAAAATACAAACTCGAGAACCAAATAATAAGTGTTACTGGGGAGAAAAAAAAATGTATATTACCTTTACAGGGGTAACGACGAACATACGAAGGGTAAAACTGTCAATTACCTTTACTGAGGTAATGACGAACATACGAAGGGTAAAACTGTCTATTACCTTTACTGGGGTAAAGACGAACATACGAAATAAAATACCGGTCATTACCTTTACTGGGGTAAAGACGAACATACGAAGTGAAATACCGGTCATTACCTTTACTGGGGTAAAGACGAACATACGAAGTGAAATATCGGTCATTACCTTTACTGGGGTAAAGACGAACATACGAAGTGAAAAACTGTCAATTACCTTTACTGGGGTAACGACGAACATACGAAGTGAAAAACTGTCAATTACCTTTACTGGGGTAACGACGAACATACGAAGGGTAAAACTGTCAATTACCTTTACTGGGGTAACGACGAACATACGAAGGGTAAAACTGTCAATTATCTTTACTGGGGTAACGACGAACATACGAAGGGTAAAACTGTCAATTACCTTTACTGAGGTAACGACGAACATACGAAGGGTAAAAACTGTCAATTACCTTTATTGAGGTAACGACGAACATACAAAATGACATACTGGTGATGCGTTACTATTACTGAGGCAACTTAGCCAAACAAAAACAGGGTACAAACGAATACTCTTCGTACGAAATGTAGCTTAAACCAGAGATTGGGGAAAATTGAAGGGTGGGACCTGCCACTTGAAATGAACTTGATTGGTAAGCAAACCGAAATGAACACATTGGTGATGACATACTTTACTGGATACACTTGGAGTAAGACACACAGGTAAAACACATATGAATGATATCAGTATGCATGATATGTATGCATGAATGAATGAACATGTATGAAAATATACTAGTGAGACTTGATGAGACGAGATTAGGCAGGTCATAAGGGTAGTGACCCGACATTTCAGTGCCAACACTTAGCATTCTTCACTGGGGATAATATCACTGGAGAGGAATCAAATCACTATCAGAGTACCACCCATTAACCAAACCAAAGCTGGGTAAAGAACACATAACAAAAAAAACCTGGCTGAGGTCGCCATTTCTGAACTGAACCAAAGTACCTTCTCATAATCGTGCTTCACATAGTCATTGCTTTTTTTGTATTCTTTTTTCTTCTTATTTTTTTTTTGAAATCCCTAACTTTTGCCTGGACCGCCCTTTCGGGTTTTCAATCCACCGGGAATATATTCTTTTTTTTTTTTGTATGTCCCTAATTTTTGCCTGGACCGCCCTTTCGGGTTTTCGATCCACCGGGACGCTCATTTTTGGCTTAAGCTGCCCTTTCGGGTTTTCGACTTAGCGAGCTTTTCTTTTATTTTTCTCTTTTTATTTTTTGCTTCTTTTTTTTTTGCAAGACTATGATCTTCTCTGTTGAATCTACCTGTGTTTGAACGGATGTTGACATATGCTTCCATGATACATAAATCTACAGATAATATTTTTGTCATTTTTTTTGTTTTTTTCAAAAGAAAACATAAAAAGAATTTTTAAAGTTTTTACTTCAAGTATTGACGTTAAAAATGGAAGAAGAAAATTTGCATATAGAATAAACAAGAATTCCAAACAAATGCACCGGCTCAAATTAATGTAATAGGGTGGTAACCGGCCAAAGGCATGGCTCCACGGATTACAAAAGTTAGAAAATGGTAATTACATGGGAAGGTACATTGAACACAATAACCACTACATTCCCTAACAACTTTGAACCACTGTTTAGATGCTTTAGTATCGGAGGACTCCTGACAGCTAAGGTACCCCAAAAGGGTGATGCTTGATCTGATGCAGTTACTTTGTCATAGTCCTTAACTTTTGCATAGGCCGCCCTTTCGGGTTTTCGACCTATCAGGATAAACTCTTTTTTTTCAATTCTTTTTCACTTTTTTTTTTTTGTGTCTCTAATTTTTGCCTAAGCCGCCCTTTCGGGTTTTCGACTTACCGAGACGCTCTTTTTTGGTTTAGGCCGCCCTTTCGGGTTTTCGACCTACCGAGCTGTTCTTTTCATATATCTTTAGACAAAATATTTCTTGACTGCATCAGAATTCACAGAACGAGGTAAATCTTCTCCATCCATAGTTGTAAGGATTAAAGCACCACCAGAGAAAGCTCTCTTGACCACATAAGGACCTTCATAATTGGGAGACCACTTGCCCCTGGGGTCCGGTTGAAAAGATTTGATACACTTAATCACAAGGTCTCCTTCTTTGAATTCACGGGGATGAACCTTTTTGTGAAACTCCTGTTTCATCCTTGATTGATATAGTTGTCCGTGACACAAAGCGGTCATGCGTTTATCTTCAATCAAATTCAATTGATCGTACCTACTCTGGCACCATTCAGCTTCAGTTAATTCAGCTTCCATCAAGACTCTCAAAGATGGGATTTCCACCTCCACAGGGAGCACTGCTTCCATACCATATACCAAGGAGAACGGGGTTGCCCCTATTGAAGTACGCACTGAGGTACGATATCCATGTAAAGCATAGGGTAACATCTCGTGCCAATCCTTGTAGGTAACCACCATCTTTTGCACGATCTTCTTGATATTCTTATTTGCAGCCTCAACCGCATCATTCATCTGAGGTCTGTATGGAGAAGAGTTATGATGTTCAATCTTGAAGTCATCGCACAATTCTTTCATCATGTTGTTGTTCAAATTTGTACCATTATCCGTGATGATCTTGTTAGGAATACCATAACGGCAGATGATGTTATTCTTGATGAACCGAACCACTACTTGCTTGGTCACATTGGCGAAAGATGCCGCTTCAACCCACTTGGTAAAGTAATCAATAGCCACTAGTATGAAACAATGTCCATTAGAAGCTTTTGGTTCAATCCGACCAATCATATCAATGCCCCACATGGAGAAAGGCCGCGGAGAAGAGATAACGTTGAGCATAGATGGTGGTACATGGCTTTTATCTGCATAAATCTGACATTTGTGGCATTTCTTAGCATGATTATAACAATCAGTTAGCATCGTTATCCAGTAATAACCTACCCTCAATGCTTTCTTAGCCATTGCATGTCCACTGGAATGAGTGCCAAATGGACCTTCATGTATCTCATGCATCAATAAATCTGCTTCACATTCATCCACACACCTGAGCAACACTGCATCAAAGTTTCTTTTGTACAATACATCTTCATTCATGAAGAAATTACCAGACAGTCTTCTTAAAGTCTTCTTATCTTTGCGAGATGCTCCAAGCGGATACTTTTGAGTTTGAAGGAAAACCTTGATATCATGAAACCATGGCTTACCATCAGCAAGTACTTCAACTGCAAACACATAAGCGGGCCTTTCGAGGAACTGGACAATGATTAATGGCACATCATTGTGACGATTTACTTTGATCATCGAAGACAAAGTAGCCAAAGCATCTGCCATCTGATTCTCATCACGGGGAATGTGACGCAACTCCACTTTGTTAAAGAAAGTTAACAACTGTCTTGCATAATCTCTGTAAGGGATCAGACCAGCATGGTGAGTTTCCCATTTTCCTTTGATCTGATTAATCACCAAAGCTGAATCTCCACATATATCGATATTCTTAATCCTCAGATTGATTGCTACTTCAATGCCCATGATGCAAGCTTCATATTCTGCAATATTGTTTGTACAGTCAAATCGTAGCCTTGCGGTAAAAGGGATGTGAGTACCCTCAGGTGTGACGAGGATGGCCCCGACTCCATTACCATAGGCATTGACGGCCCCATCAAAAATCAAACCCCATTTAAATTCAGGATCTGGACCTTCACCAAACAACGGTTCATCACAATCTTTCATCTTCAAATACATGACCTCTTCATCAGGGAAATCAAACTTAACAGATTGGTAATCTTCAACCGGTTGATGAGCCAAGTGATCTGCAAGGATACTCCCTTTGATTGCTTTCTGAGTATGGTATTCAATATCAAATTCGGCCAACAACATCTGCCAACGAGCAATTCTTCCTGATATCGAGGACTTCTCCATGAGATACTTGATTGGATCCATTTTGGATATCAACCAAGTGGTATGATTGATCATATAGTGCCGAAGACGTTTGGTAGCCCAGGCTAAAACACAACAAGTCTTCTCGAGTGCTGAGTATCGGGATTCACAATCTGTGAACTTCTTGCTTAAGTAATAGATTGCATGCTCTTTTCTACCAGTTTCATCTTGTTGTCCGAGTACACAACCCATGAAATCTTCTAACACAGTCAAGTACATGATCAACGGTCTTCCTTCAACTGGAGGGACAAGAATTGGAGGTTCTAACAAATACTCCTTGATGCTATCGAAGGCTCTCTAGCAATCTTCCGTCCAAACGATCCCTTGATCTTTTCGGAGCAGCTTGAATATCGGCCCACAAGTAGCAGTCATGTTAGAGATAAACCTGGAGATATAATTCAGTCTTCCGAGAAAACCTCTGACTTGGTTCTCTGTTTTTGGAACGGGCATATCCCGGATGGCTCTGACTTTGTCGGGATCTACTTCATTGCCCTTCTGACTAACAATGAAGCCTAAAAGTTTCCCTGATCGGACACCGAAAGTACATTTATTAGGATTCAAACGGAGCTTGTATTTTATCAACCGTTGGAACATCTTCGACAGATACTCAACATGTTCTTCTTCAGTACCAGACTTGACAATCATATCATCCACGTAAACTTCTACCTCTTTGTGCATCATATATCATGGAATATCTTGGTCATACCCCTCTGATAAGTGGCACCAGCATTTATCAAACCAAATGGCATTACTACATAGCAGAAAGCACCCCACGGCGTGATGAAAGATGTCTTTTCTCTATCTTCAGGAGCCATCTTAATCTGATTGTAACCAGAGAAACCGTCCATGAAGGAGAAAACTTTGCATTGAGCAGTACTATCAACCAATACATCAATATGAGGTAGAGGGATATCATCCTTCGGACTTGCCTTGTTCAAGTCTCGGTAATCAACACACATTCGGACCTTACCATCTTTCTTTGGAACAGGCACAATATTGGCCAACCACTGAGGATACTCGGATGTAACTAGAAAGCCTGCATCAATCTGCTTCCGCACTTCTTCTTTGATCTTGAGGGCCATATCAGGATGAGATCTTCTTAACTTCTGTTTGACCGGAGGATACTCAGGTTTCAAAGGCAAGCGATGTTCCACCACCTCAGGGTCTAATCCTGGCATGTCTTTGTATGACCAAGAAAATATATCAGCGTACTCTCTGAGAAGTTCGATTACCTTTTCTTTAACGGTAATCTCCAATGACGCTCCAATCTTGATCTCTTTTTTATCTTCCTCGGTACCCAGATTGATCAACTCTAACTCTTCTTTGTGAGGCTGAATGATCTTTTTCTCTTGCTCTAACATCCATCTGATCTCATCAGGAATCTCATCATCCTCCTCTACCATAGCCTCGTAAACAGGGGATTCAAAGTTGGGCAGAAGCATAGGGTCACTGTGTTCAACGGGCTTATGTATGTTCAGTCTGCACATGATTTATGATTGATTTTAGTGAATGAGTAAATGCAGACTTTTGAATTTGATTGATTTTTTTCAAAAGAAAAAAGAGAATGAGTTTTTTTTTTTGATTTTTCTATTACCATATTTCCAGAAAAAGCAGTAAATAAAAATAAAACAGTCATGATAGAAACGACGTTTTTCATTAATAACGACAATACTTGAAGATAAAACCAAAAGCCCTACATGATTTCATTTTCGTCTGGGGCAGTACGAAAAGAGTTTTCTTTTAAAAAACGAAAAAAGTAGACAAACATATTACTCAGACAGATGCATCACAGAAGGAATATCCACAGCGATCCAATTACAGCAGGCTCCTCCAGGTGTCACAAAGACAGGTGCAACCTCTTCTGACTGATCCTCAATGATAGCATTGGTTTCTGGCAGAGCGTGAATGAACCCATCGCTATGAAAAATGCCCTCAGCTGGCTTGAAAGTTGCACTTGACTTACCGGTAGAGAAACCGAGACCTTCTTTCCGCTTATTCTCAGGCAGCTGCACCAACTGACCCCAGCCTCCTGCTTTTCCACCTTGTACAACCTTTTGGGCGTCCTTCAAGGAGGCCATACAAGTCTCACTCTTCTTAGCAGCTCCTTCTTCCGCAGAGAACCCCTGAAATGAAGTTCCTTCCACATCATCAGCACCAATATAGGAAAAAGCGGACAAATGACTAACCAATAAAGCTGATTCACCAATTACCGTTATCAACTTCCCACATCTTACGAATTTTAGCTTCTGATGAAGAGTGGAGGTCACAGCTCCAGCCTCATGGATCCACGGTCTTCCAAGTAAACAACTGTATGAAGCTTGAATGTCCATGACTTGGAATGTGACCTTGAAAGTATGAGGGCCCACCATAATAGGCAAGTCTATGTCTCCAATTACAGACTTCCTAGATCCATCAAATGCTTTTACCATCACTGCACTCGGCCTCAATTGAGCGCCACGGTATGCCAGCCTGTCCAAAGTAGTCTTCGCCATCACATTGAGGGCGGAACCAGTATCTATCAACACATTCGACATTGAGTCTGATTTGCATAGGACAGAGATGTGCAAAGCCCAGTTATGGTTTCTTCCCTCCGCCGGGAGGTCCTCATCACTAAAGCTCAGGTTATTACATGCAGTTACATTCCCAACTATGCTCCCGAATTGCCCCAGAGTAACATCGGGATCCACATACGCTTGGGCCAAAATTTTCATCAAAGTGTCTCTATGGGCTCCAGAATTCATTAATAAAGACATTATGGAAATTTTGGATGGGGTTTGCAACAGTTGATCAATTATCTTGTATTCACTCTTTTTGATCAGTTTCAAGATCTCATCACTATCTTCCTGAATGATCCCCTCAGGTTGACTGGCACCTTTACCTTTATCAAGATTTTGCACTGGCACATTCGGAGTATTATTCTCATTGCGCACAACGGTGGGGAGAATACGCCCGCTTCTCATTACTTTACCCAAACCTGCTATATTTACGACAACATCTGCAAAGTGCAAAGGTATCTCTCTACCATTCTCCACGATGGTTGCCTCATACCTGTAGGGTATGGCCTTCTGAGAAGTATAGGGAATAGGTCCTGGTAAGCGGATCACTAGAGGAGTGACGTTTGGCTTCACACCATCACGGGCTACCTCAAGATTCTTAAACACCGGGGTAATGACACAAACATTCCTGGTTTCCTTCTTGACAATCAACTCTCTTCTGTCAATCAGTCCTTGTATATCCTCCTGGACTTGCCCACACCCTCGGAGATCCACAGAACACACTTTACAAGCGTCGTGATCGTGTTTAAACATGTTTGCTTCGCACATCCTTGCGTGAATCGGGACCAAAGGAGTTCTGACATCTTGAGCCCTGAGAATTAGACCCAAATCCTGATCCTCTTGAATCATATTAACAGCCGGTCCATGAGGTGGCAGAGGATTATTCTGAGTGTTGGGATTGGTGTCCTCGAAGGACAACTCTTTGCTTTGAATCAACCTCTGAACCTCTTCCTTGAGCGGGTAGCAGTGTTCAATGTCATGTCCAGGTGCCCCTTGGTGAAAGGCACGGGTAAGGTCAGCACGATGCCATGGAGGTAATGGATTCTGTAGGCGAGGAGGCTTCCTGATCTGCACAAGATTTCTTGCTAGTAAAGAGGGTAGCAAGTCTGCATACAACATGGGTATGGCAGGAAATTCTTTCCTGGGAAGGCGATTTGGTTGTTGTGGGGCTCGATTGCGAAGTTGTTGTTGCTGAGGTGGTGGTGGGTAGTATGGTTGTTGGTAAAAAGGTTGCGGATATGGTTGTTGGTATAGTGGTGGATAGAATGGTGGAGGCCTTTGGGGCGTTTGTGGATGGTGATTTTGGTTTTGTAGAGCTGGAAAAGGTGGTGGAATATTGGCAATGAAAGGGTAGGTTGGATATATTGGTTGGGATCCACCCTGGGCTATCATACTGACTTCTTGAGTACTCTTCTTTGGATAACCATTTCCAAACTTCTTGGATCCATTAGACGACCCACCTGACAAAGCACCCGACGAACCACCTGACACACTACCTTCTTTGGCCAAAATTCCCTTACGGACCAAATCTTCAATGTGAACCCCAGCGTCAACCATCTCAGTAAACTTCTGCGACGCACAACCAATCATTTTCTCAGAGTAGTAGGGGCTCAAAGTTTCAAAGAATAAATCAGCCATTTCTCTTTCTTCCAGAGCTGGACGAATTTGGGCCGATTTTTGAATAAAGCGGAGAGCATACTCCTTGAAAGACTCTTTATCCTTTTGAGCCATAGCTTGCAGTTCCCTTCGAGTGGGCCCAAGGTGTATGTTATACCGGTATTGTTGTATGAAAGCACTGGCCAGTTCTTCGAAGGTGGTGATACCCTTCAGATTCATGTACCATATTTGTGCAGGACCAGTCAAATTGTCTTGGAAACAATGAATGAGCAAAGGTTCATTGTCTCTGTAAGCTGTCATCTTCCTCACATACATGACTAGATGGCTTTGTGGGCAAGTGTTCCCCTCATATTTTACGAAATCCGGTGTTTTAAACTTGGGAGGCATTACCACATTTGGGACCAAACAAAGATCGTGCACATTCTGACCATAGATGTCCTTACCATGAAGGGCCCTCAGTTCTTTCTGCACTACGTCATACTTCTCTTCCAGATTTACCATTCTGTCATCTCCTGCTACATTACCAGAATGATAGATTGGTCCTTCCTCTTGCTGGGCAGTGTGCACAATGGGTGCCGTATGATTCATAACAGCTTGAGGGAATGATTGTCCAGGATGGAAAAGTGGTGTTGCCTGTTGTCCATAAGGAATTGGCATTTCTGGGCCGACAAAGCGAACACCTTCATTAGCTGTGAGAGGCATGCCCCAAGGGTACTCTCTGGACATGTAGTTCTGAGGGTGATAAGTAAATCCCGGAGGACGAAGACCTTCATTGTACATATTTGATGCATCTCCAAAAGAAAAACCAGCCGTAGTGGGCTGTGTAGTACCAGCAGACGTCGCAGAAATCACATCAGTAGGGATCGGTTGTGTAGAACTAGTATGGGCAGACGAAACAACCACGGGAGAATTAGGTGTAGCAGAGACAAGAACAGGAATTGGTTGAGCATCAAGAACCGGCTGGACTGGGATAACATCAAGAACCGGTTGAGCAGCTGCCGCTTGTGCCTGAGTGGCCATTATAGCTTCCATCATAACTGTTAACTTATCCATCCATTCTCTGAGCGTAATAACCTGCTCCTTGAGATCCCTGTTCTCTTGTTCCATCAAATCCATCTTCTTCTTAACAAATGCCCGAGTATTGTGGATGCGAGAAGGCTTGTACTGAATACGCTGGGCCACTTTCCTTGACTGAGGCAGAAAGGAGAGATTTGTGAGACTCGGTTTTGACATTTTATGAATGCAGTATGATGCATGATATGCTAAATGCAAAAACAATGCAATTTTTTAATTCATCGAAGAACTTATAAGGACAATTTTTGTAAACATAACAACCTTAAACATTCATTACAAAATAAAAAGCAAATACAAGATAATTCCCTTTTAAACAAATTGAGCCAAGGGATAGACTCCAAAGTACATAACAGAAAACTAGGAAAATACATAAAAGGAAACAAAAGTGAAGATCTCAAGCTCTTGAAGTAGACTACTCCTCCAAATCTGAATGCGGACCAGCAAAGAAATTCATGTGTTTCTTCTTTCTCCTGGGAACCTGTTCGAGTATAGCGTCTTTCACCCTGATACGCTCTTTCAGCGCAGCAATTTCCTGATCTTTCTTGTGATTTTTCCAATTCTCTTCTTCTAATAAGTTCATGAGAGTGTCATTCTCACGCTTAGCTACTTGATACTTTCCTTCCCACTCAGCCTTTTCGCGCTCTGACTTAGCCAAACGTGTCTGATACTCTTCCGCAGTCTTAGGGGGTAAAGGTAAGATTGATGCTGGTACTGTTGAAGATAAGAACCTCGGTAGTACATAAGGCAAACCAAAAGTTTTAGCTCTGTTAATAACCCACTGTGTATAGGACTCATGTGCAAAATTTTGCTTCTTTCCCAACTGAATTTCGTCGAACCTGCGAACAGAATACCAAGCTTGCACAAACCGCTTTCTCATATTTGCATGATCCTGATGGTTGAGATAAAATTCATTGGATAAAGAGAGGTTATTAGGCTTTTTCTCCATAGGGTATCCGAACTGATGCATGGCAAGAGCAGGGTTGTAGGTAATTCCTCCACATGTACCGATAAGGGGTACATTCTCAAATTCTCCGCAACTTCTGATAATCCCTTTAGTGTCAACAACTGTATGGGACCAAACAATGTATTCTGGAGTGAGAGGCATAATCCTTTGAGACCAAAGAGTCAAACCGGTGTTTGCTTTGGAGAAGACGGACTCGGGTAGGTGCGAGACAAACCACTTGTATAACAAAGGTGCACAACAAACGATGGTTCCTTTTTCCTTGATGTTTATATAGTGAATGGAATGGTATGTATCTGCAAGCAAGGTGGGAACTGGGTTTTTGGTGAGGAAGATTTTGATTGCATTAATGTCGATGAAGTCATCCATGTTGGGAAACAGTAAGAGACCATATATGAGCAAGGCAAGGACGGACTCGAAGGCGTCAATTTTCTTGGCTTTGTCAAAGTCAGAGGCTTTTTGGTAAAGGAATTTGGCAGTTAAGCCTTGGAAACCGTTTTTGATGGTGTAGTTAGGGTGAACCAAATCGGAAGGCTTGAGATGGAGAGCGGTTGCAATGGTCGCGGGTTTAGGAGCGAGTTCGAGTCCATTGAAAGGTACATGGTCGAGCACTGGTAAGCCAAACCAATGCGAATATTCCTCAAGGGTGGGTACAAGCTGGTAATCCGGAAAGGTAAATCAATGAAAGGCTGGGTCGTAGAATTGGACCAAAGTCTCCAGAATTCCCTTTTCAACATCCACTTTAAGAAGATTAAGCAGCCACCCATGACGACTTCGGAAACCAACTGGATTAGCCACACGAGATCCTAGCTCCCTCAATTTGGTCAGATCCGGACTTCTGAAACTGTACTGCTTAAGACTCCTCTTTATATACTCCATCTACAATGTTTACAAAAAAATGTTTGTCTAAGTCCTTCGATGAAAGATGAAAAATGTTTATGAATGAATGCATGTAGAAAACATGGTGAGGTTAAGTCCACAAAGTTGGAGCTGAGGGTAAAACACGCCATTTGGTAAGGACTATGGTTTCAAATGTACCTGTATCACGGGTTCTACCAAAGTTCTCAAATTCCAACCCCCTTTTGAATATTATCGGTGTAAAGGACTGTTCCTAGTCCAATAATATTCGCAAGATAGTCTAGTTTGAGTGTAGCATCGCGTATCAACTAAGTCAAGACTGTTCTTGGTTAGCCATCACGCTACGTCCTAAAAGGCCAAGATGGGTTAAGGGTGATCTAAAGGTTCTCGACGTTTGGCGGACTTAGAAAATAATAATGCCGATCACGATTGCTCATGGCGACGTTACATTACTTCCGAGAGACCTACGTCGAGTGGAGTTATATTACATGCACACATAACACGGGACCGCTCCCATCATGGCACTATAATTGTACTCCGTCCTATCTTATATTTCACTCAAGCCCGGGTGTAGGACTTATCTTGCCACTCACGTAAGAAAGAAAGTAAACAAATAGGCACGTATTTACAAAGGTATAAGCAAATAATAAAGCGCAAAAATAAAGAAAGATAAAATAGGCTTAACCCTCTAAAATGTCCCCAATGAAGTCGCCATTTATGTGCTCGTGTTTTTCGGGTATCAAGATCATTAATCGGATTTGAACCTTTAATCATTGAACTCTCAACTTTTATTCGCGGGAAGGGAAAAGTGAGTAAAAACCCTTATAAGACCTTGGATTCGGAGGTTGGTTTCGATTGGGGAAGGTGTTAAGCACCCGAACCGACTATGGTATCCCATAGGAACCTTCTATCTATTCTTAATCTTGCGCTAAATTAATTTTACTTATTGAAAAAAAAGTTTAAGAGTTTAAGTGAAAGAAAGGAGAAAGATGAAGCATGTTTTTGGTTATTTTTATTGATTTGGAAGGGTCGAAACCCTTTGCCTACTTACCCAAATAAATCGGGATCAAAATCAAGTAGTTCAGCTTCCTCTTTTACGGTTCGGTTTCCTCTTTTACGGTTCGGTTTCCTCTTCTTCTTCTTCTTCCTTTTTCTGTTTTCCGATCTGCTTGGTTGTGGTGTTGGTTCGGATTTCCTTGGTTGTGGTGCGTTTTCGGATTTACTTGGTTGTGGTGCGTTTTCGGATTTCGAACATGGTTGTTGTTGATTCGGATTTGTGTTATGGTTGTTGAAAACTTGGTGTCGTACCCAAATTTTTGACCGATTTATTTTATTTTATTCGCACGTCGTTTGTTTTCCAGTCGTCCGTTCGTGCGCGAATTCCCGTAATGTCTGCTTAGGTTCGTACTTGTGGTCGCATTTACTTTTCGTTCGTCGTTTATTTTTAATGTCGCTCGCGTTTTATTTTCGTAATTTTTAATCGCGTTTTGTGCGTTTTTTAGCGTAGCGTAACATTTGCGTTCGTAAAGTTTATTTCATTCACGTCGTTGATTTATCGTTTTAATTAGCGTAAAAAGCGGCGTAATCTCAGTCGTATCAGACGAAATTTCGGCAGTGAGGTATTTTAAAATACCTCATTTTTTGGTTCCGACGGGACATTTTTTTATTTATTATGTTAATTTTCGTTTTTTTTTTAATTATTTATTTAATTATTTATTTTTCTATTTAGTTAATCTGTTTTTTATTTCATTCATTTATCAGTTTATTATTTATTTCTTTAAGTCCTTGTACACATGTCACTTTGTTATTGGTCCAATCCAACTTTTCCTCCAAGAAAGAGCAAGGGCATTTTGGTCTATTCCAGGCATCAGGTACATAGTGTGTCAGAATCAACCAATCAAGCAGTCACACTTTCCAATACACAAACAGATTCAGAAAAAATCATCACAAACAAACAGATCAAAAACTTTTTTTTCACCAAGAACACCAAGAACAAAAAAAAAAAAAAAAATTTCAAAATGATTCTCAGTGATTCATCAAAGAACCATCATCATTGAACCATTTTCTCTGCAATTCAAGCGCGAATTCATCACCATTTGGTGACAAACTCAAACACCGATCACAGAGAATCAGTGAGAGAGAAGATAAAAAAATCCAAACCCTAGCCATACCAAAAACAAATTCGGCCAGAACCAAAACCACCAACAACATCACCAAATCCGAAAACCACCAACAACATCACCAAATCCGAATTCAAACATCAACAAATAACCATCAAATCCATACCAACAATCATCAAACAAATCCGAAACTGAAACCAAGAGGCAAGGCAAATCCGAACCAAATATCAACACAAAGGAATCTGAACCTCACAAACAACACCAAATCCAAAGACTATTTTCGAACCAAACGCGAAGGAACCAAACAAGGCCGAAATACAAAGAGGAAAAACGCAAGGCAAGGCACGAACAAAGTGGAAGAGGAAACCGAACCGTAACACAAAAGTGGAAGAGGAAACCAAACGCAAGAAGAAGAAGAGGTAAAGGTTTCTTTCTTTTTTTGAGTTTTTAAATCTAGATCTACTCCATATGGCTCATCCTTTCAAAAATCTAATACCGGATTCGTGTTTAGAACTAAGAAAAAAGTTGGAAAAGTGTTTTTGTTTTTGAAAAAAGACGGTTTAGATTTTCCGACGCGGTGGCGCCGCCCTGTTGGGCCGGCCACCACCGCGCCGGAGGGGAAGAGCAGTTCGGAGAAGATGGTGGGGGAGGGTTACTCCGGCCACCTGAATCTAGAGAGAAGCCAGAGCTTCTCTCTCTAGTTTTAAGAGAGTTTTTTTTTTTTTTGTGTTATTATGTTTTTTTGGTTGGATTTTCGTATTTATACCATGTGTCCTTCATGTAATCCTGTGCATGTAAGTTTGCTATGCGTCTGTGTTCTCTTTGTGATCGAAGCCTTCAGATTTGGACAATTCCAAGATCTGACGGCTAGAACTTGTTTGGTGTTTTAATCCGGTGTTTGTTTTTCTTTGTTGCCTGCGGTGTTCCCTTGATTTTGTTTACCTCCTGATGTTAATCTGGTGATTATGATGAAGTAACACTGTGATTGAATCTGGATCCTTCGATTCATCAATTGGTCCAGATTCATCCAGTTTATTTTTATTATTGTTTTTTTGTGTGTTTTTTTTACTACTATTTTTTCTAGTAAATCTCCCATTTCCTCTTAAATTTCTTTTTTTCTTCTTCTCTTTTTCTTTAAGTTATTTCTAATTTATCCTCTTTTTAATTGTTTAGTGTTCTCTCAGTATATATTTTTTTATGATTGTTTATTAAATATTTAACATCTCATGCATTTTTAATTTTGCTTATTTTGCATTTATATTTATTTCCTATGTTTAGCATTGCATTTTATAGTCTCATTGTCTTAATTTGGTTAACATTGCATTTTAGTTCATAGAAATATCTCTCATTAGAAATATCATATGCATATTTAAATTTCTTGTCATTTAGTTTTTTTTTTTTTTTGTTTTTAGTTTGTAATTAGGAAATTGATGTAATTTATTTTCGCGCATTTTTTTTCTTTTTGAGACCATAGAATGTATTTAGGGTATGTAATATGTAACCGGCACACGCACTGACACGCGCACCGACACTCCACTTTATTTATCGCTTTACGCTATTTTATTTTTATTCCGCCGTTACGCGATTTCATCGTTAGTTTAGAGAAAATATTTTCTTCAAAAAAAATCAATCAAGTCAAATTCAATTTTATTTTAAGTAAACCTTGGTATGTAATCCAAGTTGTTTTTCCTTTTATTTTCCTTAATCAAATGTTAATTAATTTAATATCCGCATTAGACATGGATTTCGTACAATTAAAATTAATCAACTTCATCGTATTTTCTTCTCATGCCTTGAGGCCTCTCATCTCTTCTTAAAATCTTTTCAAAAAAAATGTTAAAATCAATTCAACTCATCAAATAAGTTCTTTAGCCGAACTACTTGATTTTGATCCCGATTTATTTGGGTAAGTAGGCAAAGGGTTTCGACCCTTCCAAATCAATAAAAATAACCAAAAACATGCTCCATCTTCCTCCTTTCTTTCATTTTAACTCTTAAACTTTTTTTAATAAGTAAAATCAATTTAGCGCAAGATTAGAGAATAGGTAGAAGGTTCCTATGGGATACCATAGTCGGTTCGGGTGCCTAACACCTTCCCCAATCGAAACCAACCTCCGAATCCAAGGTCTTAAGGGTTTTCACTCACTTTTTCCCTTCCCGCGAATAAAAGTTGAGAGTTCAATGATTCAAGGTTCGAATCTAATCAATGATTTTGATACCCGAAAATCACGAGCACAGAAATGGCGACTTCACTGGGGACCTTTCGAGGGTTAAGCCTATTTTATCTTTCTTTACTTTTGCGCTTTATTTGCTTATACTTTTGTAAATACGTGCCTAATCGTTTACTTTTTTTCGTGAGTGGCGAGATAAGTCCCCCTACCCGGACTTGAGAGGAAATTAGGATATGATGGTGGTATAATCATAGTACCTTACCAAGAGTGATTTTTGGTTGTGGTACATGTGATAACCCCACTCAACTAAGGAATCTTGGAAGTATAATTTGTTAACATGAGTATTCATGTTTGGCATGCTATTTTCAAGTGACCGTCGAAGTTGAGAACCTAGAGTTACATTTAACCCATCTCAGCCTTTTAGGATGTAGTGCGGTGGCTAAAATCATGAGTCAGTCTTGGTTTAGTCGTTACGCGATACTACACTCAAACTAGACTTCCATGTGAATGTTATGGGACTAGGAGTATTTCTAGGCCCCAATATATTCAAAAGGGGGTTGTAATTTGGGAACTTGGTAGAACCCGTGATACAGGTACATTTGAAACCATAGTCCTTACCTATTGACGTGTTTTACCCTCAGCTCCAACTTTGTGGACTTAACCCCACCATGTTTTCTATGTTCTTTAGCATAATCATGCATACATGCATTCATCCATAAATATATATTTGCATCCGATGAAATATCGAAGGACTTATTTAAACTTTTCTTGTAAACATCTTTAGATATGGACAAAGTAAGGAGGTGCACCAGGAAGTATGTTTTCCACAAGCCGGATGTTTTAAAGCTAAGAGATTTGGCAAAGAAGGTAACTAGTCAGGAAGCTTTTCACGAGCGTCATGGGAGATTGTTGGGTATCCTCAAAACAGATGTTGAAAAAGGAATCTTGGAAACTTTGATCCAGTTCTACGATCCACTCTACCACTGCTTTACTTTCCCTGATTACCAATTGGTTCCCACCCTTGAAGAGTATTCCTACCTAGTGGGTCTGCCAGTGCTTGATGAAATACCGTTCAGTGGCCTGGAACTCGTTCCTAAGTTCGCAATTATTGCCGCAGCTCTCCACCTTGGAGCCTCTGTCATAAAAGCCCACCTCACTACCAAAGGAGGTCTCCTAGGCCTGTCTACTGATTTTCTTTACCAACAAGCTTCCACCTTTGCCGACGCATCCAGTAATGAGGCATTCCATTCCATTTTAGCTCTGCTCATATACGGCATTGTGCTTTTCCCAAACCTTGACAACTTTGTCGATATCCATGCTATCCAAATTTTTCTCACCAAAAACCCTGTCCCTACTTTGTTAGCCAATACATACCATTCTATCCATGACCGAACCCTCGCAAGACGTGGAACTGTCTTTTGTTGTGCGCCTTTACTCTACAAATGGTTTACCTCCCATCTACCTCAAACCCACTCATTTCAAGTCAATCAAGAGGGTCATCCGTGGTCTCGAAGAATCATGTCTCTAACTCCATCCGATATAGTCTGGTACCGTGCAACTAATGATGTGGAAGCTATCATTGTCAGTTGTGGTGAATATTCCAGTGTACCCCTTCTCGGTATACACGGGGGAATTAACTACAACCCCATTCTAGCCAGACGTCAGTTTGGATATCCGTTGAGAACTAAGCCAGATAATATTTACCTAGAGAATGAATTCTATCTCAATAACAAAGATCACCTGAACCAGAGAGGGTTGTTTGTACAAGCTTGGCGTGGCATCCATAGACTTAGTAAAGGTCAATTAGGAAGAAGAGAAGGTTTTGTGCACGAATCCTATACCCAATGGGTCATTGACAGGGCTGCAGATTTTGGAATGCCTTATGTTTTACCGAGGTTCCTATCTTCAACTGTACCAGCACCAATCTTGCCTTTACCTCCTCAGACTGCGGAAGAGTATCAGTTACGTTTGGTTAAGTTAGAGCGTGAAAAGGCTGAGTGGGAAGGAAAATATCACGCAGCTAAGCGTGAGAATGACACCCTCATGGGTCTTTTAGAAGAAGAGAATTGGAAAAATCATAAGAAAGATCAAGAGATTGCTGAGCTGAAAGAGCGTATCAGGGTGAAGAATGCTATACTTGTACAAGTTCCCAGGAGTAAGAAGAAACGCATGGATTTCTTCGCTGGTCCGCATTCAGATTTGGAGGAGTAGTCTGCTTCAAGAGCTTGAGATCTTCATCTTTTGTTTCCTTTTATTGTATTTTCTTAGTTTTCTGTTATGTACTTCGAAGTCTATCCCTTGGCTCAGTTTGTTAAAAGGGAATTATCTTGTCTTTGCTTTTTATCTTTGTAATGAATGTTTAGGGTTGTTATGTTTACAAAAATTGTCCTTATAAGTTCTTCGATGAATCAAAAAAATTGTATTATTTTTGCATTTAGCGTATCATGCATCATACTGCATCCATAAACTGTCAAAACCGAGTCTCATAATTCTCTCATTTCTGCCTCAGTCAAGGAAAGTGGCCCGGCGTATTCAGTACAAGCCTTCTCGCATCCACAACACTCGGGCAATTGTTAAAAAGAAGATGGATTTGATGGAACAAGAGAACAAGGATCTCAAAGAACAGGTTATTACACTCAGAGAAGGGATGGATAAGTTAACGGTTATGATGGAAGCTATAATGGCCAATCAGGCACAAGCGGCAGCTACCCAGCCGATTCTTGATGTTATCCCGGTTCAACCAGTTCTTGATGCTCAGCCAATTCCTGTTGTTACGTCTGCTGCACACAATTCTCCTGTGGTTGTTTCGTCTGCCCAGACTGGTCCTACACAACCAATCCTTACTGCTACGGCTGCTGGCACTGCACAGCCCACCCCCGCTGGTTTTTCTTTTGGAGATGCATCAAATATGTACAATGAAGGTCTTCGTCCTTCTGGTTTTGCTTATCACCCTCAGAACTACATGTCCAAAGAGTATCCTTGGAGTATGCCTCTCACAGCTAATGAAGGTGTATGCTTTGCTGGCCCAGAAATGCCAACTCCTTATGGACAACAAGCAACGCCACTTTTTCATCATGGACAGTTATTCCCTCAAGCTGTCATGAATCATACGGCACCCATTGTGTACACTGCTCAGCAAGATGAAGGACCAATCTATCATTCGGGTAGTGTAGTAGGAGATGACAGAATGGTAAGTCTGGAAGAGAAGTACGACGTAGTGCAGAAAGAACTGAGGGCTCTTCGTGGTAAAGACATCTATGGTCAGAATGTGCACGATCTTTGTTTGGTCCCAAATGTGGTACTGCCTCCCAAGTTCAAGACTCCGGATTTCGTCAAATATGAAGGGAACACTTGTCCACAGAGTCACCTGGTTATGTATGTAAGGAAGATGACAGCCTACAAAGACAATAAACATTTGCTCATTCATTGTTTCCAAGACAGTTTGACTGGTCCCGCACAAATATGGTATATGAATCTGAAGGGTATCACCACCTTCGAAGAACTGGCCAGGGCTTTCATACAGCAGTACAGGTATAACATACATCTGGGGCCCACCCGAAGGGAACTGCAAGCTATGACTCAAAAGGATAAAGAGTCTTTCAAGGAGTATGCTCTCCGCTTTATTCAAAGGTCGGCCCAAGTCCGCCCTGCTCTGGAGGAAAGAGAAATGGCTGATCTATTCTTTGAAACTTTGAGTCCCTACTACTCGGAGAAAATGATTGGTTGCGCATCGCATAAGTTTACTGAGATGGTTGACGCGGGGGTTCGCATTGAAGATTTGGTCCGTAAAGGAATTTTGGCCAAAGAAGGTAGTGTATCAAGTGCTTCGTCAGGTGGACCCAAGAAATTTGGAAACAGTTATCCAAAGAAGAGTGCTCAGGAAGTCAGTATGGTAGCGCAAGGGGGATCCCAGCCAATGTATCCAAACTACCCTTTCATTGCCAATATTCCACCACCTTTTCCAGCTCCACAAAATCAACATTACCACCCACAAACGCCCCAGAGGCCTCCACCATTCTACCCACCACTATATCAACAACCGTATCCGCAACCTTTCTACCAACAACCATATTACCCATCACCACCTCAACAACAACAGCCTCGTAATCGAGCCCCACAACAGCCAAATCGCCTTCCCAGAAAAGAGTTTCCCCCCATACCCATGTTGTATGCAGACTTGCTACCCTCTTTATTAGCAAGGAATCTTGTGCAGACTAGGCAGCCTCCTCGCCTACAAAACCCATTACCTCCATGGCACCGTGATGACCTTACCTGTGCCTTTCACCAAGGGGCACCTGGGCATGATGTTGAGCATTGCTACCCGCTCAAAGAAGAAGTTCTGAGGTTGATTCAAAGCAAAGAGTTGTCCTTCGAGGACACCAATTCCAATACTCAGAATAATCCTTTGCCATCTCATGGACCGGCCGTTAATATGATTCAAGAGGATCAAGATTTGAGTCTAATTCTCAGGGCTCAAGATATCAGAACTCCTTTGGTCCCGATTCACGCCAAGATGTGCGAAGCCAACATGTTTAACCACGATCACGATGCTTGTGAAGTGTGTTCTATGGACCCCCGAGGGTGTGAGAAAGTCCAAGAGGATATACAAGGACTGATTGACAGAAAAGAGCTGATTGTCAAGAAGGAATCCAGGAATGTTTGTGTTATTACCCCGGTGTTTAAAAATCTTGAGGTAGTCTGTGATGGTGCGAAGTCAGATGTCACTCCTCTGGTGATCCGTTTGCCAGGACCTGTTCCCTATACTTCTCAGAAGGCCATACCCTACCGGTATGAGGCAACTATTGTGGAGAATGGTAAAGAGATCCCTCTGCACTCTGCAGATGCTGTCATAAATATAGCAGGTGTGGGCAAAGTAATGAGAAGTGGGCGTATTCTCCCCACTGTTGTGCGCAACGAGAATACTGCTCCGAATGTGCCAGTGCAGAATCTTGATAAGGGTAAAGGTGCCAGCCAACCTGAGGGGATCATTCAGGAAGGTAGTGATGAGATCTTGAAGCTGATCAAAAAGAGTGAATACAAGATAATTGATCAGTTGTTGCAAACCCCGTCCAAAATTTCCATAATGTCTTTACTTATGAACTCTGGAGCTCATAGGGACACTCTGATGAAGATTTTGGCTCAAGCATATGTGGATCCCGATGTTACCTTGGGGCAATTCGGGAGCATAGTCGGGAATGTGACTGCGTGTAATAACCTGAGCTTTAGTGATGAAGACCTCCCGGCGGAGGGAAGAAACCACAACTGGGCTTTGCACATTTCCGTCCTTTGTAAGTCAGACTCGATGTCGAATGTGTTGATAGACACTGGTTCCGCCCTCAATGTGATGGCAAAAACTACTTTGGAAAGGTTGGCATACCGTGGCGCCCAGTTGAGGCCAAGTGCAGTGATGGTAAAAGCATTCGATGGATCTAGGAAGTCGGTGATTGGGGACATAGACTTGCCTATCACGGTGGGCCCTCATACCTTCAAGGTTACTTTCCAAGTCATGGATATCCAAGCTTCATACAGTTGCTTACTTGGACGACCATGGATTCATGAGGCTGGAGCAGTGACCTCCACTCTTCATCAGAGGCTGAAGTTTGTAAGTTGTGGAAAGCTGATAACGGTAATTGGTGAATCAACCTTGTTGGTTAGTCATTTGTCTGCTTTCTCCTATATTGGTGCTGATGATGTAGAAGGAACTTCTTTTCAGGGGTTCTCTGTGGAAGGAGGAGCTGCTAAGAAGGGTGAGACTTGTATGGCCTCTTTGAAGGATGCCCGGAAGCTTGTACAAGATGGTAAAACAGGAGGCTGGGGTCAATTGGTACAACTGCCTGAGAACAAGCGGAAAGAGGGTCTCGGTTTCTCTACCAGTCAATCGAGTGCAATTTTCAAACCAGTTGAGGGTATTTTTCACAGTGCTGGGTTTATTCATGCTCCACCGGAAACCAATGCCATTCTCGAGGATCAGTCAGAAGAGGTTGCACCTGTCTTTGTGACACCTGGAGGAGCCTGTTGCAATTGGATTGTTGTGGATATTCCTTCCGTGATGCATGTGTCTAAGTAATATGTTTGTCTACTTTTTTCGTTTTTTTAAGAAAACTCTTTTCGTCCTGCCCCAGACGAAAATGAACTCTTTTAGGGCTTTTGGTTTTATCTTCAAGTATTGTCGTTATTAATGAAAAAACGTCGTTTCTATCATGACTGTTTTATTTTTTTTATTATTTACTGCTTTTTCTGGAAAAATGGTAATAGAAAAATCCCAAAAAAAAATTCATTTTCTTTTTCTTTTTAAATCAATCAAATTCAAAATTCTGCATTTACACATTTACTAAAATCAATCATAAATCATGTGCAGACTGAACATACATAAGCCCGTTGAACACAGTGACCCTATGCTTCTGCCCAACTTTGAATCCCCTGTTTACGAGGCTATGGTAGAGGAGGATGATGAGATTCCTGATGAGATCAGATGGATGTTAGAGCAAGAGAAAAAGATCATTCAGCCTTATGAAGAAGATTTAGAATTGATCAATCTGGGTACCGAGGAGGATAGAAAAGAGATCAAGATTGGAGCGTCATTGGAAGTTACCGTCAAAGGAAAGGTAATTGAACTTCTCAGAGAGTACGCTGATATTTTTGCTTGGTCATACAAAGACATGCCAGGTTTAGATCATGAAGTTGTAGAACATCGCTTGCCTTTGAAACCTGAGTGTCCTCCAGTCAAACAGAAGCTCAGGAGGTCTCATCCTGATATGGCCCTCAAGATCAAAGAAGAAGTACGGAAGCAGATTGATGCAGGCTTTCTAGTTACATCCGAGTATCCTCAGTGGTTGGCCAACATTGTGCCTGTTCCAAAGAAAGATGGTAAGGTCCGAATGTGTGTTGATTATCGAGATTTGAACAAGGCAAGTCCGAAGGATGATTTCCCTCTACTTCATATTGATGTATTGGTTGATAGTACTGCTCAATGCAAAGTTTTCTCCTTCATGGATGGGTTCTCTGGTTATAATCAGATTAAGATGGCTCCTGAAGATAGAGAAAAGACGTCTTTCATCACGCCGTGGGGTGCTTTCTGCTATGTAGTAATGCCATTTGGTTTGATAAATGCTGGTGCCACTTATCAAAGAGGTATGACCAAGATATTCCATGATATGATGCACAAAGAGATAGAAGTTTATGTGGATGATATGATTGTCAAGTCTGGTACTGAAGAAGAACATGTTGAGTATCTGTTGAAGATGTTCCAACGGTTGAGAAAGTACAAACTCCGTTTGAATCCTAATAAATGTACTTTCGGTATCCGATCAGGGAAACTTTTGGGCTTCATTGTCAGTCAGAAGGGCATTGAAGTAGATCCCGACAAAGTCAGAGCCATCCGGGATATGCCCGTTCTAAAAACAGAGAAACAGGTCAGGGGTTTTCTCGGAAGACTGAATTATATCTCCAGGTTTATCTCTAATATGACTGCTACTTGTGGGCCGATATTCAAGTTACTCCGCAAAGATCAAAGGATTGTTTGGACGGAAGATTGTCAGAAAGCCTTCGATAGTATCAAGGAGTATTTGTTAGAACCTCCAATTCTTGTCCCTCCAGTTGAAGGAAGACCGTTGATCATGTACTTGACTGTGTTAGAAGATTCCATGGGTTGTGTACTCGGACAGCAAGATGAAACTGGTAGAAAGGAGCATGCAATCTATTACTTAAGCAAGAAGTTCACAGATTGTGAATCCCGATACTCAGCACTTGAGAAGACTTGTTGTGCTTTAGCCTGGGCTACCAAACGTCTCCGGCATTATATGATCAATCATACCACTTGGTTGATATCCAAAATGGATCCAATCAAGTATCTCCTGGAGAAGTCTTCAATATCAGGAAGGATTGCTCGTTGGCAGATATTGTTGGCCGAGTTTGATATTGAATACCATACTCAGAAAGCAATCAAGGGGAGTATCCTTGCAGATCACTTGGCTCACCAACCGGTTGAAGATTATCAACCTGTTAAGTTTGATTTCTCTGATGAAGAGGTCATGTATTTGAAGATGAAAGATTGTGATGAACCGTTGTTTGGTGAAGGTTTAGATCCTGAGTCTGAATGGGGTTTGATATTTGATGGGGCCGTTAATGCTTATGGCAATGGAGTCGGGGCAGTCCTTGTCACACATGAGGTACTCACATCCCTTTTACTGCAAGGCTACGATTTGAGTGTACAAACAATATGGCAGAATATGAAGCTTGCATCATGGGCATTGAAGAAGCCATCAATATGAGGATTAAGAATATTGATATATGTGGAGATTCAGCCTTGGTGATTAATCAGATCAAAGGGAAGTGGGAAACTCACCATGCTGGTTTGATCCCTTACAGAGATTATGCAAGACGGTTGTTAACTTTCTTTAACAAAGTGGAGTTGCGTCACATTCCCCGTGATGAGAATCAGATGGCAGATGCTTTGGCCACCTTGTCTTCGATGATCAAAGTAAATCGTCACAATGATGTGCCATTAATCAATGTGCAGTTCCTTGAAAGGCCCGCTTATGTGTTTGCAGTTGAAGTACTTGCCGATGGGAAGCCATGGTTTCATGATATCAAGGTTTTCCTTCAAACTCAAGATTATCCGCCTGGGGCATCTCACAAAGATAAGAGGACTTTGAGAAGACTGTCTGGTAATTTCTTCCTGAATGAAGATGTATTGTACAAAAGAAATTTTGATGCAATGTTGCTCAGGTGTGTGGACGAACGTGAAGCAGATTTACTGATGCATGAGATACATGAAGGTCCATTTGGTACTCATTCCAGTGGACATGCAATGGCTAAGAAAGCATTGAGGGCAGGTTATTACTGGATAACGATACAAGCTGATTGTTATAATCATGCCAAGAAGTGCCACAAATGTCAGATTTACGCAGATAAGAGCCATGTACCACCATCTATGCTCAATGTTATCTCTTCTCCGTGGCCTTTCTCCATGTGGGGCATTGATATGATTGGTCGGATTGAACCAAAAGCTTCCAATGGACATCGTTTCATACTAGTGGCTATTGATTACTTTACCAAGTGGGTTGAAGCTGCATCTTTCGCCAATGTGACCAAGCAAGTAGTGGTTCGGTTCATCAAGAATAATATCATCTGCCGTTATGGTATTCCTAACAAGATCATCACGGATAATGGTACAAATTTGAACAACAACATGATGAAAGAATTGTGCGATGACTTCAAGATTGAACATCACAACTCTTCTCCATACAGACCTCAGATGAATGGTGCGGTCGAGGCTGCAAATAAGAATATCAAGAAGATTGTGCAAAAGATGGTGGTTACCTACAAAGATTGGCATGAGATGTTACCCTATGCTTTACATGGATATCGTACTTCAGTGCGTACTTCAACAGGGGCAACCCCGTTCTCTTTGGTATATGGTATGGAAGCAGTGCTCCCTGTGGAGGTAGAAATCCCATCTTTGAGAGTCTTGATGGAGGCTGAATTAACTGAAGCTGAGTGGTGCCAGAGTAGGTATGATCAATTGAATTTGATTGAAGAGAAACGCATGACCGCTTTGTGTCATGGACAACTGTATCAGTCAAGGATGAAACAGGCGTTTGACAAAAAGGTTCACCCCCGTGAATTCAAAGAAGGAGACCTGGTGATCAAGTGTATCAAATCTTTCCAACCGGATCCCAGGGGCAAGTGGTCTCCGAATTATGAAGGTCCTTATGTGGTCAAGAGAGCGTTCTCTGGTGGTGCTTTAATCCTTACAAATATGGATGGAGAAGATTTACCTCGTCCTGTGAATTCTGATGCAGTCAAGAAATACTTTGTCTAAAGATATATGAAAAGAACAGCTCGGTAGGTCGAAAACCCGAAAGGGCGGCCTAAACCAAAAAAGAGCGTCTCGGTAAGTCGAAAACCCGAAAGGGCGGCTTAGGCAAAAATTAGAGACAAAAAAAAAAGAGAAAAGAAAAAAGAATTGAAAAAAGAGTTTATCCTGATAGGTTGAAAACCCGAAAGGGCGGCCTATGCAAAAGTTAAGGACTATGACAAAGTAACTGCATCAGATCAAGCATCACCCATTTGGGGCACCTTAGCTGTCAAGAAATCCTCCGACACTAAAGCATCTAAACAGTGGTTCAAAGTTGTTAAGGAATGTAGTGGTTATTGTGTTCAATGTACCTTCCCATGTAATTACCATTTTCCAACTTTTGTAATCCGTGGAGCCATGCCTTTGGCCGGTTACCACCCTATTACATTAATTTGAGCCGATGCCCTCTTTTGGAATTCTTGTTTATTCTATATGCAAATTTTTTCTTCCATTTTTAATGTTAATACTTAAGGTAAAAACTTTGAAAATTTCTTTTACTTTTATGTTTTCTTTTGAAAAAAAAAAACAAAAAAAAATGATGACAAACATATTATCTGTAGGTTCATATATCATGGAAACATATGTCAACATCCATTCAAACGCAGGTGAATTCAACAGAGTGGATCATAGTCTTGCAAAAAAAAAAAAAAAAAAAAAAAAAAAAAAAGCTCGTTAAGTCGAAAACCCGAAAGGGCGGCTTAAGCCAAAAATGAGCGTCCCGGTGGATCGAAAACCCGAAAGGGCGGTGCAGGCAAAAATTAGGGACATACAAAAAAGAATATATTCCCGGTGGATTGAAAACCCGAAAGGGCGATCCAGGCAAAAGTTAGGGATTTCAAAAAAAAAAAAGAGAAAAGAATACAAAAAAAGCAATGACTATGTGAAGCACGATTTTGAGAAGGTACTTTGGTTCAGTTCAGAAATGGCGACCTCAGCCAGGTTTTCGTGTTATGTGTTTCTTACCCAGCTTTGGTTTGGTTAACGGGTGGTACCCCGATTGTGGTTTGATTCATCTCCAGTGATTTTATCCCCAGTGAAGAATGCTAAGTGTTGGCACTGTAATACCGGGTCACTATCCTTACGACCTGCCCAATCTTATCTCGTCAGTTTCACCAATATATTTTCATACATGTTCATTCATTCATGCATACATATCATGCATACTGATATCATTCATATGCATTTTTTTACCTGTGTGTCGTACTCTGTGTGTATCCAGTAAAATTTGTCATCACCAATGTGTTCATATCGGTCTGTTTACCAATTAAGCTTCTTTCAAGTGGCAGGTCCCACCTTTCAATTTTCCCCAGTATCTCGTTGAAGCTATTTTCGTACGAAGAGTATTCGTTTGTAACCTGTTTTTTGTTTGGCTAAGTTGCCTCAGTAATAGTAACGCATCACCAATATTTCAGTTCGTATGTTCGTCATTACCCCAGTAAAGGTAATTGACAGTTTTACCCTTCGTATATTCGTCATTACCCCAGTAACGGTAATTGACAGTTTTACCCTTCGTATGTTCGTCATTACCCTAGTAAAGGTAATTGACAGTTTTACCCCTTCGTATGTTCGTCATTACCCCAGTAAAGGTAATTGACAGTTTTATCCTTTCGTATGTTCGTCATTACCCCAGTAAAGGTAATTGACAATTTTACCCTTTCGTATGTTCGTCATTACCCCAGTAAAGGTAATTGACAGTTTTACCCTTTCGTATGTTCGTCATTACCTCAGTAAAGGTAATTGACAGTTTTACCCTTCGTATGTTTGTCATTACCCCAGTAAAGGTAATTGACAGTTTTACCCCTTCGTATGTTCGTTGTTACCCTAGTAAAGGTAATGACCAGTATTTCTTTTCGTATGTTCGTCTTTACCCCTGTAAAGGTAATAGACATCCTTTTCTCCCCAGTAACATTTTATTTGGTCCTCGAGTTAGTGTTTTAGTCGTCATTGCATTCGTACTTGCATAACAGACAACTCATATCATTACATCCATAGAGCTTTCTCGATTTCTGAGTTGGTCAAAAATTGGTGTACTTGATATTTAAGTCTCTCCGACCCGTCGTTTCAAAAATATTCGTCTTTTTAAAACCCTCGTGACGGAGAAACTTAAATAGGGGCATCTGTCGTACCCAAATTTTTGACCGATTTATTTTATTTTATTCGCACGTCGTTTGTTTTCCAGTCGTCCGTTCGCGCGCGAATTCCCGTAATGTCTGCTTAGGTTCGTACTTGTGGTCGCATTTACTTTTCGTTCGTCGTTTATTTTTAATGTCGCTCGCGTTTTATTTTCGTAATTTTTAATCGCGTTTTGTGCGTTTTTTAGCGTAGCGTAACATTTGCGTTCGTAAAGTTTATTTCATTCACGTCGTTGATTTATCGTTTTAATTAGCGTAAAAAGCGGCGTAATCTCAGTCGTATCAGACGAAATTTCGGCAGTGAGGTACTTTAAAATACCTCATTTTTTGGTTCCGACGGGACATTTTTTTATTTATTATGTTAATTTTCGTTTTTTTTTTTAATTATTTATTTTTCTATTTAGTTAATCTGTTTTTTATTTCATTCATTTATCAGTTTATTATTTATTTCTTTAAGTCCTTGTACACATGTCACTTTGTTATTGGTCCAATCCAACTTTTCCTCCAAGAAAGAGCAAGGGCATTTTGGTCTATTCCAGGCATCAGGTACATAGTGTGTCAGAATCAACCAATCAAGCAGTCACACTTTCCAATACACAAACAGATTCAGAAAAAATCATCACAAACAAACAGATCAAAAACTTTTTTTTCACCAAGAACACCAAGAACAAAAATTTTTTATTTTTTTTTCAAAATGATTCTCAGTGATTCATCAAAGAACCATCATCATTGAACCATTTTCTCTGCAATTCAAGTGCGAATTCATCACCATTTGGTGACAAACTCAAACACCGATCACAGAGAATCAGTGAGAGAGAAGAGAAAAAAATCCAAACCCTAGCCATACCAAAAACAAATTCGGCCAGAACCAAAACCACCAACAACATCACCAAATCCGAAAACCACCAACAACATCACCAAATCCGAATTCAAACATCAACAAATAACCATCAAATCCATACCAACAATCATCAAACAAATCCGAAACTGAAACCAAGAGGCAAGGCAAATCCGAACCAAATATCAACACAAAGGAATCTGAACCTCACAAACAACACCAAATCCAAAGACTATTTTCGAACCAAACGCGAAGGAACCAAACAAGGCCGAAATACAAAGAGGAAAAACGCAAGGCAAGGCACGAACAAAGTGGAAGAGGAAACCGAACCGTAACACAAAAGTGGAAGAAGAAACCAAACGCAAGAAGAAGAAGAGGTAAAGGTTTCTTCCTTTTTTTTGAGTTTTCAAATCTAGATCTACTCCATATGGCTCATCCTTTCAAAAATCTAATACCGGATTCGTGTTTAGAACTAAGAAAAGAGTTGGAAAAGTGTTTTTGTTTTTGAAAAAAGACGGTTTAGATTTTCCGACGCGGTGGCGCCGCCCTGTTGGGCCGGCCACCACCGCGCCGGAGGGGAAGAGCAGATCGGAGAAGATGGTGGGGGAGGGTTACTCCGGCCACCTGAATCTAGAGAGAAGCCAGAGCTTCTCTCTCTAGTTTTAAGAGAGTTTTGTTTTTTTTTGTGTTATTATGTTTTTTTGGTTGGATTTTCGTATTTATACCATGTGTCCTTCATGTAATCCTGTGCATGTAAATTTGCTATGCGTCTGTGTTCTCTTTGTGATCGAAGCCGTCAGATTTGGACAATTCCAAGATCTGACGGCTAGAACTTGTTTGGTGTTTTAATCCGGTGTTTGTTTTTCTTTGTTGCCTGCGGTGTTCCCTTGATTTTGTTTACCTCCTGATGTTAATCTGGTGATTATGATGAAGTAACACTGTGATTGAATATGGATCCTTCGATTCATCAATTGGTCCAGATTCATCAAGTTTATTTTTATTCTTGTTTTTTTGTGTGTTTTTTTTACTACTATTTTTTCTAGTAAATCTCCCATTTCCTCTTAAATTTCTTTTTTTCTTCTTCTCTTTTTCTTTAAGTTATTTCTAATTTATCCTCTTTTTAATTGTTTAGTGTTCTCTCAGTATATATTTTTTTATGATTGTTTATTAAATATTTAACATCTCATGCATTTTTAATTTTGCTTATTTTGCATTTATATTTATTTCCTTAGCATTGCATTTTATAGTCTCATTGTCTTAATTTGGTTAACATTGCATTTTAGTTCATAGAAATATCTCTCATTAGAAATATCATATGCATATTTAAATTTCTTGTCATTTAGTTTTTTTTTTTTTTTTTGTTTTTAGTTTGTAATTAGGAAATTGATGTAATTTATTTTCGCGCATTTTTTTTCTTTTTGAGACCATAGAATGTATTTAGGGTATGTAATATGTAACCGGCACACGCACTGACACGCGCACCGACACTCCACTTTATTTATCGCTTTACGCTATTTTATTTTTATTCCGCCGTTACGCGATTTCATCGTTAGTTTAGAGAAAATATTTTCTTCAAAAAAAATCAATCAAGTCAAATTCAATTTTATTTTAAGTAAACCTTGGTATGTAATCCAAGTTGTTTTTCCTTTTATTTTCCTTAATCAAATGTTAATTAATTTAATATCCGCATTAGACATGGATTTCGTACAATTAAAATTAATCAACTTCATCGTATTTTCTTCTCATGCCTTGAGGCCTCTCATCTCTTCTTAAAATCTTTTCAAAAAAAATGTTAAAATCAATTCAACTCATCAAATAAGTTCTTTAGCCGAACTACTTGATTTTGATCCCGATTTATTTGGGTAAGTAGGCAAAGGGTTTCGACCCTTCCAAATCAATAAAAATAACCAAAAACATGCTCCATCTTCCTCCTTTCTTTCATTTTAACTCTTAAACTTTTTTTAATAAGTAAAATCAATTTAGCGCAAGATTAGAGAATAGGTAGAAGGTTCCTATGGGATACCATAGTCGGTTCGGGTGCCTAACACCTTCCCCAATCGAAACCAACCTCCGAATCCAAGGTCTTAAGGGTTTTCACTCACTTTTTCCCTTCCCGCGAATAAAAGTTGAGAGTTCAATGATTCAAGGTTCGAATCTAATCAATGATTTTGATACCCGAAAATCACGAGCACACTTGGTGTTCATGAATGTTCATGAATGTTCTTCATGTTCTTGAATATTTTATGAGTTTTGATCCAAAATTTTGGAAAGAGAAAGTGATTTGGTGTTTTTTGAGGACTTGATATTTTTTGACTGATTGTGACTTCTCTGACACACTAGGGACCTATCTGACGCGTGAACAGTACCTTTATAGTACAAAAGTCTCCGATACACTAAAAATGACGAAAATACCCCTGCTGTTTCTTGGAGAAAAAGTTGGACAGGACCAATGACAAATTGACAAGTGTACTGAAAGACTTAAAATAAATAAAAAAAAAACCAGATAAATAAATAACAACAAATAAATAAATGAAAAAAGAAATAACTAAATAAATAATTAAATGGCAAAAACAAAAATTAATAATAAAATAAAAGAAATAATAAAAATGTCCCATCGGAACCAAAAAATGAGGTATTTTAAAATACCTCTCTGCCGAAATTTTGTCTGATACGACTGAAATACGCGGCTTCTTTAACGCTAAATAAAATAATAAAACAACGACGTGAATCAAAAATAAATTTTAAAAACGTAGACTTTACGATAAATAAAATACGCATAAACGCGAATAAAAAATTACGAAATTAAAACGCGAGTGACATTAAAATATAAACGACGAGAGAAAAATAAATGCGATCACAATAAGAAAAAGAACCGATATTACGGGAATTAGAGCGCGAACGAACGACTGAAAACGATCAACGTACGAAAAAAAAAAAAAAATTGGTCAAAATTTGGGGTATGACACTTGTGATTATGAAGATCTAGAGAGTCTGAAGAATCATCAGATGCTGTGAAGTCCTGAAGACCAAGAGAATCTGAAGTTCAAATGAGTCTGAAGATGATCAGAACCTAAAATTCAAGAGAGTTTGAAGACTATCAGAACCTGAAGATCAAGAGAGTCTGAAGATCATCAGAAGCTGAAGTGCTACAGTGAGTCTGAAGCCTATAAACTAAAGATCTGTGTAGAAGGATTTCTAAAGGCATTTCAATGCATAAGAAACACTCACTTGGAGTAACGGCTAGCTTCAAAGTCAACTTGAGCGTGGGATGCTCAACGACAAAGAATGCAGAATAGGACAGAGTACTTGTGTACAAACTCTGTTTCCACTACTCCGCTACCTCGTACAGTTTGGCAACTGTGTCTACTGGTATTAAGCTTCAAAAGGAATGGAGTTCAAAATACGCATTTGAAGGACTATTACCATATCAAGCAACAGATCAACAACTAATGATCAAGATTCCAGAATTCTCTTGATGTGCTGGATTGTCTCAACGTCTCTTTCCATCGCCTATATAAAGGATAGAAGACTTGAAGAATATGTTGGACTCTACAACTGAAAAACTACGCTGTTAAGCTATTGTATTCTAATTGAGTCAAACCAGAAACACATCAATAACTTAGATTATTTTTACAAATTGTGTATTCTATAATCTCTAAGTTCATCAGAAAAACAAAGTTTGTCTTTGTTTAAGTTATTGGAACACATTTGATTGTTTGTCAAGTGTCTCCAACTCTATTCAATTTTCTGTAAATTGTGTCAGAAGTATCTTGCTTGTGTGCTTGAGCAAAGAAGTCTCTTAGTTGTGTCTTTGAGCATTGGAAGACTCTTGCGTGCGTGCTTGAGCAATTGGAAGTCTCTTATTGTGTGTTTGAGAAACTTGTAATTGATATTACACTTTAGTGAAACTATCCTTGGAAGTGCAAGGGGGACAGGACTACTTCCGGTTTGTGGAAGGAACCTGTATAATTTCTTGTGTTCTCTCTCTCTCTCTCTATCTCTTGTTTATTTCCGCTGCAACAGACTCTAGTCTTCCATCAGACTCTGAATCTATTCTTGGAAAACAGATTCTTACTATTCAAGAGTTACGAAAAAGAAAACACAATTCAACCCCCCCCCCCCTCTCCCCTTCTTGTGTTTTTCTCACCGTCACAGTTAGCATGTCCCAACCTTCTATGCCACATCCATTTCTTATAATTCATTAACAGAAGACAAATTACCTTCTAGTCAACCAGTTCCGTGAAGTTATTTTTATAGACATTCTTTATCCTCTTTCCCTTGAATACTATGGATTTGTTATCTTTGTTGATTACTATGCAGTTGGTATTTTCAAACATCACATCATAACCATTGTCACAAAACTGACTGATACTCAAAAGGATATGTTCGAGACCATCTACATACCACACATTATTAATTGAGATATAGGAGTTACCAATAGTTCCTATACCAATGATCTTGCCAGGCTGGTTGCCTCCAAACTTCACATTTCCTTCTTCTTTCATTGTGAGGGTGATGAACATAGACTTCTCTCCTGTCATATGCCTTGAGCAACCGCTGTCTAGGTACCATTATTTTTCGCTTTTCCTTTGCTCTTAGACATATCTTCAGTATTGACAATTTCAGATTTAGGTACCCATTGTTTTATAGGTCCTTTGATGTTAGTATTGGAAGCTTTACTCTTCACTTCTTGTGCCTTGTGTTCTAAGTTTGATAGCTTCTAATTAATCATTACCTTAGGTTTAACACCTTTTGATTTTGATTCCCTAGAAGCAACGACTGTTTTGTTCTTCTGAAACTTAGGCTTCATGACTTCAGATTCAGGTTTCAACAAACTCTAAGGAACAAGTTCTGATCTCTTCAGAACCTTGATCTGTGAAGTCTTAGAATCATAATTTATCATTGCCTTTGCCTTAGAGCTGGAAGCTTCAGGTTCTGACTGAACTACAACTTCAAACTTAGCACCTTCAGGTACAAAGAAGGTTTTCAATCCTTCCTTGATGCATTCACAACATGCTTTAAGACTGATTTTATTAGGTTTCCCTTCTGAAAATCCAATCCCTTAACCATTGTTTTTGTAAATGCTATAAATAATTGAAGCAACTTTGCTTCTGTCAATACCAGATATAATAAAATCCTCAAGAGTAATTTCATGTTTACTTAAAGAATTTCCATTACACTTTTCTTGTAGCTTCTGAAAAAGAAACTTGAGCTTCTCTTCATAAGTCCTTCTTCAGAAGCTTTCAGATTCAATAGAGTTTATTCTTGTTGTTTCATTAAATCAACATACTTTTCTTTTAAATCTTTCAACTCATTGGTTATGAGTTCAAAGTGTGTAAGAAGTTCTTTAAGAGACTTAATAAGTTATTCCCTGGAAATTTTAGAATATACCTCATTTTCATCTTCAGAATCTGAATCAGGTTTTGCTTCTGAAGTCATAGTAGCCACTAACCCCACAGCTACATTTGCTTCATCTCCAGCTTCTTCCTTTTCATACCCAGATTCACTATCTAAATCTTCTAAGGTTGCCATTAAACTCTTCTTAATCTGCTTTTTGAATTTCCTTGAGTTGAAACTTGACTTCTTTGACTTATCCTTTGATTTCTCCTTCTGAAGATCAGGGCAATCCGTGAAGGTGAAAAAAACACAAGAAAGGGGGGGGGGGGGGGTTGAATTGTGTTAGCTTTTCGCAGCTCTTGAAGAGTGAGAATCTAATTCCTTTAGAATCAGAGTCTGAAAGAGATCAGAGTCTGTTGGGAGATTAGGTTCTGTTGCAGCGGAAATAATCAAGTGATAGAGAGAAGAGAGATTACAAGCAATTATACAGGTTCCTTCCACAAACCGGAAGTAGTCCTGTCCCCCTTGCACTTCCAAGGAGAGTTCCACTAAAATGTAATATCTATTACAAGTTGCTCAAACACACAGTAAGAGACTTCCAATGCTCAAGCACGCAGGCAAGAGACTTCCAATGCTTAAAGACACAACTAAGAGACTTCTTTGCTCAAGGACGCAGCCAAGAGACTTCTTTGCTCAAGCACACAAGCAAGAGACTTCTGACACAATTTACAGAAAATTGAATAGAGTTGAAACATTTGACAAACAATCAAACGTGTTTCAATTACAACAAAGACAGACTCTGTTTCAAACAAAGACATACTCTGTTTTTCTGCTTAACTTAGAAATTCTAGAATACTCAGTTTGTAAGAATAATCTAAGTTGTTGATGTGTTTTTGTTAAGATTCAGTTGAATACGATAGCAATGCAGTGTAGTTTTTTTCAGTTGTAGAGTCCAACAATTCTTCAAGTCTTCTATCCTTTATATAGGCGTAGGAAAGAGACGTTGAGTCATCCAGCACATCAGGATGATTTCTGAAGCTTGATCAATAGCTATTGATCTGTTGCTTGATATGGTAATAGTCCTTCAATTGCATATTTTGAATTCCATTCCTTTTGAAGATTAATACCGGTAGACACAGTTGCTAAACTGTACGAGGTAGTGGAGTAGTGGAAACAGAGTTCATACAACGTACTTTGTACTGACCTGCATTCTTTGTCGTTGAGCATCCCACGCTCAAGTTGACTTCGAAGCTAGCCGTTACTCCAAATGAGATTTTCTTTTGCATCATAAAGCCTTAAGAAATCCTTGTAAGCAGATCTTCAGATTGCAGGCTTCAGACTCAGTGTAGCACTTCAGCTTCTGATGATCTTCAGACTCTCTTGGTCTTCAGATTCTGATAGTCTTCAGACTCTCTTCGATATAGTCTTCAAATTCTCTTCGATACAGTCTTCAAACTCTCTTCGATACAGTCTTCAGACTCTCTTCGATATAGAATCACAAGCAACAAGCTTCTCTAGATCTTTGCTCTTAAAATGTTCAAACAGAATACTTTCTAAGATATAAATCTTGATTGATATCCTGCATACTTAAACAAGTATTAGCATATCCAATTGACAATTTTTAATACCTTGTTATCATCAAAACTCAAAACGTGGTATTGCTGAACACCTTTGTTCCAACAATCTCCCCATTTTTTATGATGACAAACATCAGTATTTAAAAGGTCAATTGTTGTTAATCTAATTAACAAGTTGAGTTAAGGGGTCTGAGGTTTGTAAGCTTAGAGTCTGAGGTTTGTAAGCTCTGACTCCCCCTGAGCCTGATAGTTCTTAAGTTGAGGTTTGTAAGCTCCCCCTAAGTTCTATCCAAGTTAATTAAATTCATTTTCATAAGCAGTTGAATTAATTCTCAGAATAATAAACGAGTTTAGAGAACATATTCTTTAAACAGGGGCTCAGAATCTAACTAAGCACCTTTCGCAAATTTCCCTTTAACTTTTACATAGAACTTGCAACTTGCAGTTTCAACAGTTAACAAAACGTCACAAATACCCTTCTCCCCCTTTTGTCATCACCAAAAAGGTTTAGAAACAAGTTTCTCCCCCTTTTTTAAATGACTTGAGGTAAGGATAAAAACAAATTTTAAGGAAAATGAGATTCAGACCGAAAAACATAGAAGATTCAAAGCACAATATATATAGATGCACAAAGATTAAATAACAACTTGAATAATCTTAAAAACAAAAATAGTTCAGGAGATAAAGAAAACAGCAGACATAGGTTACAAACAAAACAAAAAGAATTTAAACTAAGGTTGGTTTTGTTTGGCAAGGTGATCCATCAATTTCTGGAGATCCTCTTGCTGCTTCTTAACAATCTCTTCCAAAGCTTCAGTTCTTCGCAAATGAGCTTCTCTTTCAAGCCTTGCTTCTTCCTGAACTCTATGCAGTCTCCTTCTCAAAGAATCAAAAACCATTGATTCTCTTGGATTGTATTGATCTTCATCAAAGAATGGTTTATACTCAATCCGCATAATAGGAGCTTTCTTCTTAGCTTTAGCTTTCTCAGCTCTCTTAACTTCTTCCACATGCTTGGCAGTAACAATGGCTTGTTCCTAGACAGCAGCCTTCTGAATTTTGGTGACAAAATCCAAAAATTCAGTCTTCAAAGTGGAGAACTTATCCTCATAGTTTACATTGAGGATAGGCACAAACCTTTGCTCAATAATGTCCTTGAGCTTAGAGTTTGATGAAGCATAGAACTCATCTATCCTTAACGAATCAAATAGGTTGTGAGGTTCAGAAGTTGAGGGTTGAGAGGCTCTTAAAGTTCGAAGGGTTTCAAAACCAGATACAACTGTTCTAGAATCAGAAAGAGGTTCAGGAACCGTTTCAGACACAGGCTCTGCTATGCATTCTGTTACAGGTTCTGATAGGATATCAGAAGCTTGTTCCAGAATCTCAGAGACTGGTTCTTCTACAGGTTCTGAGGGTTCAACAGAAGCTATGGTGAGAATTTATGTAGGTTTAGGTACAAAGTCTGGTTTGGAAGCAGATTTTGTAGCTTTTGTTGATTTGGATTTAGCAGGGGTTTTTGGTAGTTCTCCTCCTAGGTGTTTCTCAAGAGAGTATAGGGTGTCTGGAGAGTCTACACAAATAGGCTCATGTTGGGGGGATGGTTGAGTTGAATGAATGGTTACTTCAGGCTCTTCAGAAGGTTGAATTGCCTGAAGCGGTTTGAGAAAAGATGGTTGAGCAGGGTGGTCAGCAGGTAAGTTCATAGACACTGTGATGGTGTCTTGAATAATTCTGTCCATAGTTGAATCAACATATTCAACTATTTTGGGTCAAGTGGGTCATGGGATGATAAGGGTTTGATTGGTGAGGGGGATGAATTTCTGAGGGAGGGAAGAATTTGGCTCAAGGGTTTGTTATCTGATTCAGTATCAGATGACGACTCTTGATTCGTAGAGGAAGATGATGTTGGAACAAAGGTGTTCAGCAATACCACGTTTTGAGTTTTGATGATAACAAGGTATTAAAAAGTTGTCAATTGGATATTGCTAATATTTGTTTAAGTATGCAGGATATCAATTAAGATTTATATCTTAGAAAGTATTCTGTTTGAACAAAGTTAAAGAGCAAAAAATCTAGAGAAGCTTGTTGCTTGTGATTCTGCATCGAAGAGAGTCTAAAGACTGCATTGAAGAGAGTCTGAAGACTGTATCGAAGAGAGTCTGAAGACTGTGCCAAAGAGAGTCTTAAGACTGCATCGAAGAGAGTCTGAAGAATGTATCAGAGTCTGAAGACGATCAGAATCTGAGAACCAAGAGAGTCTGAAGATTATCAGAAGCATAGTGCTACAGTGAGTCTAAAGCCACAAATTTGATAATCTGCTAACAAGGATTTCTACTGCATTGCGATGCAAAAAGAAACTCTCAAATGGAGTAACGGCTAGCTTCAAAGTCAACTTGAGCGTGGGAAGCACAAAGACAAAGATTGCAGGCCAGTACAGAGTACGTTGTACGAACTCTGTTTCCATTACTCCACTACCTCGTGCAGTTTGGCAACTGTGTCTACCGGTATTAATCCTCAAAGGGAATGGAATTCAAATGATGCTATTGAAGGACTATTACCAAATCAAGCAACAGATCAACAGTCATTGATCAAGCATCAGAAATCATCCTGATGTGCTGGATGACTCAACGTCTCTTTCCTACGCCTATATAAAGGATAGAAGACTTGGAGAATTGGAGGACTCTAGAACTTGAGAAATTACATTGCACTGCTTTCGTATTCAACTGAGTTTTAACAAAAGCACATCATCAACTTAGATTCTTACAAACTGAGTATTCTAGAATTTCTAAGTTTCATAGAAAAACAGAGTCTGTCTTTTGTGTAAAACAGAGTCTGTCTTTGTTGTAATTGAAACACTATTTGATTGTTGTCAAAGTGTTTCAACTCTATTCAATTTTCTGTAATTGTGTAAAAGTCTCTTGCTTTTGTGCTTGAGCAAAGGAAGTCTCTTGGCTGCGTCCATTGAGCAAAGGAAGTCTCTTAGTTGTGTCTCTGAGCAAGGAAGTCTCTTAGTTGTGTCTTTGAGCAAGGAAGTCTCTCGCTTGTGTGCTTGAGCAAGGAAGTCTCATACTGTGTGTTTGAGCAACTTGTAATTTGATATTACATTTTAGTGAACTCTCCTTGGAAGTACAAGGGGGACAGGACTACTTCCGGTTTGTGGAAGGAACCTGTATAATTGCTCGTGTTCTCTCTTCTCTCTATCTCTTGATTATTCCGCTGCAATCAGAACCTAATCTCCTATCAGACTCTGATCTCATTCAGACTCTGAGTTTAAAGGAATTAGATTCTCACTCCTCAAGAGCTGTGAAAAGCAAACACAATTCAACCCCCCCCCTTTCTTGTGTTTTTCTCACCTTCAATTGGTATCAGAGCACCGGCTCTGTTGTCATAGCACTTAACCGTGTAACAGAAAAGATCCAGAGAAAAACATGTCTTCCAGTGAACCGTCTTCTTCTGGTGCCACTTCTGGTGCTGCCATACCATATGACTATGGATCCAATAACAGCAGTAGAAAGGCTGATTATGGAAAAATTCCTAAGTTCAATGGTGATCCTGAAGAATTTTCTTGGTGGAAAACCAACTTCTATAGTTATGTCATGGGTCTTGATGAAGAACTCTGGGACATACTTGAAGATGGTGTTGGTGACTTACAACTTGATGACGAAGGTGCTGCCATTGACCGCAAACTTCACACTGCTGCTCAAAAGAAAATCTATAAGAAACATCATATCATCAGAGGGGCTCTTGTCACTGCTATTCCTAAAACGGAATACATGAAGATGAGTGACAAATCTACTGCTAGAGCCATGTTTGCTTCTCTCTGTGCTAACTACGAAGGAAGCAAAAAGGTCAGGGAAGCTAAAGCTCTTCTGTTAGTTCTTCAATATGAACTATTTAAGATGAAAGAGGATGTAAGTATTGAGCAGATGTACTCAAGATTTCAAACTCTAGTATCTGGTCTTCAGATACTAAAGAAGAGTTACATAGCTGATGATCATGTTAGCAAGATTTTAAGGAGCTTACCCTCTAGATGGAGACCAAAGGTCACTGCAATTGAGGAGGCTAAAGATTTAAACACTTTAAGTGTTGAAGATCTTGTAAGCTCACTCAAGGTTCATGAGTTAAGTCTCAATGAACATGATTCTGCAAGAAAATCCAAAACCATAGCCTTAAAATCAAAAGGAAGGTCTTCAAAGGCTCTCAAGGTTGAAGAGTCTGAAAATGAGTCTTCAGCTTCTGAAAGCTCAGAGGAGGATCCTGATGTTGCAAAGGAAATGGCTATGCTTTCAAGCAGAATGCAGTACCTTGCTAAGAAGAACAAGAGATTTCTGAGCAAGAGTAGTGGGAAGGGGTTCAAAAAGGAGGATCAGAAAGGTTGCTTCAACTGCAAGAAAACTGGACATTTTATTGCTGAGTGTCCAGAACTGCAGAAGGAGAAACCCAAGTCAAAGAGGCCAACCTTCAAGTCAAGCAAGTTTAAGAAGCAGATCAAGAAAAGTCTGATGGCCACCTGAGAAGATCTTGATAATGAGTCAGGATCTGAGGATGATGATGCTGATGGTGAAGCCAATGTAGCTGTTGGACTAATGGCTACAACTGAATCTGTTAAAGAGACACCTGAGGCAAAATCAAATGCAGACTCTGAAAATGAAACAGAGGTATATTCTGAACTCACAAGATCTGAACTTGTAGAATCTGTCAAAGAGCTTCTTGGTCATTTTAAAGCTAAGACCACTGAGTTGAAGAAAGTCAAACAACAGCTTGATAAGCTGTCAAAAAGACATAATTCAACTCTGTTGAAATTAGAAGATTTAAAAGAAGAAAATATCTCTTTATTGATCAAGAAGTGTAGCTGTAAATACTTAAGTGAGCAAGATGTTGCTCTGCAAGAATTTATTGCTACTGGAATTGACAGATCAAGGGTTGCATCCATGATCTATAGCACGTATCAGAACAGAGGACAGGGTCTTGGATTCATTGGAGGAAACTCAAATGAAATGATTCATTGGAGCCAGAGAGGCGTTGAAAAATCATTTTGTAAGAGAGTCTGATGAAGTCAACACAGTGACTCATTCAGAATCTACAACTTCTACTTCTAAGATTCTGACTAAGTCAAAATCTCAGAATGTTAAGTTAAAGGGTCTGAAAAACTTTGAACCCAAGGCTTTAAAGTCTCAGACTCTGAAACATTCAAAGTCTGATAAACAGACTCTGAAAAAGCCAGAGCTCGAAAAACCAAAGCCTAAGTTTCAAAGAAGAGAAACTGTGAAAGGCAAGTTGAAACCTAAACCAAACGGTTCCAAACCCAAGGTATGGGAGAAAACATTGCCAATGACTTCAAGACGTAACTTACGAAAGGAGTTCAATGGTTCTAAGACTAACCAAAAAGGACCCATGAGGATATGGGTACCTAAGTCTGAAATTATTGATGCTGCAGGTATGTCTAAAAGGACTAGAAAAGCACAAGTCTTGGTACCTGGACAGTGGTTGCTCGTGTCACATGACGGGAGAAAAGTCTATGTTCCTAACCCTAACCATGAAAGAGGGAGGAACTGTGGGATTTGGAGGAAACCAGACTGGCAAAATCATTGGTACTGGAACCATTGGTAACTCTCTGATCTCAATCAGTAATGTGTGGTTCGTTGATGGACTTAGACATAACTTACTAAGCATAAGTCAATTATGTGACAGTGGTTATGATGTATTGTTTAATAAGAACAACTGCACAGTGGTTATCAAGGATGATCAGTCTGTAGTCTTCAAGGGAAAACGAAGAAACAATGTATACAAGATAAAATTCTCATAACTGACTGATCAGAAGGTAATGTGCCTTTTGTCAATGGGTGATAAGAAGTGGCTGTGGCATAGACGTTTGGGACATGCTAACTGGAGATTAATCTCTAAGCTTAAAGTTGCAACTTGTCAAAGGCCTACCTGACATTGACTATCACTCAGATGCTCTTTGCGGAGCATGTCAGAAAGGGAAAATTGTCAAGAGTCCCTTCAAGCCGAAAGAAATTGTTTCAACTTCCAGACCCTTGGAGTTACTTCATATTGACTTATTTGGACCAGTTAGTACTGCATCCTTATATGGAAGTAAATATGGACTAGTTATTGTTGATGACTACAGCAGATGGTGTTGGGTTAAATTTCTAAAAACTAAAGATGATTCATATTTTGTGTTTAGTAAATTCTGCATCCAAATTCAATCAGAGAAGGAAATGAAAATATTGAAAGTTAGAAGTGATCATGGAGGAGAATTTGAAAATGAACCGTTTGAGGTTTTCTGTGAAAAACATGGAATTATTCATGAATTCTCTGCACCTAGAACTCCACAACAAAATGGAGTTGTAGAGAGAAAGAACAGAACCTTACAAGAGATGGCTAGAACCATGATCCATGAGAACAATCTGGCTAAGCATTTTTGGGCAGAAGCAGTAAACACAGCTTGTTATGTTCAGAACAGAATCTATATTAGATCTCTGTTGAACAAAACAGCTTATGAACTCTTTAAAGGAAGAAAACCCAACATATCTTATTTTCATCAGTTCGGATGTACGTGTTATGTCCTGAACAACAAAGTCTACCTAAAGAAATTTGATGCCAAAACTCAAAAGGGAATCTTTTTAGGTTACTCTGAACGCTCTAAGGCATACAGGCTGTATAATTCAGAAACTAAATGTGTGGAAGAATCTATGCATGTCAGATTCGATGACAAAATGCCTGGAAGTGAAACTCCAGTGCAAGATGAAAGTCATGCAGAATCTCAAGATTATGATGATAACTCAGAATCTGAAGATACTTCAGAAGCTGGAACAACCCCTGAAGTTCCTAATGAAGAAGCTTCTGATGAAGCTCAAGATGGTTCTTTGCAAGGTAGTCAATCCAAACAATCTTTCAAATACAAGTCTTCATATCCAGAAGATCAGATAATTGGCAATAAAGAAAGTCCTATGAGAACAAGATCACATTTCAGACAAGAAGAGTCTGCTTTAGGATTATTATCTTTTATTGAACCAACCTCTGTTGAAGAAGCTCTTGGAGATGAAGGATGGATTCTGGCAATGCAAGAAGAACTGAATCAATTCAAAAGGAATGAAGTATGGGATCTAGTAGCTAAGCCTGATCATAAGAACATCATTGGAACCAAGTGGGTGTTCAGAAATAAGCTTAGTGAACAAGGAGAAGTAATCAGAAACAAGGCCAGACTTGTTGCGCAGGGCTACAGTCAGCAAGAAGGCATTGATTACACAGAAACGTTTGCTCCAGTTGCAAGATTGGAAGCAATCAGGTTACTTCTTTCCTATGCAGTTAATCACAACATAACCCTGTATCAAATGGACGTTAAGAGTGAATTTCTTAATGGTGTCATTTCTGAAGAAGTATATGTCAAACAACCTCATGGCTTTGAAGATTTAAGGCATCCAGAGCATGTTTATAAATTAAAAAATCACTCTATGGCTTGAAACAAGCTCCCAGAGCTTGGTATGAAAGACTAAGTAATTTCTTAATTAAACACAACTTTGAACGAGGACAAGTTGACACTACTCTATTCAGAAAGACTCTGAAGAAAGACATTCTTATAGTTCAGATTTATGTTGACGATATCATTTTTGGTTCTACAAATAGTTCTCTTTGCAAAGAGTTTTCAAAAGTAATGCAGGATGAATTTGAAATGAGCATGATGGGAGAATTGAAGTTCTTTCTTGGAATTCAAATCAACCAATGCAAAGACGGAGTCTACATTCATCAGTCTAAGTATACGAAAGAGCTTCTGAAGAAGTTTAATCTTGAGGACTGCAAAGCAATGAATACTCCAATGCATCCAACCTGCACTCTGAGCAAAGAAGATCAAGGGACCAAAGTTGATCAGAAGCTGTATAGAGGTATGATTGGTTCTTTGTTATACCTAACTACATCTAGACCAGATATTTTGTACAGTGTATGTTTGTGTGCAAGGTTTCAATCAGATCCTAGAGAATCTCACTTAACTACTGTTAAGAGAATCTTTAGATATCTGAAAGGAACTACTAATCTTGGACTTCTTTACAAGAAATCCTCTGACTACAAGCTAGTTGGATTCTGTGATGCTGACTATGCTGGAGACAGGATTGAAAGAAAATCTACCAGTGGCAATTGTCAATTCTTGGGAGAAAATCTGATATCCTGGGCTAGCAAGAGGCAAGCAATCATTGCTTTGTCTACAGCAGAAGCAAAATACATCTCAGCTGCTAGTTGTTGTACACAGCTACTTTGGATGAAACATCAGCTTGAGGACTATCAAATAACTAAAAACCATATCCCAATTTATTGTGATAATACAACAGCTATATGTTTGTCTAAGAATCCAATTCTGCATTCAAGAGCAAAGCATATTGAGATTAAACATCATTTTACAAGAGACTATGTTCAAAAGGGAATTTTAGATATTCAATTCATTGATACTGATCATCAATGGGCTGATATATTTACTAAACCCTTATCTGTTAAAAGATTTGATTTCATAAAGAAAAATTTGAACATGTGCAATGTCTCTGGGTAATATGCGTCTCTGAAAACAGAATTCAGACTCTGAAAATATTCAGAAGCTATTTGGGAATCAGACTCTCTTTTGGAGACTCTGATGAAAGCTTTTGATAAATTATTCAGACTCTGGTGAGGAATCTTTAGACTCTCAGAAGCTCGTATTAGTGGAAGCGTGACTGTTAAGTTCAGTAACACCTGCCCCACTATGGTGACAGTTACTTTACAGTTTCTCAGACGTGGCCTGTCTGTATTGGGTAAGAACTTAAAGGGCAATGATTTCATTACGTTAAACAAGTTACCTTCGCTTTGTCCCAATACGTTTACGGCTGCATGCTATATGTATTTATTGTTTGTGTTTGTTTGTCCCCTACTCTTTCCAAACAGTTTTCAAACTTTTTCTCTATAAATACATAACACACACAACTCACTTCTCTTTTCACTCTTTGATTTTCTCTCTGAACAAACTTCTTGATTTCAATACTTTGCAAAACTTTTTGTTCTCAAATCAAACATTTAGAAACCCCTATAATGGCAAGTGATCTCATCCAATCTGGTGTTATAATCAAGTCCGGAAGGTCCTATGTTATCAAACCCAGAACAATGAACATCATCAAGGAGACTCTGGAAATTCAAGTTGAATCTCCAGTAGATTTTGGTTCACTCAGTCGTCATGGAGTTGATGTTACACCTCATTTCTTATCACAAGGAATGATGAGGTACTTTGGTATGTTGAATGGAGCAACATATCAGGAGCTCATTAGAGATTTTTGGGTTAGGTCAGAAGTCTACGATAAAGTTGAAGCTACTTTGGAAGAAACAGTAGCAATCTCAAACAACCCCAGTCTTGCTGGCAAGAACAGAGACCAAATGGGTTTAAGACCGTACAATGGTCTTGAAATAAGGTCTGCTGTGATGGGAATACCAATAGTTATCACTGAAGAGGTGGTAGCCAGGGCTTGTCAGATGGAGAGCGCTGGTAAATTTCAGTGGAATGTCAACAAGAAGAGTGAATGAGCTGTTATCTGCAACAAGTTGTTATTTGAAGGGAGACCCTCAAATAAATTGGTGGATATGCATCCTGAGCATAGGGTGCTTTTGAAGATTATACTGGACAGTATGCTTCAGAAAAGAGGAGGAACAGATACATTGTCTGTGGATCACAAAGTTCTTCTTTATTTTCTTATCAACAAAATAAAGATCAACTTCCCCAGATATGTGATGCACCACATGTGTTGGGCCATCAAGAAGAGTCAATCAGAAACTAGGAGGCAAGTTCCTTTTGGAAGATTAATATCTGAGATTCTGTATCAAGGAGGCCTCTTGAAGGTCTTATCAGAATCTGGTGTGGTATCAGATATTCATCTAGGAACTGTGACCGGAAGAATCATTAATGGCAAGACTCTGCAGTACATGAAGATTGTCAAGGATGAAAAGAAAGCCAAGAAAGATGAGAAGAAAGCGAAGAAAGGCAAGGCTGACAGAGACTTTGACAGAATGGCTCAAGATATTGCTGACTACCTTGATGCTGACTCTGAAGGTGAAGAGAGTCAGATCAAGAAGAGAAAGGTGGATGTGATTCCTATGGCTAGGGATGTAGCACAGAAGATAGGTACTTCTGTATCTGTGATTGAGGATGAACATGCTGCTGGCAAGGCAATGGCAGCAGAAGTAGTGACTGAAGAATTAAAGGAAGAAATTGTCAAGGAAGCTGCTAAGTTGCTTGCTTCTGCTCTTAAACAGAAGAATTCTTTAGCAACTGCAGAAGCTGAGTTATCAGAAGCCACTGTGTCTGATCACTATGCCTCTCCAGAAGCTGGCATTGGCACCTCTGGCAACGTGGCATATAGCTCATCTTCATCTTTGAATCAAGAGTCAAAATTAGATTCAGAATCTGACAACAGACCTTTAAGCCAAATTCTTCCATCCCTCAAAAATTCATCTCCCTCACCAATCAAACCTATATCATCCCATAACCCACTTGACCCGGCAGTAGTTGATTATGTTGATTCAACTATGGACAGAGTAATTCAAGACACAATCACTGTGTCTATGAATCTTCCTGCTGATCATCCTGCTCAACCTTCATTTCTCAAACCACTTCAGGTAATTCAACCTTCTGAAAAGCCTGAAGCAACCATTCTATCCAAACAGCCATCCCCCCAAACTGAAACCATTTGTGTAGACTCTCCAGACACTCTAGATTCTCTTGAAAAACATCTAGGAGGAGAACTACCAAAAACCCCTGCAAAATCCAAATCAACAAAAGCTACTTCATCTGTTTCCAAACCAGACCCTGTACCTGAACCTACAGAGAATCTGACTTTAGCTTCTGTTGAACCTTCAGAACCTGTTGTTGAACCAGCTTCTGAAAATCTGGAACAAGCTTCTGATATTGTATCAGAAACTGTAACAGAATGTAGAGATAAGACCAGAAGAGTTTCCCAACCTCTTTGTGACCCCATAACCTATTTCCCAGGTTTTGAAACTTTTCTAGCTTTGAGAGCTTCTCTACCCTCAACCTCTGAACCTCAAATTGACTTATTTGATTCAAGTAAGATAAATGAGTTCTATGCTTCTTCATGCAATAAGCTCAAAGAAGTTATTGAGCAAAGGTTTTGTTGGTATAAGCCCTAGAGGCCAATAGTTTATGTGAAACTTATCTTATGTATCATGACTTTTATTATTAAATAATATATGACACTCTTTATTATATATTTATAGTAATGTTAATAAAGTCCTTAGAATAGATAGTTCATGTAATAATATATTAAGTGTGACTTAATCATGAGATTACATTATCATAAAGAACGCTATTCTTAAATGTATCTGTAGTCAAGCTTTAATATGAATTAGGATAATAATAAAGCGTTGAGACTATTATGTATGAAGACTGATGACCGCATCTCATGGGTCATAGATATGAGATATCAAGTCTATACATAGGTATAAATGTTAGGAGTAATATTTATACTGGATAGACCCATCGTGAGAATACTACATAGTAAGTTATGAGATTGTCATAAGATATTCTCACAATGATAATAGTGTACATCGCTCTTTGACCTGAAACCACTATGATCCCTAGATGTGGACTCAAGTGCTTTGTTGCCATTCTAACGTTGTCTGTAAAAGGATAACCATAACGTTGGTTGATGGGTACTTGATGAATCATGCTGAGGGGCATGAGTGTCCTAGATGGGATTTGTCCCTCCTCATAAACAGGAGATATATCTATAGGCCTCTTGATGAAATATGACTGTAAAACTGCATGGCCATGCCGAACTAAGTCGATATAGGATATTGGACTTATTCGTTATTCAGTATATTTTGGAATCAAGAAATATAAATATTGATCTACACAATGGTGACAAAATCTATGCATTGAGATCAATAGAGATATTAGGACAAAGGAGTAATCGTATACATAAGTATTATCATGGAAACAGGTTTCGGTAGATCACTTGACATTCTTGTCACTTGGGTGGCAATGATGTGTTGCTAGATACCGCTCATTATTTATAGTATTAAATATTAGATTTAATATTATTGCCAACGTGACTAGAACCTATAGGGTCACACACAAAGAACAGTCAAAAGAGAAATATATAAGTATGACTTATATAAGGGGTGCGTTTAGTAAATAACGCTAATTAGTTAGCAGAATTACTAAACTCGTTATTGGTCTTACAGAAGCCCAATAGTGACTTCTGAACTTGCAGAGCACACAAAGAGTTCTATAAATAGAAGCCTAGTGCTGAAGTTTGAGGTTGCATTTTTTGAAACCCTTAACTCTCTGAAACTTCTAATTCATTGGCTAGCACCGAGTTTTGGAGGAGCACTGTTCGTGTGGACTTGCTAGAGGCTTTGCTGCTTGCTTTGCTGTGATCGTGCTTCCAGTTTCCAGCTTTCAGATTTCACACTTCGAGGTAACAATCGAATCACTGATTCATGTGTTATTCGTAATGATCCAAGGAAAGAAAATCGAAATTTTATTTCTCCGCTGCTTATTCTGTTTTGAATCGATTTTCCTTCAGTGGTATCAGAGCCAATTACGAAACCTTGAATCGGATTGCTTTGTTACTGCTTTATGTTTTAATTTGATTAAACATATTGAATGAAATTAAATAATAAAGAGAATTAAAATTGGCATCATATCATATTATGTTTTCTGTGCATGGCTCTTCGATTTGATTTAATGTTTCAGAAACCGTTTCTGGTGAAACATCGACGTTTCGAATATACATATCGACAGAAACATGATTGATCGATCATAAAACGCAAATAATAAATATCAATCACGTGTATGTGCATGGACGATCAATTTGTTTGAAGCTTCATAACCGATTATGTGTACTCTGGTGAAGCATCAATATTTTGATTATACATATCGACATAAGTGTGATTGGTAAATTCTGTATAACAACAGTATATATGATATATTGGATTTGATTGTAATTTAAATAAGTCAGATGATATTTGTTCATATTGATTGATCTGATGTATGGAGCTTCGTAACCGATTCTGGTGAAGCATCCTAGACTCGATCATGATACTTGAATAAACAATCAGAGTACTTGTTTAATAAGATCAGATTGTTGTGACAGAATTAGGGTTTGCCGAAACGGTTAGGGTAATCAGAAACGTGTCAAGTGTTGATGCGAAATACAGTGCTAATTCAAAGTGAAACGTTCAAAGTGAACCACCGTCCGCTGACCGGGCAGCGGAACCCCCGACTAATCTGCGTAGTGTGATCATATGTCGAATTTTAATTTAATTTGTTTAAATATAAGGTATAATTAATAATAATAAAAATGTGTTTGTTATTATTATCATGTGAACGATTATGGCCTTAGTCCTTTTATTTATTTCTTTTGGATATTGAAATACGGCCTGCGTGTCGTGCCTCTCTCTTATGTCTCTATTCTACATTCTCTTCTCATCCACTCCCTCGTATGTAAAACGAGTTTCTTTAATATGTAATGTAAATAGAATACAAGGAGGTAATAGGATTCAAGACGTTAGGATAGTCCTGGAAGTCAAGCTTGGAGAAGCAAGGTCGTTTCTAGGATTAGTTTAGATTCTCTCATTGGCTTGAGAGAATCATAGCGTTAGGATGGCCATAATCATGTCACTTTTACTTTGTATAATTGTTATGCTTGTCATGATTGGAGTGCGAATATATATATGATATATAAGCCGTGGTGAGGTGAGATCAACTTTAATAAAAATCCTTCAAATTTGAAATATTAAGTTTAATGCTTTCCAAAAGTTTAACACCCTTGAAGACTAATATCGAATATGTGGGTTTTGCCTCCGTGAAGCGCATATTTTATACTAGTAAGTTGCGGTGTGGTAATCCAATTTACCCAAGTGTTATTATTTTGGGTTTAACTTAACTAAATTAATTTTAATAAGATTAGAATAAATTTAGAAGCAATAATTAGGTAATGTCTATATGATAGACTTGAGTAAGAGTTATTCACCTAATTGATTTGAAAGTTGTATAAGATACAATTAGAAATGTTCCTACCTAAATAACTAAGTTTTAAGTACAGCCCCCGTTGACTTAAAGCAAAGTGAAATAAGGATTTCAATCCACTAGAAAATCTTCCAACGGGATTTTCCGAGTCAAGTGTTTGAAGGTCATTTGATTTGAGTAAAATAGTGGGAGCGTATTTAATTAAAGGCCAAATTAAATATGTTATTTCATGATACTTATTTTGTATATTTTAAAATTGTAGATGGCCAATAACACATCAACAAACATTTTGCAATCTCTCATTGAAAAGGAGAAATTGACTGAAACTAATTTTTTGGACTAGTTCCGTAACATGAGGATTGTCCTCACCCACGAAAAAAAGCTGTATGTGCTGGATGAACCCATTCCTGAGGCACCACCTGCTGGAGCTTCTGCGGCTCTGAGAAATGCTCATACCAAGCATCTCAAAGATTCCGTGGAAGTCTCATGCATCATGCTAGCAACCATGACTCCCGAGCTGCAAAAACAACATGAAGGGATGACCGCGTTTGATATGATCGGACATCTTAAGACTCTTTATGAAGAGCAGGCAAGGCATGAGAGGTTTGATGTCTCTAAAGCCCTTTTCTCTACCAAGCTGTCAGAAGGAAGTCCTGTAGGACCTCATGTACTCAAAATGATTGGGTATTCTGAGAACCTAGCCCGATTGGGATTTGTCCTTGAGCAGGAACTGGTTGTTGATCTTGTCTTGCAATCGTTGCCTGAAAGCTTCAGCAGTTTTGTCCAGAATTTCCTAATGAATGATATGGACAAAACACTTCCACAGCTTGCAGCTATGTTGAGAACTGCTGAGAAAAACATGAAAGGAAAGGGAAAGGCCATTTTGATGGTTAATAATGGCAAGTCCAAAAAGCACAATAAGAAGCCTAATAAGTCTAAGGGAAATGGCAAGGGCAAAGTTGTTTCCAAGCCATCAACCAAAGCTTTGAAGCCTACTGGAGGCGTGGCTAAGGAGGGCAAGTGCTTCTATTGCAACAATAAGGGGCACTGGAGGCGAAACTGCCCAAAGTATCTGGAAGATAAGAATAATGGAAATGTTCCTACTACTTCTACAGGTATTTTTGTTATAGAAATTAATATGTCTACTTCTACATCATGGGTATTAAATACTGGATGTGGTTCTCATATTTGTACTGATGTGCAGGGGCTGAGAACGAGTAGAGCATTGGCAAAAGGCGAGGTCGATCTTAGAGTTGGCAATGGAGCAAAGGTTGCTGCTTTAGCTGTTGGAACTTATGTATTGACCTTACCTAGTGGTCTTTTATTGAATTTAGAAAACTGCTATTATGTACCTGCCATTAGCAGGAATATTATTTTAATTTCTTGTTTGGACAAGGCTGGTTTTTATTTTACCATTAAGAACAAATGTTGTTCCGTTTATTTGGATAATATTCTATATGCTAATGCAATTTTGATTAATGGACTTTATATCCTGGATCTTGATATGCCTATCTATAACATTAATGCTAAAAGGATGAAACCTAATGAGTTGAATCCGACTTACCTTTGGCATTGTCGTTTAGGCCATATAAATGAAAATCGCATTTCCAAACTCCATAAAGATGGACTTTTGAACTCTTTTGATTTTGAATCATATGAGACATGTCGATCTTGTTTATTAGGAAAGATGACAAAGGCCCCTTTTTCCGGTCAAGGTGAAAGGGCTAGTGATCTCTTAGGACTCATACATACTGATGTGTGTGGACCCCTAAACATAACTTCTAGAGGAGGTTTTCACTACTTCATTACATTCACTGATGACTTTAGTAGATTTGGATATGTGTATCTAATGAAACATAAATCTGAATCATTTACTTTATTCAAAGAATTTCAAAATGAAGTAGAAAACCAACTAGGCAAGAAAATCAAAATGCTTCGATCTGATCGAGGTGGAGAGTATTTGAGCTTAGAGTTTGACAATCATCTAAAAGAATGCGGGATCTTATCCCAACTCACACCTCCTGGAACGCCACAATGGAATGGTGTTTCTGAAAGGAGAAATTGAACCTTATTAGACATGGTCCGATCAATGATGAGTCATGCTGAACTTCCAAATTCCTTATGGGGATACGCCTTATTAACTGCAGCTTATACGCTTAACCGAGTTCCATCCAAAGCGGTAGAAAAGACACCATATGAGATATGGAACGGTCGAAAACCCAATGCGGGACATTTAAAGATTTGGGGTTGTGAAGCTTATATAAAACGACTTATGTCTACTAAGCTTGAACAAAGATCTGATAAATGTTTCTTTGTGGGATATCCTAAAGAAACTAGAGGATACTACTTTTACAAACCTTCTGAGGGCACAATTGTTGTTGCTAGAAATGGAGTCTTCCTTGAAAAGGATTTTGTCTCCAAAAGAATCAGTGGGAGCAAAGTAGATCTTGAAGAAATTCAAGACCCACAAAGTAATGAAATACCGATGGAGGAACAGGAACAGGATACACAAACTATTATGATAGAAAATCCTATTCCAGTAACACAAGAACCACGTAGGTATAGCAGGATACGTCAAGAACCCGAGAGATATGGGTATCTCATATCACAAGAGGGTGATGTATTGCTCATGGACCACGATGAGCCTGTGACTTACATGGAGGCCATTACTGGCCCTGATTCTGAGAAGTGGCTTGAAGCCATGAAATCTGAAATGGATTCCATGTACACAAATCAAGTTTGGAACTTGATTGAAGCACCTGAAGGAATTAATCCTATAGGATGCAAGTGGGTTTTCAAAAAGAAAATTGACATGGACGGAAAGGTTAATACCTACAAAGCGCGGCTGGTTGCTAAAGGCTTCAAACAAATTCATGGTGTGGATTATGATGAAACCTTTTCACCAGTTGCAATGATTAAATCCATTCGGATCTTACTTGCTATCGCTGCATACCATGATTATGAAATCTGGCAAATGGATGTCAAAACTGCTTTCCTTAATGGAAATCTTCTTGAGGATGTGTACATGACACAACCTGAAGGATTTGGCGATCCTAAAGCAACCAAGAAAGTATGCAAATTACAGCGATCAATCTATGGATTGAAGCAAGCTTCTAGGAGTTGGAATCTTCGTTTTGATGAAATTGTACAACAATATGGATTCATTAAAAATGAAGATGAGGCTTGTGTTTACAAGAAGGTTAGTGGGAGCATAGTCTCATTTCTGGTTTTATATGTGGATGACATATTATTAATCGGAAATGACATCCCTACATTACAAGAAATAAAAACTTGGTTAGGGAAATGCTTTTCTATGAAAGACTTAGGTGAAGCCTCCTATATATTAGGAATCAGGATCTATAGAGATAGATCACAAAGATTGCTTGGCTTAAGTTAGGGTACATATATAGATAAAGTCCTGAGACATTTCAATATGCATGATTCCAAGAAAGGATTCATCCCTATGTCGTCAGGAATAAATCTATCAAAGACTCAATCCGCTTCGACTAATGAAGAAAGGGATCGAATGCGTGATATTCCATATGCTTCGGCAATTGGGTCGATCATGTATGCTATGATATGTACTCGACCAGATGTCTCGTATGCTTTACGTGCTACGAGCAGATACCAGTCTAATCCTGGCAACGATCATTGGATTGTTGTCAAGAATATCCTTAAATACTTGAGAAGAACTAAGGATACTTTCTTGATCTATGGAGGTCAAGAAGAGCTCTCTGTAATTGGTTACACTGATGCTAGTTTTCAGACAGATCATGATGATTTCAAATCGCAATCTGGATATGTGTTTTGCTTAAATGGCAGTGCTGTGAGCTGGAAGAGTTCAAAGCAAGAAACAATCGCTGATTCTACAACAGAAGCCGAGTACATTGCTGCATCTAATGCCGCAAAGGAAGCTGTTTGGATTAAGAAATTCATTTTTGATCTTGGAATAGTTCCAAGCATTGCGGATCCCATTGAATTACTATGTGATAACAATGGAGCAATCGCACAAGCCAAAGAACCTAGATCTCACCAGAAATCCAAACACATACAAAGGCGCTATCATCTTATTCGAGAGATTATCGAAAGAGGAGATGTTAAAATATGCAAAGTACCAACATTAGACAATGTTGCTGATCCACTTACTAAAGCTCTTGCCCAGCAGAAGCATGATGGTCATACTAGATCTATGGGTATTAGGTTTATGCCTGATTGGCTCTAGTGCTAGTGGGAGATTGTTGGTATAAGCCCTAGAGGCCAATAGTTTATGTGAAACTTATCTTATGTATCATGACTTTTATTATTAAATGATATATGGCACTCTTTATTATATATTTATAGTAATGTTAATAAAGTCCTTAGAATAGATAGTTCATGTAATAATATATTAAGTGTGACTTAATCATGAGATTACATTATCATAAAGAACGCTATTCTTAAATGTATCCGTAGTCAAGCTTTAATATGAATTAGGATAATAATAAAGCGTTGAGACTATTATGTATGAGGACTGATGACCGCATCTCATGGGTCATAGATATGAGATATCAAGTCTATACATAGGTATAAATGTTAGGAGTAATATTTATACTGGATAGACCCATCGTGAGAATACTACATAGTAAGTTATGAGATTGTCATAAGATATTCTCACAATGATAATAGTGTAAATCGCTCTTTGACCTGAAACCACTATGATCCCTAGATGTGGACTCAAGTGCTTTGTTGCCATTCTAACGTTGTCTGTAAAAGGATAACCATAACGTTGGTTGATGGGTACTTGATGAATCATGCTCAGGGGCATGAGTGTCCTAGATGGGATTTGTCCCTCCTCTTAAACAGGAGATATATCTATAGGCCTCTTGATGAAATATGACTGTAAAACTGCATGGCCATGCCGAACTAAGTCGATATAGGATATTGGACTTATTCGTTATTCAGTATATTTTGGAATCAAGAAATATAAATATTGATCTACACAATGGTGACAAAATCTATGCATTGAGATCAATAGAGATATTAGGACAAATGAGTAATCGTATACATAAGTATTATCATGGAAACAGGTTTCGTCAGATCACTTGACATTCTTGTCACTTGGGTGGCAATGATGTGTTGCTAGATACCGCTCATTGTTTATAGTATTAAATATTAGATTTAATATTATTGCCAACGTGACTAGAACCTATAGGGTCACACACAAAGAACAGTCAAAAGAGAAATATATAAGTATGACTTATATAAGGGGTGCGTTTAGTAAATAACGCTAATTAGTTAGCAGAATTACTAAACTCGTTATTGGTCTTACAGAAGCCCAATAGTGACTTCTGAACTTGCAGAGCACACAAAGAGTTCTATAAATAGAAGCCTAGTGCTGAAGTTTGAGGTTGCATTTTTTGAAACCATTAACTCTCTGAAACTTCTAATTCATTGGCTAGAACCGAGTTTTGGAGGAGCACTGTTCGTGTGGACTTGCTAGAGGCTTTGCTGCTTGCTTTGCTGTGATCGTGCTTCCAGTTTCCAGCTTTCAGATTTCACACTTCGAGGTAACAATCGAATCACTGATTCATGTGTTATTCGTAATGATCCAAGGAAAGAAAATCGAAATTTTATTTCTCCGCTGCTTATTCTGTTTTGAATCGATTTTCCTTCAGGTTTGTGCCAATACTTAATGTGAGCTATGAGGACAAGTTCTCTACAGTGAAGACTGAGTTTTTGGATTTTATCACCAAAATCCAGAAGACTGCTGCCAGGGAACAAGCACTTGTTACTGCCAAGCATGTTGAAGAAATCAAGCGGGCTGAGAAAGTTGTTATCTTGGAAAGAGCTCCCATTCTGAGGATTAGAGATACACCCTTCTTTGATGAGGATCAGTATATTCCTAGAGAATCAGTGGCTTACAATTCTTTGAAGAGGAAATTGTATAAAGTTCAAGAAGAAGCTAGACAAGAAAGAGAAGCGCATTTGCGAAGAACTGAGATGGTAAAGAAACAGCAAGAGGATCTCCAGAAACTGATGGATCATCTTGCCAAACAAAACCAACCTTAGTTTAATTTCGTTTTGTTTATTTTTGTAATTCTTGTTTGCTATCTTTTGAACTTGCTTTTGCTTACAATTTATACAAGTTGTTTTTGATTCTATTTGCATTCAATTTTTTTTATGCTCTGAATCTTCTATGTTTTCCCTCTGAATCTTATTCTTCCTTAACACATGTTTACACCCTTACCTTAAGTCACTTAAAAAAGGGGGAGGAACTTGTTCTAAACTTTTTTTTGTTGATGACAAAAGGGGGAGAAGGGAAAGTATTTATGTCAGGGAGAAGGGAAAATTTTCTTTTAATTACATTGCATGTATACGTAAAAGTTAAAGGGAAATCTGCGAAAAGTGCTTAGTTAGACTCTGAGCCCTGTTTAAGAATCAATTCTCTAAATATTATGAGAATGAATTTGATTGACTATGAAAGTGAATTTAATTAACTTGGATAGAACTCAAGATGAGCTTACAAACCTCAACTTAAGAACTATCAGACTCAGGGGGAGTCAGAGCTTACAAACCTCAGAACCCTTTAAGTCAACTTGTTAATTAGATTAACAACAATTGACCTTTTAAATACTAATGTTTGTCATCATCAAAAAGGGGGAGATTGTTGGAACAAAGGTGTTCAGCAATACCACGTTTTGAGTTTTGATGATAACAAGGTATTAAAAAGTTGTCAATTGGATATTGCTAATATTTGTTTAAGTATGCAGGATATCAATTAAGATTTATATCTTAGAAAGTATTCTGTTTGAACAAAGTTAAAGAGCAAAAAATCCAGAGAAGCTTGTTGCTTGTGATTCTGCATCGAAGAGAGTCTGAAGACTGCATCGAAGAGAGTCTGAAGACTGTGCCAAAGAGAGTCTGAAGACTGCATCGAAGAGAGTCTGAAGACCATCAGAATCTGAGAACCAAGAGAGTCTGAAGATTATCAGAAGCATAGTGCTACAGTGAGTCTGATACCACAAATTTGATAATCTGCTAACAAGGATTTCTACTGCATTGCGATGCAAAAAGAAACTCTCAAATGGAGTAACGGCTAGCTTCAAAGTCAACTTGAGCGTGGGAAGCACAAAGACAAAGATTGCAGGCCAGTACAGAGTACGTTGTACGAACTCTGTTTCCACTACTCCACTACCTCGTACAGTTTGGCAACTGTGTCTACCGGTATTAATCCTCAAAGGGAATGGAATTCAAATGATGCTATTGAAGGACTATTACCAAATCAAGCAACAGATCAACAGTCATTGATCAAGCTTCAGAAATCATCCTGATGTGCTGGATGACTCAACGTCTCTTTCCTACGCCTATATAAAGGATAAAAGACTTGGAGAATTGGAGGACTCTAGAACTTGAGAAATTACATTGCACTGCTTTCGTATTCAACTGAGTCTTAACAAAAGCACATCATCAACTTAGATTCTTACAAACTGAGTATTCTAGAATTTATAAGTTTCGCAGAAAAACAGAGTTTGTCTTTTGTGTAAAACAGAGTCTGTCTTTGTTGTAATTGAAACACTATTTGATTGTTGTCAAAGTGTTTCAACTCTATTCAATTTTCTGTAATTGTGTAAAAGTCTCTTGCTTTTGTGCTTGAGTAAAGGAAGTCTCTTGGCTGCGTCCATTGAGCAAAGGAAGTCTCTTAGTTGTGTCTTTGAGCAAGGAAGTCTCTTAGTTGTGTCTTTGAGCAAGGAAGTCTCTCGTCTGTGTGCTTGAGCAAGGAAGTCTCATACTGTGTGTTTGAGCAACTTGTAATTTGATATTACATTTTAGTGAACTCTCCTTGGAAGTACAAGGGGGACAGGACTACTTCCGGTTTGTGGAAGGAACCTGTATAATTGCTTGTGTTCTCTCTTCTCTCTATCTCTTGATTATTCCGCTGCAATCAGAACCTAATCTCCTATCAGACTCTGATCTCATTCGAACTCTGAGTTTAAAGGAATTAGATTCTCACTCCTCAAGAGCTGCGAAAAACAAACACAATTCAACCCCCCCCCCCCCCCCCCCGCCCCTTCTTGTGTTTTTCTCACCTTCAGATGAGTTAAATGCCACATTACCAGAGGTGCCTATACCAGCTTCTGGAGAAGCATGATGATCAGACACATTAGCTTCTGATAAATCAGCTTCTGCAGGAGCTATCTGACTCTTCTGTTTCAGAGCTGATGCAAGCAACTTAGCAGCTTCTTTAACAGTTTCTTCCTTAAGTTCTTCAGCAACCACTTCTGCTGCCATTGCCTTACCAGCAGCATGTTCATCCTCAATCATAGATACAGAAGTACCTATCTTCTGTGCTACATCCTTAGCCACAGGAACCACTTCTATCTTTCTCTTCTTGATCTGACTTTCTTCACCATCAGAGTCAGTATCAAGGAATTCAACAATCTCTTCAACTAGTTTCGGATAATCTCTATCAGCCTTGCCTTTCTTCGCTTTGTTCTCATCCTTCCTTGTCTTCTTCTCGTCTTTCTTAGCTTTCTTCTCATCCTTGGGTTTCTTTATCCTATCCTTGATTTCCTTGGATGTAGAAGATACAGACGAAGACATGGGAGCTTTGGTTTTAGGGGCACCAATAGTTACTCCTGGAAGAGCTGTAGATTTCATCTTCTTCTTGAGAGGCTCTTGCTTCTCTTCCTCTTCCTTTGGAATCACTTCCTTGGTCCTTTTCCCTTTAACCTTAAGAGGTCTTCCTCCAGCAGTCTCAGGAATGGCAGAATAGTTGATTATTCTACCAGTTTCATTGAAGTAATCCACCACAAATCTTGCAAGGACTTCAGGATTATCTTCTTTGGAAATAGGAGGGAAGTCCATCATCAAGTCTAATTGCACATAAGATTCCCTCATATCTTTCTTAGAAGGATTAAATCTTTTGACAATCTTCATGTATTGAAGAGTTTTACTGTTGATGATTCTCCCAGTTACTATTCCAAGATGAGCGTCTGATACTACACCAGATTCTGATAAGACATTCAAGAGGCCTCCTTGATACAAAATCTCAGAGATTAGCCTTCCAAAAGGAACTTTTCTTCTGGGTTCAAATTGGCTTTTCTTTATAGCCCAACACATGTGGTGCATCACGTACCTTGGAAAGTTTATCTTTATTTTATTTATCAGAAAATAAAGAAGAACCTTGTGATCAACAGACAGACTGTCTGTTCCTCCACCTTTCTGAAGCATACTATCCAGTATGATCTTCAGAATCACCCTATGCTCAGGATGCATGTCAACCAACTTATTTGAGGGTCTCCCTTCAAATAAGAGTTTGTTGCAGATACCGGTCCAGTCACTCTTCTTCTAGACATTCCACTAAAAAATTTCTTCATTCAGCACTCTACAAGCTCTGGCAACCACCTCTTCAGTGATAATGATTGGAATCCCCATCACAGCGGACTTGATTTCAAGACCTTTGTACGGTCTTAAACCCATTTCCTCTCTAATTTTGCCACCCAGCTTAGGATTGTTCATGATTGCAGCAGTTTCTTCAATGGTAGCTTCATCCTTGTCGAAGACTTCTGCCCTAACCCAGAAATCTCTTACCAGCTCCTGATATGTTGGTCCATTCAACATACCGAAATAGTTCATCATCTCTTGTGATAAGAAATGATAAGAGACGTCTACTCCGTGATGACTAAGAGAGCCAAAATCTATAGTAGATTCAACTTGAATTTTCAGAGTTTCTTTAATAAGATTCATCATTCTGGGTTTAATCACGTATGATTTTCCAGTTTTGACTAGCACACCAGATTGAATGAGATCACTTGCCATTGAGAGGTTTCTGAGTTTTGATTTTTGAGAACAAAAAGATTTACAAAGATTGAAAACAAGAAGATTGTTCAGAGAAAAAATCAAAGAGTGAAAAGAGAAGTGAGTTGTGTGTGATAGGTATTTATAGAAAAAGTTTGATAACCGTTTGGAAAGAATAGGGGACAAACAAACACAATCAATAAATACAAAGAGCATGCAGCCGTAAAAGTATTAGGAAAATGTGAAGGTAACTTGTTAAACGTAATGAAATCATTGCCCTTTCAGTTCTTACCCAATACAGACAGGCCACGTCTGAGAAACTAAAAAGTAACTGTCACCGTAGTGGGGCAAGTGTTACTGAACTTAACAGTTATGCTTCCACTAATACGAGCTTCTGAGAGTCTAAGATTCCTTAACAGAGTTTGAAGGTCAATCAGAAGCTTATGTTCACCAGAGTCTCCAAAAGAGAGTATGATTCTCAATAAGCTTCTGACTATCTTTCAGAGTCTGAATTCTGTTTTCAGAGGCGCACATTAACCAGAGACATAACACATGTTCAAATTTTTCTTTATAAAATCAAATCTTTCAACAGATAAAGGTTTAGTAAATATATCAGCCCATTGATGATCAGTATCAATGAATTGAATATCTAGTATTCCTTTTTGAACATAGTCTCTTATAAAGTGATGTTTAATCTCAATGTGCTTTGCTCTTGAATGCAGAATTGGATTCTTAGATAAACATATAGCTGCCGTATTATCACAATAAATTGGGATACAGTTTTCAGTTATTTGATAATCCTCAAGCTGATGTTTCATCCAGAGTAGTTGTGTACAACAACTAGCAGCTAAGATGTATTCTGCTTCTGCTGTAGACAAAGCAATGGTTGCTTGTCTCTTGCTAGCCCAGGATATCAGATTCTCTCCCAAAAATTGACAATTGCCACTGGTAGATTTTCTTTCAATCCTGTCTCCAGCGTAGTCAGCATCACAGAATCCAACTAGCTTATAGTCAGAGGATTTCTTGTACAGAAGTCCAAGATTGGTAGTTCCTTTCAGATATCTAAAGATTCTCTTAACAGCTGTTAAGTGAGACTCTCTAGGATCTGATTGAAACCTTGCACACAGACATACACTGAATAAAATATCTGGTCTGGATGCAGTTAGGTAAACAAAGAACTAATCATACCTCTATACAGCTTCTGATCAACTTTGGTTCCTTGATCTTCTTTGCTTAGAGTGCAGGTTGGATGCATTGGAGTATTCATTTCTTTGCAGTCCTCAAGATTGAACTTCTTCAGGAGCTCTTTCGTGTATTTGGACTGATGAACATAGACTCCATCTTTGCATTGGTTGATTTGAATTCCTAGAAAGAACTTCAATTCTCCCATCATGCTCATTTCAAACTCATCCTGCATTACCTTGGAAAACTCTTGGCAAAGTGAACTATTTGTAGAACCAAAAATGATATCATCAACATAAATATGAACTATAAGAATGTCTTTCTTCAGAGTCTTTCTGAATAGTGTAGTGTCAACTTGCCCTCGATCAAACTTATTTTGAATTAAGAAATTACTTAGTCTTTCATACCAAGCTCTAGGAGCCTGTTTCAAGCCATAAAGTAATTTCTTCAATTTATAAACATGCTCTGGATGTTTTAAATCTTCAAAGCCAGGAGGTTGTTTGACATAGACTTCTTCAGAAATGACACCATTAAGAAATGTACTCTTAACGTCCATTTGATACAGGGTTATGTTGTGATTTACTGCATAGGAAAGAAGTAACCTGATTGCTTCCAATCTTGCAACTAGAGCAAATGTTTCTGTGTAATCAATGCCTTCTTGTTGACTGTAGCCCTGCGCAACAAGTCTGGCCTTGTTTCTGATTACTTCTCCTTGTTCACTAAGCTTATTTCTGAAGACCCATTTAGTTCCAATGATGTTCTTGTGTTCAGGCTTAGCTACTAGATCCCATACTTCATTCCTTTTGAATTGATTAAGTTCGTCTTGCATTGCCAGAATCCATCCATCATCTCCAAGTGCTTCTTCAATAGAGGTTGGCTCAATAACAGATAAGAATCCCAAAGCAGACTTTTCTTGTCTGAAATACGATCTAGTTCTTCTGGGACTTTCTTTATTGCCAATAATCTGATCCTTTGGATGCGAAGACTTGTATTTAAATGAATGTTTGGATTGACTAGCTTGCTGAGAACCATCTTGAGCTTCTTCAGAAGCTTCTTCATTAGGAACTTCAAGGGATGCTCCAGCTTCTGAAGTATCTTCAGATTCTGGAATCTGATCAGATTCTGAGTTGTCATCAGAATCTTGAGATCCTGCATAACTTTCATCTTGCTCTGGAGTTTCACTTCCAGGCACTTTGTCATCGAATCTGACATGCATAGATTCTTCTACACATTGTGTTTCTGAATTATACAGTCTGTATGTCTTAGAACGTTCAGAGTAACCTAAGAAATTCCCTTTTGAGCTTTGGCATCAAATTTCTTTAGATAGACTTTATTGTTCAGGACATAACAAGTACATCCGAACTGATGAAAATAAGATATGTTAGGTTTCCTTCCTTTAAAGAGTTCATATGCTGTTTTGTTCAACAGAGGTCTGATATAGATTCTGTTTTGAACATAACAAGCTGTGTTTACTGCTTCTGCCCAAAAATGTTTAGCCAGATTGTTCTCATGCATCATGGTTCTAGCCATTTCTTGTAAGGTTCTGTTCTTTCTCTCTACAACTCCATTTTGTTGTGGAGTTCTAGGTGCAGAGAATTCATGAATAATTCCATGTTTTTCACAGAAAACCTCAAAAGGCACATTTTCAAATTCTCCTCCATGATCACTTCTGACTTTCAGGATTTTCAATTCTTTTTGAGATTGAATTTGGATGCAGAATTTACTAAACACAGAATATGAGTCATCTTTAGTTTTCAGAAACTTAACCCAACTCCATCTGCTGTAATCATCAACAATGACTAGTCCATATTTACTTCCATATAAGGTGCAGTGCTAACTGGTCCAAATAAATCAATATGAAGTAACTCCAAGGGTCTGGAAGTAGAAACAATTTCTTTCGGCTTGAAGGAACTCTTGACAATATTCCCTTTCTGACATGCTCCGCAAAGAGCATCTGAATGATAGTCAATGTCTGGTAGGCCTTTGACTAGTTGCAACTTGCTAAGCTTAGAGATTAATCTCCAGTTAGCGTGTCCCAACCGTCTATGCCACAGCCACTTCTTATCACCCATTGACAAAAGGCAAACTACCTTCTGATCAGTCAGTTCAGAGAATTTTATCTTGTAGACATTGTTTCTTCTTTTTCCCTTGAAGACTATGGATTGGTCATCCTTGTTAACCACAGTGCAGTTGTTCTTATTAAACAAAACATGATAACCACTGTCGCATAATTGACTTATGCTCAGTAGGTTATGTCTAAGTCCATCAACGAACCACACATTACTAATTGAGATAAGAGTGTTACCAATGGTTCCAGTACCAAGCCTTCTGCTTTTCTAGTCCTTTTAGACATACCTGCAGCATCAATAATTTCAGACTTAGGTACCCATATTCTCATGGGTCCTCTTGGGTTAGTCCTTGAACCGTTGAATTCCTTTCGTAAGTTGCGTCTTAAAGTCATTGGAAGTATTTTCTCCCACACCTTGGGTTTAGAACCGTTTGGTTTAGGGTTCAACTTGCCTTTCACAGTTTCTCTTCTTTGAAATTTAGGCTTTTGTTTTTCAGACTCTGGCTTTTTCAGAGTCCGTTTATCAGACTCTGAATGTTTTAGAGTCTGAATCATTGAAGCTTTAGGTTCAAAGTTTTTCAGAACTTTTAACTTTACATTCTGAGATTTTGACTTAGTCAGAACCTTAGAACTTGAAGTTGTAGGCTCTGAATGAGTCACTGTGTTGACTTCATCAGACTCACTTACAAAGTGATTTTTCAACGCTTCTCTGGCTCCATCAGGACCAGGTTTTAGAATCACTTTATTCGAGCTTCCTCTAATGAATCCAAGACCCTGTCCTCTGTTCTGATACGTGCTATAGATCATGGATGCAACCCTTGATCTGTCAATTCCAGTAGCAATAAATTCTTGCAAAGCAATATCTTGCTCACTCAAGTATTTACAACTACACTTCTTGATCAATAAAGTGTCATTTTCTTCTTTTAAACTTTCTAACTCCAACAGAGTTGAATTATGTCTTTTTGACAGCTTATCAAGCTGTTGTTTGACTTTGACAGAATCTACTAATTCAGATCTTGTGAGTTCAGAATATACCTTTGTTTCACTTTCAGAGTCTGCATCTGATTCTGCCTTAGGTGTCTCCTTTACAGATTCGGTTGTAGCCATTAGTCCAACAGCTACATTGGCTTCACCATCAGCATCATCATCCTCAGACCCTGACTCATTATCAAGATCTTCCCAGGTAGCCATCAGACTTTTCTTGATTTGCTTCTTAAACTTGCTTGACTTGAAGGTTAGCCTTTTTGACTTGGATTTCTCGTTCTGCAGCTCTGGACAGTCAGCAATAAAATGTCCAGTTTTCTTGCAGTTGAAGCAACCTTTCTGTTCCTCCTTTTTGAAACCCTTCCCACTGCTCTTGCTCATAAATCTCTTGTTCTTTTTAGCAAGGTACTGCATTCTGCTTGAAAGCATAACCATTTCCTTTGCAACATCAGGATCTTCCTCTGAGCTTTCAGAAGCTGAAGATTCATTTTCAGACTCTTCAACCTTGAGAGCTTTTGAGGATCTTCCCTTTGATTTTAAAGCAATGGTTTTAGACTTTCTTGCAGACTCATGTTCATTAAGACTTAACTCATGAACCTTGAGAGAGCTTACAAGATCTTCAACACTTAAAATGTTTAAATCTTTAGCCTCCTCAATTGCAGTAACCTTTGGTCTCCATCTAGAGGGTAAGCTCCTTAGGATCTTGCTAACATGATCAAAAGCTATATAACTCTTCTTTAGTATCTGAAGACCAGATACTAGAGTTTGAAATCTTGAGTACATCTGCTCAATACTCTCATCCTTTTTCATCTTGAATAGTTCATACTGATGAACTAAAAGAAGAGCTTTAGCTTCCCTCACCTTTTTGCTTCCTTCATAGTTAGCACAGAGAGAAGCAAACATGGCTCTAGCAGTAGATTTGTCACTAATCTTCATGTATTCCGATTTAGGAATAGCAGTGACAAGAGCTCCTCTGATGATATGATGTTTCTTGTAGATTTTCTTTTGAGCAGCAGTGTGAAGTTTACGGTCAATGGCAGCACCTTCGTCATCAAGTTGTAAGTCACCAACACCATCTTCAAGTATGTCCCAGAGTTCTTCATCAAGACCCATGACATAGCTGTAGAAGTTGGTTTTCCACCAAGAAAATTCTTCAGGATCACCATTGAAGTTAGGAATTTTTCCATAATCAGCCTTTTTACTGCTGTTATTGGATCCGTAGTCATATGGTATAACAGCACCAGAAGTAGCACCAGAAGAAGAAGGTTCACTGGAAGACATATTTTTCTCTGGATCTTTTCTGTCACACTGTTAAGTGCTATGACAACAGAGCCGGAGCTCTGATACCAACTGAAGGTGAGAAAAACACAAGAAGGGGGGGTTGAATTGTGTTAGCTTTTCGCAAATCTTGAAGAGTGAAAATCTAATTCCTTTAGAATCAGAGTCTGAAAGAGATCAAAGTCTGATGGGAGATTAGGTTCTGTTGCAGCGGAAATAATCAAGAGATAGAGAGAAGAGAGAACACAAGCAATTATACAGGTTCCTTCCACAAACCGGAAGTAGTCCTGTCCCCCTTGCACTTCCAAGGAGAGTTCCACTAAAATGTAATATCTATTAAAAGTTTCTCAAATACACAGTAAGAGACTTCCAATGCTCAAGCACGCAGGCAAGAGACTTCCATTGCTCAAAGACACAACTAAGAGACTTCTTTGCTCAAGGACGCAGCCAAGAGACTTCTGAAGGTGATAAAAACACAAGAAGGGGGGGGGGGTTGAATTGTGTTTTCTTTTCGCAACTCTTGAAGAGTGAGAATCTAATTCCTTTAAACTCAGAGTCTGAATGAGATCAGAGTCTGATAGGAGATTAGGTTCTGATTGCTGCGGAATAATCAAGAGATAAAGAGAGAACAGAGAACACAAGCAATTATACAGGTTCCTTCCACAAACCGGAAGTAGTCCTGTCCCCCTTGTACTTCCAAGGAGAGTTCACTAAAATGTAATATCAAATTACAAGTTGCTCAAACACACAGTATGAGACTTCCTTGCTCAAGCACACAGGCGAGAGACTTCCTTGCTCAAAGACACAACTAAGAGACTTCCTATGCTCAAGGACGCAGCCAAGAGACTTCCTTTGCTCAAGCACAAAAGCAAGAGACTTTTACACAATTACAGAAAATTGAATAGAGTTGAAACACTTGACAACAATCAAAATGTGTTTCAATTACAACAAAGACAGACTCTGTTTTACACAAAAGACAGACTCTGTTTTTCTGTGAAACTTAGAGATTCTAGAATACTCAGTTTGTAAGAATCTAAGTTAATGATGTGCTTTTGTTAAGACTCAGTTGAATACGAAAGCAGCGCAATGCAGTTTTTCTAAGTTGTAGAGTCCAACAAATCTTCAAGTCTTCTATCCTTTATATAGGCGTAGGAAAGAGACGTTGAGTCATCCAGCGCATCAGGATGATTTCTGAAGTTTGATCAATGACTGTTGATCTGTTGCTTGATTTGGTAATAGTCCTTCAATAGCATCATTTGAATTCCATTCCCTTTGAGGATTAATACCGGTAGACACAGTTGCCAAACTGTACGTGGTAGTGGAGTAGTGGAAACAGAGTTCGTACAACGTACTCTGTACTGGCCTGCAATCTTTGTCTTTGTGCTTCCCACGCTCAAGTTGACTTAGAAGCCAGCCGTTACTCCATTAGAGTTTCTTTGTGCATAGCAATGCAGTAGAGATCACTGTTAGCAGATCATCAAATATGTGGCTTCAGACTCACTGTAGTACTAAGCTTCTGATAATCTTCAGACTCTCTAGGTTCTCAGATTCTGATGGTCTTCAGACTCTGATACAGTCTTCAGACTCTCTTTGGTACAGTCTTCAGACTCTCTTCAGCACAGTCTTCAGACTCTCTTCGATACAGTCTTCAGACTCTCTTCAGCACAGTCTTCAGACTCTCTTCGAAACAGAATCACAAGCAACAAGCTTCTGTGGATTTATTGCTCTTTAACATTGTTCAAACAGAATGCTTTCTAAGATACAAATCTTAATTGATATCCTGCATACTTAAACAAATATTAGCAATATCCAATTGACAACTTTTTAATACCTTGTTATCATCAAAACTCAAAACGTGGTATTGCTAAACACCTTTGTTCCAACAACTTCTTTTCTCAAGCAGACAAGCAAAAGACTTCTGACACAATTTACAGAAAATTGAATAGAGTTGAAACACTTGACAAACAATCAAACGTGTTTCAATTACAACAAAGACAGACTCTGTTTTTCTACTTAACTTAGAAATTCTATAATACTCAGTTTGTAAGAATAATCTAAGTTATTGATGTGTTTTTGTTAAGACTAAGTTGAATACGATAGCAATGCAGCGAAGTTTTTTTCAGTTGTAGAGTCCAACAATTCTTCAAGTCTTCTATCCTTTATATAGGCGTAGGAAAGAGACGTTGAGTCATCCTGCACATCAGGATGATTTCTGAAGCTTGATCAATAGCTGTTGATCTGTTGCTTCATATGGTAATAGTCTTCAATTGCATATTTTGAATTCCATTCCTTTTGAAGATTAATATAGGTAGACACAGTTGCCAAACTGTACGAGGTAGTGGAATAGTTGAAACAGAGTTCGTACAACGTACTCTGTACTGACCTGCATTCTTTGTCGTTGAGCATCCCATGCTCAAGTTGACTTCGAAGCTAGCCGTTACTCCAAATGAGAGTTTCTTTTGCATCGTAAGGCCTTAAGAAATCCTTGTAAGCAGATCTTCAGATTGCATGCTTCAGACTCACTGTAGCACTTCAGCTTCTGATGATCTTCAGACTCTCTTGGTCTTCAGATTCTGATAGTCTTCAGACTCTCTTCGATACAGTCTTCAGACTCTCTTCAATATAGAATCACAAGCAACAAGCTTCTCTAGATCTTTGCTCTTAAAATGTTCAAACAGAATACTTTCTAAGATATAAATCTTGATTGATATCCTGCATACTTAAACAAATATTAGCATATCCAATTGACAATTTTTAATACCTTGTTATCATCAAAACTCAAAACGTGGTATTGCTGAACACCTTTGTTCCAACAATCCGCAATGAAATGTCCAGGCTTCTTACAGTTGAAGCATCCTTTCTGATCTTCTTTCTTAAAGCTCTTGTAACCACCACTCTTACCTAGAAACTTCCTGTTCTTCCTTGCTAGATACTCAAGATTGTTGGAAAGCATAGCCATCTTCTCAGTAGGATCTTCATCTGGTGACTCTTCTTCAGATTCAATAACTTTAAGAGCTTTTGATGACTTTCCTTTAGATGGTAGAGCAATAGATTTACTCTTCTTAGCAGGCTCATGTTCATTTAGACTTATCTCATGAACCTTGAGAGAGCTGACAAGATCTTCAACACTTAAAGTGTTTAAATCTTTAGTTTCCTTGCAGTAACCTTAGGTCTCCATCTAGCACGCAAGCTTCTTAGTATCTTGCTAACATGATCAGAAGCAATATAACTCTTCTTTAGTATTTGTAATCCAGAGACTAGGGTTTGAAACCTTGAGTACATTTCCTCAATAGTTTCAATATCCTTCATCTTGAATAACAAATACTGATAAACAAGCATAAGAGCTTTTGCTTCTATGACTTTCTTGCTGCCTTCATAGTTTGCACAAAGAGAAGCAAACATTTCCTTAAAAGTGGATTTGTAACTCATCTTCATATACTCTGATTTAGCTATAGTAGTGAACTGTGTTAGCTTTTTCTTCGGTTTCTCCTAAGCTGACAACACTGATCAGAAGCAGATAGAGTTCTGCTTCTGAAGTGATGTTCAGGACTATACGCAGCGGATAAAAATAGAGAGAGAGAGAGAGAGAGAGAGAGAAATTATATAAGTTCCTTCCACAAACCGGAAGTTGTTTTTTTCCCCTTGAACTTCCAAGGAGAGTTCACTAAGAATGTAATATCTGATTACAAATGCTCACTGCTAAAACTAGCAAGAGACTTCAAACTACTCAAGCACAACTGAAAGAGATTTCCTATGCTCCTAAACACAATCAAGATACTTCCTATGCTCAAGCACAACTGCAAGAGACTTCTATTCAAATAGAATTATAAAGACAAATATTTGAAGTTGAACACTTGATATACAATGAGTGGTGTTCACAATACAAATCAGATACAAACTCTTTAGAACTCTAGAATTTTTAAGATATAAAAGTTGTTAAGAAATTCTAAGTGAACCTTTGAATGCAGAATAATTTCAGCAAAATTTTGGCACTTGTAAATTGTTGTTGAGTCCTTGCCATTCTCTAAGTCTTCACTCCTTTATATAGAGGTATGAAGGAGACATTGTGAATTGTCGGCACATCAAAATAGAGTCGTTTGAAGCTTTAATCAATCACCAATGATCTTTTCCTTGATATGGTTATTGTCCTATAAAGGATCAATTTCAAATCCATTCCAATTATGAAGGAACATCGTTGTAGGCAGAGCTATTTTTTTTGTCTTGTAGCAGAGAGAAAAACAGAGTAGTGGTTGTACACTTCGTACAATTGTACTTTGTCAACGCTCTTTAAAGAACAAGCTTCCAATGCCTTCAAATCCTTTCAAAATAGTTGTTGCTTCAATTTTCTGATCTTCTGCAATGCTTAGAAGAGATTAAATCCATTGAACAACATTTGAAGCTTTAAGTCTTGCATCTCTTAAAGAACTTCAGCTTTTGGTGATCTTCAGCTTCTGATGAGATGCTTCTGACGAACATGCTTCTGATGACGTCATCACTTCAGGAGCACTAAACTTCAGGAGCACTTCTCTTCAGATTCTTCTAACTTCCTATTTGTTGATTCCATAGCTCTCTTCAGATACTTCGAGCTTCCTTTTTGTTGATTCCTTAGCTCTCTGCAGATGCTTCAAGCTTCCCTACTGCCACTTCTAGTTTTCTTGTTCAGGACCGCATTAGCATCAAGGTCCTGAACTTCTTCTTGAATGGTTGGTACAACAGGACCAACTTCATTCACTTGCGAAGAAGCCTTATCCTTCTTGGCTTTCTTGGCTTTCTTAGCAGGTTGTTTAGGAGCATCTTCTAGATACTCATATGTTGGTACAAAATGTGTTTAATATTACCCTTTGAGAGTTTTGATGATAACAAGGTATTAAAATTTGTCAATTGGATATGCTAATATTTGTTCAAGTGTACAGGACCATAGAAAAAAATTTGACATCTTAAATAGGTTCTGAAAGAACAAAAGAGAGCTAAGGAATCAACAAAAAGGAAGCTTGAAGCAACTGAAGAAAAGTGCTCCTGAAGTTTAGTGCTCTTGAAGTGATAACGTCATCAAAAGCAAGTTCGTCAGAAGCATCTCATCGGAAGCTGAAGATCACCAGAAGCTGAAGTTCATCAGGAGATGCAAGACTTAAAGCTTGAAAGGTTGTCCAATGGATTTAATCTCGTCTAAGCATTGTAGAAGACCAGAATATTGAAGCAACGACTATTTTGAAAGAATTTAAAGGCATTGGATGCTTGTTCTTTAAAGAGCTTTGACAAAGTACAATTGTACGAAGTCTACAACCACTACTCTGTTTTTTGTCTCTGCTACAAGACAAGAAAAACTGCTCTGCCTACAATGATGTTCCTTCATAATTGGAATGGATTTGAAATTGATCCTTTATAGGACAATAACCAAATTAGGCAAAAGATCATCGGTGATTGATCAAAGGTTCAAACGACTCTATTTTGAAGTGCTGGCAATTTACAACGTCTCTTTCACACCTCAATATAAAGGAGTGGAGACTTAGAGAATGGCAAGGACTCAACAACAATTTACAAGTGCCAAAACTCTGCTGAAATTGTTCTGCATTCAAATGTTTACTTAGAATTTCTTAAAAACTTTCATATCTTAGAAATTCTAGTCTTAAAGAGTTTGTATCTGATTTGTATTGTGAACACCACTGATTATATATCAAGTGTTAAAACTCAAACATTTTTCTTTGTAATTCTTTTTGAATAGAAGTCTCTTGCAGTTGTGCTTGAGCATAGGAAGTCTCTTGATTGTGTTCAGGAGCATAGGAAATCTCTTTCAGTTGTGCTTGAGTAGTTTGAAGTCTCTTGCTAGTTTTTAGCAGTGAGCATTTGTAATCAGATATTACATTTTAGTGAACTCTCCTTGGAAGTGCAAGGGGGACAGGACTACTTCCGATTTGTGGAAGGAACCTGTATAGTTGCTTTGTGTCTTTCTTCTCTCTCTCTCTTTCTCTCTGTATTTATCCGCTGCATTTAGTCCCGAACATCACTTCAGAAGTAGAACTCTATCTGCTTCTGATCTATGTAATTCAACTTAGGAGAAAACGAAGAAAAAGCAAACACAATTCAACCCCCCCTTCTTGTGTTTTTCTCACCTTCACTTCGATGATATCTTGATCCACCACAAGAGTTAATAAGAGCATTTATTGCATATCCGACAAGTGCTCCAAATTCTTCAGGAGCAAAAACTTTATGCTAACCTCCAGAAATTCTCATTCTTGACCAACGAAGTAAATTTTCTTGGGTACATCATCACTGATGAAGGAATAAATGTTGACCCAAGCAAGATTTAAGTTATCAACAGCTGGCCAAATCCAAAATTTGTCCATGATATAAGGAGTTTTCACGGCTTAACTTCTTTCTACAAAAGATTCCTCAAAAACTTTAGCTCGGTTCCCGCTTCTCTTACATAATGCATCAAAGGAGAGAAATTTAGGTGGTCTGAAGAAGCCAATAAGAGTTTTAAGGAACTTAAGAAGCATATGAACGATTCACCTGTGCTAGCCCTTCCTAACTTTGATTAAGTATTCGAAGTTATTTGTGATTCTTGGAACACTGGAATTGGTGTTGTTTTCAGCAAAGAAGGACATCCTATATCCTTTTTCAGTGAGAAACTCAACGATGGGAAGCTCAGGTACTGTACATACGACAAGGAATTTTATGCAGTTGTTCGTGCCCTTCAGCATTGGAGCCACTACTTGCAGAATAAAGAGTTTGTTAATTACTCTAATCATAAAGCCCTCAAGCACTTGAACTCTCAACAAAAGATCAGCCGCAGACATGCTGCTTGGAGAGAGTTTTTGTAGTCTTATCCTTTTATACTCAGCACAAGGCATGAATCAAGAATGTTGTAGCAGATGCCGTCAGCCGACATCATAGTCTACTTACTACTCTTGAAACGAAAGTTATCGGATTTGAGATTATCAAGGAGTTGTATCCAGATGATCCTGACTTTGGTAAAGTTTGGAGCTCCACTAATCCGCATTCATCACAAGGATATTACAAATATAAAGGATACTTGTTGAAATGAAAAACTATCTGCATTCCCCAATGCTCTCAAAGGGAATCAATTATTTTGGAGGCTCACGATGGAGGACTAGTAGGACATTTTGGGTGAGATAAAACAGTAGCCATATTCAAGGAGAATTCTATTGGCCTAAACTGGAAAGGGATGTCAATAGACACGTCCAAAGATGCAAGAGAGAATATGGAAATAAAAATTATACTTACATGGATGGTGACACAAAAATTATAATTGACTGAATAGAAAAACTTGTATACGAGTAGGACATGCACATAGTTTTTTTACAAGTGAAATTTTTAATATACACTCTCCGGTTATTATTATAAACAAAAATTCATTTTTTAGGTGCATTCAATAAATGACGTATGTGATATATATATATATATATATATATATATATATATATATATATATACATCAGTTATTGATTAATGATTATAACGAATGAACTTTTGCTTATAATAGTGACCAAATAATGTATAATATATTCTAACATTGAGTTTTTTGTGGCATGGCCTCTGGAGGTCCCTCCAAACCCTTTGCAACGTGTATTGATGGTTGGTTTAGCATGTGTATTAAATTGTCGTCAAGTAAAAAAAATTATAAGTTTACTAAGAGTATGATTAGGTTAATGTAACTTAGGGGTTTCCATTGGCAATGGTTGATTAACTTTAACAGCAGAAAAAAGATAAAACAACAATTAGGTCATGTTGGATTTCTCTCTCTTTCGTTGATTGATAACCGAGTCTAGTTTTTACAATTGCCTATTTGTTCTCGTGATGTTTGATAACGTGGTAATTTGCTTTACTTGTTATTATTAGTTAGTAGTTTGATTTTATTTTATTAGTTCTTTTTGACAGTATAGTATAATTTTTCCATGGAATAGATTTCTTTTATTTTTGTTAATTTATTTATTATTATTAGGACTAACATTTGTCTTTAATTTTCTTTTTTGATCTTCTTATTGTATTAAGAGTAATAATAATTAGTAGTAAGTCTTGGATTAAATTTAGTTTTTAGATTAGGAGTAGAGTTAGCTTATATATTTTAGGAGTAGAAATAACAAGTTAATGGTAGGAGAATTTTCAGAGACAAGTGATTCAACAGCTGAAATCATCAAGAAAAGAAGATGAAGATGGAAATTTTCAGGAGCTGCTTAATATCCTAGCAAGGTACAAAGTTAAGATGCCCGTTAAGGAGATGCTCGAAGAAAGTCATTGTTGTGTCAAATTTCTCAAAAAAATTCTGAAAGCAACAACCAATTATCTCATGTATAATTTGTTTCATTAACAAATAATTGACATGCATTGTTCAAAGTACAGGTTCTAATTAAACCAGAAGACCCTGGATGTTTCACTCTTCCCATGACCATTGGTTACATGTACATCGGGGAAGCCTTATGTGATTCCGGAGCTAGCTCAAATTAAATGCCTTACTTTACTTTTGAGAAGATCAAAAACTTGGAAATGCAACCGATTTATAGAATGGTAGGAACGACAGATGGTGAATTGAAAAAAAAGATGAAGGAATTATCTATGACTTAACAGTTAACATACTAGGAATGCCATTCTTTGCAACTGCAAGATTGTTGATCGATTCTGAATAAGGAGAAGTGATCATTAAATCAAATGATAAGTATTCTGCTTTTCAGGTAATACCGCCACCAGTCGAGGACTACTCGAATGTATGACCTAAGTTTAAAGAAAAGGTGGAATGACATGAATAGACATAACTTGCAACTGAACTTGTAGCGCAAGAAGAGGAAGAAGAAAACATGACAGCTGAGGATTATGATCAGGTTGTGTGGGAAGAAGCAAAATAGCCTAAAGGTTTGGGGCTCCCGAGAAAAACTTAGACAAATCGCAAGGCTTGAGTCGTAAAACATGTACTGAATGAGAGGCATTCCATTAGTTTAATTTCACTACAATTTCCATTTCCAATAAGTTTAAGAGTTCCTTTAAGAAACGATACTTGCTTTAGTTGCTTGTACTCGTCGTTATTGCTTGCAATTTTAAATTTTTCATAATCTATATAACCTTTCCATTTGAAGCTTTAAATTGTTTTAGTCTTATTTCTTTCAGACCATTTACAACAGATGACTAGCTTACCCCCTAAGTTCAAGAGTATGATAACTATTTAGGCTTTCTGTCGAAGATACTCATCATAATCACATCCTCTTTTTTGTATAAAATAACCGGTGAGACTTTGAGCCAAATATATTCCACTCTTTTATTATAATTTTTTTCTATTTTCGTGTTCCATGTGAATGTTATTTTTGTTTGGCTTTGCAGCCATTCTTTATAGACTATTGTTCATATTATACAATACATGATGCATTTGTTTTTGGAACTTTGAGCATTTTCAAGTCACCCTTATTATTATTATTATCATTTGCTAACCCCTTTGAGCCTTTATGCAATAATTTCTTTTGTTGTTACTAAGTGACGAGTCATGTCAAATCTTAATGCCATTGATTTGATTTCTCTTCGAATTAGACAAAATATTTTAATAACTTCATACGAAATTAAATTTGAGGTTGCACTATGAAATTAGCAAAATCTTAAGTTTGAGGTGTGTAACATCCCGATTTTTATTACTAGTTTATAATAATAATAATAATAATAATAATTATTATTATTATTATTATTATTATTATTATTAGCAAAATTAGAAATTTATTTGTTTACTTGTTTATTATAATGTCGGTGAATAGATGTGTTAGTGTATTTTTAGAAAATAAGGAGTAAAGGGCATTTTTGAGAAATTAAGAAAATAGAAGTGTATGAGTAAATAAGAAGTACAAGTGGAGTACTTGTGTAGTGTTTTATTTGTGGAGAATGAAAAGGAACTATGCCCACTAAGTGTTGTGAGAACCAAGCCCAAAACAAGTGAATATAAATAGGTTGTAGTCTTTAAGAATTAGGGTTAGATCTTGTAACACCCTAAAATGAGCGGAGTTTTTTTGCTAGTTAAAGTAAGATAAAAAATGTATTACCAACTATCTTGCTTACCATTCAAATATTTTGTCTATTTATAATTTAAATATATATCTATCTGTCGCGTCATTTTTCGGAGATCAAGGCTATTTGATTAGCGTTTGACGCACTATTTATTTCACGACTGAACATTTAATTTTTAAAAGAAAGTGGGGGAAAAAAGTTCAAAGACCCCGTATTTAAAGAGATTTAGGGTTCGGGGGTTAGTTACATGAAGGGAAGGTATTAGCACCCTTCATGTCTGTAGTATTCTACGGGAACCTCTTGGTTTTATTTAATTTACTGTGCTATAACTTACTTAAATATAAAAAGAGGGAATTAAAAATGATTAAAGAGACCTAATTATCTACATTTTTTATTGATTTGAGAGGACAAGGTCCTTTGCCTACGTACCCGTGAGGGATCAAAACCTCGTAGTTCGGGGTAGAAATTCCGTTTGATTGGTTTTGGTTAATTTTTTTGAAGATGTTTTTGAGAGGTAGAAAGAGCTGAAATGGAAAAATGTGAAGTTGATTGATTTTAAACTTGAAGAAAGTAAAGGTCTAAATATGATTAAAATTGGTTGAAGGTTTGATTAAGAAAAATAAAGATAAGAAGGATCACTTGATTTAAAAATCAAGGTTTATTGAGAAAAATGTTTTTATTGTGTTTTTATTTTTGAATGTTTTTGTTATTTTTAAATATTGAACTAAAATAAAATAAACTAACGGAGCGGAAAAGAATAAATGCGCGGGGAACCCGTAATGGCTTTGGACCATATGAGGACCCTTAACCTAAGCTACGAAACATAAAAGACAACGCATAGCCCACACACACACACATGCACCTAAGCTATTACATAAAACTTATTAATACATTCTACGGTCTGCAATAAAGATAAATAAATTACATTAGAGAGCCTATTTACATTCTAATGTCGTGCAAAATAAATAAATAAACAAACATAAAAAATAAATAAATATGTGAATACTCGTAAACAAATGCCATAAAAAATAAAGATGCAAAAAATAAAAAAATGCATGAAAACAGAATAATGAAAAATGAGACCTTGGGGGTGCAAGCAGTAAACAGGGGGATGCAGCAATGAAAAAAAAAGAATTAGGCCTGCAGAGAGGGAAGGGGCGTTTGGGCCTAAAGGATCAGATCAGGGCCATCTGATCAAGATCAAACAGCCTAGATCAGGTCATGATCAGGGCATCAGGGGCCCTTGGATTCAGATCAAAGGTACAAGGTGTGAGGGTACACCGTTAGACCATGCGCCCACGCGCGTCAGAGCATGACAATGGGGGGGGGCTATAAATGCGAATTCCTCTCTCTCCCCCCTTCATTTTTTCAGACTTTTCTCTCTCTTCCTCTAAATCCTCTCCAATCTCTCTCTTCTCACTCATGAAGAACACGGTGGTGTTCTTCTTTGTAACCCAGAAGCCGGCGAGAGGTGAGGAGGTTCCGGCGGTGGTTGGCCGTCCGGTGCGGCGGCGCCACCGCGTCGGAACCTCGAAGTTACTATTTTTTTTTATTTTTTTGCTTTCTTCTTCTACTCCTATCTCCTACCCTATTCTTCTTCTTCTTCTGCTTTTTTCCTATTTCTTTCTGTTTTTTTTTTACAGTGTTAAACAAAAACAGATCTAACGGTTTAAACAGCCCAGATCTAAAGGTTCAAACAGTTTTAACAAAAAAAGAAAATTACCTTCCACTGTTGGTTCGGTTTTATGGGACGGTTTGGATTTGAAATGATCTCTTGATTTCGTCCCTTTCCTTGCGGGTCTGCGCGTTCGTGACGCAGTCGGTTCGATCTTGTAGGTTTGTGTGTGTTGTTGTGTGTTTTGCGAGGCTGCGTGAAATTGCCTCTGTTGTGTTGATTTTGATTGTAGGTTTCCACACTAGAAATTGGTTGTTTGTGTATATGAGTGTTATTGCTGGAAATTTGTTTTTTTGATTTGCAGGTTTTTGATTATGGGTTTTTTCGGCCGTCCCTCTGTTGTGATTGCTGGCTGCTACTTATAGTGTGATGATTAGGGTTTAGGGTTTGTTGAATGATGCAGAAAAAAACTGCATTTGGATCAAGATGAATGGAAAAAAACGTGAGGATTCTTCGGATGACTTGTTACAGCTTCGAAAACGAATTTGGACTGTATTTGGACCTTTGGATTTTTTATGGACATTTTTTAAAAGAAAGAAAAAATAAAAATGAATAAAAAAAGTATATATAAATTAACATTGAATTAATCAATTAAATAAAATGAGATAGAAAGTAAAAGATGGAAATGAATTAAAATTAAAAGGACTAATAAAAAATAAAAAGCGAGAAGAGGGCCCGACTCGGAATAAAAAAAATGAGGTATTTTAAAATACCTCTCTGCCGAAATTTTTACCGAAAAGTCAGCGACTGATCATGATCGAACGGCGTACGAGTGTAGGGTCAAATGACACGTGTCGGTGTATGAATGTGCGATCTTAGGTCAAAAATTGGGGTATGACAGATGCCCTTATTTAAGTTGCTTCGTCCGAAGATTTGAGGATGAAATCTTTGATTTGAACGGACCGAAGAGACTTAAATATAAAGTACACCTATTTTTGATCCTAAGATACTGTGAATGCATGTAACGCAATTATGAATGCAAGACGGTACAGATGACTCGACCGGGACGACTAATAACGACGGGATGCCCGGACTCTTTATAGAAAGGGATCCGACTCTGTTAGGGGAATGTAGTTTCACTGGGGAAATGGTTGTCTATTTTTGTATTAATTTGGAATGATGGTTTAATGAAGACAAAACTTTTGATGACATCTCTGGGCCAGATGCACTGGGGATGACACTCAAGGGCATGACGAATAGATGCGGATTGTCCGTTGTTTAGGACTAGCAAGCTTGAGACAAGGCAAAAAGTAAACTTAAGTGGTCTGTTGTTTAGGACCGTTGGCTCGAAAACAGTAAAAATGTAGGCGGTCCGTTGTGTCGGACTGTCGGCTTGAAAGCGGATAAAGTGTAAGTGGTCCGTTGTGTAGGACTGTCGGCTTGAAAGCAGGTAAGAGCGTAAGCGGTCCGTTGTGTAGGACTGATGGCTTGAAAGCAGATAAAGTGTAAGCAGTCCATTGTGTAGGACTGTCGGCTTGAAAGCAGTAAAGTGTAAGCGGTCCGTTGTGTAGGACTGTCGGCTCGAAAGCGGATAAAGTGTGTAAGCGGTCCGTTGTCTAGGACTGTCGGCTCGAAAGCAGATAAAGTGTAAGCAGTCCATTGTCTAGGAATGTCGGCTTGAAAGCAGCTAAAGTGTGTAAGCGGTCCGTTGTCTAGGACTGTCGGCTTGAAAGCAGATAAAGTGTGTAAGCGGTTCGTTGTCTAGGACTGTCGGCTTGAAGCGAATAATGGACTTGAAATGACAGGATGCGGCCAAAACAAGATTTCGGGTGACTGATGCAACCATGTGTGAATGATGTCGTGTATATGTTGTGTGTGAGTGAAAGTAATAATGCATGAATGTATGAACGTGTGAATGAATGTATGAGTGTGTAGACTGGATTGTAATAGGTAAATTCGACGGAAAGAGATAAAGCAGGTAGGATGGGGGACTGGATGACATCGCAGCACCCACACTCGGCAAACTTTCTTGAAGATAACATTGTTGTGGACTAGTCGAACAATTTTCATGGCGAAACCTGGCACAAGATAGCAGTTCTCAATGTTTCCTGGGGGGAGCCTGTTATTGACCAACACTTTGGGTAGGAGTCGCCATTTCGCATAGAGTGCCAAACCATTGATATGCCCCAGCAGTCGTGCTCCTTTTGTTTTTGTTTGTTTGCTTGTTTTCTTTTGAAATCCCTAACTTTTGCCTGGACCGCCCTTTTGGGTTTTCAGTCCACCGGGAGTATATTTCCTTTTTTGTGCCCCTAATTTTTGCGTGGACCGCCCTTTCGGGTTTTCAATCCACCGGGACGCTCTCTATTGCCTAAGTCGCCTTTTCAGGTTTTCGACTTAGCGAGCTCTTTTTGTATTTTTTTTTGTTTCCTTTTGCAAAACTCCCCACATTGTCTAGCCATGCTTGTTTAGTAGGGTCCAAACGTTCCTGGGGGAGAATGTCGACGTACGCTCCATTTTACTCATGAGTCTTAAGGAGCACTTATTTGTTTATGCTTTTGAGAGACGTGAAAAAGTTTTAAGAATTTGCTTCGCAATATTACCATCAAAAACAGAAGAAAGTGTGAAAAATAGAATAAATGAGAATTTCAAATAAAGGGGAAATGGCTCAAATTTTATTGATTGAACAGTGGTCAGCCGATGGCATGACTCCATAGATCTTTACAAAAATTTAAAAAAATGGTAATTTATTTGTGGAGGGGTACATTGAACTTCGCGACCCTATTTTCCCTAACAACTTTGAGTTCTGCTGTTCTGATGCTTCAGATCGGAGGTTCTTTGGTAGCAGGTATGCCCCAAATCAGTGGCGTCTGACCGGATGCAGTTACTTTGTCTTTTTCTTTATCCTTAATTTTTGCATAGACCGCCCTTTCGGGTTTTCAGCCTATCAGGATAATCTCTGTTTAATGTCTCTAATTTTTGCCTGGACCGCCCTTTCGGGTTTTCAGTCCACCGAGACGCTCATTTTTGCCTAAGCCGCCCTTTCGGGTTTTCGACTTACCGAGCTGTTCTTATATTTTTTAGAAAAAATATTTCTTGACTGCATCCGTGTTTACAGTACGCGGAAGTTCTTCACCATCCATAGTTTGAAGGGTCATGGCACCACCGGAGAAGACTCTTTTGACGACGTACGGGCCCTCATAGTTAGGAGTCCACTTGCCCCTGGAGTCGGGCTGGAAGGACAAAATCTTTTTCTGGCAATCTTCTGTCCATACAATCCCTTGATCCTTGCGGAGTAACTTGAATATCGGTCCACATGTCGCAGTCATATGAGAAATGAATCTGGAGATGTAATTTAAACGCCCGAGGAATCCTCTTACTTGTTTTTCTGTTTTTGGAGCAGGCATTTCTTTGATGGCTTTGACTTTGTCCGGATCTACTTCGATACCTTTTTGACTAACAATGAAACCCAGAAGCTTCCCGGATCTGACACCAAAAGTGCACTTATTGGGGTTCAGACGGAGTTGGTATTTTCTCAATCGTTGGAACATCTTTAGCAAGTATTCGACATGTTCTTCTTCAGTGCTTGATTTGACGATCATATCATCCACATAAACCTCAATTTCTTTGTGCATCATGTCATGAAAAAGGGTAGTCATACCTCTCTGATAAGTAGCTCCTGCGTTTATCAAACCAAACGGCATTACTTTGTAACAGAAAGTGCCCCAAGGGTTGATGAAGGATGTTTTTTCTCTATCTTCAGGCGCCATTTTAATTTGATTGTAACCGGAGAAACCGTCCATGAAGGAGAAAACTTTGGATTTCGCAGTACTGTCAACTAACACATCAATATGAGGCAGTGGGAAGTCATCTTTGGGACTAGCTTTGTTCAAGTCACGATAATCAACACACATTCTGACCTTACCATCTTTCTTCGGAACGGGCACTATGTTGGCTAACCATTGAGGGTATTCTGACGTAACGAGGAATCCTGCGTCAATCTGTTTTTGTACTTCCTCTTTGATCTTGAGAGCCATATCAGGGTGAGTTCTTCTCAATTTCTGTTTGACCGGTGGACATTCAGGCTTCAGAGGCAAACGGTGTACCACAATATCAGTATCCAGCCCTGGCATATCCTTATACGACCAAGCAAACACATCGACATATTCTTTGAGAAGTTCTATCACTTGTTTCTTGACATTTGCCTCAAGTGACACCCCAATCCTTATCTCTTTCTTGTCTTCTTCAGAGCCTAGATTGATTACTTCTAAAGCTTCCCCATAAGGCTGAATAGCTCTTCTTTCTTGTTCAAGTAAACGAGAAATCTCATCGGGAATCTCCTCAACCTCTTCTTCTTCTGCTTCGTATACAGGGAACTCAAAGTTGGGAGAGATTATAGAGTCACGTTGTTCAACGGGTTTATTGATAATTAATCTGCACATATGTTTAATGATTGATTTTAGAAAAAATGTGTAAATGCAGACATTTTGGAAGTGATCATGTTTTTTTTTGGTTTTTTTGTATTACCATTTTTTCTTTAAAAGCACAAAATGAAGCAAAAGTCGGAAACAAAACGACATTTTTATTGATAATGGTAATTTCTTGAAACAAAGGCCCTAGATAAATTCACTTTCGCTTGGGGCAGGACGAAAGGATTTTTTTTTTTAAAAAGCATAAAGACAAACAAAAGCATTACTTGGACAAATGAGCAACAAAAGGAACGTCGACAGCAACCCAATTGTGGTTAGACCCTCCTTGTGTCACAAAGTTGCATGGAATTTCTTCGGGGTTGTCTTCAATGACTGCGTTGGTTTCTGGCGGAGAATGAATGAATCCATAACTGCGAAAAATTCCTCTCTGTGGCTCAATGACGAACCCTGCCTCGGGGATTCCAGCTGACGAAGAGAAACCGAGACCTTCTCGATGCTTGTTTTCTGGTAAGCTTAACACTTGCCCCCAGCCTGTAGACACACCATCTTGGACTACCCTCTGAGCATCCTTGAAAGATGAAATAGATGTCCCATTCTTCTTCGAATTCTCTTCTTCTAAAGAAAGTCCTTGAAATAAAGATCCCTCGGTATTGTCGGCACCAATGAATGAGAAAGCCGACAAGTGGCTTACTAACAAAGCTTCTTCTCCATTCACAGTTACCAGTTTTCCATTCTTCACAAACTTCACTTTCTGATGTAAGGTTGATGTCACTGCCCCAGCCCCATGAATCCAAGGTCGGCCCAATAGACAACTGTATGATGCTTGTATATCCATTATTTGACAACTGTATGATGCTTGTATACCCAATAAACATGTGGCCCAACAGTCTTCCTTGAACCATCAAAGGCCTTTACCATTACTCCACTTCGTCTTAACGGTGTGCCTTGGTAGGAAAGTTGGCTGTAAGTTGCTTTAGCCATCACATTTAGAGCTGACCCGGTGTCTAACAACACATTCAACAAAGCATCTGTCTTGCAATTCACCGATATATGTAACGCCAAGTTATGATTCCTTCCTTCTTCTGGGAGTTCTTCATCACTGAAACTCAAGTTGTTGCATGCAGTGATGTTCCCCACTATTCCACCAAATTGACCAACAGTCACATCATGGTCTACAAACGCTTGCTCTAACACGCTCATTAAAGCCCCCCTATGAGCCTCTGAATTCAACAGTAAGGACATTATCGATATTTTTGACGGAGTCTGCATTAGTTGATCAATTATCTTATAATCACTCTTCTTGATTAGACTGGCCTGCATCTTGGAGTGCATTAGAATCTTTAGCTTGAACCTCTTCAATTAATGGGGCGTTAACCTTCTTCGGAAACACTGCAGGGATAACACGCCCGTTCCTCAGTACTCTACTATCTTCAGCAATATTACCCACAGACGGCAAAGATGGTATAGGAACCTCGTGACCTCCTTCTATCATAGTGGCATTGTACTTGTATGGTATGGCCTTTTCAGAGACATAAGGCATTGGTCCTGGTAAGCAAATCACTAAAGGAGTAGCCGACTTCCGACTGTCAAAGAATATCTCCAAAGGCTCAGGAGTCATGACACATACATCATCACATTTTCTTTCAACAATTAATTCTCCCCGGTTCAGTAGTCCCTGGATATCATCCTTTACTTCCTGGCAACCCCACGGATCTAGACGGCACACCTCACAGGCGGCGTGGTCATGTTTGAAAAAAGACGCTTCACATAACTTGGCATGTAATGGAACCAATGGTGTTTGGATATGTTGCACTTTAAGAACAAGGCGAGTCTCTTGGCAGTCTTCGACCATGTTGACAGCTGGAGCACCATGATTTGGTAACGGGTTGGTTTGAATATTTGGGTTTGAGTCTGTGAAGGTTATTCTCTTTTCATTGATTAGTCTCTGGACTGCATTCTTCAAACAATAGCAATTCTCAATGTTATGGCCTGGGGCCCCTTGGTGAAAAGCACAGGTCTGGTCTGGTCTGTACCCTGGTGATGGTTTTTCTGGCACTGGAGGAGGTGGTCTAGTTTGGATCATATTCTGTTTGAGTAACCCTGGAAGCAGTTCTGCATAGGTAATAGGAATTGGGTCAATTTGTAATCTTTGAGCTTGTGGTCGTGGTTGTTGTTGCCGATATGGCTGTTGGGGATACTGTTGGTATGGTTGTTGGGGATATTGTTGGTGTGGTTGTTGCTGATATGGACGTTGTTGATATGGTTGCTGGGAATATTGTTGAGGATATTGTTGAGGATATTGGGGAAAATATTGTTGAGGAAATTGGGGAAGTTGATAATTTAGTGGTTGAGTAGTGTTGGTGGTAGGTGTGATGGCAGCAATATGGTTATAGGCTGGATAATTTGGTTGGTGGGCCACCATGTTGATCTCTTGTTCTTTCTTCTTGGAAAAACTACTTCCGAACTTTCTTGTACTGCCGGTGGATGTACTCTCTTTCACTAACCGTCCTTCTCGGACCCCTTCTTCCAGCTGCACCCCCATGTTGACCATCTCTGTGAAGTCTCTGGGCGCACTTCCAACCATCCTCTCATAATAGAACTGACCTAGAGTTTTCAAGAACAGTTTGGTCATCTCCTTTTCTTCTATACCTGGGCTAACCTGGGCAGCAACATCCCTCCATCACTGGGCATACTCTTTGAATGTTTCTCTGTCTTTCTGAGTCATGGTTTGGAGATCACTTCGGTCTGGAGCCATGTCTACATTGAACTTGTACTGCTGCACAAAAGCTTCACACAAACTATTGAAAGTTCAGACCTCTGTACGATCCAGATTTATGTACCACTTCAGTGCGGCACCAGCTAAACAGTCTTGAAAGTAATGAATGAGGACCTGGTCGTCACGTACATACGTGGACATCTTCCTCATATACATCCTTAGATGCTCTTTAGGACAGGATGTCCCTTTGTATTTCTCAAAGTCTGGGAGCTTGAACTTGTGGGGTATCTGGACATTTGGTACCAAGCAGAGATCGTAAGCATCTTTCCCGAATATATCTTCCCAAGACGACCACTTAAATCACCTTCTCCAGTCATTTGAAAGGATGAGGCAAAACGGTTTAAAAATAAATCCTCTCAAATGTGCATTTAGTGTTTGTGTAGGTGATTTTCTAGGTTTTGTTGTACATAAAAAGGGAATTGAAATCAATCAGAACAAAACCAAAGCAATCTTAGAGACTAAAGCCCCTTCAACAAAGAAAGAGTTGCAGTCTCTATGAGGAAAGATCAACTTTCTCAGAAGATTTATATCAAATCTAAGTGGCAGGGCTCAAGCTTTTTCGCCACTACTTCGTCTGAAGAAAGAAGATGTATTTAGATGGGAACCAGAGCATAAAAAGGCTTTTGAGGATATCAAATCATATTTGGCTAACCCCCCTATCCTCTCGCCCCTCTCGAAAGATAAGGGGATGAAGTTATATATAGCGGCATCTGAATGTACTATAGGAAGTATGTTAGTACAAGAAGATAAAAATGGCGTAGAAAGAGCCATTTATTATCTTAGTAGGGTTTTAAATGATGCCGAGACAAGGTATCATCCAAGTGAAAAGTTGTGCCTTTGTTTGTATTTCTCTTGTACAAAACTTAAGCATTATATAAAGCCATTTGATGTCTATGTTTATTCTCACTTTGATATAATTAAACATATGTTGTCAAAACCAATCTTGCACAATAGGGTTGGTAAATGGGCCTTAGCATTGATAGAGTATTCATTGACTTATCAATCCTTGAAATCTGTTATAGGCCAAATTGTTGCTGATTTTATTGCTGATCATTCAGTGACAGAAACTTTATCAAAGGTTTCTGACATGAAAAGTTGGAAGTTGTACTTCGATGGATCCAGTCACAGAAATGGTGTTGGAATTGGACTCGTGATCGTTTCACTAAAAAACATTCCAACTAAATTTAAATTTTGACTCAACCAGTTTTATTCCAATAATGAGGCTAAATATGAAGCAGTAATAACTGATTTGGAAATTTTACTTGAACTAGGGGCAGAATGCATCGAAATCAAAGGTGATTCAGAGTTGGTAATAAAACAATTAACAAAAGAGTATAAGTGTACCAAAGAAAGCTTGATTGTATATCATGCTACTGCAAACACACTACTTAAACGATTCACTCATGTGGAAATCCAACATATTCCCCGGTCAGCGAATAAAGAGGCGAATGATTTAGCCCAGATAGCCTCGGGGTATAAGACACCAAAAGAGGGAATACAGGAACCAATCGAAGTCAGGAATAAGCGAAGTTCGAAGGATATGTCTTCTCAGAAATTGTTAACAACAAAACTTGGGGGGGCAGAGACATTAACTAAATGCACACAAGGTACAAATCTGATCGAAATTTTTGTCATTAACAATTTAGATGATAATGATTGGCGAAGACCAATAGTAGATTATTTGGAAAATCCTGATGGGATAACTCATCGAAAGGTGAAATACAGAGCCTTGAGTTATGTTATTATAAGGAACGATTTGTTCAAAAAGACTCCGGAAGGAGTGTTGCTTAAATGTCTCGAAGAAACAGAAGCTTATACGGCTGTTTTTAATACGCATAGTGGGGCATGAGGAACACACCAGGCAGGCCACAAAATAAAGTGGTTGCTATTTCGACAAGGGGTATATTGGCCAACCATTTTGAAAGATTGCATAAATTTTGCAAAAGAGTGTCAAGAGTGCCAAAAGCATGCTGGGATCCAGCGCGTACCAGCCAGTGAATTACACTCAATAATTAAACCTTGGCCATTTAGAGGATAGGCTTTAGATGTGATTGGAGAAATCAAGCCCAAATCATCAAAAGGCCATAGATATATCATAGTATGGATAGATTATTTTACTAAATGGATAGAAGCAATCCCATTACGTAATGTCACTCAAGATGCAGTGATAGAATTTATCCAGCAAAATATCATTTATGGATTTGGTATTCAAGAGACTATCACCACAGATCAAGGATCTGTATTTACAGGTAGAAAAATGGTAAAATTTGCACAAGAAACAAGATATAAACTGTTAACTTCGACACCATATTATGCCCAAGCAAATGGTCAGGTTGAAGCAGCAAATAAAAATATTATTTCCATAATCAAGAGGAAAATTAAGAGGAAGCCTAAATAATGGCATAAGATCCTCAACAAAGATTTATGGGCATGTCGAACGTCTCCCAAATAATCCACTAACACCACTCCTTATAGGCTAACATTCACTAGTGCAGAAAACACTTTTTAAATCGGGTTATGATCCGACTTATAGGTGGCCGATTTAAAAACTATTTTTGATTTTAAATCTGCTCCTTTTACCCGATTTAAAATCGTTTTATTTAAATCGGTTAAGCCCATCTAAAATCGTTTAATTTAAATCGGATAAACCCACTTAAAAAAAGGTGAACAAGGGCGTAAAAAATTCTAGATTTTAAGTCTGTTCTTTGATCCCATTTAATAAACATAATTTAGATCTGTTCAACCCATTTAAAATCTCTCTATTATTTTTTTTATAACACGATTATGGTGCAGAATTTAATAATAACCAAAAATTTCATAAACTTAGCCACTAATATGAAATATCAAATGATCAAATTTCATATCAGATCTGTTATTGTTACACCATCAAACAAATTCAAAGTTACAATATCATAAAACTAAACAAAAGCTAAACATAAAACACTAACATCAGAAATATAAACTCATCATAAGACTTTGGAATAGTCCAATTATAACCTCATCAGCTTCCTATAATTCAAAATCATCTTGGTTATCTCTAAGGTTACAAAACAGATCTTTATCAACCGAATTTTAAGCATCACACATGACAAATGATGATCCGGACCTCTTCTTCTGCGATGTTCATTATCCGGACCTCAAGTTTCTGTCCTCGCAGTTTCAAAACCTAAGGTAAAGACACGATTATAAGGATCAATGGCTGATGATGAACAAAAATAACACAATTTCTTTCAGAGTTTTGACATACTAAACAACAAAGACACAGCATTTCAAATCCATTGACTAAACTTACATACCACCTAACATCTCTAATAAGCACACAAATGCTTTCATAGTTTCAACATACTACACTACAACACATGGTATCATTCCTAGTGACATAGAATCTAATCTGCAAGGGTTGATTGACTACATTAGCGACTCTACCCTATTTTAGGAATTGACACAATATACATTTCAAATATCAATCATTGATTTCCTCACTCTACTCAGTTTATAGGCGCCAAATCTGAAGTAAAATGGATTCAATCTGTTTTTCAAATTTTTACAAATTGATAACAAAGGTAAATAGATATGCAGTACAATGTGTTCGTGCTTTGAATTGGAATTCAATGAATTGGGTAAAGATCAAAAAGTTCCAAGAATATATTTCTTTGTCGAATCTTTTTGCGAAACTAAAAATCCAACACGTTTAGTAGTTGATGAAATAATTCAGACACGCCAAAACTTTTCATTGATGTCTAATAGGAATTAGTATATAGTATTATTTTTAAAAATGATTTGTTACATATTCAAATCACACAAAATAAATCAAACAGATTTATTTTGTCAAACAATCGCAAATTGCAGAAAATATTAGTTTGTTCAAATTCCGCTACACAACATTGTTATAGTGCTGCTATAGCTGCGCTATTTGACAACATTTATACTACATGGTGTATAGCCGAACAATAGCGATTTGTTCAAATTCTGCTGCTACAAAATAATTCATGAGAATACATTGGTGGAAAAAACCAAGAAGTGAAGTAAAATACCTTGCAACCAAGAGAACATACCTTGCAACCAAGAGAACAGAACTTGAAGGAATCAAGAAGGCTACGCTCACAAACTTCACAAGTGTTTGTGACACCTTTCCCTGGCCTTGGTTGGGGCCTTTCATTCAAGAACACAACCCTTGCACTGTTGATAATGTAGGTTTGAACACCCGCAATGTCCAAGTGCTTCAAAATCTCATTCACCCTAATCACATTATGGTATGAAGACCTCCTAATCTGTTCAAACCATATAAATAAACAAACTTTAGCACATTAATTATACATTACACATCAATGGCTAAACCACACACACAATAAAAAAAACTTTAGCACATTAATTAGACACAAGACATCAATGGTTAAACATTATTCACGCACATTGAAAAAATAGCTGAAAATCAGCAAAAGGTCACATTTTTTTTAAAACCCATTTCAGAACAACACTTAGATCTCAGAACAGAAAACAAAAGTGGAACTTTTAACTGAAATCGACCCAAAAAAAGAACGAATCTATAAGTAGCCCATGAACCAAAATGTGTCAGATTATAAGTTTTTCTATGAAAAGTAATTTTTTTTTTTTTATGAATTGATTCAACAATGAAAGACAAACCTGAATGTAACGGTGGCCTTTGTGGTAAGCAAAACAGAGAGAACATAGAGGACCATTCATACACATACCTGCACATATCTAAATGAAATGTTAATTGCAAAAATAGACCACAGAGAAACTAAAAGTCAAATTATCAAGTTGGTTCAGTTAAACTCATTCAATCATTTGTGTGTCAAAAATGGTTCTGCATGCAACATTTAACTTATAGGACCCTTAAATGCCAAAGATAATTTTTTAGTATGTATCAGTGTAACTATATAGTATTTTTAGAATTAATATAATACTAAAAAACTATCAACCATAAATTTCCCGCTATATCTTCAATGCATTGAACCCAAAGAGGACTTTGATGGAAAATATGAATAGCAGCCAAGGCAAAGTCAAACATTTCCATGGAATGGCATAATAGAGGATCTGTCCATTGTAACAATCAGCTCTGCCAACATATCAAATACAATACCATATGACTTCATGTTGCAAAAATCATTCAAATAAAAAACCATAACAGCTGACATTTTACAGAATATAACTAATCTTAGGAGTAAGATACTCTCAAAATAGTAATAGCATAAACTTTAGCATCAAAATATAACTTTTACAAATGTTAAAGAATGACATTTTCCATATGAAAAGTATTGAACGAATGCAATAATACAAACTGCACTCTACAGGATGGAAGTAGAACCCTACAAACCAAAATAAATTAAATCGGTCAAAGTTCACAGCCATCTACAACAGAAGGAAAAATAATTGGATCAAAAGACCGCAAAATTCAACAAAACATGAGAGTACAACCGTTGCAACTCCAAAAATTGAGGTTAGGTAAACGCAAAAAGAACATGTTGTGAAGTTCTTATTCCAAAAGAGAGGCTTTTTTGAGAGAAAATTGAAAATATAGAGCTGCGTCAAAATATTTGATAATATTTTCTTCTTCTTTTTACTATTTGATCAATATTTTATCTAAGTACTCTGATTTCTCATCCTCGGGCTGTATTTTCATCAATTTACTGGTATATCCATCTTTTTAAAATGAGAAATTTTAGAGGGAAATGCAGTGGAAACCATGATTGAAATACTTTAAGCTACCTTTGTAACGCAACCTTGTACTGTTAGCATTTCCCTTTGCTAATAATGTCCCTATCATGTTCTCTACAATTACTCTGTTGTTAGTCTATATCAATCTTGTCAATTGTCATAAACTAACGATCTTTTTAGGTTAGAGGAACATAAATAAATTTCCAATTCCACCTATCATGTGCCTAAATTCAGTTAGACAAAATACTTCTTTTCGGCTCCCACCGATCTGGAGGAGGCCGTTCTTATGGTGTGGTTGATGATAAGAGATCTGTAACAGAGCAGAACTGAATGGAGAAAAGGAAAACGGCTGCTACGGATAAAAAGAAAAACAGAACAGGCACAACGAAATGCAACACAAAGATGCTGCATCTACGGAAGCAAAGGATCTTCTTCTTTCAAATGTCAACTTATGCTATTTCTTTTAGGGACCAGAAAAAAAAAAGACTTCAAAAAGAAATCACTGTGAAACTGAAACTTCAGTATGTTATTTACAATGCATATAAAAGCCCAAAAACTGCTTCAAATTAAAATTTTGAGACACTCTTGCACTATGATCGTAATGTAAACCTCTAAAGCTTCTACTAAAATCACAGTAAAAAATTCAATGAATTCATGTTTATATTGCATAAATAAGTTACTGAGAATACAAATGGTATTGCAAACTGCAACTCAATTCAAGTTGAAACTAATACATATGTGATAAATGACATAACCATATTCAAAATCAACACAGATTTCCTTCTAGCAGTAATCAACACAAATTCAAAATCAAAAACAAAAATCAATTTACCTATAACAATTAAAATTACGATTAAACACAAAGTTGATAATTACAATTAAAATTTACCTAGAACAATTCAAAATCAAAAACGAAAATAAAAAACAATTAAACAATTGAAAAACGCAAAAATACAAAGATTAGAGAATTTACCTAGAAATTACGATTTCGCGGCGGCGGCGACGGAACACGGTTTCACGGTAACTCGGCGACTATGCAATAGCTACTGAGAAACAATTTCAAAACGAAAATCAAAACAAAAAAACAGGATTGAATTTTGTTGAAGAAGAATTTGAGTTATGTTACCTTTTTGAGCTAAAATTTGAGACAGAAGTTGAAGATGCAGAGAGACAACGATGGAGAGAGTCATAGATGGTGCAGAGATTGTGTTTCACGGTGGTTTGGGGTTTGAGTTTGGTGTTTCACGGTGGTTTGGGGTTTGAGAACGACGGATTTGAACGACGGTGGGGTTTCAGACGGATTTGAACGACAAAACGATTGGAACAGACAGTGGGGTTTCAGACGGATTGAAACAGACGAAACGACGGTGGGGTTTCAGACGGATTGGAACAGACTGAACGACGGATTGTAAAGGGAAGTGTTCGTGCTGTTGGTGGAGAGCTGAAATGGTTTATGGTGGGGAAAAGAGAGGTGTTCGACGGAGAGTGAGGGGGATTCGACAGTGGGTTTGTGGTGGGGAAAAGGGAAATAGGGTTTGTGGTGGATTGAAAAGGGAGAGATTTAACGAGAGAGGGGGAAAAGGGAGAGTGAGGGGAAAAAGGGAAAGTGAATTTTTTTTAGGAGAATTGTGTTTCATTTTAACGATTTGGAGGTTTTAAATTTTGATAAATAGTTTTTAAATTGGGTCAAACAATTTAATATGTTAGAAGTTAAAAACTTTCCTTAGACCCAGCTTTTTAAATAATGTGGATAGCAACCCATTTAAAATGCTTGATTTAATAAATGTTTTTTGCACTAGTGATTTGGCCATGATGCAGTATTACCGGTCGAAATTTATCTTCAATCAACTAGAATCCAGAGGCAATGTGAGATTCCAACAAATCACTATTGGAACATGGTTCTAGATGAATTAGTTGATTTGGATGAAGAAAGGATATTGGCATTAGAGGTTCTCACAAGGCAAAAAGAAAGAGTAGCAAAAGCTTACAACAAGAGAGTAAAGTTAAAATTATTTGCCCGAGATTTAGTTTGGAAAGTCATCCTACCAATGGATAAGAAAAACAGAGTTCTGGAAAAATGGTCACCTAGTTGGGAAGGACCATGGAAGATTTTGCGAGTCTTTTCGAATAACGCGTATGAGATCGAAGAGTTGAATGATGACAAGAGAATTTTACGCGTAAATGGGAAATACTTAAAGAGGGTAAAACCATTATTGCAAGAAATTAAAATTACGCAAGAGTAATTTGAAGAGTTAAAGTAAAACATGGCATTAGATTAAAATGCCAACTAACGGGCAGGTTACATTAAAGACGAAGAGTCTCAAAATGGATAAAAGACCACAACCATTACAAAATAAGAATGCTGAAAGTAAATGGAAGACAAAAGATCATCGGAAGTCTAAATATTGTGAGCAAAACCAAAAACATCATATAGCCATCTAAGTTCAGTATCAAGATGACATCGAATGCAGAAGTCGTTGAACATATACTCTTCATCATCAGTAGGCATAAAGCCTCGAAAGACATCCCTTCTCCCGTCTCCTGCACAGTTATGCCAGTTATTACAAAAACGACGACGAACCAGGCCTGAAGGTAACCACCTTTTATACCAATAGCATCAGAACTTGAAAGAGGTAGTGCCTCCCAATATATCAGCACGGTAGTGTTTGAAGGAAAATCGATTTCAAAACAGAATAAGCAGCGGATAAATTTTTCGATTTTCTTTCCTTGGATCATTACGAATTTGACATGAATCAATGATTCGATTGTTACCTCGAAAGTGTTGAGTCTGAAACTGAAAGCTGGAAGAACTGGAATCATGATCACAGCAAAGCAAGCAGCAAAGCCTCTATCAAGTCCACACGAACAGTGCTCCTCCAAAACTCGGTGCTAGCCAAGGAATCAGAAGTTTCAGAGAGCTAGGTTTTCTCCAAAAACGTGTAACATTAAACTTCAGCACTAGGCTTCTATTTGTAGAACTCTTAGTGTGCTTTGCAAGTTTAGAAGTCACTATTGGGCTTCTGTAAGTCCAATAACGAGTTTAGTAATTCTACTAACTAATTAGCGTTATTTACTAAACGCACCCCTTATATATGTCATACTTATATATTTCTCTTTTGACTATTCTTTGTGTGTGACCCTTGTTTACGTTGGAATTTGGTAAACAATCGCTGGTTTAAATTAATTACTTGCAAGATCAACCAGTAAATCTTAAGGACATATTTGTGTTTAGTTTCTTTAATATTCTTTGGATTTGTTAATAATTCTTCAAGAAATAAGATAAAACTTATGAGTAATGTTTATTGAATTTAACCCAGTTAAACTCGTTGAAACAACTTTCAAAACAAACTAAGATAAATTGCTTTAAACAAGATAAAACGAAATGTAAATATACTTAGGAAAATGAACTTAAATTGCATTGCTTGAATGTAAATTGGTACACAGATTCATACATTGCAACTTGTTACTCGTTTCTCTCTTCCATGCGGATAATTTGAGTGTAAGTTTTGTATGATTGGATTGTGACCCGTTTTTCCTATGAAAAACTATTATTTATACTAAAGAAACATAACTGCCTAAATTCGAATTCAAAAATAAAACTTCTATAAACGAATTGTCGTTATCCATTTGTTCGATCAAAACTGTTTCTTTCTGGTTATTCTTTCCATAACTTCTTCTCGATAAATAACTGCACGCCACTATCTTTCGATAGGAAAGCTTTACCCCTTTGCTAAAGAAATACTTTGATCGAACTATCAGCAAAATGAACCTTTTTCTTTAAGACTTTCTTCGATACAACTAAGAAATTTTACGAGCTAACAAATTGCCCCCCAAAAACGTCTTTGTTCGACTGATCTTTCTCAACAAGGAGAAAAATAAGTTTTTGAACTAATATGCTTCGAAGTAAAGATTTCGACGTCAGTAATCTTTGAGACAGCCCTTTTTAAAATTGTTTTTATAGTGTCCCCACTAAAGTGAGTGGGCCACGTTCCCGAAACTGCCAGTACAGGATGTATGGCATTTGTCTCAAATTAAGTAGTTATAAAACTTTAGGGTTCAATTTTCAACTAAGATTTCTACTGTTCACCTTTCTCCTTCACCCCAACTCTGAAACTTCAAAACTTGTATTTTTTCAGAATCTTCCAAAAATTTCAGTCAACAACAATGACTACTTCACAAGGAGTCTCTTCTCACATTCCCACCGGTGATGACATAAGTCATCAATCCAACGAAACTTTCACCGGAAAACCTCAGTTCATTGCGGATCCAGATGTAACAGAAGCCGAGAATCGTATTTTAAAATCTCAGGTACTTATTCCATGCCCTAACTCAACACATGCATTCTTAGGGCCAATTCCTGATGAAAAAGATTTTAACGACGATCTCAACGCCGTCTTTCCTTGTCTCCAAGAAAAATCCCCTTTAATCTTTTCAAAAGGACCTTATAGCTTAAGTTTCATCAAGTCCAAGTTTAGAACTGAACCCAAACATGAAAACAATGATGATTATATATGTTGGTTGAATAAAGTTGAATGCAAGAAAGGCCAATTCTGGAAAGCTATTGGTATTTTTGATCTCGTTCAACTGTCTAGACAAGGTCCAAAGTACTACAACGAAATGTTAATTGCTGCTTTTCATTTCTGGGATGTCTCAACCAACGGTCTTCATTTGAATTCCATTCCCTTTCGTACAACGTACTCTGTACTGACCTGCATTCTTTGTCGTTGAGCATCCCACGCTCAAGTTGACTTTGAAGCTAGCCGTTACTCCAAATGAGAGTTTCTTTTGCATCGTAATGCCTTTAGAAATCCTTCTTAGTAGATCTTCAGATTGCAGGCTTCAGACTCACTGTAGCATCCCATTTCTGTTAATTTATGCGAAAAGCTAACACAATTCAACCCCCCCCCCCCCCTTCTTGTGTTTTTCTCACCTTCAGTTGGTATCAGAGCTCCGACTCTGTTGTCATAGCACTTAACCGTGTAACAGAAAAGATCCAGAGAAAAACATGTCTTCCAGTGAACCTTCTTCTTCTGGTGCTACTTCTGGTGCTGCTATACCATATGACTATGGATCCAATAACAGCAGTAAAAAGGCTGATTATGGAAAAATTCCTAAGTTCAATGGTGATCCTGAAGAATTTTCTTGGTGGAAAACCAACTTCTACAGCTATGTCATGGGTCTTGATGAAGAACTCCGGGACATACTTGAAGATGGTGTTGCTGACTTACCACTTGATGACGAAGGTGCTGCTATTGACCGTAAACTTCACACTGCTGCTCAAAAGAAAATCTACAAGAAACATCATATCATCAGAGGAGCTCTTGTCACTGCTATTCCTAAATCGGAATACATGAAGATGAGTGACAAATCAACTGCTAGAGCCATGTTTGCTTCTCTCTGTGCAAACTATGAAGGAAGCAAAAAGGTCAGGGAAGCTAAAGCTCTTCTATTAGTTCATCAGTTTGAACTATTCAAGATGAAAGAGGACGAAAGTATTGAGCAGATGTACTCAATATTTCAAACTCTAGTATCTGGTCTTTAGATACTAAAGAAGAGTTATATAGCTTCTGATCATGTTAGCAAGATTCTAAGGAGCTTACCCTCTAGATGGAGACCAAAGGTCACTGCAGTTGAGGAAGCTAAAGATTTAAACACTTTAAGTGTTGAAGATCTTGTAAGCTCTCTCAAGGTTCATGAGTTAAGTCTCAATGAACATGAGTCTACATGAAAGTCCAAAACCATTGCTTTAAAATCAAAGGGAAAGTCCTCAAAGGCTCTCAAGGTTGAAGAGTCTGAAAATGAATCTTCAGCTTCTGAAAAGGAAATGGCTATGCTTTCAAGCAGAATGCAGTACCTTGCTAAAAAGAATAAGAGATTTCTGAGCAAGAGTAGTGGGAAGGGTTTCAAAAAGGAGGAACAGAAAGGTTGCTTCAACTGCAAGAAGACTGGACATTTTATTGCTGACTGTCCAGAGCTGCAGAAGGAGAAATCCAAGTCAAAAAGGCCAACCTTCAAGTCAAGCAAGTTTAAGAAGCAGATCAAGAAAAGTCTGATGGCTACCTGGGAAGATCTTGATAATGAGTCAGGGTCTGAGGATGATGATGCTGATGGTGAAGCCAATGTAGCTGTTGGACTAATGGCTACAACTGAATCTGTTAAAGAGACACCTGAGGCAGAATCAGATGCAGACTCTGAAAGTGAAACAGAGGTATATTATGAACTCACAAGATCTGAATTAGTAGATTTTGTCAAAGAACTTCTTGGTCATTTTAAAGCTAAAACCACTGAGTTGAAGAAAGTCAAACAACAACTTGATAAGTTGTCCAAAAGACATAATTCAACTCTGTTGGAGTTAGAAAGTTTAAAAGAAGAAAATGACACTTTATTAATCAAGAAGTGTAGCTGTAAATACTTGAGTGAGCAAGATGTTGCTTTGCAAGAATTTATTGCTACTGGAATTGACAGATCAAGGGTTGCATCCATGATCTATAGCACGTATCAGAACAGAGGACAGGGTCTTGGATTCATTGGAGAAAGCTCGAATGAAGTGATTCTGAAACCTGGTCTTGATGGAGCCAGAGAAGCGTTGGAAAATCACTTTGTAAGTGAGTCTGATGAAGTCAACACAGTGACTCATTCAGAACTCACAACTTCAAGTTCTAAGGTTCTGACTAAGTCAAAATCTCAGAGTGTAAAGTTAAAAGTTCTGAAAAACTTTGAACCTAAAGCTTCAATGATTCAGACTCTAAAACATTCAGAGTCTGATAAACGGACTCTGAAAAAGCCAGAGTCTGAAAAACAAAAGCCTAAGTTTCAAAGAAGAGAAACTGTGAAAGGCAAGTTGAAACCTAAACCAAACGGTTCTAAACCCAAGGTATGGGAGAAAACACTGCCAATGACTTCAAGACGCAACTTACGAAAGGAGTTCAACGGTTCAAGGACTAACCCAAGAGGACCCATGAGAATATGGGTACCTAAGTCTGAAATTATTGATGCTGCAGGTATGTCTAAAAGGACTAGAAAAGCAGAAGGCTTGGTACCTGGACAGTGGTTGCTCGCGTCACATGACGGGAGAAAAGTCTATGTTCCTAACCCTAACCATGAAAGAGGGAGGAACTGTGGGATTTGGAGGAAACCAGACTGGCAAAATCATTTGTACTGGAACCATTGGTAACTCTCTTATCTCAATCAGTAATGTGTGGTTCGTTGATGGGCTTAGACATAACCTACTAAGCATAAGTCAATTATGTGACAGTGGTTATGATGTTTTGTTTAATAAGAACAACTGCATTGTGGTCAACAAGGATGATCAATCCATAGTCTTCAAGGGAAAAAGAAGAAACAATGTCTACAAGATAAAATTCTCTGAACTGACTGATCAGAAGGTAGTTTGCCTTCTATCAATGCGTGATAAGAAGTGGTTGTGGCATAGACGGTTGGGACACGCTAACTGGAGATTAATCTCTAAGCTTAGCAAGTTGCAACTAGTCAAAGGTCTACCAGACATTGACAATCATTCAGATGCTCTTTGCGGAAACATGTCAGAAACGGAAAATTGTCAAGAGTTCCTTTAAACCAAAAGAAATTGTTTCCACTTCCAGACCCTTGGAGTTACTTCATATTGATTTATTTGGACCAGTTAGCACTGCATCCTTATATGGAAGTAAATATGGACTGGTCATTGTTGATGATTACAGCAGATGGAGTTTGGTTAAGTTTCTGAAAACTAAAGATGACTCATATTCTGTGTTTAGTAAATTCTGAAGGTGAGAAAAACACAAGAAGGGGGGGGGGGGGTTGAATTGTGTTTGCTTTTCGCAGCTCTTGAGGAGTGAGAATCTAATTCCTTTAAACTCAGAGTCTGAAAGAGATCAGAGTCTGATAGGAGATTAGGTTTTGATCGCAGCGGAATAATCAAGAGATAGAGAGAAGAGAGAACACAAGCAATTATACAGGTTCCTTCCACAAACCGGAAGTAGTCCTGTCCCCATTGTACTTCCAAGGAGAGTTCACTAAAATGTAATATCAAATTACAAGTTGCTCAAACACACAGTATGAGACTTCCTTGCTCAAGCACACAGGCGAGAGACTTCCTTGCTCAAAGACACAACTAAGAGACTTCCTTTGCTCAATGGACGCAGCCAAGAGACTTCCTTTGCTCAAGCACAAAAGCAAGAGACTTTTACACAATTACAGAAAATTGAATAGAGTTGAAACACTTTGACAACAATCAAAATGTGTTTCAATTACAACAAAGACAGACTCTATTTTACACAAAAGACAGACTCTGTTTTTCTGTGAAACTTAGAAATTCTAGAATACACAGTTTGTAAGAATCTAAGTTGATGATGTGCTTTTGTCAAGACTCGGTTGAATACGAAAGCAGCGCAATGTAATTTCTCAAGTTGTAGAGTCCAACAATTCTCCAAGTCTTCTATCCTTTATATAGGCGTAGGAAAGAGACGTTGAGTCATCCAGCACATCAGGATGATTTCTGAAGCTTGATCAATGACTGTTGATCTGTTGCTTGATTTGGTAATAGTCCTTCAATAGCATCATTTGAATTTCATTCCCTTTAAGGATTAATACCGGTAGACACAGTTGCAAAACTGTACGAGGTAGTGGAGTAATGGAAACAGAGTTCGTACAACGTACTCTGTACTGGCCTGCAATCTTTGTCTTTGTGCTTCCCACGCTCAAGTTGACTTTGAAGCTAGCCGTTACTCCATTTGAGAGTTTCTTTTGCATCGCAATGCAGTAGGAATCCTTGTTAGCAGATTATCAAATTTGTGGCTTCAGACTCACTGTAGCACTATGCTTCTGATAATCTTCAGACTCTCTTGGTTCTCAGATTTTGATGGTCTTCAGACTCTGATACAGTCTTCAGACTCTCTTCGATGCAGTCTTCAGTCTCTCTTCGAAACAGAATCACAAGCAACAAGCTTCTCTGGATTTTTTGCTCTTTAACTTTGTTCAAACAGAATACTTTCTAAGATATAAATCTTAATTGATATCCTGCATACTTTAACAAATATTAGCAATATCCAATTGACAACTTTTTAATACCTTGTTATCATCAAAACTCAAAACGTGGTATTGTTGAACACCTTTGTTCCAACAATCTCCCCCTTTTTGATGATGACAAACATTAGTATTTAAAAGGTCAATTGTTGTAAATCTAATTAACAAGTTGACTTAAAGGGTTCTGAGGTTTGCAAGCTCTGACTCCCCTTGAGTCTGATAGTTCTTAAGTTGAGGTTTGTAATCTCATCTTAAGTTCTATCCAAGTTAATTAAATTCACTTTCATAGTCAATCAAATTCATTCTCAGAATAATAAATGAATTTAGAAAATTGATTCTTAAACAGGGCTCAGAGTCTAACTAAGCAACTTCGCAGATTTTCCTTTAACTTTTACGTATTACATGCAATGTAATTTAAAAGAAAATTTTCCCTTCTCCCTGACATAAATATTCCCTTCTCCCTGACATAAATACTTTCCCTTCTCCCCCTTTTGTCATCAACAAAAAAAAGTTTAGAACAAGTTCCTCCCCCTTTTTAAATGACTTAAGGTAAGGGTGTAAACATGTGTTAAGGAAGAATGAGATTCAGAGGGAAAACATAGAAGATTCAGAGCATAAAAAATACAATTGAATGCAAGTAGAATCAAAAACAACTTGTATAAATTGTAAGCAAAAGCAAGTTCAGAAGATAGCAAACAAGAATTACAAAAAAAATAAAACGAAATTAAACTAAGGTTGGTTTTGTTTGGCAAGATGATCCATCAGTTTCTGGAGATCCTCTTGCTGTTTCTTTACCATCTCTTCCAGAGCCTTAGTTCTTCGCAAATGCGGTTCTCTTTCTTGTCTAGCTTCTTCTTGAACTTTATACAATTTCCTCTTCAAAGAATTGTAAGCCACTGATTCTCTAGGAATATACTGATCCTTATCAAAGAAGGGTGTATCTCTAATCCTCAGAATGGGAGCTCTTTCCAAGATAACAACTTTCTCAGCCCGTTTGATTTCTTCAACATGCTTGGCAGTAAAAAGTGCTTGTTCCCTGGCAGCAGTCTTCTCAATTTTGGTGATAAAATCCAAAAACTCAGTCTTCACTGTAGAGAACTTGTCCTCATAGCTCACATTAAGTATTGGCACAAACCTTTGCTCAATAACTTCTTTGAGCTTATTGCATGAAGAAGCATAGAACTCATCTATCTTACTTGAATCAAATAAGTCAGTTTGAGGTTCAGAGGTTGAGGGTAGAGAAGCTCTCAAAGCTAGAAAAGTTTCAAAACCTGGGAAATAGGTTATGGGGTCACAAAGAGGTTGGGAAACTCTTCTGGTCTTAGCTCTACATTCTGTTACAGTTTCTGATACAATATCAGAAGCTTGTTCCAGATTTTCAGAAGCTGGTTCAACAACAGGTTCTGAAGGTTCAACAGAAGCTAAAGTCAGATTCTCTGTAGGTTCAGGTACAAGGTCTGGTTTGGAAACAGATGAAGTAGCTTTTGTTGATTTGGATTTTGCAGGGGTTTTTGGTAGTTCTCCTCCTAGATGTTTTTCAAGAGAATCTAGAGTGTCTGGAGAGTCTACACAAATGGTTTCAGTTTGGGGGGATGGCTGTTTGGATTGAATGGTTACTTCAGGCTTTTCGAAAGGTTGAATTACCTGAAGTGGTTTGAGAAATGAAGGTTGAGCAGGATGGTCAGCAGGAAGATTCATAGACACTGTGATTGTGTCTTGAATTACTCTGTCCATAGTTGAATCAACATAATCAACTACTGCCAGGTCAAGTGGGTTATGGGATAATATGGGTTTTATTGGTGAGGGAGATGAATTTTTGAGGGATGGAAGAATTTGGCTTAAAGGTTTGTTGTCAGATTCTAAATCTGATTCTGACTCTTGATTCAAAGATGAAGATGAGCTATATGCCACGTTGCCAGAGGTGCCAATGTCAGCTTCTGGAGAGGCATAGTGATCAGACACAGTAGCTTTTGATAACTCAGCTTCTGCAGTTGCTAAAGGATTCTTCTGTTTAAGAGCAGAAGCAAGCAACTTAGCAACTTCCTTGACAGTTTCTTCCTTTAATTCTTCAGTCACTACATCTGCTGCCATTGCCTTGCCAGCAGCATGTTCATCCTTAATCATAGATACAGAAGTACCTATCTTCTGTGCTACATCCCTAGCCACAGGAATCACATCCACCTTTCTCTTCTTGATCTGACTCTCTTCACCTTCAGAGTCAGCATCAAGGTAGTCAGCAATATCTTGAGCCATTCTGTCAAAGTCTCTGTCAGCCTTGCCTTTCTTCGCTTTCTTCTCATCTTTCTTAGCCTTCTTCTCATCTTTCTTAGCTTTCTTTTCATCCTTGGTTTCTTTAATCATATCCTTAATTTCACGAAGTGTAGAGGATGTTGATGAAGGCATAGGAGTTAAAGTCTTGGGGGAACCAATTGTCACTCCAGGAAGAGCAGTAGATTTGATCTTTTTCTTGAGAAGCTCCTGCTTCTCTTCCTCTTCCTTTAGAACCACTTCCTTGGTCCTTTTACCTTTGACCTTAAGAGGTCCTCCTCCAGCAGTCTCAGGAATGGCAGAATAGTTGATTATTCTACCAGTCTCCTTGAAGTAATACACCACAAATCTTGCAAGGACTTCAGGATTATCTTCTTTGGATATGGGAGGGAAGTCCATCATTAAGTCAGATTGTACATAGGATTCTCTCATATCATGCTTAGAGGGGTTGAATCTCTTGACAATCTTCATGTACTGCAGAGTCTTGCCATTAATGATTCTTCCGGTCACAGTTCCTAGATGAATATCTGATACCACACCAGATTTTGATAAGACCTTCAAGAGGCCTTCTTGATACAGAATCTCAGATATTAATCTTCCAAAAGGAACTTGCCTCCTGGTTTCTGATTGACTCTTCTTGATGGCCCAACACATGTGGTGCATCACATATCTGGGGAAGTTGATCTTTATTTTGTTGATAAGAAAATAAAGAAGAACTTTGTGATCCACAGACAATGTATCTGTTCCTCCTCCTTTCTGAAGCATACTGTCCAGTATAATCTTCAGAAGCACCCTATGCTCAGGATGCATATCCACCAATTTATTTGAGGGTCTCCCTTCAAATAACAACTTGTTGCAGATAACAGCCCATTCACTCTTCTTGTTGACATTCCACTGAAATTTACCAGCGCTCTCCATTTGACAAGCCCTGGCTACCACCTCTTCAGTGATAACTATTGGTATTCCCATCACAGCAGACCTTATTTCAAGACCATTGTACGGTCTTAAACCCATTTGGTCTCTGTTCTTGCCAGCAAGACTGGGGTTGTTTGAGATTGCTACTGTTTATTCCAAAGTAGCTTCAGCTTTGTCGTAGACTTCTGACCTAACCCAAAAATCTCTAACAAGCTCCTGATATGTTGGTCCATTCAACATACCAAAGTACCTCATCATTCCTTGTGATAAGAAATGAGGTGTAACGTCAACTCCATGACGACTGAGTGAACCAAAATCTACTGGAGATTCAACTTGAATTTCCAGAGTCTCCTTGATGATGTTCATTGTTCTGGGTTTGATAACATAGGACCTTCCGGACTTGATTATAACACCAGATTGGATGAGATCACTTGCCATTATAGGGGTTTCTAAATGTTTGATTTGAGAACAAAAAGTTTTGCAAAGTATTGAAAACAAGAAATTTGTTCAGAGAGAAAATCAAAGAGTGAAAAGAGAAGTGAGTTGTGTGTGTTATGTATTTATAAAGAAAAAGTTTGAAAACTGTTTGGAAAGAGTAGGGGACAAACAAACACAAACAATAAATACATATAGCATGCAGCCGTAAACGTACTGGGACAAAGCAAAGGTAACTTGTTTAACGTAATGAAATCATTGCCCTTTGAGTTCATACCCAATACAGACAGGCCACGTCTGAGAAACTGTAAAGTAACTGTCACCATAGTGGGGCAGGTGTTACTGAACTCAACAGTCACGCTTCCACTAATACGAGCTTCTGAGAGTCTAAAGATTCCTCACCAGAGTCTGAATAGTTTATCAGAAGCTTTCAACAGAGTCTCCAAAAGAGAGTCTGATTCCCAAATAGCTTCTGAATATTTTCAGAGTCTGAATTCTGTTTTCAGAGACGCATATTACCCAGAGATATAGCATATGTTCAAATTTTTCTTTATGAAATCAAATCTTTCAACAGATAAGGGTTTAGTAAATATATCAGCCCATTGATGATCAGTATCAATGAATTGAATATCTAAAATTCCCTTTTGAACATAGTCTCTTATAAAATGATGTTTAATCTCAATATGCTTTGCTCTTGAATGCAGAATTGGATTCTTAGACAAACATATAGCTGTTGTATTATCACAATAAATTGGGATATGGTTTTTAGTTATTTAATAGTCCTCAAGCTGATGTTTCATCCAGAGTAGCTGTGTACAACAACTAGCAGCTGAGATGTATTCTGCTTCTGCTGTAGACAAAGCAATGGTTGCTTGCCTCTTGCTAGCCCAGGATATCAGATTCTCTCCCAAGAATTGACAATTGCCACTAGTAGTTTTTCTTTCAATCCTGTCTCCAGCATAGTCAGCATCACAGAATCCAACTAGCTTGTAGTCAGAGGATTTCTTGTAAAGAAGTCCAAGATTAGTAGTTCCTTTCAGATATCTAAAGATTCTCTTAACAGCAGTTAAGTGAGATTCTCTAGGATCTGATTGAAACCTTGCACACAAACATACACTGTATAAAATATCTGGTCTGGATGCAGTTAGGTATAACAAAGAACCAATCATACCTCTATACAGCTTCTGATCAACTTTGCTCCCTTGATCTTCTTTGCACAGAGTGCAGGTTGGATGCATTGGAGTATTCATTTCTTTGCAGTCCTCAAGATTAAACTTCTTCAGAAGCTCTTTCGTATACTTGGACTTATGAACGTAGACTCCATCTTTGCATTTGTTGATTTGAATTCCAAGAAAGAACTTCAATTCTCCCATCATGCTCATTTCAAATTCATCCTGCGTTACTTTTGAAAACTCTTTGCAAAGAGAACTATTTGTTGAACCAAAAATGATATCATCAACATAAATCTGAACTATAAGAATGTCTTTCTTCAGAGTCTTTCTGAATAGAGTACTGTCAACTTGTCCTCGTTTAAAGTTGTTTTGAATTAAGAAATTACTTAGTCTTTCATACCAAGCTCTGTGAGCTTGTTTCAAGCCATAGAGTGATTTCTTTAATTTATAAACATGCTCTGGATGCTTTAAATCTTCAAAGCTAGGAGGTTGTTTGACATATACTTCTTCAGAAATGACACCATTAAGAAATGCACTCTTAACGTCCATTTGATACAGGGTTATGTTGTGATTAACTGCATAGGAAAGAAGTAACCTGATTGCTTCCAATCTTGCAACTGAAGCAAACGTTTCTGTGTAATCAATGTCTTCTTGCTGACTGTAGCCCTGCGCAACAAGTCAGGCCTTGTTTCTGATTACTTCTCCTTGTTCACTAAGCTTATTTCTGAACTCCCACTTGGTTCCAATGATGTTCTTATGATCAGGCTTAGCTACTAGATCCCATACTTCATTCCTTTTGAATTTATTCAGTTCTTCTTGCATTGCCAGAATCCATCCTTCATCTCCAAGAGCTTCTTCAACAGAAGTTGGTTCAATAACAAATAATAATCCTAAAGCAGACTCTTCTTGTCTGAAATGTGATCTTGTTCTCATAGGACTTTCTTTATTGCCAATTATCTGATCTTCTGGATGTGAAGACTTGTATTTGAAAGATTGTTTGGATTGACTAGCTTGCAAAGAACCATCTTGAGCTTCATCAGAAGCTTCTTCATTAGGAACTTCAGGGGTTGTTCCAGCTTCTGAAGTATCTTCAGATTCAGGAATCTAATTAGATTCTGAGTTATCATCAGAATCTTGAGATTCTGCATGACTTTCATCTTGCACTGGAGTTTCACTTCCAGGCACTTTGTCATCGAATCTGACATGCATAGATTCTTCCACACATTGTGTTTCTGAATTATACAGCCTGTATGCCTTAGAGCGTTCAGAGTAACCTAAAAAGATTCCCTTTTGAGCTTTGGCATCAAATTTCTTTAGGTAGACTTTGTTGTTCAGGACATAACACGTACATCCGAACTGATGAAAATAAGATATGTTGGGTTTTCTTCCTTTAAAGAGTTCATAAGCTGTTTTGTTCAACAGAGGTCTAATATAGATTCTGTTCTGAACATAACAAGCTGTGTTTACTGCTTCTGCCCAAAAATGCTTAGCCAGATTGTTCTCATGGATCATGGTTCTAGCCATCTCTTGTAAGGTTCTGTTCTTTCTCTCTACAACTCCATTTTGTTGTGGAGTTCTAGGTGCAGAGAATTCATGAATAATTCCATGTTTTTCACAGAAAACCTCAAACGGTTCATTTACAAATTCTCCTCCATGATCACTTCTGACTTTCAAGATTTTCATTTCCTTCTCTAATTGAATTTGGATGCAGAATTTACTAAACACAGAATATGAATCATCTTTGGTTTTCAGAAATTTAACCCAACACCATCTGCTGTAGTCATCAACAATAACTAGTCCATATTTACTTCCATATAAGGATGCAGTACTAACTGGTCCAAATAAGTCAATATGAAGTAACTCCAAGGGTCTGAAAGTTGAAACAATTTCTTTCGGTTTGAAGGGACTCTTGACAATTTTCCCTTTCTGACATGCTCCGCAAAGAGCATCTGAGTGATAGTTAATGTCTGGTAGGCCTTTGACAAGTTGCAACTTGCTAAGCTTAGAGATTAATCTCCAGTTAGCATGTCACAAACTTCTATACCACAGCCACTTCTTATCACCCATTGACAAAAGGCACATTACCTTCTGATCAGTCAGTTCTGAGAATTTTATCTTGTATACATTGTTTCTTCGTTTTCCCTTGAAGACTATAGACTGATCATCCTTGTTAACCACTGTGCAGTTGTTCTTATTAAACAATACATCATAACAACTGTCACATAATTGACTTATGCTTAGTAAGTTATGTTTAAGTCCATCAACGAACCACACATTACTGATTGAGATCAGAGAGTTACCAATGGTTCCAGTACAAATGATTTTGCCAGTCTGGTTTCCTCCAAATCCCACAGTTCCTCCCTCTTTCATGGTTAGGGTTAGGAACATAGACCTTTCTCCCGTCATGTGACGTGAGCAACCACTGTCCAGGTACCAAGCCTTGTGCTTTTCTAGTCCTTTTAGACATACCTGCAGCATCAATAATTTCAGACTTAGGTACCCATACTCTCATGGGTCCTTTTTGGTTAATCTTAGAACCATTGAACTCCTTTCGTAAGTTACGTCTTGAAGTCATTGGCAATGTTTTCTCCCATACCTTGGGTTTGGAACCGTTTGGTTTAGGTTTCAACTTGCCTTTCACAGTTTCTCTTCTTTGAAACTTAGGCTTTGGTTTTTCAGACTCTGGCTTTTTTAGAGTCTGTTTATCAGACTTTGAATGTTTCAGAGTCTGAGACTTTAAAGCTTTGGGTTCAAAGTTTTTCAGACCCATTAACTTAACATTCGAAGATTTTGACTTAGTCAGAATCTTAGAAGTAGAAGTTGTAGGTTCTGAATGAGTCACTGTGTTGACTTCATCAGACTCTCTTACAAAGTGATTTTTCAACGCCTCTCTGGCTCCATCAGGACCAGGTTTCAGAGTCATTTTATTTGAGTTTCCTCCAATGAATCCAAGACCCTGTCCTCTGTTTTGATACGTGCTATAGATCATGGATGCAACCCTTGATCTGTCAATTCCAGTAGCAATAAATTCTTGCAGAGCAACATCTTGCTCACTTAAGTATTTACAGCTACACTTCTTGATCAATAAAGAGATGTTTTCTTCTTTTAAATCTTCTAATTCCAACAGAGTTGAATTATGTCTTTTTGACAGCTTATCAAGCTGTTGTTTGACTTTCTTCAACTCAGTGGTCTTAGCTTTAAAATGACCAAGAAGCTCTTGTGAGTTCAAAATATACCTCTGTTTCATTTTCAGAGTCTGCATCTGATTCTGCCTCAGGTGTCTCTTTAACAGATTCAGTTGTAGCCATTAGTCCAACAGCTACATTGGCTTCACCATCAGCATCATCATCCTCAGATCCTGACTCATTATAAAGATCTTCCCAGGTGGCCATCAGACTTTTCTTGATCTGCTTCTTAAACTTGCTTGACTTGAAGGTTGGCCTCTTTGACTTGGATTTCTCCTTCTGCAGTTCTGGACACTCAGCAATAAAATGTCCAGTTTTCTTCTAGTTGAAGCAACCTTTCTGATCCTCCTTTTTGAACCCCTTCCCACTGCTCTTGCTCAGAAATCTTTTGTTCTTCTTAGCAAGGTACTGCATTTTGCTTGAAAGCATAGTCATTTCCTTTGCAACATCAGGATCTCCTCTGAGCTTTTAGAAGCTGAAGACTCATTTTCAGACTCTTCAACCTTGAGAGCCTTTGAAGACCTACCTTTTGATTTTAAGGCAATGGTTTTGGATTTTCTTGCAGAATCATGTTCATTGAGACTTAACTCATCTAGAGGGTAAGCTCCTTAAAATCTTGCTAACATGATCAGAAGCTATGTAACTCTTCTTCAGTATCTGAAGACCAGATACTAGAGTTTGAAATCTTGAGTACATCTGCTCAATACTTTCATCCTCTTTTATCTTAAATAGTTCATATTGATGAACTAATAGAAGAGCTTTAGCTTCCCTGACCTTTTTGCTTCCTTCGTAGTTAGCACCGAGAGAAGCAAACAAGGCTCTAGCAGTAGATTTGTCACTCATCTTAATGTATTCCGATTTAGGAATAGCAGTGACAAGAGCCCCTCTGATGATATGATGTTTCTTATAGATTTTCTTTTGAGCAGCAGTGTGAAGTTTGCGATCAATGGCAGCACCTTCGTCATCAAGTTGTAAATCACCAACACCATCTTCAAGTATGTCCCAGAGTTCTTCATCAAGACCCATGACATAACTATAGAAGTTGGTTTTCCACCAAGAAAATTCTTCAGGATCACCATTGAACTTAGGAATTTTTCCATAATCAGCCTTTTTACTACTATTATTGGATCCATAGTCATATGGTATAGCAGCACCAGAAGTACCACCAGAAGAAGACGGTTCACTGGAAGACATGTTTTTCTCTGGATCTTTTCTGTTACACGGTTAAGTGCTATGACAACAGAGCCAGAGCTCTGATACCAACTGAAGGTTAGAAAAACACAAGAAGGGGGGTTGAATTGTGTTTGCTTTTCGCAGCTCTTGAGGAATGAGAATCTAATTCCTTTAAACTCAGAGTCTGAAAGAGATCAGAGTCTGATAGGAGATTAGGTTCTGATCGCAGCGGAATAATCAAGAGATAGAGAGAAGAGAGAACACAAGCAATTATACAGGTTCCTTCCACAAACCGGAAGTAGTCCTGTCCCCCTTGTACTTCCAAGGAGAGTTCACTAAAATGTAATATCAAATTACAAGTTGCTCAAACACACAGTATGAGACTTCCTTGCTCAAGCACACAGGCGAGAGACTTCCTTGCTCAAATACACAACTAAGAGACTTCCTTTGCTCAATGGACGCAGCCAAGAGACTTCCTTTGCTCAAGCACAAAAGCAAGAGACTTTTACACAATTACAGAAAATTGAATAGAGTTGAAACACTTTGACAACAATCAAAATGTGTTTCAATTACAACAAAGACAGACTCTGTTTTACACAAAAGACAGACTCTGTTTTTCTGTGAAACTTAGAAATTCTAGAATACTCAGTTTGTAAGAATCTAAGTTGATGATGTGCTTTTGTTAAGACTCGGTTGAATACGAAAGCAGCGCAATGTAATTTCTCAAGTTGTAGAGTCCAACAATTCTCCAAGTCTTCTATCCTTTATATAGGCGTAGGAAAGAGACGTTGAGTCATCCAGCACATCAGGATGATTTCTGAAGCTTGATCAATGACTGTTGATCTGTTGCTTGATTTGGTAATAGTCCTTCAATAGCATCATTTGAATTCCATTCCCTTTCAGGATTAATACCGGTAGACACAGTTGCAAAACTGTACGAGGTAGTGGAGTAATGGAAACAGAGTTCGTACAACGTACTCTGTACTGGCCTGCAATCTTTGTCTTTGTGCTTCCCACGCTCAAGTTGACTTTGAAGCTAGCCGTTACTCCATTTGAGAGTTTCTTTTGCATCGCAATGCAGTAGGAATCCTTGTTAGCAGATTATCAAATTTGTGGCTTCAGACTCACTGTAGCACTATGCTTCTGATAATCTTCAGACTCTCTTGGTTCTCAGATTTTGATGGTCTTCAGACTATGATACAGTCTTCAGACTCTCTTCGATGCAATCTTCAGACTCTCTTCGAAACAGAATCACAAGCAACAAGCTTCTCTGGATTTTTTGCTCTTTAACTTTGTTCAAACAGAATACGTTCTAAGATATAAATCTTAATTGATATCCTGCATAATTAAACAAATATTAGCAATATCCAATTGACAACTTTTTAATACCTTGTTATCATCAAAACTCAAAACGTGGTATTGTTGAACACCTTTGTTCCAACAATCTCCCCCTTTTTGATGATGACAAACATTAGTATTTAAAAGGTCAATTGTTGTTAATCTAATTAACAAGTTGACTTAAAGGGTTCTGAGGTTTGTAAGCTCTGACTCCCCCTGAGTCTGATAGTTCTTAAGTTGAGGTTTGTAAGCTCATCTTAAGTTCTATCCAGGTTAATTAAATTCACTTTCATAGTCAATCAAATTCATTCTCAGAATAATAAATGAATTTAGAAAATTGATTCTTAAATAGGGCTCAGAGTCTAACTAAGCACCTTTCGCAAATTTCCCTTTAACTTTTACGTATTACATGCAATGTAATTTAAAAGAAAATTTTCCCTTCTCCCTGACATAAATATTCCCTTCTCCCTGACATAATTACTTTCCCTTCTCCCCCTTTTGTCATCAACAAAAAAAAGTTTAGAACAAGTTCCTCCCCCTTTTTAAATGACTTAAGGTAAGGGTGTAAACATGTGTTAAGGAAGAATGAAATTCAGAGGGAAAACATAGAAGATTCAGAGCATAAAAAATAGAATTGAATGCAAGTAGAATCAAAAACAACTTGTATAAATTGTAAGCAAAAGCAAGTTCAGAAGATAGCAAACAAGAATTACAAAAAAAATAAAACGAAATTAAACTAATGTTGGTTTTGTTTGGCAAGATGATCCATCAGTTTCTGGAGATCCTCTTGCTGTTTCTTTACCATCTCTTCCAGAGCCTCAGTTCTTCGCAAATGCGCTTCTCTTTCTTGTCTAGCTTCTTCTTGAACTTTATACAATTTCCTCTTCAAGAAATGGCTAGAACCATGATCCATGAGAACAATCTGGCTAAGTATTTTTGGGCAGAAGCAGTAAACACAGCATGTTATGTTCAGAACAGAATCTATATCAGACCTCTGTTGAACAAAACAGCATATGAACTCTTTAAAGGAAGGAAACCTAACATATCTTATTTTCATCAGTTCGGATGTACTTGTTATGTCTTGAACAATAAAGTCTATCTAAAGAAATTTGCTTAAAAAGGAATCTTCTTAGGTTACTCTGAACGCTTTAAGGCATACAGACTGTATAATTCAGAACACACAATGTGTTGAAGAATCTCTGCATGTCAGATTCGATGACAAAGTGCCTGGAAGTGAAACTCCAGAGCAAGATGAAAGTTATGCAGGATCTCAAGATTCTGATGACACCTCAGAATCTCATTAGATTCCAGAATCTGAAGATACTTCAGAAGCTGGAGCATCCCCTGAAATTCCTAATGAAGAAGCTTCTGAAGAAGCTCAAGATGGTTCTCAGCAAGCTAGTCAATCCAAACATTTAATCAAATACAAGTCTTCGCATCCAGAGGATCAGATTATTGGCAATAATGAAAGTCCCAGAAGAACTAGATCGTATTTCAGACAAGAAGAGTCTGCTTTGGGATTATTATCTGTTATTGAACCAACCTCTATTGAAGAAGCACTTGGAGATGAAGGATAGATTTTGGCAATGCAAGACGAACTTAATCAATTCAAAAGGAATAAAGTATGGGATCTAGTAGCTAAGCCTGAACACAAGAACATCATTGGAACTAAATGGGTGTTCAGAAATAAGCTTAGTGAACAAGGAGAAGTAATCAGAAACAAGGTCAGACTTGTTGTGCAGGGCTATAGTCAACAAGAAGGCATTGATTACACAGAAACTTTTGCTCCAGTTGCAAGATTGGAAGCAATCAGGTTACTTTTTTCCTATGCAGTAAATCACAACATAACCCTGTATCAAATGGACGTTAAGAGTGCATTTCTTAATGGTGTCATTTCTGAAGAAGTGTATGTCAAACAACCTCCTGGCTTTAAAGATTTAAAACATCCAGAGCATGTTTATAAATTGAAGAAATCACTCTATGGCTTGAAACAAGCTCCCAGAGCTTGGTATGAAAGACTAAGTAATTTCTTAATTCAAAATAACTTTGAACGAGGGCAAGTTGACACTACACTATTCAGAAAGACACTGAAGAAAGACATTCTTATAGTTCAGATTTATGTTGATGATATCATTTTTGGTTCTACAAATAGTTCACTTTGCAAAGAGTCTTCCAAAGTAATGCAGGATGAGTTTGAAATGAGCATGATGGGAGAATTGAAGTTCTTTCTAGGAATTCAAATCAACCAATGCAAAGATGGAGTCTATGTTCATTAGTCCAAATACACGAAAGAGCTTCTGAAGAAGTTCAATTCAATCTTGAGGATTGCAAAGAAATGAATACTCCAATGCATCCAACCTGCACTCTGAGCAAAGAAGATCAAGGAACCAAAGTTGATCAGAAGCTGTATAGAGGTTTGATTGGTTCTTTGTTATACCTAACTGCATCCAGACCAGATATTTTATTCGGTGTGTGTCTGTGTGCAAGGTTTCAATCAGATCCTAGAGAGTCTCACTTAACAGTTGTTAAGAGAATCTTTAGATATCTGAAAGGAACCACCAATCTTGGACTTCAATACAATAAATCCTCTGACTATAAGCTAGTTGGATTCTGTGATGCTGACTATGCTGGAGACAGGATTGAAAGAAAATCTATCAGTGGCAATTGTCAATTCTTGGTTGAGAATCTGATATCCTGGGCTAGCAAGAGGCAAGCAACCATTGCTTTGTCTACAGCAGAAGCAGAATACATCTCAGCTGCTAGTTGTTGTACACAGCTACTCTGGATGAAACATCAGCTTGAGGATTATCAAATAACTGAAAACTGTATCCCAATTTATTGTGATAATACAGCAGCTATATGTTTATCTAAGAATCCAATTCTGCATTCAAGAGCAAAGCACATTGAGATTAAACATCATTTTATAAGAGACTATGTTCAAAAAGGAATTTTAGATATTCAATTCATTGATACTGATCATCAATTGGCTGATATATTTACTAAACCTTTATCTGTTGAAAAATTTGATTTTATAAAGAAAAATTTGAACATGTGTTATGTCTCTGGGTAATGTGCGCCTCTGAAAACAGAATTCAGACTTTGAAAGATATTCATAAGCTAATTGAGAACCAGACTCTCTTTTGGAGACTCTGGTAAACATAAGCTTCTGATAAACCTCCAGACTCTGGTAAGGAATCTTAGACTCTCAGAAGCTCGTATTAGTGGAAGCATGACTGTTGAGTTCAGTAACACCTGCCCCACTACGGTGACAGTTACTTTTTAGTTTCTCAGACGTGGCCTGTCTATATTGGATAAGAACTCAAAAGGCAATGATTTCATTACGTTAAACAAGTTACCTTCGCATTGTCCCAACACTTTTACGGCTGCATGCTCTTTGTATTTATTGATCGTGTTTATTTGTCCCCCCCCCACTCTTTCCAAACGTTTATCATTTTTTTCTATAAATACCTATCACACACAACTCACTTCTCTTTTCACTCTTTGATTTTTACTCTGAACAATCTTCTTGTTTTCAATCTCTGTAAAACTTTTTGTTCTCAAAAAATCAAAAACCTAGAAACCTCTCAAATGGCAAGTGATCTCCTTCAATCTGGTGTGCTAGTCAAAACTGGAAAATCATATGTGATTAAACCCAGAACGATGAACCTCATTAAAGAGACTCTGGAAATTCAAGTTGAATCTCCTATAGATTTTGGCTCTCTTAATCGTCACGGAGTAGACGTCTCTTCTCATTTCTTAGCACAAAGAATGATGAACTATTTCGGTATGTTGAATGGACCATCATATCAGGAGCTGGTAAGAGATTTTTGGGTTAGGTCAGAAGTCTTCGACAAGGATGAAGCTACCATTGAAGAAACTGCTGCAGTTATGAACAAACCTATGCTGGCTGGCAAAAGTAGAGATGAAATGGGTTTAAGACCGTACAAAGGTCTTGAAATCAGGTCCGCTGTGATGGAGATTCCAGTCCTTATCACTGAAGAGGTAGTTGCCAGGGCTTGTCAAGTGGTGAATGAAGGTAAATTTCAATGGAATGTCCAGAAGAAGAGTGACTGGACCGTTATCTGCAACAAATTTCTATTTGAAGGGAGACCCTCAAATAAGCTGGTTGATATGCATCATGAGCATAGGGTGCTTCTGAAGATCATACTGGATAGTATGCATCAGAAAGGTGGAGGAACAGACACTCTGTCTGTTGATCACAAGGTTCTTCTTTATTTTCTGATAAATAAGATAAAGATAAACTTTCCAAGATATGTGATGCACCACATGTGCTGGGCTATAAAGAAAAGCCAATCTGAATCCAGAAGACAAGTTCCTTTTGGAAGGCTAATCTCTGAGATTCTGTATCAAGGAGGCCTCTTGAAGGTCTTATCAGAATCTGGTGTTGTATTAGACGCTCATCTTGGAACAGTAACTGGGAGAATCATCAACGGTAAAACTCTTCAATACATGAAGATTGTTAGAAGATTCAATCCTTCTAAGCATGATATGAGGGAATCTTATGTGCAATCTGACTTGATGATGGACTTCCCTCCTATTTCCAAAGAAGATAATCCTGAAGTTCTTGCAAGATTTGTGGTGGATTACTTCAAGGAAATTGGTAGAATAATCAACTATTCTGCCATTCCTGAGACTGCTGGAGGAGGACCTCTTAAGGTTAAAGGGAAAAGGACCAAGGAAGTGATTCTCAAGGAAGAGGAAGAGAAGCAAGAGCCTCTCAAGAAGAAGGTCAAATCTACAGCTCTTCCAGGAGTAACTATTGGTGCCCCTAAGACCATAGCTCCCATGCCTTCATCCGTATCTTCTGCATCCAAGGAAATCAAGGATAGGATAAAAGAAACCAAGGATGAGAAGAAGGCTAAGAAAGACGAGAAAAAGATAAAGAAAGATGAGAAGAAAGCGAAGAAAGGCAAGGCTGATAGAGATTATGTGAAGTTAGCTGAGGAGATTGCTGAATTCCTTGATACTGACTCTGATGGTGAAGAAAGTCAGATCAAGAAGAGAAAGGTGGATATGGTTCCTGTGGCTAAGGATGTAGCACAGAAGATAGGTACCTCTGTATCTATGATTGAGGATAAACATGCTGCTGGCAAGGCAATGGCAGCAGAAGTGGTTGCTGAAGAACTGAAGGAAGAAACTGTAAAAGAAGCTGCTAAGTTGCTTGCATCTGCTCTGAAACAGAAGAGTCAGATTGCTCCTGCAGAAGCTGAGATATCAGAAGCTACTGTGTCTGATCATCATGCTTCTCCAGAAGATGGAATAGGCACCTCTAGTAATGTAGCATTTAACTCACCTTCCTCTACGAATCAAGAGTCTTCATCTGATACTGAATCAGATAACAAACCCTTGAGTCAAATTCTTCCCTCCCTCAGAAATTCATCCCCCTCACCAATCAAACCCCTATCATCCCATAACCCACTGGACCCCAAAATAGTTGAATATGTTGATTCAACTATGGACAGAGTTATTCAAGACACCATCACAGTGTCTATGAATTTACCTGCTGACCATCCTGCCCAACCATCTTTTCTCAAACCACTTCAGGCAATTCAACCTTCTGAAGAGCCTGAAGTAACCATTCATTCAACTCAACCATCCCCTCAACCTGAGCCTATTTGTGTAGACTCTCCAGACACCCTAGATTCTCTTGAGAAACACCTAGGAGAAGAACTACCAAAAACCTCTGCTAAATCCAAATCAACAAAGGCTACAAAATCTGTTTCTAAATCAGACTCTGTACCAAAACCTACAGAAATTCTCACTGTTGCTTCTGTTGGACCCTCATAACCTGTTAAGGAACCAGTCTCTGAAATTCAGGAACAAGCTTCTGATATCCTATCAGAACCTGTAACAGAATGCATAGCAGAGCCTGTGTCTGAAACAGTTCCTGAACATATTTCTATATCCAGAACTGTTGTACCTGGTTTTGAAACCCTTCAAGCTTTAAGAGCCTCTCAACCCTCAACCTCTGAACCTCAAAACCCTTTTGATTCGTTAAGGATAGATGAGTTCTATGCTTCATCAAACTCTAAGCTCAAGGACAATATTGAGCAAAGGTTTGTGCCTATCCTAAATTTAAGCTATGAGGACAAGTTATCCACTTTGAAGACTGAATTTTTGGATTTTGTCACCAAAATTCAGAAGGCTGCTGTCAAGGAACAAGCCATTGTTGTTGCCAAGCATGTGGAAGAACCTAAGAGAGCTGAGGAAGCTAAGGCTAAGAAGAAAGCTCCTATTCTGCGGATTGAGTATAGACCATTCTATGAAGATCAATACAACCCAAGAGATTCAATGATTTTTGACTCTTTGAGAAGGAGACTGCACAGAGTTCAAGAAGAAGCAAGACTTGAAAGAGAAGCTCACTTAAGAAGACCTGAGGCTTTGGAAGAGATTGTTAGGAAGCAGCAAGAGGATCTCCAGAAATTGATGGATCACCTTGCCAAACAAAACCAACCTTAGTTTAAATTCTTTATGTTTTGTTTGTAACCTATGTCTGCTGTTTTCTTTTTCCTCTGAACTGTTTATGTGATTTCAAGTTTATTCAAGTTGTTATTTGATCTTATTTGCATCTAATATATAATTGTGCTTTGATTCTTCTATGTTTTTCCCTCTGAATCTTATTTTCCTTAAAATTTGTTTTTATCCTTACCTAAAGTCATTTAAAAAGGGGGAGAAACTTGTTTCTAAACCTTTTTGTTGATGACAAAAGGGGGAGAAGGGAAAAGCTTCGTGAGATTTGTGACTTTTTGATTAATCTGCAAATTGCAAGTTCTATGTAAAAGTTAAAGGAAAATTTGCGAAAGGTGCTTAGTTAGACTCTAAGCCCCTGTTTTTAGAATCTGTTCTCTAATTCGTTTATTATTCTGAGAATAAATTCAACTGCTTATGTAAATGAATTTAATTAACTTGGATAGAACTTAGGGGGAGCTTGCAAACCTCAACTTAAGAACTATCAGACTCAGGGGGAGTCAGAGCTTACAAACCTCAGACTCTGAGCTTACAAACCTCAGACCCCTTAAGTCAACTTGTTAATTAGATTAACAACAATTGACCTTTTAAACACTGATGTTTGTCATCATCAAAAAGGGGGAGATTGTTGGAACAAAGGTGTTCAGCAATACCACGTTTTGAGTTTTGATGATAACAAGGTATTAAAAGTTGTCAATTGGATATTGCTAATATTTGTTTAAGTATACAGGATATCAATCAAGATTTATATCTTAGAAAGTATTCTGTTTGAACAATTTTAAGAGCAAAGATCTAGAGAAGCTTGTTGCTTGTGATTCTGTGAGTCTGAAGACTATATCGAAGAGAGTCTGAAGACTGTATCGAAGAGAGTTTGAAGACTGTATCGAAGAGAGTCTGAAGACTATCAGAGTCTGAAGACTATCAGAGACTGAAGACTATCAGAATCTGAAAACCAAGAGAGTCTGAAGATCATCATAAGCTAGAGTGCTACAGTGAGTCTGAAGCCTGAAATCTGAAGATCTGCTTACATGGATTTCTAAAGGCATTTCAATGCAAAAGAAACTCTCATTTCGAGTAACGGCTAGCTTCGAAGTCAACTTGAGCGTGGGATGCTCAACGACAAAGAATGCAGGCCAGTACAGAGTACGTTGTACGAACTCTGTTTCCACTACTCCACTACCTCGTACAGTTTGGCAACTGTGTCTACCGGTATTAATCTTCAAAAGGAATGGAATTCAAAATATGCAATTGAAGGACTATTACCATATCAAGCAACAGATCAACAACTATTGATCAAGCTTCAGAAATCATCCTGATGTGCTGGATGACTCAACGTCTCTTTCCTACGCCTATATAAAGGATAGAAGACTTGAAGAATTGTAGGACTCTACAACTGAAAAAACTACGCTGCATTGCTATCGTATTCAACTGAGTCTTAACAAAAACACATCAATAACTTAGATTATTCTTACAAACTGAGTATTCTAGAATTTCTAAGTTATACAGAAAAACAGAATATGTCTTTGTTCGTAACAGAGTCTGTCTTTGTTGTAATAGAAACATGTTTGATTGTTTGTCAATTGTTTCATCTCTATTCAATTTTTCTGTAAATTGTGTCAGAAGTCTCTTGCTGCTGTGCTTGAGCAAAGAAGTCTCTTGGTTGCGTCCTTGAGCAAAGAAGTCTCTTAGTTGTGTCTTTGAGCATTGGAAGTCTCTTGCCTCCGTGCTTGAGCATTGGAAGTCTCTTACTGTGTGTTTGAGCAACTTGTAATAGATATTACATTTTAGTGGAACTCTCCTTGGAAGTGCAAGGGGGACATGACTACTTCCGGTTTATGGAAGGAACCTGTATAATTGCTTGTGTTCTCTCTTCTCTCTTTCTCTTGATTATTTCCGCTGCATCAGAATCTAATCATCCATCAGACTCTGATCTCTTTCAGATTCTGATACTAAGGAATTAGATTCTCACACTTTCAAGAGCTGCGAAAAGCTAACACAATTCAACCCCCCCTTTCTTGTGTTTTTCTCACCTTCAATCTTCATGTATTCTGATTTAGGAATAGGAGTGACAAGAGCTCCTCTGATGATATGATGTTCCTTGTAGATTTTCTTTTGAGCAGCAGTGTGAAGTTTACGGTCAATGGCAGCGCCTTCGTCATCAAGTTGTAAGTCAGCAACACCATCTTCAAGTATGTCCCAGAGTTCTTCATCAAGACCCATGACATAGCTGCTGTTATTGGATCCATAGTCATATGGTATAGCAACACCAGAAGCAGCACTAGAAGAAGAAGGTTCACGGGAAGACATGTTTTTCTCTGGATCTTTTCTGTCACAGGGTTAAGTGCTATGACAACAGAGCCGGAGCTCTGATACCAACTGAAGGTGAGAAAAACACAAGAAGGGGGGGTTGAATTGTGTTAGCTTTTCGCAGCTCTTGAAGAGTGAGAATCTAATTCCTTAATATCAGAGTCTGAAAGAGATCAAAGTCTGATGGGAGATTAGGTTCTGATGCAGCGGAAATAATCAAGAGAAAGAGAGAAGAGAGAACCTAAGCAATTATATAGGTTCCTTCCACAAACCGGAAGTAGTCTTGTCCCCCTTGCACTTCCAAGGAGAGTTTCACTAAAATGTAATATCTATTACAAGTTGCTCAAACACACAGTAAGAGACTTCCAATGCTCAAGCACGCAGGCAAGAGACTTCTTTGCTCATGGACGCAGCCATGAGACATCTTTGCTCAAGCACACAAGCAAGAAACTTCTGACACAATTTACAGAAAATTAAATAGAGTTGAAACACTTGAAAAACAATCAAACGTTTTTCAATTACAACAAAGACAGACTCTGTTTTAAACAAAGACAGACTCTGTTTTTCTGTTTAACTTAGAAATTCTAGAATACTCAGTTTGTAAGAATAATCTAAGTTGTTGATGTGTTTCTGGTTTGACTCAGTAAGAATAAAATAGCTTACCAGCGTAGTTTTTCAGTTATAGAGTCACATGATTCTTCAAGTCTTCTATCCTTTATATAGGCATTGGAGAGAGACGTTGAGACAATCCAGCACATCAAGTGAATTTTGGAAGCTTGATCATTAGCTGTTGATTTGTTGCTTGATATGGTAATAGTCTTTCAAATGCATATTTTGAATACCATTCCTTTTGAAGCTTAATACCGGTAGACACAGTTGCCAAACTGTACGAGGTAATGGAGTAGTGGAAACAGAGTTCATACACACGTACTCTGTACTATACTGCATTAATTGTCGTTGAGCATCCCACGCTAAAGTTGACTTTGAAGCTAGCCGTTACTCCAAATGAGAGTTTCTTGTGCATCGTAATGCCTTTAGAAAACCTTCTAAGTAGATCTTGAGATTGCAGGCTTCAGACTCACTGTAGCACTTCAGCTTCTGATGATCTTCAGACTCTATTGGTCTTTAGGTTCTGATATTCTTCAGACTCTCTTGAACTTCAGGTTCTGATAATCTTCAGACTCTCTTGAACTTCAGGTTCTGATAATCTTCAGACTCTCTTGAAACAACTTCTGATGATTCTTCAGACTCTTCAGATCGTCAAAATCACAGGCAACAAGCTTCTCATGGTCTTGCTTTTAAAATGTTCAAACAGAATACTTTCTAACATATAAATCTTGATTAATATTCTGCATACTTAAACAAATATTAGCATATCCAATTGACAATTGTTAATACCTTGTTATCATCAAAACTCAAAACGTGGTATTGCTGAACACCTTTGTTCCAACAATACACTTTTGATATTTCTAAATGTGATGAAATTTTTGACCTCCTGGTTTCATATGGCATAATCTTAGTACCTAAAAATATGAGGTTTCCACCCCTAGAACAATGCAGCGTAGTATTTTTGTAGTAGAGTCTCTATATTCTTCAAGTCTTCTATCCTTTATATAGGCGTTGGAAAGAGACGTTGAGACATCCAGCACATCAGGATGATTTCTGAAGCTTTATCAATAGTTGTTGATCTGTTGCTTGATATGGTAATAGTCCTTCAATTGCATATTTTGAATTCCATTCCTTTTGATGATTAATACCGGTAGACACAGTTGCCAAACTGTACGAGGTAGTGGAGTAGTGGAAACAGAGTTCGTACAACATACTCTGTACTGACCTGCATTCTTTGTCGTTGAGCATCCCACGCTCAAGTTGACTTTAAAGATAGCCGTTACTCCAAATGAGAGTTTCTTTTGCATTGAAATGCCTTTAGAAATCCATGTTAGCAGATCTTCAGATTGCAAGCTTCAGACTCACTGTAGCACTTCAGCTTCTGATGATCTTCAGACTCTCTTGGTCATCAGATTTTGATAGTCTTCAGACTCTCTTGGTCTTCAGACTCTCTTCGATACAGTCTTCAAACTCTCTTCGATACAGTCTTCAGACTTTCTTCGATACAGTCTTCAGACTCTCTTCGATACAGTCTTCACAAGCAACAAGCTTCTCTAGATCTTTGCTCTTAAAATGTTCAAACAGAATACTTTCTAAGATATAAATCTTGATTAATATCCTGCATACTTAAACAAATATTAGCATATCCAATTGACAACTTTTAATACCTTGTTATCATCAAAACTCAAAACGTGGTATTGCTGAACACCTTTGTTCCAACAATATTTTGCCCTAAGTTCAAGCAAAATCTCTAAACTAGTAATCCCAACCTTGTACTCAGCTTCGTTATTAGAACAGAACTGGCTGATTCGAAATTGAAATTTACTCGTAACATTGTTTGGTGCAATAATTACAATTCCAATCCCGACGCCATTTCTATGGCTGGAGCCATCGAAATACATCTGCCATATTTTTGTACTTGAAACGTTTTGCAAATATTCTATCACCGAGTGGTCAGTGAAAAAATCGGCAACAATTTGGCCTTTAACAGATTTCAATGAACGATAAATCAACGAATATTTTGTCAATGCCAAAGCCCATTTTCCAACTCTACTATGTAGGATCGGCTTAGACAGCATGTGTTTAATAATATCGAAATGGGAATAAACATAAACGTCAAACGACTTTATATAATGCTTAAGTTTAGTACAAGAAAAATACAAACAAAGGCACAATTTTTCATTACGATGATACCTTGTTTCAGCATCATTCAACACCCTACTAAGATAATAAATGGCTCTTTCTACACCATTTTCGTCTACCTGGACTAACATACTTCCTATAGTGCATTCAGACGCCGCTATATATAGTTTTGTCTCTCTATCCTTAGACAAATGTGCAACGGTAGGAGGTTTGGTCAAATAAGACTTAATCTCGTCCAAAGCCTTTTGATGCTCTTTCTCCCATTTAAAAACGTCTTCTTTCTTCAGACGGAGTAGTGGCGAAAAAGCCTGCGCTCTGCCACTTAGATTGGATATAAATCTCCTTAGAAAGTTGACCTTTCCTAGTAAGGATTGCAACTCCTTCTTTGTCGAAGGGGCTTTCGTCTCCATAATAGCTTTGGTTTTGTTCTGATTTATTTCTATTCCCTTTTTGTGCACCACAAAACCTAAAAAATCACCTGCAAGAACACCAAATGCACATTTGAGAGGGTTCATTTTTAAACCATGTTGCCTCATTCTTTCGAATGATTGGCGAAAATGATTTAAATGATCATCTTGTGAAGACGATTTTATTACGATGTCATCAATATAAACTTGCATAAATTTTTCTATGAAATCATGGAACATCGAATTCATAGCTCGTTGGTATGTGGCACCAACGTTTTTTACACCGAATGGCATAACTAACCATTTGTAACAACCCAATGCACCAGGGCATCGAAACGCAGTTTTCGATACATGTTCCTCGGCAATAAAGATTTGATTGTAACCTAAGTAACCATCAAGCATACTCAAATATTCAAATCCTGCTGCCGAGTCAACTAACATTTCTGCCACTGGCATTGGATATTCATCTTTAGGCGTGGCATTATTTAAATCTCTAAAATCAATACATACCCTAATGGTCCCATTTTTCTTTTTCATTGGGACTATGTTTCCCAACCAATCTACATACCTCGCAGTTCTGATGAACTTGCTCTTTAAAAGTCTTTCGACCTCTTCTTTAATCTTTGATAGTATTTGAGGTGCAAATCTCCTGGGGATTTGTTTTATCGGCCTCTTGTTCGGTCTGATGGGAAACTTTAATTCTACCATTTCTCGACTCAAACCAGGCATTTCATCATAACCCCAAGCAAAACAATCTTTGAATTCTTTCAAAAGCTCCACGATTCATTCTTTAAACTCTTTGCTAATTTTTGCACTAACGTACGTAGGTCTTTTGATTTGGCCGTCTCCCAGGTCTATTTCTTCGAGAGGATCCTGTGCTTTCATTTTTGTAGTGGCTCCATCTGGATCTTCTTCAAACCCTAAAGGTTCTTCATCATAGATACAATCTAATCTCTGATCGTCAAAGAGTCCTTCCTCAGACTCCTCTGCTAAACTTTCGAATGTTCCTTCAATTGGAGTCTCGACCTTTGTGGCCGTTTTTATTTTGGCTTCGGCCACATAGGCCGTAATTTTATCCCAGAAACTGGGCTAAGACATGGTTCAATCATCTTTGCCCCACTCCTCTAGTGGGACGGTACAGGAAGGCCTCTTGGATTCACACCCCCGTCTATATAAGTTGAGGTCTTGGATCTTGTTGTCATACCTTTGGGTGAGTAGGTTTCCTCATGGTTCATAACAACATAATCCTGATCGAAAACTTCCCTTTCCCAGATAAATCCAGCCTCTGAGTCCAATTTCATAGAAAACATTTCCTTTTCCTGAACCTCGTACGTTGGGCCGAGGGACATGCAAGGTGGGATCACAGCTAATTGTTTGTCGAAATTACTCCTGGTGATGTTATTTACCTCAGCTAAAAAAAAACTTTGATCATCTTCGGTGTTCTCTACCAGGCCATCACTTCGCCAAATGGCCAACCTCTGGTGTAAAGTTGAAGGCACTGCCCCAACTCTATGTATCCATTCTCTTCCCAACAACACGTTGAAGTTAGCCTTCGATGGCACCACCAAGAACATGGTGGTTCTGTTAACACTCCCTACTATTAGTTCCAATTCGACAGCCCCAAGGGAACTTCCAGTCTTTCCCTCATAATTGGTAAGGACCACGTTGTGAGGTTTCAAGTCTGAATCCAAGACGCCAATCTTGCCAAGAAAAGACTGCGATATCAAATTCACTATCGCTCCCCCATCAACCAAAACCTTGTTCACTCCCACACAATTGATCTTAGCCTGAATGAACAGAGGCTTCAAGTGATGTTTCATTGGGAAGTCAGGCCTTTCGAACACTGCATGTTGGTTCTCTATGCATCCATTGTTCAGCACATAATAACATAATGGCTTGTGGCTAGCCATTTCTTCTGTGAAATCACTTTCGATCTCATTAACTTCTGAGGGCACGTCATATTCCACAGGGAGCATTGACACCACATTGCACACTATGTCAAGGCTGGGATCGGATCCAGAAAAATTTGAAGTCATTTCATCCTCTTCCTTTGGGGCTTCATCCTTCGAAACAGGCAAAGGAGGGAAGATTCTGTCGAAGGCTGGTCGCCTGACCATTTCAAACACTGGACCATGTTTTCTAGCTTCCTTGCCGTTGTTAGTTGTATCCTTCAGGACACCTGTTTTCTTCTGGCGTTGATACCTACGCCATTGTGTTTTGGTCATGGGATTCTTCCCTTTGTAATTATTGTTATAAGCATACTGCTTAAGGTTTAACACCTCCTTCTGTTTAGTTGCTGGGACTACCTTTTTTACCCATTTAGTTGGCTGTGTCATGTGACCAGTCTTTCTGCCCCCAGAAAACACCCATGAATCTATAGGAGCTCTGTCAGGTGGGCTGAATGTCTGCTTTTGATTCTTGTTAAAACTTCGATCGAATGCATTAGACTTGTAAGGAACGCCTCTTTTGTTGAAACTAAACTTTGGACGTTTACCCACCCATTTGTTGTTTCGTTTGGGGCGAGGTTGGAACCCCTCTACAGACTTTGCTGCTTCCTTATCGAAAACTGCACTGCACCTGGGACACATCATAGTCTCTGTGTTGAATATCTTGCACCTGTTGAGGAAATCTATCAAATCCTCTTCAGCCTGTGGATATGCTATTTTCATTTTTTCAGCGAACTAGTCTTCATTGACCTCTGCGAAACTTTGTTGATGGTCTTCAGCAACCATCTCTGTATCCTCTGGAGGTCTCTCTTTTGGCACCCATGCTTCTGTAGTGGTCTTTTCACTAAAATCGTCAACAATGTCTGCCATGTTGATGCCTACCACTTCAACATACATTGAATCGACCTTCTTTGAGGCTTCAGCTTCATTCTGCACTTGATGTTTGGCTTTGTCTCCAAACTTCAGCCTTCCTTTGTCGAGGGCCTTTTGTACAGAATCCCTGAAACGAGTACAACGAGAAAAATTATGGCCTAAAAACCCATGGAATTTGCAAAAACCCCTCTTTGTCATTTGTTCTAGGGGTGGAAACCTCATATTTTTAGGTACTAAGATTATGCCATATGAAACCAGGAGGTCAAAAATTTCATCACATTTAGAAATATCAAAAGTGTATTGTTGGAACAAAGGTGTTCAGCAATACCACGTTTTGAGTTTTGATGATAACAAGGTATTAACAATTGTCAATTGGATATGCTAATATTTGTTTAAGTATGCAGAATATTAATCAAGATTTATATGTTAGAAAGTATTCTGTTTGAACATTTTAAAAGCAAGACCATGAGAAGCTTGTTGCCTGTGATTTTGACGATCTGAAGAGTCTGAAGAATCATCAGAAGTTGTTTCAAGAGAGTCTGAAGATTATCAGAACCTGAAGTTCAAGAGAGTCTGAAGATTATCAGAACCTGAAGTTCAAGAGAGTCTGAAGAATATCAGAACCTAAAGACCAATAGAGTCTGAAGATCATCAGAAGCTGAAGTGCTACAGTGAGTCTGAAGCCTGCAATCTCAAGATCTACTTAGAAGGTTTTCTAAAGGCATTACGATGCACAAGAAACTCTCATTTGGAGTAACGGCTAGCTTCAAAGTCAACTTTAGCGTGGGATGCTCAACGACAAAGAATGCAGTATAGTACAGAGTACGTGTGTATGAACTCTGTTTCCACTACTCCATTACCTCGTACAGTTTGGCAACTGTGTCTACCGGTATTAAGCTTCAAAAGGAATGGTATTCAAAATATGCATTTGAAAGACTATTACCATATCAAGCAACAAATCAACAGCTAATGATCAAGCTTCCAAAATTCACTTGATGTGCTGGATTGTCTCAACGTCTCTCTCCAATGCCTATATAAAGGATAGAAGACTTGAAGAATCATGTGACTCTATAACTGAAAAACTACGCTGGTAAGCTATTTTATTCTTACTGAGTCAAACCAGAAACACATCAATAACTTAGATTATTCTTACAAACTGTGTATTCTAGAATCTCTAAGTTAAGCAGAAAAACAGAGTCTGTCTTTGTTTAAAATAGAGTCTGTCTGTGTTTTGTAATTGGAACACATTTGATTGTTTATCAAGTGTTTCAACTCTATTCAATTTTCTGTAAATTGTGTCAGAAGTCTCTTGCTTGTGTGCTTGAGCAAAGAAGTCTCTTAGTTGTGTCTTTGAGCATTGGAAGTCTCTTGCCTGCGTGCTTGAGCATTGGAAGTCTCTTACTGTGTGTTTGAGCAACTTGTAATTGATATTACATTTTAGTGAAACTCTCCTTGGAAGTGCAAGGGGGACAGGACTACTTCGGGTTTGTGGAAGGAACCTGTATAATTGCTTGTGTTCTCTCTTTCTCTCTATCTTTTGTTTATATCCCCTGCAACAGAATCTGATCTCCCATCAGATACTGAATCCATTCAGACTCTGATCCTGCAGAATTAGATTCTTACTCTTCAAGAGTTGCGAAAAGTTAACACAATTCAACCCCCCCTTCTTGTGTTTTTCTCACCTTCAGTTGGTATCAGAGCTCCGGCTCTGTTGTCATAGCACTTAACTATGTGACAGAAAAGATCCAGAGAAAAACATGTCTTCCTGTGAACCTTCTTCTTCTGGTGCTGCTATACCATATGACTATGGATCCAATAACAGCAGTAAGAAAGCTGATTATGGAAAAATCCCAAAGTTCAATGGTGATCCTGAAGAATTTTCTTGGTGGAAAACCAACTTCTACAGCTATGTCATGGGTCTTGATGAAGAACTCTGGGACATACTTGAAGATGGTGGTGGTGACTTACAACTTGATGACGAAGGTGCTGCCACTGACCGTAAACTCCACACTGCTGCTCAAAAGAAGATCTACAAGAAACATCATATCATCAGAGGAGCTCTTGTCACTGCTATTCCTAAATCTGAATACATGAAGATGAGTGACAAATCTACTGCTAGAGCCATGTTTTATTCTCTTTGTGAAAACTATGAAGGGAGCAAAAAGGTTAGGGAGGCTAAAGCTCTTCTATTAGTTCATCAGTATGAATTGTTCAAGATGAAAGAGGATGAAAGTATTGAGCAGATGTACTTAAGATTTCAAACTCTAGTATCTGGACTTTAGATATTAACGAAGAGTTACATAGCTTCTAACCATGTTATCAAGCTCCTAAGGAGCTTACCCTCTAGATGGAGACCAAAGGTTACTGCAATTGAGGAAGCTAAGGATTTAAACACTTTAAGTGTTGATGATCTTGTAAGCTCTCTCAAAGTTCATGAGTTGAGTCTCAATGAACATGAATCTGCAAGAAAGTCTAAAACCATTGCTTTAAAGTCAAAGGGAAGATCCTCAAAAGCTCTCAAGGTTGAAGAGTCTGAAAATGAATCTTCTGCTTCTGAAAGCTCTGAGGAAGATCCTGATGTTGCTAAAGAAATGGCTATGCTTTCAAGCAGAATGCAATACCTTGCTAAAAAGAACAAGAGGTTTCTGAGCAAGAGCAGTGGGAAGGGTTTCAAAAAGGTTGCTTCAAATGCAAGAAGCCTAGACACTTTATTGTTGATTGTCTAGAGTTGCAGAAAGAGAAATCCAAGTCAAAAAGGCCAACCTTTAAGTCAAACAAGTTTAAGAAGCAAATCAAGAAAATTCTGATGGCTACCTGGGAAGATCTTGATAATGAGTCAGGGTCTGAAGATGATGATGCTGATGGTGAAGCTAATGTAGCTGTTGGATTAATGGCTACAACTGAATCTGTAAAAGAGACACCTGAGGCAGAATCAGATGCAGACTCTGAAAGTGAAACAGAGGTATTTTCTGAACTCACAAGATCTGAATTAGTAGATTCTATCAAAGAACTTCTTGGCCATTTTAAAGCTAAAACCACTGAGTTGAAGAAAGTCAAACAGCAGCTTGATAAGCTGTCAAAAAGGCATAATTCAACTCTGTTGGAGTTAGAAAGTTTAAAAGAGGAAAATGATTCTTTATTGATCAAGAAGTGTAGCTGTAAATACTTGAGTGAGCAAGATGTTTCTTTACAAGAATTTATTGCTACTAGAATTGATAGATCTAGGGTTGCATCCATGATCTATAGCACATATTAGAATAGAGGACAGGGTCTTGGATTCATTGGACATAGCTCGAATGAAGTGATTCTGAAACCTAGTCCTGATGGCGCCAGAGAAGCATTGAAAAATCACTTCGTAAGTGAGTCTGATGAAGTCAACACAGTGACTCATTCAGAACCTATAACTTCAAGTTCTAAAGTTTTGACTAAGTCAAAATCTCAGAATGCAAAGTCAAAAGTTATGAAAAACTTTGAACCTAAGGCTTCAATGATTCAGATTCCAAAATATTCAGAGTCTGATAAACAGACTCTGAAGAAGCTAGAGTCTGAAAAACGAAAGCCTAAGTTTCAAAGAAGAGAAACTGTGAAAGGCAAGTTGAATCCTAAACTGAACGGTTCTAAACCCAAAGTGTGGAGGAAAACAATGCCAATGACTTCAAGACACACCTTACGAAAGGAATTCAATGGTTCAAGGACTAACCCAAGAGGACCCATGAGAATATGGTTACCTAAGTCTGAAATCGTTGATGCTGCAGGTATGTTTAAAAGGACAAGAAAAGCAGAAGGCTTGGTACCTGGACAGTGGTTGCTCGCGACACATCACAGGAGAAAAGTCTATGTTCCTAACCCTAACCATGAAAGTGGGAGGAACTGTGGGATTTGGAGGAAACCAGACTGGCAAAATCATTGGTACTGGAACCATTGGTAACTCTCTAATCTCTATTAGTAATGTGTGGTTTGTTGATAGGCTTAGACATAACCTACTGAGCATAAGTCAATTATGTGACAATGGTTATGATGTTTTGTTTAATAAGAACAACTGCACTGTAGTTAACATGGATGATCAATCCACAGTCTTCAAGGGAAAGAGAAGAAACAATGTCTACAAGATAAAGTTCTCTGAACTGACTGATCAGAAGGTAGTTTGCCTTTTGTCAATGGGTGATAAGAAATGGTTGTGGCATAGACGGTTGGGACATGCAAACTAGAGGTTAATCTCTAAGCTTAGCAAGTTGCAACTAGTCAAAGGCTTACCAGACATTGACTATCATTCAGATGCACTTTGTGGAGCATGTCAGAAAGGGAAAATTGTTAAGAGTTCCTTTAAACCGAAAGAAATTGTTTCTACATCCAGACCCTTGGAGTTACTTCACATTGATTTATTTGGACCAGTTAGCACTGCATCCTTATATGGAAGTAAGTAGGGACTAGTCATTGTTGATGATTACAGCAGATGGAGTTGGGTTAAGTTTCTGAAAACTAAAGATGACTCATATTCTGTGTTTAGCAAATTCTGCATCCAAATTCAATCTGAAAAAGAATTGAAAATTTTGAAAGTCAGAAGTGATCATTGTGAATATATGCCTTGACAGGAATACTTTGGTTTTGATGATCGACAAAAGAAGTCCTAAAAGAACAACGATGCAAAAAGCGGAAAAGAAATTCAAGCTATCAAGTCTCGAGTCTTGAGTTTTTTTATTTGTATTAGGACTTTTGTGTAAGTAGTAGAAAAAGCTCTCATTAAAATAAATCACACACTCACAATGATTTTCATTTAAATGTGATTTTACATAAAAATATTTTTGCATGAAAAGCCTTAATTAATTATGTAAATTGCATAATTAATTATTTTCATAAAAATAGTAGTTGGCCGTGGCTTTAAAGGCATACTCATTTATGCATCAAAATTGGTTCAGCATATCATATTTTTATTACCGTTGGCATTGCATAAAAGATGATTGTTGACTATTTCATTACATTAATTCAACAGCTTAATGGCAAAATTGTTTTTGCATATTTTATTTTAATTGGTCTTAATGGATTCAATGCCACTATCTGTTATCATAATTTCTTTGTAGCCGTTGCACAATTCCTAAAGTTTTCATTTGCATATAATGACTTCCCTATGTTTTTCTAAACGACTAATTTTGTTTTAAATGGTCAAACGGCTCATTCTTTTTTAAGTATAAAAAGGATGCATCGGTGTACTTGAAAAATTGCACCTTGACATAGAAAATATTTGTCATACTCTTTCTCACTCTCATTATTCATACACTTGCTAATATATTTTCTTGAGAGCTCTTTTATACTACATAGTTGAGTTATATCATTTGAGCTTCAAGTTGTTTTTATCTACACATTTGGTGTAATCATTTAAATTGTTATATTTCTTTGTATTGGGTGTGATCCCATAATTTCAAGAGAGGTGATATCTCTTGGTTTAGAGACTCTTCTACAAAGGTTTGTTTTGTTTGGAGAGTGCTCGTTATTTGTAAAGGTTACTAGCTTATCCCGTTTAAAAGCTAGGTTACTGAAAATCTCAAGGGGCTTTTCCTTGGGGACTAGACGTAGGCCTTGGTGTTTTAGGCCGAACTAGGATAAATTACTTGTGTCTTTTTCTCTCATCCCTTTATGGATTTTACTTTATTTGTTATTTATTTTAGCGCAAAATATCTAGTTTTCATCTTTATTAAAGCCCTTTATATGCACTTTATTTTATTTGGTTAAAATCTTTTTTTTTTAAGTGCTTATTTTAAATCATTTCTTAAAGAACACAATTCACCCCCCCTCTTGTGTGTTTGAAGTCACTTGTTCCACAAGTGGCATCAGAGCTTGAACTCTTGTTAAGGACTAATCGTCTCAAGAGCCAAGATGACTTCAAACAACGGTTCAATAAACAAACCCCCATCTTTCAATGGTGAAGGGTATGCTTATTGGAAAGAGAGAATGAAAATTTTCATTGAGGGAGTTGATTGTGATATTTGGGATGCTATTGAAAATGGTCCATTTATTCCCACTCATTTGATTAATAATGTTGTGGTGAATAAACAAAGATCCCTTTGGACCAAAGATGAAAAGGAAAAGGTTCAATACAATTTGAAAGCTAAGAACATTATCACCGCTTCATTAAGCATTGATGAGTTCTATCGTGTATCAAATTGTACAACAGCCAAGGAAATGTGGGACACCCTTAAATTGACCCATGAAGGTACTACCGAGGTCAAAAGGGCTCGAATGAACACATTGACTCATGAATATGAATTATTTAGGATGAAATCGGGAGAAAGCATCCAAGATATGCAAAAACGATTTATCCATATAATAAATCATCTCAGAGCTCTTGGAAAATATTTCGATAATGAGGATTTAACTAATAAAATTCTTAGATGCTTGAATCGAAGTTGGCTACCGAAAGTGACCGCCATTTATGAATCTAAAGATTTATCTTCTATGTCTTTGGCTACTTTGTTTGGAAAATTGCAGGAACATGAGCTTGAATTGAATCGTCTCATTGATAGCGAAGAAGGTGAAAATAAAGGTCTTGCTCTCAAAGCTAGAATCAATGAAAGAACTTCCTTCAATCCAAAATTCTACAAGTATGGTGAAAAGGGTCACATAAATTCCAATTGTCTTTTAAGTCCAAAGAGATATACAAAAGGGAAGAGGGCTTACATCACTCGGGATGACAAAGACACAAACTCGTCCAATGAATCATCCAATGAAGTAGCATATTCATGTTTCATGGCAAACCATGATGAAGATGAGGTAAAGTCTATTGAATCTGAATATAACTTAACTTATGATGAGTTATTTACTATTTGTAAAGAATTAAATGATGAGTCAACTAAGCTTAGAAAAATTGTTTCTACCTCTATGAAAACTATTTTCACCCTTGAATCAAAAATTGATATTTTAAATAAGGAAATAGAAATTCTTAAAGAGAAACAAGTTTTTGTAAGTGAAGTTTCTTCTTGTACCTTTTGTGAAAATAAAAAGGAAAATATTTTCAAATGTGATGATTGCAATATTTTGAAAATTGAAATTGAGGATTTGCAAAACACACTTGAAAAATTTACAAAGGGGAGAGAAAACTTGAACATCATTTTGGGAAACCAAAAGGGAACTTATAATAAAGCCGGTTTGGGCTATCATCCAAAAAATCATGAAAAACTTTTTAGAAAATTCTTTTGCCCAAACAAAACATCAAGTTCCCCTTTTGTTAAATGTTTTTACTGTGGAAGAGAATGTCATACATCTTCTATGTGTAATATTACGAAGAACAATGGTATGAATGATAAATGGAAGTGGATTCCAAAGGGCACTTTGCCTAATTCTAACTCTCAAGGACCCAAAATGATTTGGGTACCAAAAGTCAAAACTTGAATTTGTTTTATAGGTGTGCTTGAAGACCAAAAAGTAAAAATTGGTACAATTATAGAAGTTATTCAAAGCACATGAAATGGGGAGAAAAAGAAGTTCTCCTATTATTACAAGAATAGTGGTTATGCATTATATGGTGGCTTTATCAAAAGTTCTTCTACAAGATGAAATGGAAATTTCAAGAAAAGCAAAAATGGTTCACTCATTTTAATTAATTCTTTTAATTTTTCCTGAATATATGCCTTGCCATGATTGTTTCTTTCCCGCTTTTTGATAATGCCAAAAGGGGGAGAGTTATGTGATTTGCATGTTTTAGGAGGAGTGAATTTTAATTGTTTGCATATAGTGAGGGGGAGCAAAATCTGCGCTTATCTCTGTCATATATTTTATTATTTGATTATTATTGTACTAACCCTTTCATTGAGAAAATCACTCCAAGAGATGTTTGTCATCATCAAAAAGGGGGAGAATGTGAATATATGCCTTGACAGGAATACTTTGGTTTTGATGATCGACAAAAGAAGTCCTAAAAGAACAACGATGCAAAAAGCGGAAAAGAAATTCAAGCTATCAAGTCTCGAGTCTTGAGTTTTTTTATTTGTATTAGGACTTTTGTGTAAGTAGTAGAAAAAGCTCTCATTAAAATAAATCACACACTCACAATGATTTTCATTTAAATGTGATTTTACATAAAAATATTTTTGCATGAAAAGCCTTAATTAATTATGTAAATTGCATAATTAATTATTTTCATAAAAATAGTAGTTGGCCGTGGCTTTAAAGGCATACTCATTTATGCATCAAAATTGGTTCAGCATATCATATTTTTATTACCGTTGGCATTGCATAAAAGATGATTGTTGACTATTTCATTACATTAATTCAACAGCTTAATGGCAAAATTGTTTTTGCATATTTTATTTTAATTGGTCTTAATGGATTCAATGCCACTATCTGTTATCATAATTTCTTTGTAGCCGTTGCACAGTTCCTAAAGTTTTCATTTGCATATAATGACTTCCCTATGTTTTTCTAAACGACTAATTTTGTTTTAAATGGTCAAACGGCTCATTCTTTTTTAAGTATAAAAAGGATGCATCGGTGTACTTGAAAAATTGCACCTTGACATAGAAAATATTTGTCATACTCTTTCTCACTCTCATTATTCATACACTTGCTAATATATTTTCTTGAGAGCTCTTTTATACTACATAGTTGAGTTATATCATTTGAGCTTCAAGTTGTTTTTATCTACACATTTGGTGTAATCATTTAAATTGTTATATTTCTTTGTATTGGGTGTGATCCCATAATTTCAAGAGAGGTGATATCTCTTGGTTTAGAGACTCTTCTACAAAGGTTTGTTTTGTTTGGAGAGTGCTCGTTATTTGTAAAGGTTACTAGCTTATCCCGTTTAAAAGCTAGGTTACTGAAAATCTCAAGGGGCTTTTCCTTGGGGACTAGACGTAGGCCTTGGTGTTTTAGGCCGAACTAGGATAAATTACTTGTGTCTTTTTCTCTCATCCCTTTATGGATTTTACTTTATTTGTTATTTATTTTAGCGCAAAATATCTAGTTTTCATCTTTATTAAAGCCCTTTATATGCACTTTATTTTATTTGGTTAAAATCTTTTTTTTTTAAGTGCTTATTTTAAATCATTTCTTAAAGAACACAATTCACCCCCCCTCTTGTGTGTTTGAAGTCACTTGTTCCACAAGTGGCATCAGAGCTTGAACTCTTGTTAAGGACTAATCGTCTCAAGAGCCAAGATGACTTCAAACAACGGTTCAATAAACAAACCCCCATCTTTCAATGGTGAAGGGTATGCTTATTGGAAAGAGAGAATGAAAATTTTCATTGAGGGAGTTGATTGTGATATTTGGGATGCTATTGAAAATGGTCCATTTATTCCCACTCATTTGATTAATAATGTTGTGGTGAATAAACAAAGATCCCTTTGGACCAAAGATGAAAAGGAAAAGGTTCAATACAATTTGAAAGCTAAGAACATTATCACCGCTTCATTAAGCATTGATGAGTTCTATCGTGTATCAAATTGTACAACAGCCAAGGAAATGTGGGACACCCTTAAATTGACCCATGAAGGTACTACCGAGGTCAAAAGGGCTCGAATGAACACATTGACTCATGAATATGAATTATTTAGGATGAAATCGGGAGAAAGCATCCAAGATATGCAAAAACGATTTATCCATATAATAAATCATCTCAGAGCTCTTGGAAAATATTTCGATAATGAGGATTTAACTAATAAAATTCTTAGATGCTTGAATCGAAGTTGGCTACCGAAAGTGACCGCCATTTATGAATCTAAAGATTTATCTTCTATGTCTTTGGCTACTTTGTTTGGAAAATTGCAGGAACATGAGCTTGAATTGAATCGTCTCATTGATAGCGAAGAAGGTGAAAATAAAGGTCTTGCTCTCAAAGCTAGAATCAATGAAAGAACTTCCTTCAATCCAAAATTCTACAAGTATGGTGAAAAGGGTCACATAAATTCCAATTGTCTTTTAAGTCCAAAGAGATATACAAAAGGGAAGAGGGCTTACATCACTCGGGATGACAAAGACACAAACTCGTCCAATGAATCATCCAATGAAGTAGCATATTCATGTTTCATGGCAAACCATGATGAAGATGAGGTAAAGTCTATTGAATCTGAATATAACTTAACTTATGATGAGTTATTTACTATTTGTAAAGAATTAAATGATGAGTCAACTAAGCTTAGAAAAATTGTTTCTACCTCTATGAAAACTATTTTCACCCTTGAATCAAAAATTGATATTTTAAATAAGGAAATAGAAATTCTTAAAGAGAAACAAGTTTTTGTAAGTGAAGTTTCTTCTTGTACCTTTTGTGAAAATAAAAAGGAAAATATTTTCAAATGTGATGATTGCAATATTTTGAAAATTGAAATTGAGGATTTGCAAAACACACTTGAAAAATTTACAAAGGGGAGAGAAAACTTGAACATCATTTTGGGAAACCAAAAGGGAACTTATAATAAAGCCGGTTTGGGCTATCATCCAAAAAATCATGAAAAACTTTTTAGAAAATTCTTTTGCCCAAACAAAACATCAAGTTCCCCTTTTGTTAAATGTTTTTACTGTGGAAGAGAATGTCATACATCTTCTATGTGTAATATTACGAAGAACAATGGTATGAATGATAAATGGAAGTGGATTCCAAAGGGCACTTTGCCTAATTCTAACTCTCAAGGACCCAAAATGATTTGGGTACCAAAAGTCAAAACTTGAATTTGTTTTATAGGTGTGCTTGAAGACCAAAAAGTAAAAATTGGTACAATTATAGAAGTTATTCAAAGCACATGAAATGGGGAGAAAAAGAAGTTCTCCTATTATTACAAGAATAGTGGTTATGCATTATATGGTGGCTTTATCAAAAGTTCTTCTACAAGATGAAATGGAAATTTCAAGAAAAGCAAAAATGGTTCACTCATTTTAATTAATTCTTTTAATTTTTCCTGAATATATGCCTTGCCATGATTGTTTCTTTCCCGCTTTTTGATAATGCCAAAAGGGGGAGAGTTATGTGATTTGCATGTTTTAGGAGGAGTGAATTTTAATTGTTTGCATATAGTGAGGGGGAGCAAAATCTGCGCTTATCTCTGTCATATATTTTATTATTTGATTATTATTGTACTAACCCTTTCATTGAGAAAATCACTCCAAGAGATGTTTGTCATCATCAAAAAGGGGGAGAATGTGAATATATGCCTTGACAGGAATACTTTGGTTTTGATGATCGACAAAAGAAGTCCTAAAAGAACAACGATGCAAAAAGCGGAAAAGAAATTCAAGCTATCAAGTCTCGAGTCTTGAGTTTTTTTATTTGTATTAGGACTTTTGTGTAAGTAGTAGAAAAAGCTCTCATTAAAATAAATCACACACTCACAATGATTTTCATTTAAATGTGATTTTACATAAAAATATTTTTGCATGAAAAGCCTTAATTAATTATGTAAATTGCATAATTAATTATTTTCATAAAAATAGTAGTTGGCCGTGGCTTTAAAGGCATACTCATTTATGCATCAAAATTGGTTCAGCATATCATATTTTTATTACCGTTGGCATTGCATAAAAGATGATTGTTGACTATTTCATTACATTAATTCAACAGCTTAATGGCAAAATTGTTTTTGCATATTTTATTTTAATCGGTCTTAATGGATTCAATGCCACTATCTGTTATCATAATTTCTTTGTAGCCGTTGCACAATTCCTAAAGTTTTCATTTGCATATAATGACTTCCCTATGTTTTTCTAAACGACTAATTTTGTTTTAAATGGTCAAACGGCTATTTTCTTTCCATGCATCTCATTCTTTTTTAAGTATAAAAAGGATGCATCGGTGTACTTGAAAAATTGCACCTTGACATAGAAAATATTTGTCATACTCTTTCTCACTCTCATTATTCTTATACTTGCTAATATATTTTCTTGAGAGCTCTTTTATACTACATAGTTGAGTTATATCATTTGAGCTTCAAGTTGTTTTTATCTACACATTTGGTGTAATCATTTAAATTGTTATATTTCTTTGTATTGGGTGTGATCCCATAATTTCAAGAGAGGTGATATCTCTTGGTTTAGAGACTCTTCTACAAAGGTTTGTTTTGTTTGGAGAGTGCTCGTTATTTGTAAAGGTTACTAGCTTATCCCGTTTAAAAGCTAGGTTAGTGAAAATCTCAAGGGGCTTTTCCTTGGGGACTAGACGTAGGCCTTGGTGTTTTAGGCCGAACTAGGATAAATTACTTGTGTCTTTTTCTCTCATCCCTTTATCGCTTTTACTTTATTTGTTATTTATTTTAGCGCAAAATATCTAGTTTTCATCTTTATTAAAGCCCTTTATATGCACTTTATTTTATTTGGTTAAAATCTTTTTTTTTAAGTGCTTATTTTAAATCATTTCTTAAAGAACACAATTCACCCCCCTCTTGTGTGTTTGAAGTCACTTGTTCAACAATCATGGAGGAGAATTTGAAAATGAGTCTTTTGAGGTTTTCAGTGAAAAACATGGAATTATTCGTGAATTCTCTGCACCTAGAACTCCACAACAAAATGAAGTTGTAGAGAGAAAGAACAGAACCTTACAAGAAATGGCTATAACCATGATCCATGAAAACAGTCTGGCTAAACATTTTTGGGCAGAAGCAGTAAATACAACATGTTATGTTCAGAACAGGATCTATATCAGACCTCTGTTGAACAAAACAGCATATGAACTCTTTAAAGGAAGGAAACCTAACATCTCTTATTTTCATCAGTTTGGATGTACATGTTATATCCTGAACAATAAAGTCTATCTAAAGAAATTTGATGCCAAAGCTCAGAAGGGAATCTTTTTAGGTTACTCTGAACGATCTAAGGCATACAAACTGTATAATTCAGAAACACAATGTGTTGAAGAATCTATGCATGTCAGATTTGATGACAAAGTGCCTGGAAGTGAAACTCCAGAGCAAGATGAAAGTTGTGCAGGATCTCAAGATTCTGTATCTGATGTACCCAGATTGTTAGATAAGGTTAAATTGTTATCCTTAGGTTGGCTCAAAGTTAAGAAGCGGTTGTTTATTTTGTACTTTTGATAGTAGTTGTAGGCACACCTTGTGCTTGCAAGTGCTATGGTTTAGTAATATAATCCCATTTTGATTTCTTCAAAAAAAAAGATTCTGATATCAACTCAGAATCGTATTTCAGACAAGAAGAGTCTGCCTTGGGATTATTATCTGTTATTGAACCAACCACTATTGAAGAAGCACTTGGAGATGAAGGATGGATTCTGGCAATGCAAGATGAACTTAATCAATTCAAAAGGAATGAAGTGTGGGATCTAGTAGCTAAGCTTGAACACAAAAACATTATTGGAACTAAATGGGTGTTCAAAAATAAGCTTAGTGAACACGGAGAAGTAATCAGGAACAAGGCCAGACTTGTTGCGCAGGGCTACAGTCAACAAGAAGGCATTGATTACACAGAAACATTTGCTCCAGTTGCAAGATTGGAAGCAATCAGGTTAATTTTTTCATAGGCAGTGAATCACAACATAATCTTGTATCAAATGGACGTTAAGAGTGCGTTTCTTAATGGTGTCATTTCTGAAGAAGTCTATGTCAACCAACCTCCTGGCTTTGAAGATTTAAAACATCCAGAGCATGTTTATAAATTGAAGAAATCACTATATGACTTGAAACAGGCTCCCAGAGCTTAGTATGAAAGACTAAGTAATTTCTTAATTCAAAATGACTTTGAAAGAGGACAAGTTGACACTACACTATTCAGAAAGACTCTGAACAAGGACATTCTTATTGTTCAACTTTATGTTGATGATATCATTTTTGGTTCAACTATTAGTTCACTTTGCAAAGAGTTTTCTAAGGTAATGCAGGATGAATTTGAAATGAGCATGATAGGAGAATTGAAGTTCTTTCTAGGAATTCAAATCAACCAATGCAAAGATGGAGTCTATGTTCATCAGTCCAAATACACGAAAGAGCTCCTGAAGAAGTTCAATCTTGAGGACTGCAAAGAAATGAACACTCCAATGCATCCAACCTGCACTCTGAGCAAAGAAGATCAAGGAACCAAAGTTGATCAGAAGCTGTATAGAGGTATGATAGGTTCTTTGTCATACCTAACTGTATCCAAACCAGATATTTTATTCAGTGTATGTCTGTGTGCAAGGTTTGAATCAGATCCTAGAGAGTCTCACTTAACAGTTGTTAAGAGAATCTTTAGATATCTGAAAGGAACTACAATCTTGGACTTCTGTACAAGAAATCTTCTGACTATAAGCTAGTTGGATTATGTGACGCTGACTATGCTGGAGACAGGATTGAAAGAAAATCAACCAGTGGCAATTGTCAATTTTTGGGAGAGAATCGGATATCCTGGGCTAGCAAAAGGCAAGCAACTATTGCTTTGTCTACAGCAGAAGCAGAATACATCTCAGCTGCTAGTTGTTGTACACAACTACTCTGGATGAAACATCAGCTTGAGGATTATCAAATAACTGAAAACTGTATCCCAATTTATTGTGATAATACAACAGCTATATGTTTATCTAAGAATCCAATTATGCATTCAAGAGCAAAGCACATTGAGATTAAACATCATTTTATAAGAGACTATGTTCAAAAAGGAATTCTAGATATTCAATTCATTGATACTGATCATCAATGGGCTGATATATTTACTAAACCTTTGTCTGTTGAAAGATTTGATTTGATAAAGAAAAATTTGAACATGTGTTACGTCTCTGTTTAATGTGCGCTTCTGAAAACAGAATTTAGACTATGAAAGATACTCAGAAGCTAAATGAGTATCAGACTCTCTTTTGGAGACTCTGGTGAACATAAGCTTCTGAAAGACTCTCAGACTCTGTTAAGGAATCTTAGACTCTCAGAAGCTCATATTAGTGGAAGCATGACTGTTGAGTTCAGTAACACCTACCTTGAAGGTGAGAAAAACACAAGAAGGGGGGGGGTTGAATTGTGTTTTCTTTTCGCAACTCTTGAAGAGTGAGATTCTAATTCCTTTAAACTCAGAGTCTGATAGGAGATTAGGTTCTGATTGCAGCGGAATAAACAAGAGATAGAGAGAAGAGAGAACACAAGCAATTATACAGGTTCCTTCCACAAACCGGAAGTAGTCCTGTCCCCCTTGTACTTCCAAGGAGAGTTCACTAAAATGTAATATCAAATTACAAGTTGCTCAAACACACAGTATGAGAGACTTCCTTGCTCAAAGACACAACTAAGAGACTTCCTTGCTCAAGGACGCAGCCAAGAGACTTCCTTTGCTCAAGCACAAAAGCAAGAGACTTTTACACAATTACAGAAAATTGAATACAGTTGAAACACTTGACAACAATCAAAATGTGTTTCAATTACAACAAAGACAGACTCTGTTTTACACAAAAGACAGACTCTGTTTTTCTGTGAAACTTAGAAATTCTAGAATACTCAGTTTGTAAGAATCTAAGTTGATGATGTGCTTTTGTTTAGACTCAGTTGAATACAAAAGCAGCGCAATGCAATTTTTCAAGTTGTAGAGTCCAACAATTCTTCAAGTCTTCTATCATTTATATAGGCGTAGGAAAGAGACGTTGAGTCATCCAGCGCATCAGGATGATTTCTGAAGCTTGATCAATGACTGTTGATCTGTTGCTTGATTTGGTAATAGTCCTTCAATAGCATCATTTGAATTCCATTCCCTTTGAGGATTAATACCGGTAGACACAGTTGCCAAACTGTACGAGGTAGTGGAGTAGTGGAAACAGAGTTCGTACAACGTACTCTGTACTGGCCTGCAATCTTTGTCTTTGTGCTTCCCACGCTCAAGTTGACTTTGAAGCTAGCCGTTACTCCATTAGAGAGTTTCTATTTCATCGCAATGCAGTAGAGATCACTGTTAGCAGATTATCAAATTTGTGGCTTCAGACTCACTGTAGCACTATGCTTCTGATAATCTTCAGACTCTCTTGGTTTTCAGATTCTGATGGTCTTCAGACTCTGATACAGTCTTCAGACTCTCTTCGGCACAGTCTTCAGACTCTCTTCGATGCAGTCTTCAGATTCTCTTCGATGCAGTCTTCAGACTCTCTTCGATGCAGTCTTCAGACTCTCTTCGAAACAGAATCACAAGCAACAAGCTTCTCTGGATTTTTTGCTCTTTAACATTGTTCAAACATAATACTTTCTAAGATACAAATCTTAATTGATATCCTGCATACTTAAACAAATATTAGCAATATCCAATTGACAACTTTTTAATACCTTGTTATCATCAAAACTCAAAACGTGGTATTGCTGAACACCTTTGTTCCAACAATCTCCCCCTTTTTGATGATGACAAACATTAGTATTTAAAAGGTCAATTGTTGTTAATCTAATTAACAAGTTGACTTAAAGGGTTCTGAGGTTTGTAAGCTCAGAGTCTGAGGTTTGTAAGCTCTGACTCCCCCTGAGTCTGATAGTTCTTAAGTTGAGGTTTGTAAGCTCATCTTGAGTTCTATCCAGGTTAATTAAATTCACTTTCATAAGCACAATCAAATTCATTCTCAGAATATTTAGAGAATTGATTCTTAAACAGGGCTCAAAGTCTAACTAAGCACCTTTCGCAGATTTCCCTTTAACTTTTACGTATACATGCAATGTAATTAAAAGAAAATTTTCTCTTCTCCCTGACATAAATACTTTCCCTTCTCCCCATTTTGTCATCAACAAAAAAAAGTTTAGAACAAGTTCCTCCCCCTTTTTAAATGACTTAAGGTAAGGGTGTAAACATGTTTTAAGGAAGAATGAGATTCAGAGGGAAAACATAGAAGATTCAGAGCATAAAAAAAATTGAATGCAAATAGAATCAAAAACAACTTGTATAAATTGTAAGCAAAAGCAAGTTCAGAAGATAGCAAACAAGAATTACAAAAAATAAACAAAATTAAACTAAGGTTGGTTTTGTTTGGCAAGATGATCCATCAGTTTCTGGAGATCCTCTTGCTGTTTCTTTACCATCTCTTCCAGAGCCTCAGTTCTTTGCAAATATGCTTCTCTTTCCAGTCTTGCTTCTTCTTGAACTCTATACAATTTCCTCTTCAAAGAATTGTAAGCCACTGATTCTCTAGGAATATACTGATCTTCATCAAAGAAGGGTGTATCTCTAATCCTCAGAATGGGAGCTTTGTCCAGAACTACAACTTTCTCAGCCCGCTTTACTTCTTCAACATGCTTGGCAGTGACAAGAGCTTGTTCCCTGGCAGCAGCCTTCTGAATTTTGGTGATAAATTCCAAAAACTGAGTCTTCACTGTAGAGAACTTGTCCTCATAGCTCACATTGAGTATTGGCATAAACCCTTGCTCAATCACTTCTTTGAGCTTATTGCATGAAGAAGCATAGAACTCATCTATCTTATTTGAATCAAATAAGTCACTTTGAGGTTCAGAGGTTGAGGGTAGAGAAGCTCTCAAAGCTAGAAAAGTTTCAAAACTTGGGAAATAGGTTATGGGGTCACAAAAAGGTTGGGAAACTCTTCTGGTCTTAGCTCTACATTCTGTTACAGTTTCTGATACAATATCAAAAGCTTGTTCCAAATTTTCAGAAGCTGGTTCAACAATAGGTTCTGAAGGTTCAACAGAAGCTAAAGTCAGATTCTCTGTAGGTCCAGGTACAGGGTCTGGTTTGGACACAGATGAAGTAGCTTTTGTTGATTTGGATTTTGCAGGGGTTTTTGGTAGTTCTCCTCCTAGATGTTTTTCAAGAGAATCTAAAGTGTCTGGAGAGTCTACACAAATGGTTTCAGTTTGGGGGGATGGCTGTTTGGATTGAATGGTTACTTCAGGCTTTTCAGAAGGTTGAATTATCTGAAGTGGTTTGAGAAATGAAGGTTGAGCAGGATGGTCAGCAAGAAGATTCATAGACACTGTGATTGTGTCTTGAATCACTCTGTCCATAGTTGAATCAACATAATCAACTACTGCAGGGTCAAGTGGGTTATGAGATGATATGGGTTTGATTGGTAAGGGAGATGAATTTTTGAGGGATGGAAGAATCTGGCTTAAAGGTTTGTTGTCAGATTCTGAATCTGATTCTGACTCTTGATTACAAGAAGAAGAAGAGCTATATGCCACGTTGCCAGAGGTGCCAATGCCAGCTTCTGGAGAGGCATAGTGATCAGACACAGTAGCTTCTGATAACTCAGCTTCTGCAGTTTCTGAAGGATTCTTCTGTTTAAGAGCAGAAGCAAGCAACTTAGCAGCTTCCTTGACAGTCTCTTCCTTCAACTCTTCAGCAATCAAATCTGCTGCCATAACCTTGCCAGCAGTATGGTCATCTTCAATCATAGATACAGAAGTACCTATCTTCTGTGCTACATCCTTAGCCACAGGAATCACATCCACCTTTCTCTTCTTGATCTGATCCTCTTCACCATCAGAGTCAACATCAAGGAAATCAGCAATATCTTGAGCTATCTTGTCATAGTCTCTGTCAGCTTTGCCTTTCATTGCTTTCTTCTCAGCTTTCTTAGCCTTCTTCTCATCTTTCTTGGCTTTCTTTTCATCCTTAATTTCACGAAGTGCATAAGATGGAGAAGGGGAACCAATTGAAACTCCAGGAAGAGCCGAAGATTTTATCTTTTTCTTGAGAGGCTCCTGCTTCTCTTCCTCTTCCTTGAGAACCACTTCCTTGGTCCTTTTTCCCTTGACCTTAAGAGGTCCTCCTCCAGCAGTCTCAGGAATAGCAGAATAGTTGATTATTCTACCAGTATCCTTGAAGTAATCCACCACAAATCTAGCAAGAACTTCAGGATTATCTTCTTTGGAAATGGGAGGGAAGTCCATCATCAAATCAGATTGTAATAGGATTCTCTCATATCATGCTTAGAGGGGTTGAATCTCTTGACAATCTTCATGTACTGCAAATCTTGCCATTAATGATTCTTCCGGTCACAATTCCTAGATGAATATCTGATACCACACCAGATTCTGATAAGACCTTCAAGAGGCCTCCTTGATACAGAATATCAGATATTAATCTTCCAAAAGGAACTTGCCTCCTGGTTTCAGATTGACTCTTCTTGATGGCCCAACACATGTGGTGCATCACATATCTGGGGAAGTTGATCTTTATTTTGTTGATAAGAAAATAAAGAAGAACTTTGTGATCCACAGACAATGTATTTGTTCCTCCTCCTTTCTGAAGCATACTGTCCAGTATAATCTTCAGAAGCACCCTATGCTCAGGATGCATATCCACCAGTTTATTTGAGGGTCTCCCTTCAAATAACAACTTGTTGCAGACAACAGCCCATTCACTTTTCTTGTTGACATTCCACTGAAATTTACCAGCGCTCTCCATCTGACAAGCCCTGGCTACCACCTCTTCAGTGATAACTATTGGTATTCCCATCACAGCAGACCTTATTTCAAGACCATTGTACGGTCTTAAACCCATTTGGTCTCTGTTCTTGCCAGCAAGACTGGGGTTGTTTGAGATTGCTACTGTTTCTTCCAAAGTAGCTTCAGCTTTGTCGTAGACTTCTGACCTAACCCAAAAATCTCTAACGAGCTCCTGATATGTTGGCCCATTCAACATACCAAAGTACCTCATCATTCCTTGTTCAGAGAGAAAATCAAAGAGTGAAAAGAGAAGTGAGTTGTGTGTGTTATGTATTTATAGAGAAAAAGTTTGATAACTGTTTGGAAAGAGTAGGGGACAAAGAAACACAAACAATAAATACATATAGCATGCAGCCGTAAACGTATTGGGACAAAGTGAAGGTAACTTGTTTAACGTAATGAAATCATTTCCCTTTGAGTTCTTACCCAATAAAGACAGGCCACGTCTGAGAAACTGTAAAGTAACTGTCACCATAGTGGGGCAGGTGTTACTGAACTTAACAGTCACGCTTCCACTAATACGAGCTTCTTAGAGTCTAAAGATTCCTCACTAGAGTCTGAATAATTTATCAGAAGCTTTCATCAGAGTCTCCAAAAGAGAGTTAGATTCCCAAATAGCTTCTGAATATTTTCAGAGTCTGAATTCTGTTTTCAGAGGCGCATATTACCCAGAGACATAGCACATGTTCAAATTTTTCTTTATGAAATCAAATCTTTCAACAAATAAGGGTTTAGTAAATATATCAGCCCATTGATGATCAGTATCAATGAATTGAATATCTAAGATTCCCTTTTGAACATAGTCTCTTATAAAATGATGTTTAATCTCAATATGCTTTGCTCTTGAATGCATAATTGGATTCTTAGACAAACATATAGTTGCTGTATTATCACAATAAATTGGGATATGGTTTTCAGTTATTTGATAGTCCTCAAGCTGATGTTTCATCCAGAGTAGCTGTGTACAACAACTAGCAGCTGAGATGTATTCTGCTTCTGCTGTAGACAGAGCAATGGTTGCTTGCCTCTTGCTAGCCCAGGATATCAGATTCTCTCCCAATTGACAATTGCCACTGGTAGATTATTTTTCAATCCTGTCTCCAGCATAGTCAACATCGCAGAATCCAACTAGCTTGTAGTCAGAGGATTTCATGTAAAGAAGTCCAAGATTAGTAGTTCCTTTCAGATATCTAAAGATTCTCTTAACATCAGTTAAATGAGATTCTCTAGGATCTGATTGAAACCTTGCACACAAACATACACTGTACAAAATATCTGGTCTGGATGCAGTTAGGTATAACAAAGAACCAATCATACCTCTATACATCTTCTGATCAACTTTGGTTCCTTGATCTTCTTTGCTCAGAGTGCATGTTGGATGCATTGGAGTATTCATTTCTTTGCAGTCCTCAAGATTGAACTTCTTCAGAAGCTCTTTCGTATACTTGGACTGATGAACGTAGACTCCGTCTTTGCATTGGTTGATTTGAATTCCCAGAAAGAACTTCAATTCTCCCATCATGCTCATTTCAAATTCATCCTGCATTACTTTTGAAAACTCTTTGCAAAGTGAAATATTTGTAGAACCAAAAATGATATCATCAACATAAATCTGAACTACAAGAATGTCTTTCTTCAGAGTCTTTCTAAATAGAGTAGTGTCAACTTGTCCTCGTTCAAAGTTGTTTTGAATCAAGAAATTACTCAGTCTTTCATACCAAGCTCTGGGAGCTTGTTTCAAGCCATAGAGCGATTTCTTTAATTTATAAACATGCTCTGGATGCTTTAAATCTTCAAAGCCAGGAGGTTGTTTGACATATACTTCTTCAGAAATGACACCATTAAGAAATGCACTCTTAACGTCCATTTGATACAGGGTTATGTTGTGATTAACTGCATAGGAAAGAAGTAACCTGATTACTTCCAATCTTGCAACTGGAGCAAACGTTTCTGTATAATCAATGCCTTCTTGCTGACTGTAGCCCTGCGCAACAAGTCTGGCCTTGTTTCTGATTACTTCTCCTTGTTCACTAAGCTTATTTCTGAACACCCACTTGGTTCCAATGATGTTCTTGTGATTAGGCTTAGCTACTAGATCCCATACTTCATTCCTTTTGAATTGATTCAGTTCTTCTTGCATTTCTAGAATCCATCCTTCATCTCGAAGAGCTTATTCAACAGAGGTTGGTTCAATAACAGATAATAGTCCTAAAGCAGACTCTTCTTGTCTGAAATGCAATCTTGTTCTCATAGGACTTTCTTTATTGCCAATTATCTGATCTTCTGGATGTGAAGACTTGTATTTGAAAGATTGTTTGGATTGACTAGCTTGCAGAGAACCATCTTGAGCTTCATCAGAAGCTTCTTCATAAGGAACTTCAGGGGTTGTTCCAGCTTCTGAAGTATCTTCAGATTCTGGAATCTGATCAGATTCTGAGTTATCATCAGAATCTTGAGATTCTTCATGACTTTCATCTTGCACTGGAGTTTCACTTCCAGGCTCTTTGTCATCGAATCTTACATGCATAGATTCTTCCACACACTGTGTTTCTGAATTATACAACCTGTATGCCTTAGAGCGTTCATAGTAACCTAAAAAGATTCCCTTTTGAGCTTTGGCATCAAATTTCTTTAGGTAGACTTTGTTGTTCAGGACATAACACGTACATCTGAACTGATGAAAATAAGATATGTTGGGTTTTCTTCCTTTAAAGAGTTCATAAGTTGTTTTGTTCAACAGAGGTCTAATATAGATTCTGTTCTGAACATAACAAGCTGTGTTTACTGCTTCTGCCCAAAAATGCTTAGCCAGATTGTTCTCATGGATCATGGTTCTAGCCATCTCTTGTAAGGTTCTGTTCTTTCTCTCTACAACTCCATTTTGTTGTGGAGTTCTAGGTGCAGATAATTCATGAATAATTCCATGTTTTTCTCCTCCATGATCACTTCTGACTTTCAAGATTTTCATTTCCTTCTCTGATTGAATTTGGATGCAGAATTTACTAAACATAAAATATGAATCATCTTTAGTTTTCAGAAATTTAACCCAACACCATCTGCTGTAGTCATCAACAATAACTAGTCCATATTTACTTCCATATAAGGATGCAGTGTTAACTGATCCAAATAAGTCAATATGAAGTAACTCCAAGGGTCTGGAAGTTGAAACAATTTCTTTTGGCTTGAAGGGACTCTTGACAATTTTCCCTTTCTGACATGCTCCGCAAAGAGCATCTGAGTGATAGTCAATGTCTGGTAGGCCTTTGACAAGTTGTAACTTGCTAATCTTAAAGATTAATCTCCTTGTGGTGTCGTACGTAGGAAATGCTCTGATATGTAACGGGATGGGGTTTTATTGAATTCTATTCCTTTATGTATCATGTTGAACTAATTATGATGTTTACGATCTATCTTTGAATTTTTGAGATGCTTGTAAGGTCTTTGTGCCAAGAACTAATTCCTTTAAGGATTTTTGAATTATGATTCCGCTGCAAAGTTTTTGAAAAGATTTATGTTAATGAATTTGGAAGGATAAAGAATTATTATTCTTTTTATTTTAAGGATTTTTATGTTGGAAATTTGGGGTGTTACAACTTCTGTATCTATGATTGAAGATGAACATGCTGCTGGCAAGGCAATGGCAACAGAAGCTGTGGCTGAAGGACTTAAGGAAGAAACTGTGAAAGAAGCTGCTAAGTTACTTGCATCAGCTCTGAAACAGAAGAGTCAGGTTGCCCCTGCAGAAGCTGATCTTTCAGAAGCTACTATGTCTAATGCTTCTGATCAGCAAGCCTCTCCAGAAGCTGGCATTGGCACCTCAGGTAACATTGCATTTAACTCACCTACCTCTTCTGCGAATCAAGAGTCCTCATCTGATACTGAATCAGATAACATACCCTTGAGCCAAGTTCTTCCATCCCTCAGAAATAAAACCCCCTCTCCAATCAAACCAATATCATCCTTTGACCTACTTGATCCCAGAGTAGTTGAATATGTTGATTCAACCATTGACAGGGTTATTCAAGACACCATCACAATGTCTATGAATTTACCCTCTGACCACCCTGCTCAACCATCATTTCTCAAACCACTTCAGGCAATTCAACCTACTGAAGAACCTGAAGTAACCATTCAATCAACTCAACCATCCCCCCAACATGAAACTATTTGTGTAGACTCTCCAAACACCCTAGATTCTCTTGAAGGACACCTAGGAGGAGAACTACCAAAAATCCCCGCAAAATCCAAAACAACAAAAGCTAGAGAATCTGTTTCAAAACCAGACTTTGTACCCCAACCTTCAGAGAATCTAACCCTAGCTTTAACTGAACCAAACTCTGAAACTGTAGAGGAACCAGTCTCTAAGATTCTGGAACAAGCTTCTGGTGTCATACCAGAACCTGTAATAGAATGCATAGCAGAGCCTGTGTCTGAAACAGCTACTGAACTTCTTACCCAACCTCAAACTGTTGTAACCGGCTTCCAAACCTTACAAACAATAGTAGCCTCTCAACCTTCAACTTATGAACCTCACAACCTCTTTGATTCGTTGAAGATAGATGAGTTTTATGGAATGTCAAACTCTAAGCTCAAGGATATTATTGAGCAAAGGTTTGTGCCAGTCCTCAACATAAGCTATGAGGATAAGTTCTCCACTTTGAAGACTGAATTTGTGGATTTTGTCACCAAAATTCAGAAGGCCGCTGTAAAAGAACAAGTTGTTGTTCTTGCCAAACATGTGGAAGATGTTAAGAAAGCTGAGGAAGCTAAAACTAAGAAGAAAGCTCCTATTCTGCGGTTGGAATATAAACCATTCTTTGATGCTGATCAATACAATCCAAGGTAAACAATGGTTTATGATTCACTAAGGAGGAGACTTCACAGAGTTCAGGAAGAAGCAAGACTTGAGAGAGAAGCTCATCTCAGAAGAACTGAAGCTCTTGAAGAGATTGTCAAGAATCAGCAAGAGGATCTCCAGAAATTGATGGATCACATTGCCAAACAAAACCAATCTTAGTTTCACATTTTTTGTTTTGTTTTGCTTGAAACTTTATTCTGCTGTTTTCTATCATCTTCTGAACTTTCATTTTATGGTTATTCAAGTTTTTGCTTCTGATATATTTTTTTTTGCTCTGAATCTTATATGTTTTCGCTCTGAATCTTGTTTCTCATTTTCTTTAAAAAAAAAAATTTACCCTCACTTGAAGTCATTTAAAAAGGGGGAGAAACTTGTTTCTAAACCTTTTTGTTGATGACAAAAGGGGGAGAAAGATTAGTGACTTTTACAAACTGTATGGAGAAAGATCAGTGAGTTCTATGTAAAGTTAAAGGGAAATTTGCGAAAGGTAGTTAGTTAGATTCTGAGCCCCCATTAAAAAGAATCTTTTCTCAAATTCGTTTATTATTCTGAGATTTGATTCAGCTCTTTGCGTAACATGAATTGAATTAACTTGGATAGAACTTAGGGGGAGCTTACAAACCTCAACTTAAGAACTATCAGACTCAGGGGGAGTCAGAGCATACAAACCTCAGACTCTGAGCTTACAAGGTATTACAATATGTCAATTGGATATACTAATATTTGTTTAAGTATGTAGGATGTTAATCAAAATTTGTATCTTAGAAAGTATTCTGTTTGAACATTTTGAAAGCAAGACCATGAGAAGCTTGTTGCTTGTGATTCTGACGATCTGAAGAGTCTGAAGAATCATCAGAAGCTGTTTCACGAGAGTCTAAAGATTATCAAAACCTGAAGTTCAAGAGAGTCTGAAGATTATCAGAACCTGAAGTTCAAGAGAGTCTGAAGAATATCAGAACCTGAAGACCAAGAGAGTCTGAAGATCATCAGAAGCTGAAGTGCTACAGTGAGTCTGAAGCCTGCAATCTGAAGATCTGCTTAGAAGGTTTTCTAAAGGCATTACAAAGCACAAGAAACTCTCATTTGGAGTAACGGCTAGCTTCAAAGTCAACTTGAGCGTGGGATGCTCAACGACAAAGAATGCAGTATAGTACAAAGTACGTGTGTACGAACTATGTTTCCACTACTCCACTACCTCGTACAGTTTGGCAACTGTGTCTACCGGTATTAAGCTTCAAAAGGAATGGTATTCAAAATATGCATTTGAAGGACTATTACCATATCAAGCAACAGATCAATAGCTATTGATCAAGCTTCCAGAATTCACTTGATGTGATGGATTGTCTCAACGTCTCTCTCCAACGCCTATATAAAGGATAGAAGACTTGAAGAATCATGTGACTCTATAACTGAAAAACTACGCTGCTAAGCTATTGTATTCTTACTGAGTCAAACCAGAAACACATCAATAACTTAGATTATTCTTACAAACTGTGTATTCTAGAATCTCTAAGTTAAGCAGAAAAACAGAGTCTGTCTTTGTTTAAAACAGAGTTTGTCTGTGTTTTGTAATTGGAACACATTTGATTGTTTATCAAGTGTTTCAACTCTATTCAATTTTCTGTAAATTGTGTCAGAAGTCTCTTGCTTGTGTGCTTGAGTAAAGAAGTCTCTTAGTTGTGTCTTTGAGCATTGGAAGTCTCTTATTTGCGTGCTTGAGCATTGTAAGTCTCTTATGTTGGAACAAAGGTGTTCAGCAATACCAAGTTTTGAGTTTTGATGATAACAAGGTATTAAAAGTTGTCAATTGGATATTGCTAATATTTGTTTAAGTATGCAGGATATCAACCAAGATTTATATCTTAGAAAGTATTCTGTTTGAACAATGTTAAAGAGCAAAGATCCAGAGAAGCTTGTTGCTTGTGATAATGTATCGAAGAGAGTCTGAAGACTGTATCGAAGAGAGTCTGAAGACTGTATCAGAGTCTGAAGACTATCAGAATCTAAAAACCAAGAGAGTCTGAAGATCATCAGAAGCTAAGTGCTACAGTGAGTCTGAAGCCTGAAATCTGAAGATCTGCTAACAAAGATTTCTACAAGCATTACGATGCAAAAGAAACTCTCATTTGGAGTAACGGCTAGCTTCAAAGTCAACTTGAGCGTGGGAAGCACAACGACAAAGAATGCAGGCCAGTACAGAGTACGTTGTACGAACTCTGTTTCCACTACTCCACTACCTCGTACAGTTTGGCAACTGTGTCTACCGGTATTAATCTTCAAAGGGAATGGAATTCAAATTATGCAATTGAAGGACTATTACCATATTAAGCAACAGATCAACAACTATTGATCAAGCTTCAGAAATCACCCTGATGTGCTGGATGACTCAACGTCTCTTTCCTACGCCTATATAAAGGATAGAAGACTTGAAGAATTATTGGACTCTACAACTAGAAAAACTACGCTGCATTGCTTTTGTATTCATCTGAGTCTTAACAAAAACACATCAACAACTTAGATCATTCTTCCAAACTGAGTATTCTAGAATTTCTAAGATAAACAGAAAAATAGAGTCTGTCTTTGTTTGAAAACAGAGTCTGTCTTTGTTGTATCAGAAACACGTTTGATAGTTTGTCAAGTGTTGCAACTCTATTCAATTTTCTGTAAATTGTGTCAGAAGTCTCATGCTTGTGTGCTTGAGCAAAGAAGTCTCTTGGCTGCGTCCTTGAGCAAGGAAGTCTCTTAGTTGTGTCTTTGAGCATTGGAAGTCTCTTGCCTGCGTGCTTTAGCATTGGAAGTCTCTTACTTTGTGTTTGAGCAACTTGTAATAGACATTACATTTCAGTGAACTCTCCTTGGAAGTACAAGGGGGACAGGACTACTTCCGGTTTGTGGAAGGAACCTGTATAATTGCTTGTGTTCTCTCTTTTCTCTATCTCTTGATTATTTCCGCTGCATCAGAACCTAATCTCCCATCAAACTCTGATCCCATTCAGACTCTGATGTTAAGGAATTAGATTCTCACTCTTCAAGAGCTGCGAAAAGCTAACACAATTCAACCCCCCCTTCTTGTGTTTTTCTCACCTTCAGCTGGTATCAGAGCTCCAGCTATGTTGTCATAGCACTTAACCGTGTGACAGAAAAGATCCAGAGAAAAACATGTCTTCCAGTGAACCGTCTTCTTCTGGTGCTGCTATACCATATGACTATGGATCCAATAACAGCAGTAAAAAGGCTGATTATGGAAAAATTCATAAGTTCAATGGTGATCCTGAAGAATTTTCTTGGTGGAAAACCAACTTCTACAGCTATGTCATGGGTCTTGATGAAGAACTCTGGGACATACTTGAAGATAGTGTTGGTGACTTACGACTTGATGACGAAGGTGCTGCCATTGACCGTAAACTTCACATTGCTGCTCAAAAGAAAATCTATAAGAAACATCATATCATCAGAGGGGCTCTTGTCACTGCTTTTCCTAAAACGGAATACATGAAGATGAGTGACAAATCTACTGCTAGAGCCATGTTGTCTTCTCTCTGTGCTAACTATGAAGGAAGCAAAAAGGTCAGGAAAGCTAAAGCTCTTCTATTAGTTCATCAGTATGAACTATTCAAGATGAAAGAGGATGAAAGTATTGAGCAGATGTACTCAAGATTTCAAACTCTAGTATCTGGTCTTCAGATACTAAAGAAGAGTTATATAGCTACTGATCATGTTAGCAAGATTTTAAGGAGCTTACCCTCTAGATGGAGACCAAAGGTCACTGCAATTGAGGAGACTAAAGATTTAAACACTTTAAGTGTTGAAGATCTTGTAAGCTCTCTCAACGTTCATGAGTTAAGTCTCAATGAACATGAGTCTGCAAGAAAGACCAAAACCATTGCTTTAAAATCAAAAGGAAGGTCCTCAAAGGCTCTCAAGGTTGAAGAGTCTGAAAATGAATCTTTAGCTTCTGAAAGCTCAGAGGAAGATCCTGATATTGCAAAAGAAATGGCTATGCTTTCAAGCAGAATGCAGTACCTTGCCAAGAAGAACAAGAGATTTCTGAGCAAGAGCAGTGGGAAGGGTTTCAAAAAGGAGGAACAGAAAGGTTGCTTCAACTGCAAGAAAACTGGACATTTTATTGCTGACTGTCCAGAGCTGCAGATGGAGAAATCAAAGTCAAAAAGGCCAACCTTCAAGTCAAGCAAGTTTAAGAAGCAGATCAAGAAAAGTCTGATGGCCACCTCGGAAGATCTTGATAATGAGTCAGGGTCTGAGGATGATGATGCTGATGGTGAAGCCAATGTAGCTGTTGGACTAATGGCTACAACCGAATCTGTTAAAGAAACACCTGAGGCAGAATCAGATGCAGACTCTGAAAGTGAAACAGAGGTATATTCTGAACTCACAAGATCTGAATTAGTTGATTCTGTCAAAGAACTTCTTGGTCATTTTAAAGCTAAAACCACTGAGTTGAAGAAAGTCAAACAACAGCTTGATAAGCTGTCAAAAAGACATAATTCAACTTTGTTGGAGTTAGAGAGTTTAAAAGAAGAAAATGACACTTTATTGATCAAGAAGTGTAGCTGTAAATACTTGAGTGAGCAAGATGTTGCTTTGCAAGAATTTATTGCTACTGGAATTGACAGATCAAGAGTTGCATCCATGATCTATAGCACGTATCAGAACAGAGGACAGGGTCTTGAATTCATTGGAGGAAGCTCAAATGAAGTGACTCTGAAACCTGGTCCTGATGGAGCCAGAGAAGCGTTGAAAAATCACTTTGTAAGTGAGTCTGATGAAGTCAACACAGTGACTCACTCAGAACCTACAACTTCAAGTTCTAAGGTTCTGACTAAGTCAAAATCTCATAATGTAAAGTTAAAAGTTCTGAAAAACTTTGAAACTAAAGCTTCAATGATTCAGACTCTAAAACATTCAAAGTCTGATAAACAGACTCTGAAAAAGCCAGAGTCTGAAAAACAAAAGCCTAAGTTTCAAAGAAGAGAAACTGTGAAAGGCAAGTTGAAACCTAAACCAAACGGTTCCAAACCCAAGGTATGGGAGAAAACACTGCCAATGACTTCAAGACGCTTCAAGACGCAACTTACGAAAAGAGTTCAATGGTTCAAAGACTAACCCAAGAGGACCCATGAGAATATGGGTACCTAAGTCTGAAATTATTGATGCTGCAGGTACGTCTAAAAGGACTAGAAAAGCAGAAGGCTTGGTACCTGGACAGTGGTTGCTCGCGTCACATGACGGGAGAAAAGTCTATGTTCCTAACCCTAACCATGAAAGAGGGAGGAACTGTGGGATTTGGAGGAAACCAGACTGGCAAAATCATTGGTACTGGAACCATTGGTAACTCTCTTATCTCAATCAGTAATGTGTGGTTCATTGATGGACTTAGACATAACCTACTGAGCATAAGTCAATTATGGGACAGTGGTTATGATGTATTGTTTAATAAGAACAACTGCACTGTGGTTAACAAGGATGATCAGTCCATAGTCTTCAAGGGAAAAAGAAGAAACAATGTCTACAATATAAAATTCTCTGAACTGACTGATCAGAAGGTAGTGTGCCTTTTGTCAATGGGTGATAAGAAGTGGTTGTCGCATAGACGGTTGGGACATGCTAACTGGAGATTAATCTCTAAGCTTATCAAGTTGCAACTAGTCAAAGGCCTACCAGACATTGACTATCATTCAGATGCTCTTTGCGGAGCATGTCAGAAAGGGAAAATTGTCAAGAGTCCCTTCATATTGATTTATTTGGACCAGTTAGCACTGCATCCTGAAGGTGAGAAAAACACAAGAAGGGGGGGGGGGGGTTAAATTGTGTTTTCTTTTCGCAACTCTTGAAGAGTGAGAATCTAATTCCTTTAAACTCAGAGTCTGAATGAGATCAGAGTCTGATAGGAGATTAGGTTCTGATTGCAGCGGAATAATCAAGAGATAAAGAGAGAACAGAGAACACAAGCAATTATACAGGTTCCTTCCACAAACCGGAAGTAGTCCTGTCCCCCTTGTACTTCCAAGGAGAGTTCACTAAAATGTAATATCAAATTACAAGTTGCTCAAACACACAGTATGAGACTTCCTTGCTCAAGCACACAGGCGAGAGACTTCCTTGCTCAAAGACACAACTAAGAGACTTCCTATGCTCAAGGACGCAGCCAAGAGACTTCCTTTGCAGCACAAAAGCAAGAGACTTTTACACAATTACAGAAAATTGAATAGAGTTGAAACACTTGACAACAATCAAAAATGTGTTTCAATTACAACAAAGACAGACTCTGTTTTACACAAAAGACAGACTCTGTTTTTCCGTGAAACTTAGAGATTCTAGGATACTCAGTTTGTAAGAATCTAAGTTTATGATGTGCTTTTGTTAAGACTCAGTTGAATACGAAAGCAGCGCAATGCAGTTTTTCTAAGTTGTAGAGTCCTACAATTCTTCAAGTCTTCTATCCTTTATATAGGCGTAGGAAAGAGACATTGAGTCATCTAGCGCATCAGGATGATTTCTGAAGCTTGATCAATGACTGTTGATCTGTTGCTTGATTTGGTAATAGCTCTTCAATAGCATCATTTGAATTCCATTCCCTTTGAGGATTAATACCGGTAGACACAGTTGCCAAACTGTACGTGGTAGTGGAGTAGTGGAAACAGAGTTCGTACAATGTACTCTGTACTGGCCTGCAATCTTTGTCTTTGTGCTTCCCACGCTCAAGTTGACTTAGAAGCTAGCCGTTACTCCATTAGAGTTTCTTTGTGCATAGCAATGCAGTAGAGATCACTGTTAGGAGATTATCAAATTTGTGGCTTCAGACTCACTGTAGCACTAAGCTTCTGATAATCTTCAGACTCTCTTGGTTTTCAGATTCTGATGGTCTTCAGACTCTGATACAGTCTTCACTCTTCTTGTTGACATTCCACTGAAATTTACCAGCGCTCTCCATCTGACAAGCCCTGGCTACCACCTCTTCAGTGATAACTATAGGAATTCCCATCATAGCAGACCTTATTTCAAGACCATTGTACGGTCTTAAACCCATTTGGTCTCTGTTTTTGCCAGCAAGACTTGGGTTGTTTGAGATTGCTATTGTTTCTTCCAAAGTAGCTTCAGCTTTGTCGTAGACTTCTGACCTAACCCAAAAATCTCTAACAAGCTCCTGATATGTTGGTCCATTCAACATACCAAAGTATCTCATCATTCCTTGTGATAAGAAATGAGATGCAACGTCAACTCCATGACGACTGATTGAACCAAAATCTACTGGAGATTCAACTTGAATTTCCAGAGTCTCCTTGATGATGTTCATTGTTCTTGGTTTGATAATATAAGAACCTCCGGACTTGATTATGACACCAGATTGGATGAGATCACTTGCCATTAGGGTTTTCTAAGAGTTTGATTTGAGAACAAAAAGTTTTGCAAAGTATTGAAAAGCAAGAAATTTGTTCAGAGAGAAAATCACTGAGTGAAAAGAGAGGTGAGTTGTGTGTGTTATGTATTTATAGAGAAAATGTTTCAAAACTGTTTGGAAAGAGTAGGGGACAAACAAACACAAACAATAAGTACAAATAGCATGCAGCCGTAAACGTATTGGGACAAAGCGAAGGTAACTTGTTTAACGTAATGAAATCATTGCCCTTTGAGTTCTTACCCAATACAGACAGGCCACGTCTGAGAAACCTTAAAGTAACTGTCACCATAGTGGGGCAGGTGTTACTGACTTTAACAGTCACGCTTCCACTAATACAAGCTTCTGAGAGTCTAAAGATTCCTTACCAGAGTCTGAATATTTTACCAGAAGCTTTCATCAGAATCTCCAAAAGAGAGTCTGATTCCCAGATAGCTTCTGAAAGTTTTCAGAGTCTGAATTCTGTTTTCAGAGGCGCATATTACCCAGAGACATAGCACATGTTCAAATTTTTCTTTATGAAATCAAATCTTTCAACAGATAAGGGTTTAGTAAATATATCAGCCCATTGATGATCAGTATCAATGAATTGGATATCTAAAATTCCTTTTTGAACATAGTCTCTTATAAAATGATGTTTAATCTCAATATGCTTTGCTCTTGAATGCAGAATTGGATTTTTAGACAAACATATGCTTTGCAAAGTGAACTATTTGTAGAACCAAAGATAATATCATCAACATAAATCTGAACTATAAGAATGTCTTTCTTTAGAGTCTTTCTGAATAGAGTAGTGTCAACTTGTCCTCGTTCAAAGTTGTTTTGAATCAAGAAATTACTCAGTCTTTCATACCAAGCTCTGGGAGCTTGTTTCAAGCCATAGAGTGACTTCTTTAATTTATAAACATGCTCTGGATGCTTTAAATCTTCAAAGCCAGGAGGTTGTTTGACATATACTTCTTCAGAAATGACACCATTAAGAAATGCACTCTTAACATCCATTTGATACAAAGTTATGTTGTGATTGACTGCATAGGAAAGAAGTAACCTGATTGCTTCCAATCTTGCAACTGGAGCAAAAGTTTCTGTGTAATCAATGCCTTCTTGCTGACTGAAGCCATGTGCAACAAGTCTGGCCTTGTTTCTGATTACTTCTCCTTCTTCACTAAGCTTATTTCTGAACACCCACTTGGTTCCAATGATGTTCTTGTGATTAGGCTTAGCTACTAGATCCCATACTTCATTCCTTTTTAATTGATTCAGTTCTTCTTGCATTGCTAGAATCCATCCTTCATCTCCAAGAGCTTCTTCAACAGAAGTAGGTTCAATAACAGATAATAATCCTAAAGCAGACTCTTCTTGTCTGAAATGCGATCTTGTTCTCATAGGACTTTCTTTATTGCCAATTATCTGATCTTCTGGATGAGAAGACTTGTATTTGAAAGATTGTTCGGATTGACTAGCTTGCAGAGAACCATCTTGAGCTTCATCAGAAGCTTCTTCATTAGGAACTTCAGGGGTTGTTTCAGCTTCTGAAGTATCTTCAGATTCTGGAATCTGATCAGATTCTGAGTTATCATCAGAATCTTGAGATTTTTCATGACTTTCATCTTGCACTGGAGTTTCACTTCCAGGCTCTTTGTCATCAAATCTTACATGCATATATTCTTCCACACATTGTGTTTCTGAATTATACAGCCTGTATGCCTTAGAGCGTTCAGAGTAACCTAAAAAGATTCCCTTTTGAGCTTTGGCATCAAATTTCTTTAGGTAGACTTTGTTGTTCAGGACATAACATGTACATCCGAACTGATGAAAATAAGATACGTTGGGTTTTCTTCCTTTAAAGAGTTCATAAGCTGTTTTGTTCAACAGAGGTCTAATATAGATTCTGTTCTGAACATAACAAGCTGTGTTTACAGCTTCTGCCCAAAAATGCTTAGCCAGATTGTTCTCATGGATCATGGTTCTAGCCATCTCTTGTAAGGTTCTGTTCTTTCTCTCTACAACTCCATTTTGTTGTGGAGTTCTAGGTGCAGAGAATTCATGAATAATTCCATGTTTTTCACAGAAAACCTCAAACGGTTCATTTTCGAATTCTCCTCCATGATCACTTCTGACTTTCAAGATTTTCATTTCCTTCTCTGATTGAATTTGGATGCAGAATTTACTAAACACAGAATATGAATCATCTTTAGTTTTCAGAAATTTAACCCAACACCATCTGCTGTAGTCATCAACAATAACTAGTCCATATTTACTTCCATATAAGGATGCAGTGTTAACTGGTCCAAATAAGTCAATATGAAGTAACTCCAAGGGTCTGGAAGTTGAAACAATTTCTTTCGGCTTGAAGGGACTCTTGACAATTTTCCCTTTCTGACATGCTCCGCAAAGAGCATCTGAGTGATAGTCAATGTTTGGTAGGCCTTTGACAAGTTGTAACTTGCTAATTTTAGAGATTAATCTCCAGTTAGCATGTCCCAAACGTCTATGCCACATCCATTTCTTATCACCCATTGACAGAAGGCACATTACCTTCTGATCAGTCAGTTCTGAGAATTTTATCTTGTATACATTGTGTCTTCGTTTTCCCTTGAAGACTATGGACTGATCATCCTTGTTAACCACTGTGCAGTTGTTCTTATTAAACAATACATCATAACCACTGTCACATAATTGACTTATGCTTAGTAAGTTATGTCTAAGTCCATCAACTAACCACACATCACTGATTGAGATCAGAGAGTTACCAATGGTTCCAGAACCAATGATTTTGCCAGTCTGGTTTCCTCCAAATCCCACAGTTCCTCCCTCTTTCATGGTTAGGGTTAGGAACATAGACCTTTCTCCCGTCATGTGACGCGAGCACCCACTGTCTAGGTACCAAGCCTTGTGCTTTCTTAGTCCTTTTAGACATACCTGCAGCATCAATAATATCAGACTTAGGTACCCATATTCTTATGGGTCCTTTTTGGTTAGTCTTAGAACCATTGAACTCTTTTCGCAAGTTATGTCTTGAAATCCTTGGCAATGTTTTCTCCCAAACCTTAGGGTTGGAACCGTTTGGTTTAGGTTTCAGCTTGCCTTTCACAGTTTCTCTCCTTTGAAACTTAGACTTTGGTTTTTCAGACTCTGGCCTTTTCAGAGTCTGTTTATCAGACTTTGAATGTTTCAGAGTCTGAGACTTTAAAGCTTTGGGTTCAAAGTTTTTCAGACCCTTTAACTTAACATTCTGAAGTTTTGACTTAGTCAGAATCTTAGAAGTAGAAGTTGTAGGTTCTGAATGAGTCTCTGTGTTGATTTCATCAAACTCTTTTACAAAAAGATTTTTCATCGCCTCTCTGGCTCCATCAGGACCAGTTTTCAGAGTCATTTCATTTGAGTTTCCTCCAATGAATCCAAGACCTTGTCCTCTGTTCTGATACGTGCTATAGATCATGGATGCAACCCTTGATCTGTCAATTCCAGTAGCAATAAATTCTTGCAGAGCAACATCTTGCTCACTTAAGTATTTACAGCTACACTTCTTGATCAATAAAGAATTATTTTCTTCTTTTAAATCTTCTAATTCCAACAGAGTTGAATTATGTCTTTTTTACAGCTTATCAAGCTGTTGTTTGACTTTCTTCAACTCAGTGGTCTTAGTTTTAAAATGACCAAGAAGCTCATTGACAGATTCTATAAGTTCAGATCTTGTGAGTTCAGAATATACCTCTGTTTCATTTTCAGAGTCTGTATCTGATTCTGCCTCAGGTGTCTCTTTAACAGACTCGGTTGTAGCCATTAGTCCAACAGCTACATTGGCTTCACCATCAGCATCATCATCTTCAGATCCTGACTCATTATCAAGATCTTCCCAGGTGGCCATCAGACTTTTCTTGATCTGCTTCTTAAACTTGCTTGACTTGAAGGTTGGCCTTTTTGACTTGGATTTCTCCTTCTGCAGTTCTGGACACTCAGCAATAAAATGTCCAGTTTTCTTGCAGTTGAAGCAACCTTTCTGATCCTCCTTTTTGAACCCCTTCCCACTGCTCTTGCTCAGAAATCTCTTGTTCTTCTTAGCAAGGTACTGCATTCTGCTTGAAAGCATAGCCATTTCCTTTGCTACATCAGGATCCTCCTCTGAGCTTTCAGAAGCTGAAGACTCATTTTCAGATTCTTCAACCTTGAGAGCCTTTGAAGACCTTCCTTTTGATTTTAAAGCAATGGTTTTGGATTTTCTTGCAGAATCATGTTCATTGAGACTTAACTCATGAACCTTGAGTGAGCTTACAAGATCTTCAACACTTAAAGTGTTTAAATATTTAGCCTCCTCAATTGCAGTGACCTTTGGTCTCCATCTAGAGGGTAAGCTCCTTAAAATCTTGCTAACATGATCAGAAGCTATGTAACTCTTCTTCAGTATTTGAAGACCAGATACTAGAATTTGAAATCTTGAGTACATCTGCTCAATACTTTCATCCTCTTTCATCTTAAATAGTTCATATTGATGAACTAATAGAAGAGCTTTAGCTTCCCTGACCTTTTTGCTTCCTTCGTAGTTAGCACAGAGAGAAGCAAACATGGCTCTAGCAGTAGATTTGTCACTCATCTTCATGTATTCCGTTTTAGGAATAGCAGTGACAAGAGCCCCTCTGATGATATGATGTTTCTTATAGATTTTCTTTTGAGCAGCAGTGTGAAGTTTGCGGTCAATGGCAGCACCTTCGTCATCAAGTTGTAAGTCACCAACACCATCTTCAAGTATGTCCCAGAGTTCTTCATCAAGACCCATGACATAACTTTAGAAGTTGGTTTTCCACCAAGAAAATTCTTCAGGATCACCATTGAACTTAGGAACTTTTCCATAATCAGCCTTTCTACTGCTGTTATTGGATCCATATTCATATGGTATAGCAGCACCAGAAGTGGCACTAGAAGAAGACGGTTCACTGGAAGACATGTTTTTCTCTGGATCTTTTCTGTTACACGGTTAAGTGCTAAGACAACAGAGCCGGAGCTCTGATACCAACTGAAGGTGAGAAAAACACAAGAAGGGGGGGGGGGTTGAATTGTGTTTTCTTTTCGCAACTCTTGAAGAGTGAGAATCTAATTCCTTTAAACTCAGAGTCTGAATGAGATCAGAGTCTGATAGGAGATTAGGTTCTGATTGCAGCGGAATAATCAAGAGATAAAGAGAGAACAGAGAACACAAGCAATTATACAGGTTCCTTCCACAAACCGGAAGTAGTCTTGTCCCCCTTGTACTTCCAAGGAGAGTTCACTAAAATGTAATATCAAATTACAAGTTGCTCAAACACACAGTATGAGACTTCCTTGCTCAAGCACACAGGCGAGAGACTTCCTTGCTCAAAGACACAACTAAGAGACTTCCTATGCTCAAGGACGCAGCCAAGTGACTTCCTTTGCTCAAGCACAAAAGCAAGAGACTTTTACACAATTACAGAAAATTGAATAGAGTTGAAACACTTGACAATAATCAAAAATATGTTTCAATTACAACAAAGACAGACTCTGTTTTACACAAAAGACAGACTCTGTTTTTCTGTGAAACTTAGAGATTCTAGGATACTCAGTTTGTAAGAATCTAAGTTTATGATGTGCTTTTGTTAAGACTCAGTTGAATACGAAAGCAGCGCAATGCAGTTTTTCTAAGTTGTAGATTCCTACAATTCTTCAAGTCTTCTATCCTTTATATAGGCGAAGGAAAGAGACATTGAGTCATCCAGCGCATCAGGATGATTTCTGAAGCTTGATCAATGACTGTTGATCTGTTGCTTGATTTGGTAATAGCCCTTCAATAGCATCATTTGAATTCCATTCCCTTTGAGGATTAATACCGGTAGACACAGTTGCCAAACTGTACGTGGTAGTGGAGTAGTGGAAACAGAGTTCGTACAATGTACTCTGTACTGGCCTGCAATCTTTGTCTTTGTGCTTCCCACGCTCAAGTTGACTTTGAAGCTAGCCGGTACTCCATTAGAGTTTCTTTGTGCATAGCAATGCAGTAGAGATCACTGTTAGGAGATTATCAAATTTGTGGCTTCAGACTCACTGTAGCACTAAGCTTCTGATAATCTTCAGACTCTCTTGGTTTTCAGATTCTGATGGTCTTCAGACTCTGATACAGTCTTCAGACTCTCTTCGAAACAGTCTTCAGACTCTCTTCGAAACAGAATCACAAGCAACAGGCTTCAATGGATTTATTGCTCTTTAACATTGTTCAAACAGAATGCTTTCTAAGATACACATCTTAATTGATATCCTGCATACTTAAACAAATATTAGCAATATCCAATTGACAACTTTTTAATACCTTGTTATCATCAAAACTCAAAACGTGGTATTGCTGAACACCTTTGTTCCAACACATCCTTATATGGACTAGTCATTGTTGATGACTACAGCAGATGGAGTTGGGTTAAGTTTCTGAAAACTAAAGATGATTCATATTTTGTGTTTAGTAAATTCTGCATCCAAATTCAATCTGAAAAAGAATTGAAAATCTTGAAAGTCAGAAATGATCATGGAGGAGAATTTGAAAATGAGCCGTTTGAGATTTTCTGTGAAAAACATGGAATTATTCATGAATTCTCTGCACCTAGAACTCCACGACAAAATGGAGTTGTAGAGAGAAATAACAGAACCTTACAAGAAATGGCTAGAACCATGATCCATGAGAACAATCTGGCTAAGCATTTTTGGGCAGAAGCTGTAAACACAACTTGTTATGTTCAGAACATAATCTATATTAGACCTCTGTTGAACAAAACAGCTTATGAACTCTTTAAAGGAAGGAAACCTAACATATCTTATTTTCATCAGTTCGAATGTACTTGTTATGTCCTGAACAATAAAGTCCATGTAAAGAAATTTGATGCCAAAGCTCAAAAGGGGATCTTTTTAGGTTACTCTGAACGCTCTAAGGCATACAGACTGTATAATTCAGAAACACAATGTGTTGAAGAATCTGTGCATGTCAGATTCGATGACAAAGTGCTTGGAAGTGAAGTTCCAGAGCAAGATGAAAGCTGTGCAGGATCTCAAGATTTTGATGACAACTCAGAAGAAGATCAGATTCCAGAATCTGAAGATACTTCAGAAGCTGAAGCATACCCTGAAGTTCCTAATGAAGAAGCTTCTGAAGAAGCTCAAGATGGTTCTACGCAAGCTATTCAATCCAAACAATCTTTCAAATACAAGTCTTCGCATCCAGAGGATCAAATTATTGGCAATAAAGAAAGTCCCAGAAGAACAAGATCGCATTTCAGACAAGAAGAGTCTGCTCTGGGATTACTATCTGTTATTGAACCAACCTCTATTGAAGAAGCACTTGGAGATGAAGGATGGATTCTGGCAATGCAATAAGAACTGAATCAATTCAAAAGGAATGAAGTATGGGATCTAGTAGCTAAGCCTGATCACAAGAACATCGTTGGAACCTAGTGGGTGTTCAGAAATAAGCTTAGTGAACAAGGAGAAGTAATCAGAAACAAGGCCAGACTTGTTGCACAGGGCTACAGTCAACAAGAAGGCATTGATTACACATAAACTTTTGCTCCAGTTGCAAGATTGGAAGCAATCAGGTTACTTCTTTCCTATGCAGTTAATCACAACATAACCCTGTATCAAATGGACGTTAAGAGTGCATTTCTTAATGGTGTCATTTCTGAAGAAGTGTATGTCAAACAACCTCCTGGCTTTGAAGATTTAAAACATCCAGAGCATGTTTATAAGTTGAAGAAATCACTCTATGGCATGAAACAAGCTCCCAGAGCTTGGTATGAAAGACTAGGTAATTTCTTAATTAAAAACAACTTTGAACGAGGGCAAGTTGACACTACATTATTCAGAAAGACTCTGAAGAAAGACATTCTTATAGTTCAGATTTATGTTGATGATATCATTTTTGGTTCTACAAATAGTTCACTTTGAAATGAGCATGATGGGAGAATTGAAGTTCTTTCTTGGAATTCAAATCAACCAATGCAAAGATGGAGTCTATGTTCATCAGTCCTAATACACGAAAGAGCTTCTGAAGAAGTTCAATCTTGAGGATTGCAAAGAAATGAATAGTCCAATGCATCCAACCTGCACTCTGAGCAAAGAAGATCAAGGAAGCAAAGTTGATCAGAAGATGTATAGAGGTATGATTGGTTCTTTGTTATACCTAATTGCATCCAGACCAGATATTTTATTCAGTGTATGTCTGTGTGCAAGGTTTCAATCAGATCCTAGAGAGTCTCACTTAACAGATGTTAAGAGAATCATTAGATATCTGAAAGGAACTACCAATCTTGGACTTCTTTACAAGAAATCCTCTGACTACAAGCTAGTTGAATTCTGTGATGCTGACTATGGTGGAGACAGGATTGAAAGAAAATCTACCAGTGGCAATTGTCAATTCTTGGGAGAGAATCTGATATCCCGGGCTAGCAAGAGGCAAGCAACCATTGCTTTGTCTACAGCAGAAGCAGAATACATCTCAACTGCTAGTTGTTGTACACAGCTACTCTGGATGAAACATCAGCTTTAGGATTATCAAATAACTGAAAACTGTATCCCAATTTATTGTGATAATACGGCAGCTATATGTTTATCTAAGAATCCAATTCTGCATTCAAGAGCAAAGCACATTGAGATTAAACATCATTTTATAAGAGACTATGTTCAAAAAGGAATTTTAGATATTCAATTCATTGATACTGATCATCAATGGGCTGATATATTTACTAAACCTTTATCTGTTGAAAGATTTGATTTTATAAAGAAAAATTTGAACATGTGTTATGTCTCTGGGTAATGTGTGCCTCTGAAAACAGAATTCAGACTCTGTAAAATATTCAGAAGCTATTTGGGAATCAGACTCTCTTTTGGAAACTCTGGTAAATATAAGCTTCTGATAAACCTTCAGACTCTGGTAAGGAATCTTTAGACTCTCAGAAGCTCGTATTAGTGGAAGCATGACTGTTGAGTTTAGTAACACCTGCCCTACTACGGTGACAGTTACTTTATAGTTTCTCAGACTTGGCCTGTCTTTATTGGGTAAGAACTCAAAGGGCAATGATTTCATTACGTTAAACAAGCTACCTTCGCATTGTCCCAATACTTTTACGGCTGCATGCTATATGTATTTATTGTTTGTGTTTGTTTGTCCCCTACTCTTTCCAAACAGTTATCAAACTTTTCTTCTATAAATACATATCACACACAACTCACTTCTCTTTTCACTCTTTGATTTTGTCTCTGAACAAATTTCTTGTTTTCAATCTTTAGTAAAACCTTTTGTTCTCAAATCAAAAACTTAGAAACCTCTCAATGGCAAGTAATCTCATCCAATCTGGTGTCCTAGTCAAATCTGGAAAATCTTATGTGATCAAACCTAGAACGATGAAAATTATGAAAGAAACTCTGGAAATTCAAGTTGAATCTCTAGTAGATTTTGGTTCTCTTAATCGCAACGGAGTTGACGTCTCTTCTCATTTCTTAGCACAAGGAATGATGAACTATTTTGGTATGTTGAATGAACCAACATATCAGGAGCTGGTAAGAGACTTTTGGGTTAGGTCAGAAGTCTACGACAAGGATAAAGCTACGATTGAAGAAACAGTTGCAATTTTGAACAACCCAAAGCTGGCTGGCAAAAACAGAGAGGAAATGGGTCTGAAACCATACAAGGGTCTTGAAATAAGATCAGCTGTGATGGGGATTCCAGTCCTTATCACTGAAGAGGTGATTGCATGGGCTTGTCAAGTGGAGAATTCCGGTAAATTTCAATGGAATGTCCAGAAGAAGAGTGACTGGACCGTTATCTGCAATAAACTTTTATTTGAAGGGAGACCCTCAAATAAACTTGTTGATATGCATCCTGAGCATAGGGTGCTTCTGAAGATCATACTGGACAGTATGCTTCAGAAAGGAGGAGGAATAGACACTCTGTCTGTTGATCACAAAGTTCTTCTTTACTTTCTGATTAACAAAATAAAGATAAACTTTCCTAGATATGTGATGCACCACATGTGTTGGGCTATCAAGAAAATCCAATCAGAAACCAGAAGGCAAGGCAATGGCAGCAGAAGTGGTTGCTGAAGGATGTAGCACATAAGATATGTACTTCTGTATCTATGATTGAGGATGAACATGCTGCTGGCAAGGCAATGGCAGCAGAAGTGGTTGCTGAAGAACTAAAAGAGGAAACTGTCAAAGAAGCTGCTAAGTTGCTTGCTTCTGCTCTAAAACAGAAGAATCGATAGCTACTGCAGAAGCTGAGTTATCAGAAGCTACTGTGTCTGATCATCATGCTTCTCCAGAAGCTGGAATAGGCACCTCTGGCAATGTAGCATACAACTCATCTTCCTCTATGAATCAAGAGTCAGAATCTGATTCAGAATCAGACAACAAACCCTTGAGCCAAATTCTTCCTTCCCTCAGAAATTCATCCCCCTTACCAATCAAACCCATATCATCCCATAACCCATTGGACCCCAAAATAGTTGATTATGTTGATTCAACTATGGACAGAGTCATTCAGGACACAATCACAGTGTCTATGAACCTACCTGATGACCATCCTGCTAAACCATAATTTCTCAAACCACTCCAGGCAATTCAACCTTCTGAAAAGCCTGAAGTAACCATTCAATCTAAACAGCCATCCCCCCAACCTGAGACTATTTGTGTAGACTCTCCAGACACCCTAGATTCTCTTGAGAAACATCTAGGAGGAGAACTACCAAAAAACCCTGCAAAATCCAAATCAATAAAAGCTACAGAATCTGTTTCCAAACCAGACCCTGTACCTAAACCTACAGAAATTATTACCTTAGCTTCTGTTGAACGCTCAGAACCTGTTGTAGAACCAGTTTCTGAAATTCTGGAACAAGCTTTTGATATCCTATCAGAACCTGTAACAGAATGCAGAACAGAACCTGTGTCTAGAACAGTTCCTAAACCTCTTTGTGATCCAATAACAGTTGTACCAAATTTTGAAACTTTTCTAGCTTTAAGAGCCTCTCAACCCTCAACCTCTGAACCTCATGACCTATTTGATTCAAACAGGATAAATGAGTTCTATGCTTCTTCAAACACTAAGCTCAAAGACATTATTGAGCAAAGGTTTGTGCCCATCCTCAATGTAAGCTATGAGGACAAGTTCTCTACATTGAAGACTGAATTTTTGGATTTTATCACTAAAATTCAGAAGGCTGCTGCCAAGGAACAAGCATTTGTTACTGCCAAGCATGTTGAAGAAGTCAAGAGAGCTGAGAAAGCTATAACCAAGGAGAAAGCTCCTATTCTGCGGATTAGAGATAAACCATTCTTTGATGAAGATCAATATAATCCAAGAGAATCAATGGTCTTTGTCTCCTTGAAAAGAAGACTGTACAGAGTTCAAGAAGAAGCCAGACTTGAGAGGGAAGCTCACTTAAGAAGAACTGAGGCTTTGGAAGAAATGATCAAGAAGCAGCAAGAGGATCTCCAGAAATTGATGGATCATCTTGCCAAACAAAACCAACCTTAGTTTAAATTCTTTATGTTTTATTTGTAACTTTTGTCTGATGTCTTCTAAACTAGTTTTACTTTCAAATTTATACAAGTTGTTATTTGAGCATATTTGCATCTAATATATCTTGTGCTTTGAATTTTCTATGTTTTTCCCTCTGAATCTCTTTTTCCTTAATATGTGTTTTTATCCTTACCTAAAGTCATTTAAAAAGGGGGAGGAACTTGTTTCTAAACCTTTTTATTGATGACAAAAGGGGGAGAAGGGAAAAGTATTATGAGATTTGTGATCTCTTTTTATCTACATATTGCAAGTTCTATGTAAAAGTTAAAGGGAAATTTGCGAAAGGTGCTTAGTTAGACTCTGAGCCCCTATTTTTAGAATATGTTCTCTAAATTCGTTTATTATTCTGAGAATGAATTCGATTGCTTATGAAATTGAATTTAATTAACTTGGATAGAACTTAGGGGGAGCTTACAAACCTCAACTTAAGAACTATCAGACTCAGGGGGAGTCAGAGCTTACAAACCTCAGAGCCCTTAAGTGAACTTGTTAATTAGATTAACAACAATTGACCTTTTAATTACTGATGTTTGTCATCATCAAAAAGGGGGAGATTGTTGGAACAAAGGTGTTCAGCAATACCAAGTTTTGAGTTTTGATGATAACAAGGTATTAAAAGTTGTCAATTGGATATTGCTAATATTTGTTTAAGTATGCAGGATATCAACCAAAATTTATATCTTAGAAAGTATTATGTTTGAACAATGTTAAAGAGCAAAGATCCAGAGAAGCTTGTTGCTTGTGATACTGTATCGAAGAGAGTCTGAAGACTGTATCGAAGAGAGTCTGAAGACTGTATCGAAGAGAGTCTGAAGACTGTATCAGAGTCTGAAGACTGTCAGAATCTGAAAACCAAGAGAGTCTGAAGATCATCAGAAGCTAAGTGCTACAGTGAGTCTGAAGCCTGAAATCTGAAGATCTGCTAACAAAGATTTCTACAAGCATTACGATGCAAAAGAAACTCTCATTTGGAGTAACGGCTAGCTTAAAAGTCAACTTGAGCGTGGGAAGCACAACGACAAAGAATGCAGGCCAGTACAGAGTACGTTGTACGAACTCTGTTTCCACTACTCCACTACCTCGTACAGTTTGGCAACTGTGTCTACCGGTATTAATCTTCAAAGGGAATGGAATTCAAATTATGCAATTGAAGGACTATTACCATATTAAGCAACAGATCAACAGCTATTGATCAAGCTTCAGAAATCATCCTGATGTGCTGGATGACTCAACGTCTCTTTCCTACGCCTATATAAAGGATAGAAGACTTAAAGAATTGTTGGACTCTACAACTAGAAAAACTACGCTGCATTGCTTTCGTATTCATCTGAGTCTTAACAAAAACACATCAACAACTTATATCATTCTTACAAACTGAGTATTCTAGAATTTCTAAGTTAAACTGAAAAACAGAGTCTGTCTTTGTTTGAAAACAGAGTCTGTCTTTGTTGTATCAGAAACACGTTTGATAGTTTGTCAAGTGTTTCAACTCTATTCAATTTTCTGTAAATTGTGTCAGAAGTCTCTTGCTTGTGTGCTTGAGCAAAGAAGTCTCTTGGCTGCGTCCTTGAGCAAGGAAGTCTCTTAGTTGTGTCTTTGAGCATTGGAAGTCTCTTGCCTACGTGCTTGAGCATTGGAAGTCTCTTACTTTGTGTTTGAGCAACTTGTAATAGACATTACATTTTAGTGAACTCTCCTTGGAAGTACAAAGGGGACAGGACTACTTCCGGTTTATGGAAGGAACCTATATAATTGCTTGTGTTCTCTCTTCTCTCTATTTCTTGATTATTTCCTCTTCATCAGAACCTAATCTCCCATCAGACTCTGATCCCATTCAGACTCTGATGTTAAGGAATTAGATTCTCACTCTTCAAGAGCTGCGAAAAGCTAACACAATTCAACCCCCCCCCTTCTTGTGTTTTTCTCACCTTCATCTCACTGTGTGTTTGAGCAACTTGTAATTGATATTACATTTTAGTGAAACTCTCCTTGGATGCGCAAGGGGGACAGGACTACTTCCGGTTTGTGGAAGGAACCTGTACAATTGCTTGTGTTCTCTCTTTCTCTCTATCTCTTGTTTATATCCGCTGCAACAGAATCTGATCTCCCATCAGACTCTGAATCCATTCAGACTCTGATCCTGAAGAATCAGATTCTTACTCTTCAAGAGTTGCGAAAAGTTAACACAATTCAACCCCCCCCCTTCTTGTGTTTTTCTCACGTTAATGTATGTTTTAGGTGGGTATTTGTCATTTTTATGTTCTTCCGGATTTTTTCTGTTCGAAGGCCTTAAAAGCTTACAAGTATAAGGTGGCCCATCTTTCAATTCTGCCACATTTACTTCATTGTCTTCGACATTGTCTGATCCCCAATCGAAATCTGGTTCGCTATCATACATATCTACGTAAGCTAATTTCTCTTTTTTGACGAACTTGTTCGTCCGGGCTTTCTCAGCCTTTAGCCTTTCAACCTGACGGACTCTGTCGGCCAATTGTGCCATGTCCCTAAGATACTGAGTGTCCAATTTCTTACGGACGGAATAGTCAAGGCCACCAGCCGCCATTTCGATTAATTCGTGCTCCGACACTGATGTAAAACATCAAGCCTTAAGGAGACGGAACCTATTCAAATAATCATCTATTGATTCATGCGTTCGACGTCGAACACTGGCCAATTTCTTCAAATAATTTTGGACTGGCCCATATAGAATTTTTCATGAAAAGCCTTCTCTAATTGATTCCAACTAAAGATGGAATGTTACGGCAACGTCGTAAACCATGTAAAGGCATTCTTTGTTAAGGAACTTGGAAAATATTTCATCTTTAAGTTCTCGTTATTTTCTATATCACCGGCTTCCATTAAGTATCGAGCAATGTGTTCGACTGTTGATTCATTGGTTTCTCCTGCAAACTTAGTGAATTTAGGGACTTTCCAATTCCTTGGTAAATTAGTCATTAGGACGTATTCAGACAAAGCTGATACAAAATTTGGCCTATGCAAACCCATATTGAAGCCGTTCTGGGCCAACAAAGTTTCGACCATATCTGCTAAGTTATTTAGGTTTTCATAGTTGTTTCGACGGGCTTGCATGACCACTTGGTCCGCATCTTGGTGCCTATTCACCAATATTGGGGCCCTTTCGGGTTCCTCTAGTGCTTGTTGATGCGCCCTTAGTATTTGCACCTGATTTCCTAACCCTTGGTTATTTGGCTCTTCGATCAGATTTTCTACTACCCCTGTATTCGGATTATGGGGCGCTGGTGTATTACGTGCCAGAGGAGCGCCAAAGAAATTGGCTATTCTCTCCATCTGGGTGGACAGGGCTTGATAACTATTATTGGTATCTCGTATTAACAGATAAATGATGGTACCAATCTGTTGGGTAACCATATTAACCATTTCGTGGTTACTTTCTTCCATTTGCTGCCTCAAAGCATTCAAAGAGGCGTTAGTCAGTGATTGATGCGCCATCCGACTGGGCATACTCGTCCCAGGATCACCAAATAGTGTGGGTATGGGCACATTCAAACTTTCTGAAAACGTGGATGGGTTAGTATGTAAACCCTGCATTAAAGTGGTAGGCATTCCATACGGCATGGACCTATAGCCTGCCCCTGCAGGGTGCCAAAATCCTTGGGTCGACGGTATAGACTACGAGACAGGTGCGACTGTTGTGGCCGATGTGTGTATCGGTGACGCCATATTCGTAAGATCCGTCGATCCTACCGGTGTTATTACCGTATCTGCCGTGTTAGAAGCACTTGCTTGTGCATTGGTTTGAGAACTTGTAGAAATAGTTCATGTTTCCTTTGCGTTGGCGCTTTGTGACGCCGCCGCAGTTTGATTCGAAGGACGTACCATCTCAGGAAGTTGTTTTTTACTTCTCAAACGCATACACAAAACGTATCATGTAAATTTTTGAAATCAAAATCCACAGATTTCTCAACAAAACCAAACTCAATCTAGACACAAAATTGTCCCACTGGGCGTGCCAACTTGTTTACGTTGGAATTTGGTAAACAATCGATGGTTTAAATTAATTACTTGCAAGATCAACCAGTAAATCTTAAGGCCATATTTGTGTTTAGTTTCTATAATATTCTTTGGATTTGTTAATAATTCTTCAAGAAATAAGATAAAACTTATGAGTAATGTTTATCGAATTTAACCCAGTTAAACTCGTTGAAACCACTTTCAAAACAAACTAAGATAAATTGCTTTAAACAAGATAAAACAAAATGTAAATATACTTAAGAAAATGAACTTAAATTGCATTGCTTGAATGTAAATTGGTACACAGATTCATACATTGCAACTTGTGACTCGTTTCTCTCTTCCATGCGAATAATTTGAGTGTAAGTTTTGTATGATTGAACTGTGACCCGTTTTTCCTATGAAAAACTACTATTTATACTAAAGAAACATAACTGCCTAAACTCGAATTCAAAAATATAACTGCTATAAACGAATTGTCTTTATCCATCTGTTCGATCAAAACTGTTTCTTTCTGGTTATTCTTTCCATAACTTCTTCTCGATAAATAACTGCACGCCACTATCTTTCGATAGGAAAGCTTTACCCCTTTGCTAAAGAAATACTTTAATCGAACTATCAGCAAAATGAACCTTTTTCTTTAAGACTTTCTTCGATACAACTAAGAAATTTTACCAGCTAACAACTCTATAGGTTCTAGTCAAGTTGGCAATAATATTAAATCTAATATTTAATACTATAAACAATGAGCGGTATCTAGCAACACATCATTGCTACCCAAGTGACAAGAATGTCAAGTGATCTGAGGAAACCTTTTCCATGATAATACTTATGTATACGATTACTCCTTTGTCCTAATATATTTATTGATCTCAAGGCATAGATTTTGTCACCATTGTGTCGATCAATATTTATATTTCTTAATTCCGAAATATACTGAATAATGAATAAGTCCAATATCCTATATCGACTTAGTTCGGCATGGCCATGCAGTTTTACAGTCATATTTCATCAAGAGGCCTATAGATATATCTCCTGTTTATGAGGAGGGACAAATCCCATCTAGGACACTCATGTCCCTCAGCATGATTCATCAAGTACCCATCAACCAATGTTATGGTTATCCTTTTACAGACAACGTTAGAATGGCAACAAAGCACTTGAGTCCACATCTAGGGATCATAGTGGTTTCAGGTCAAAGAGCAATGTACACTATTATCATTGTGAGAATATCTTATGACAATCTCATAACTTACTATCTAGTATTCTCACGATGGGTCTATCCAGTATAAATATTACTCCTAACATTTATACCTATGTATAGACTTGATATCTCATATCTATGACCCACGAGATGGGGTCATCAGTCTTCATACATAATAGTCTCGACGCTTTATTATTATCCTAATTCATATTAAAGCTTGACTACAGATCCATTTAAGAATAGCGTTCTTTAAGATAATGTAAACTCGTGATTAAGTCGCACTTAATATATTATTACATGAACTATCTATTCTAAGGACTTTATTAACATTACTATAAATATATAATAAAGAGTGCCATATATTATTTAATAATAAAAGTCATGATACATAAGATAAGTTTCACATAAACTATTGGCCTCTAGGGCTTATACCAACATTGTTGAAGGTTCATGGTCATTAATTGATCCCAAAAATCATTCATGATTTCTGTTTCGTCAATAGGTGGCCAGCCAGTGGCCCTTATCAAAAGGTGAAAGTACCTAGCGCTCAAGGAGCCTACAGCTTCAGCGTTCGTCAACAAACGCTCAATCGTGAAAAAACATGGTCGGGGATGTAGCAGTTGTTGAGTGCACCGCAAAATGCAGAACATGTGGTGACCAGCATCCCACAAACGATTCATGAACCTAAGACTCCCTTGAATTATGTTCAGATCATCAAGTAACTCAATGCAATCGTTGCCAAAAGCCCTAAGAACTTTGTTAGACCTACAAAGGTTTGCATGCCTTTCGTTAGTTCTCATGGAACTGAACAAGTCACACATGCTATCAGCAACAACTCTTTCGATAATGTCAAGGATCAAATCGTCAGTTAAAGAATCCATTTTGACAGAGGAAAGAAAGAAAAATTTAAGTTGTTGCAAAGATAAGTGGAAAGATGTTAGAACTCGAAAAGAGGGCATTATTTATAATGGGAGAGAAGTTTAAATTTTCAGTTTCCATCCCTAAAGAGAGGAACACGTGGCATGTAAAGACCGGTGCTATTTTCCGGCAAACCAAAGAAGTCTAAAGGTTCGGTTCTTACTTGATCAGTTTTATTTATTTTAAAAGAAGGAAAAACTTTACAGTTTCCTAGGCGGTTTACCTTGAGCAGTTAAAAACAGTTGACAACTTTTCAGTGCTCATCATTATGAATCCGTTTTGTTTTAATTTTTTTTCATGAATAATAAAGGTAATTGAAATTGACAATTTTTAAAACCATAAAATGGATTTATGCTTGGAACCGTGTTAGAATCCAAAGTTACAAAATTAAAAACAAAGATTCTAAATTAAAATAAATGTTGAGAATAAAGCTAAATTACAAATTCAGACTTGAGCTTGTCAAGTTTAGCTTTGGATTCAGCCCTTTTTGCATCGAGAGCAATTTGAACATCAGCCAACATGGATATTTTTTGTTCAAGCTCTTGAGATTTTCAAATTTTTTGAATAGCAAGACTAGTCTCTTGCTCCAATGAGATCATCTTCCTCCAAAACGTTGGCGCGTCGTTGCTTTAGGGTTTGAATCTCTTTCTCATGCTTAGCAATGGTATCATTAATATCCTCAACTTCTTGTTTGGCATCAGGGAGTCTTTGTCTGAAATTATTCAATTTCTCTTGAAAAGAAGTAATTTCAGCCACAATTTGATCATAGACCTTGGTGGCATCCTCGAGTTTAGCTTGATCAATTTCCCTTTGTTGGATGTTTGAATGGATGTCATCTATGAGAACCACCATATTGGTGGAAAATTGTTGAAATTTTGAACCAATAGAAGAAATGTTCAACTTGTGGAGCAAGTCCTTTATTTGAGGGACAATGGTAGCATCTTATTCGATGGCCTGACACAGATCCACATCTAAAACCTTGGTTCGAAGCTCCGCTAGCAAACTATCTTTGGAGGTTTCAGATGGATCACCAGAAGATTTGTTCGAAGAGCCATCAGTAGTCTAGGAGAACAGGGCTTTGCTCTTAATAAGAACATCGAAGACTTCAAAGGTATTAATCTCTTGTAGCCTATCAAATTCCTCTGGATTGATCGGTAGAACCATAGGAGCAGGGGTCTTTGTCAAATCACCATGTGGTTCACCAGCAACAACAAGGTTTCGATCAGTTTGAGCCTCAGTTTCTAGAGGTCTCTCATTTACATCAGAGCCTTTAGGTTGAACCTCCAGCATAATTTGTGGGCTTGGTTGTTGACTAAAAGAGGTTACCTCAAAGGTTTGTGTTGCAGGAGGAGGACTTGATTCGACACCTTCTTCTTCTTCCATAATAGGAAAGGGAATTAGAGTATCAAGGGAATGGAGTGTCGCTTGATTAGAATCATCAATGTTGATTAGCTCAGTATCCTGATAATAAGCGCACTCGAAGGTTAAGCCAACAAAATAATAAAGTAAAAGTTGGATGTGAAAATCTTTATTCCAAAATTACCTTTGAAACGTTGTCACCAACACAAGAATTGGCACTGTTGGGATTGGAGTCTTTGTGGCCGAGCTTTTTCTTCCTACCTTTAGGTTTGCTTGGTGATTCTTCTAGATTGGTTGTTTGAGCATCAGGTATCAAAACCTTCTGTTTTCTTTTCTTTTGACGTTCTTTTTTGAGGACTCAAGAAGTGGTGGTATCTTCAAAATCATTAGATGAATCACATGGCTAGCAAGAGTATGAAGCCAATGTGAAAAAAGATATCGAAACCAATTATATTGTTAAGAAAGATTGGCTAAAGAAAAGAAACTAACATTATCTTTAGTTTCTGAAATTTTACTCTTCTTTGAAGATGGCTCAGAAGTAGAAGAAGTTTTCCTTTTATGACCCTAAGGAGAAGCCCGTTCAACTTAATCGGTAATTTCTCATCAAAGATATGCGAAGGCAAAGATAAGAAAATGTTACCTGATCTTTCCCTGATTTGGAAGATTTCTTTGAAGAAGTCTTTGTTTTTGACTTCGATTGTGGTGCTGACATCATCCACTTCAATATCTTCTGTGCTTAGAGGTATGGCTGTGAATGCATGAAAGAATGATTAAAGGTAATATTCATAGCATTCATTTATTCATTATAAAAGGTTACAAAGATTCTTACCCATTTCCATAGGAGAAATTGAAGGCGAGAAAAACACAAGAAGGGGGGGTTGAATTGTGTTAGCTTTTCGCAGCTCTTGAAGAGTGAAAATTTAATTCCTTAATATCAGAGTCTGAAGGAGATCAGAGTCTGATAGGAGATTAGGTTCTGATGCAGCGGAAATAATCAAGAGATAGAGAAAAGAGAGAACACAAGCAATTATACAGGTTCCTTCCACAAACCGGAAGTAGTCCTGTCCCCCTTGTACTTCCAAGGAGAGTTCACTAAAATGTAATATCTATTACAAGTTGCTCAAACACACATTAAGAGACTTCCAATGCTCAAGCACGCAGGCAAGAGACTTCCAATGCTCAAAGACACAACTAAGAGACTTCTTTGCTCAAGGACGCAGCCAAGAGACTTCTTTGCTCAAGCACACAAGCAAGAGACTTCTTACACAATTATAGAAAATTGAATAGAGTTGAAACACTTGACAAACAATCAAACGTGTTTCTATTACAACAAAGACAGACTTTGTTTTTAAACAAAGACAGACTCTGTTTTTCTGTTTAACTTAGAGATTCTAGAATACTCAGTTTGTAAGAATAATATAAGTTGATGATGTGTTTTTGTTAAGACTCAGTTGAATACGAAAACAATACAGCGTAGTTTTTCAATTGTAGAGTCCCCAAATTCTTCAAGTCTTCTATCCTTTATATAGGCGTAGGAAAGAGACGTTGAGTCATCCAGCACATCAGGATGATTTCTGAAGCTTGATCAATGGCTGTTGATCTGTTGCTTGATATGGTAATAGTCCTTCAATTGCATAATTTGAATTCCATTCCCTTTGAAGATTAATACCGGTAGACACAGTTGCCAAACTGTACGAGGTAGTGGAGTAGTGGAAACAGAGTTCGTACAACGTACTCTGTACGGGCCTGCATTCTTTGTCGTTGAGCATCCCACGCTCAAGTTGACTTTGAAGCTAGCCGTTACTCCAAATGAGATTTTCTTTTGCATCGTCATGCCTGTAGAAATCCTTGTTAGCAGATCTTCAGATTTCAGGCTTCAGACTCACTGTAGCTCTTAGCTTCTGATGATCTTCAGACTCTCTTGGTTTTCAGATTCTGATTGTCTTCAGACTATGATAGTCTTCAGATTCTCTTCGATACAGTCTTTAGACTCTCTTCGATACAGTCTTCAGACTCTCTTGGTTTTCAGATTCTGATAGTCTTCAGACTCTCTTCGATACAGTCTTCAGACTCTCTTCGATACAGAATCTCAAGCAACAAGCTTCTCTGGATCTTAGCACTTTAAATTGTTCAAACAGAAAGCAAAAACAGTTCAGAAGAAAAAGTAAACAGCAGACAAGGGTTACAAACAAAACATAAAAAAAATTAAACTAAGGTTGGTTTTGTTTGGCAAGATGATCCATCAATTTCTGGAGATCCTCTTGCTGCTTCTTGACAATCTCTTCCAAAGCCTCAGTTCTTCTTAAGTGAGCTTCCCTTTCAAGTCTAGCTTCATCTTGAACTATGTGCAGTCTTCTTTTCAAAGAGTCAAAAACCATTGATTCCCTTGGATTATATTGATCTTCATCAAAGAATGGTTTATCTCTAATCCGCAGAATAGGAGCTTTTGTTGGAACAAAGGTGTTCAGCAGTACCACGTTTTGAGTTTTGATGATAACAAGGTATTAAAAAGTTGTCAATTGGATATTGCTAATATTTGTTTAAGTATGCAGGATATCAATTAAGATTTGTATCTTAGAAAGCATTCTGTTTGAACAATGTTAAAGAGCAATAAATCCAGAGAAGCTTGTTGCTTGTGATTCGGTTTCGAAGAGAGTCTGAAGACTGTGCGGAAGATAGTCTGAAGACTGTGCTGAAGAGAGTCTGAAGACTGTATCGAAGAGAGTCTGAAGACTGTACCAAAGAGAGTCTGAAGATTGTATCAGAGTCTGAAGACCATCAGAATCTGAGAACCAAGAGAGTCTGAAGATTATCAGAAGCATAGTGCTACAGTGAGTCTGAAGCCACAAATTTGATGATCTGCTAACAGTGATCTCTACTGCATTACTATGCACAAAGAAACTCTAATGGAGTAACGGCTAGCTTCTAAGTCAACTTGAGCGTGGGAAGCACAAAGACAAAGATTGCAGGCCAGTACAGAGTACGTTGTACGAACTTTGTTTCCACTACTTCACTACCACGTACAGTTTGGCAACTGTGTCTACCGGTATTAATCCTCAAAGGGAATGGAATTCAAATGATGCTATTGAAGGACTATTACCAAATCAAGCAACAGATCAACAGTCATTGATCAAGCTTCAGAAATCATCCTGATGCGCTGGATGACTCAACGTCTCTTTCCTACGCCTATATAAAGGATAGAAGACTTGAAGAAGTGTTGGACTCTACAACTTAGAAAAACTGCATTGCGCTGCTTTCGTATTCAACTGAGTCTTAAGAAAAGCACATCATTAACTTAGATTCTTACAAACTGAGTATTCTAGAATCTCTAAGTTTCACAGAAAAACAGAGTCTGTCTTTTGTGTAAAACAGAGTCTGTCTTTGTTGTAATTGAAACACATTTTGATTGTTATCAAGTGTTTCAACTGTATTCAATTTTCTGTAATTGTGTAAAAGTCTCTTGCTTTTGTGCTTGAGCAAAGGAAGTCTCTTGGCTGCGTCCTTGAGCAAAGGAAGTCTCTTGGCTGCGTCCTTGAGCATAGGAAGTCTCTTAGTTGTGTCTTTGAGCAAGGAAGTCTCTCGCCTGTGTGCTTGAGCAAGGAAGTCTCATACTATGTGTTTGAGCAACTTGTAATTTGATATTACATTTTAGTGAACTCTCCTTGGAAGTACAAGGGGGACAGGACTACTTCCGGTTTGTGGAAGGAACCTGTATAATTGCTTGTGTTCTCTCTTCTCTCTTTATCTCTTGATTATTCCGCTGCAATCAGAACCTAATCTCCTATCAGACTCTGATCTCATTCAGACTCTGAGTTTAAAGGAATTAGATTCTCACTCTTCAAGAGTTGCGAAAAGAAAACACAATTCAACCCCCCCCCCCCCTTCGTATGTTTTTCTCACCTTCAGTTGGTATCAGAGCTCTGTTGTCTTAGCACTTAACCGTGTAACAGAAAAGATCCAGAGAAAAACATGTCTTCCAAGGAACCGTCTTCTTCTGGTGCTGCTATACTATATGAATATGGATCCAATAACAGCAGTAGAAAGGCTGATTATGGAAAAATTCATAAGTTCAATGGTGATCTTGAAGAATTTTCTTGGTGGAAAACCAACTTCTATAGTTATGTCATGGGTCTTGATGAAGAACTCTGGGACATACTTAAAGATGGTGTTGGTGACTTACAACTTGATGACGAAGGTGCTGCCATTGACCGCAAACTTCACATTGCTGCTCAAAAGAAAATCTATAAGAAACATCATATCATCAGAGGGGCTCTTGTCACTGCTATTCCTAAAACGGAATACATGAAGATGAGTGACAAATCTACTGCTAGAGCCATGTTTGCTTCTCTCTGTGCTAACTACGAAGGAAGCAAAAAGGTCAGGGAAGCTAAAGCTCTTCTATTAGTTCATCAATATGAACTATTTAAGATGAAAGATGATGAAAGTATTGAGCAGATGTACTCAAGATTTCAAACTCTAGTATCTGGTCTTTAGATACTGAAGAAGAGTTACATAGCTTCTGATCATGTTAGCAAGATTTTAAGGAGCTTACCCTCTAGATGGAGACCAAAGGTCACTGCAATTAAGGAGGCTAAAGATTTAAACACTTTAAGTGTTGAAGATCTTGTAAGCTCACTCAAGGTTCATGAGTTAAGTCTCAATGAACATGATTCTGCAAGAAAATCCAAAACCATTGCTTTAAAATCAAAAGGAAGGTCTTCAAAGGCTCTCAAGGTTGAAGAGTCTGAAAATGAGTCTTCAGCTTCTGAAAGCTCAGAGGAGGATCCTGATGTAGCAAAGGAAATGGCTATGCTTTCAAGCAGAATGCAGTACCTTGCTAAGAAGAACAAGAGATTTCTGAGCAAGAGCAGTAGGAAGGGGTTCAAAAAGGAGGATCAGAAAGGTTGCTTCAACTGCAAGAAAACTGGACATTTTATTGCTGAGTGTCCAGAACTGCAGAAGGAGAAACCCAAGTCAAAAAGGCCAACCTGCAAGTCAAGCAAGTTTAAGAAGCAGATCAAGAAAAGCCTGATGGCCACCTGGGAAGATCTTGATAATGAGTCAGAATCTGAAGATGATGATGCTGATGGTGAAGCCAATGTAGCTGTTGGAATAATGGCTACAACCGAATCTGTTAAAGAGACACCTGAGGCAGAATCAGATACAGACTCTGAAAATGAAACAGAGGTATATTATGAACTCATAAGATCTGAACTTATAGAATCTGTCAATGAGCTTCTTGGTCATTTTAAAACTAAGAGACTGAGTTGAAGAAAGTCAAACAACAGCTTGATAAGCTGTCAAAAAGACATAATTCAACTCTATTGGAATTAGAAGATTTAAAAGAAGAAAATATCTCTTTATTGATCAAGAAGTGTAGCTGTAAATACTTAAGTGAGCAAGATGTTGCTCTGCAAGAATTTATTGCTACTGGAATTGACAGATCAAGGGTTGCATCCATGATCTATAGCACGTATCAGAACAGAGGACAGGGTCTTGGATTCATTGGAGGAAACTCAAATGAAATGACTCTGAAATCTGGTCCTGATGGAGCCAGAGAGGCGTTGAAAAATCATTTTGTAAAAGAGTCTGATGAAGTCAACACAGTGACTCATTCAGAACCTACAACTTCTACTTCTAAGTTTCTGACTAAGTCAAAATCTTAGAATGTTAAGTTAAAGGGTCTGAAAAACTTTGAACCTAAAGCTTCAATGATTCAGACTCTAAAACATTCAGAGTCTGATAAACAGACTCTGAAAAAGCCAGAGTCTGAAAAACCAAAGTCTAAGTTTCAAAGGAGAGAAACTATGAAAGGCAAGTTGAAACCTAAACCAAACGGTTCCAAACCTAAGGTATGGGAGAAAACATTGTCAATGATTTCAAGACATAACTTACGAAAAGAGTTCAATGGTTCTAAGACTAACCAAAAAGGACCCATAAGAATATGGGTACCTAAGTCTGATATTATTGATGCTGCAGGTATGTCTAAAAGGACTAGAAAAGCACAAGGCTTGGTACCTAGACAGTGGTTGCTCGCGTCACATAACGGGAGAAAGGTCTATGTTCCTAACCCTAACCATGAAAGAGGGAGGAACTGTGGGATTTGGAGGAAACCAGACTGGCAAAATCATTGGTACTGGAACCATTGGTAACTCTCTGATCTCAATCAGTAATGTGTGGTTTGTTGATGGACTTAAACATAACTTACTAAGCATAAGTCAATTATGTGACAGTGGTTATGATTTATTGTTTAATAAGAACAACTACACAGTGGTTAACAAGGATGATCAGTCCATAGTCTTCAAGGGAAAACGAAGAAACAATGTATACAAGATAAAATTCTCAGAACTGACTGATCAGAAGGTAATGTGCCTTCTGTCAATGGGTGATAAGAAGTGGATGTGGCATAGACGTTTGGGACATGCAAACTGGAGATTAATCTCTAAAATTAGCAAGTTACAACTTGTCAAAGGCCTACCAAACATTGACTATCACTCAGATGCTCTTTGCGGAGCATGTCAGAAAGGGAAAATTGTCAAGAGTCCCTTCAAGTCGAAAGAAATTGTTTCAACTTCCAGACCCTTGGAGTTACTTCATATTGACTTATTTGGACCAGTTAACACTGCATCCTTATATGGAAGTAAATATGGACTAGTTATTGTTGATGACTACAGCAGATGGTGTTGGGTTAAATTTCTGAAAACTAAAGATGATTTATATTCTGTGTTTAGTAAATTCTGCATCCAAATTCAATCAGAGAAGGAAATGAAAATCTTGAAAGTCAGAAGTGATCATGGAGGAGATTTTGAAAATGAACCGTTTGAGGTTTTCTGTGAAAAACATGGAATTATTCATGAATTCTCTGCACCTAGAACTCCACAACAAAATGGAGTTGTAGAGAGAAAGAACAAAACCTTACAAGAGATGGCTAGAACCATGATCCATGAGAACAATCTGGCTAAGCATTGTTTGGCAGAAGCAGTAAACACAGCTTGTTATGTTCAGAACACAATCTATATTAGACCTCTGTTGAACAAAACAGCTTATGAACTCTTTAAAGGAAGAAAACCCAACATATCTTATTTTCATCAGTTCGGATGTACATGTTATGTCCTGAACAACAAAGTCTACCTAAAGAAATTCGATGCCAAAGCTCAAAAGGGAATCTTTTTAGGTTACTCTGAACGCTCTAAGGCATACAGGCTGTATAATTCAGAAACACAATGTGTGGAAGAATCTATGCATGTAAGATTCGATGACAAAGAGCCTGGAAGTGAAACTCCAGTGCAAGATGAAAGTCATGAAGAATCTCAAGATTCTGATGATAACTCAGAATCTGAAGATACTTCAGAAGCTGGAACAACCCCTGAAGTTCCTAATGAAGAAGCTTCTGATGAAGCTCAAGATGGTTCTCTGCAAGCTAGTCAATCCAAACAATCTTTCAAATACAAGTCTTCACATCCAGAAGATCAGATAATTGGCAATAAAGAAAGTCCTATGAGAACAAGATCGCATTTCAGACAAGAAGAGTCTGCTTTAGGATTATTATCTGTTATTGAACCAACTTCTGTTGAAGAAGCTCTTGGAGATGAAGGATGGATTCTAGCAATGCAAGAAGAACTGAATCAATTCAAAAGGAATGAAGTATGGGATCTAGTAGCTAAGACTAATCACAAGAACATCATTGGAACCAAGTGGGTGTTCAGAAATAAGCTTAGTGAACAAGGAGAAGTAATCAGAAACAAGGCCAGACTTGTTGCACAGGGCTTCAGTCAGCAAGAAGGCATTGATTACACAGAAACTTTTGCTCCAGTTGCAAGATTGGAAGCAATCAGGTTACTTTTTTCCTATGCAGTTAATCACAACATAACTTTGTATCAAATGGACGTTAAGAGTGCATTTCTTAATGGTGTCATTTCTGAAGAAGTATATGTCAAAAAACCTCCTGGCTTTGAAGATTTAAAGCATCCAGAGCATGTTTATAAATTAAAGAAATCACTCTATGGCTTGAAACAAGCTCCCAGAGCTTGGTATGAAAGACTGAGTAATTTCTTGATTCAAAACAACTTTGAACGAGGACAAGTTGACACTACTCTATTCAGAAAGACTCTGAAGAAAGACATTCTTGTAGTTCAGATTTATGTTGATGATATTATTTTTGGTTCTACAAATAGTTCACTTTGCAAAGAGTTTTCAAAAGTAATGCAGGATGAATTTGAAATGAGCATGATGGGAGAATTGAAGTTCTTTCTTGGAATTCAAATCAACCAATGCAAAGATGGAGTCTACGTTCATCAGTCCAAGTATACGAAAGAGCTTCTGAAGAAGTTCAATCTTGAGGACTGCAAAGAAATGAATACTCCAATGCATCCAACCTGCACTCTGAGCAAAGAAGATCAAGGAACCAAAGTTGACCAGAAGCTGTATAGAGGTATGATTGGTTCTTTGTTATACCTAACTGCATCCAGACCAGATATTTTGTACAGTGTATGTTTGTGTGCAAGGTTTCAATCAGATCCTAGAGAGTCTCACTTAACTGCTGTTAAGAGAATCTTTAGATATCTGAAAGGAACTACTAATCTTGGACTTCTTTACAAGAAATCCTCTGACTACAAGCTGGTTGGATTCTGTGATGCTGATTATGCTGGAGACAGGATTGAAAGAAAATCTACCAGTGGCCATTGTCAATTCTTGGGAGAGAATCTGATATCATGGGCTAGCAAGAGGCAAGCAACCATTGCTCTGTCTACAGCAGAAGCAGAATACATCTCAGCTGCTAGTTGTTGTACACAGCTACTCTGGATGAAACATCAGCTTGAGGACTATCAAATAACTGAAAACCATATCCCAATTTATTGTGATAATACAGCAGTTATATGTTTGTCTAAAAATCCAATTCTGCATTCAAGAGCAAAGCATATTGAGATTAAACATCATTTTATAAGAGACTATGTTCAAAAAGGAATTTTAGATATCCAATTCATTGATACTGATCATCAATGGGCTGATATATTTACTAAACCCTTATCTGTTGAAAGATTTGATTTCATAAAGAAAAATTTGAACATGTGCTATGTCTCTGGGTAATATGCGCCTCTGAAAACAGAATTCAGACTCTGAAAATATTCAGAAGCTATCTGGGAATCAGACTCTCTTTTGGAGATTCTGATGAAAGCTTCTGGTAAAATATTCAGACTCTGGTAAGGAATCTTTAGACTCTCAGAAGCTCGTATTAGTGGAAGCGTGACTGTTAAGTTCAGTAACACCTGCCCCACTATGGTGACAGTTACTTTACAGTTTCTCAGACGTGGCCTGTCTGTATTGGGTAAGAACTCAAAGGGCAATGATTTCATTATGTTAAACAAGTTACCTTCGCTTTGTCCCAATACGTTTACGGCTGCATGCTATATGTATTTATTGTTTGTGTTTGTTTGTCCCCTACTCTTTCCAAACAGTTATCAAACATTTTCTCTATAAATACATTGCAAAACCTTTTCTTTTCACTCTTTGATTTTCTCTCTGAACAAATTTCTTGTTTTTCAATACTTTGCAAAACCTTTTCTTTTGTTCTCAAATCAAACTCTTAGAAAACCCTAATGACAAGTGATCTCATCTAATCTGGTGTTATAATCAAGTCCGGAGGATCCTATGTTATCAAACCCAGAACAATGAACATCATCAAGGAGACTCTGGAAATTCAAGTTGAATCTCCAGTAGATTTTGGTTCACTCAGTCGTCATGGAGTTGACGTTGCACCTCATTTCTTATCAAAGGGAATGATGAGATACTTTGGTATGTTGAATGGACCAACATATCAGGAGCTTGTTAGAGATTTTTGGGTTAGGTCAGAAGTCTACGACAAAGCTGAAGCTACTTTGGAAGAAACAGTAGCAATCTCAAACAACCCCAGTCTTGCTGGCAAAAACAGAGACCAAATGGGTTTAAGACCGTACAATGGTCTTGAAATAAGGTCTGCTATGATGGGAATTCCTATAGTTATCACTGAAGAGGTGGTAGCCAGGGCTTGTCAGATGGAGAGCGCTGGTAAATTTCAGTGGAATGTCAACAAGAAGAGTGAATGGGCTGTTGTCTGCAACAAGTTGTTATTTGAAGGGAGACCCTCAAATAAATTGGTGGATATGCATCCTGAGCATAGGGTGCTTCAGAAGATTATACTGGACAGTATGCTTCAGAAAGGAGGAGGAACAGATACATTATCTGTGGATCTCAAAGTTCTTCTTTATTTTCTTATCAACAAAATAAAGATCAACTTCCCCAGATATGTGATGCACCACATGTGTTGGGCCATCAAGAAGAGTCAATCAGAAACCAGGAGGCAAGTTCCTTTTGGAAGATTAATATCTGAGATTCTGTATCAAGGAGGTCTTTTGAAGGTCTTATCAGAATCTGGTGTGGTATCAGATATTCATCTAGGAACTGTGACCGGTAGCATCATCAATGGCAAGACTCTACAGTACATGAAGAATGTCAAGAGATTCAATCCCTCTAAGCATGATATGAGAGAATCCTATGTACAATCTGATTTGATGATGGACTTCCCTCCCATATCCAAAGAAGATAATCCTGAAGTTCTTGCTAGATTTGTGGTGGATTACTTCAAGGAGACTGGTAGAATAATCAACTATTCTGCTATTCCTGAGACTGCTGGAGGAGGCCCTCTTAAGGTCAAAGGAAAAAGGACCAAGGAAGTGGTTCTCAAGTAAGAGGAAGAGAACTAGGAGCCTCTCAAGAAAAAGATCAAATCTTCTGCTCTTCCTGGAGTTTCAATTGGTTCTCCTTCTGCATCTTCTGCACTTCGTGAAATTAAGGATGGGAAGAAGGCTAAGAAAGATGAGAAGAAGGCTAAGAAAGCTGAGAAGAAAGCAATAATAGGCAAAGCTGACAGAGACTATGACAAGTTAGCTCAAGATATTGCTGATTTCATTGATGCTGACTCTGGAGGTGAAGAGAGTCAGATCAAGAAGAGAAAGGTGGATGTGATTCCTGTGGCTAAGGATGTAGCACAGAAGATAGGTACTTATGTATCTATGATTGAGGATGAACACACTGCTGGCAAGGTTATGGCAGCAGATTTGATTGCTGAAGAGTTGAAGGAAGAGACTGTCAAGGAAGCTGCTAAGTTGCTTGCTTCTGATCATTTTGCCTCTCCAGAAGCTGGCATTGGCACCTCTGGCAACGTGGCATATAGCTCATCTTCTTCTTTGAATCATGAGTCAGAATCAGATTCAGAATCTGACAACAAACCCTTGAGCCAAATTCTTCCATCTCTCAAAAATTCATCTCCCTCACCAATCAAACCCATATCATCCCATAATCCGCTTGACCAGGCAGTAGTTGATTATGTTGATTCAACTATGGACAGAGTAATTCAAGACACAATCACAGTGTCTATGAATCTTCCTGCTGACCATCCTGCTCAACCTTCATTTCTCAAACCACTTCAAGTAATTCAACCTTCTGAAAAGCCTGAAGCAACCATTCAATCCAAACAGCCATCCCCCCGAACTGAAATCATTTGTGTGGACTCTCCAGACACTCTAGATTCTCTTGAAAAACATCTAGGGGGAGAACTACCAAAAACCCCTGCAAAATCCAAAACAACAAAAGCTACTTCATCCGTTTCCAAACCAGACCCTGTACCTAAACCTACAAAGAATCTGACCTTAGCTTCTGTTGAACCTTCAGAACCTGTTGTTGAACCAGCTTCTGAAAATCTAGAACAAGCCTCTGATATTGTATCAGGAACTGTAACAGCATGTAAAGCTAAGACCAGAAGAGTTTCTCAACCACTTTGTGATCCTATAACCTTTTTCTCTTTTGAAACTTTTCTAGCTTTGAGAGCTTCTCTACCCTCAACCTCTGAACCTCAAACTGACTTATTTGATTCAAATGAGATTGATGAGTTTTATGCTTCTTCATGCAATAAGCTCAAAGAAGTCATTGAGCAAAGGCATATACCAATACTCAATGTGAGCTATGAGGACAAGTTCTCTACAATGAAGACTGAGTTTTTGGATTTTATCACCAAAATTCAAAAAGCTGCTGCCAGGGAACAAGCTCTTATTACTGCCAAGCATGTTGAAGAAGTAAAGTGGGCTGAGAAGGTTGTAGCTCTGGAAAATGCTCCTATTCTGAGGATAAGAGATACACCCTTCTTTGATGAGGATTAGTATATTCCTAGAGAATCAGTGGTTTACAATTCTTTGAAGATGAAGTTGTATAGAATTCAAGAAGAAGCTAGACTGGAAAGAGAAGCACATTTGCAAAGAACTGAGGCTCTGGAAGAGATGGTAAAGAAACAGCAAGAGGATCTCCAGAAACTGATGGATCATCTTGCCAAACAAAACCAACCTTAGTTTAATTTCGTTTTGTTTATTTTTTTTTTGTAATTTTTTTTTCTGAACTTGTTTTTACTTACAATTTATTCAAGTTGTTTTTTGATTCTACTTTGCATTCTATTTCTTTTATGCTCCGAATCTTCTACGTTTTCCCTCTGAATCTCTTTCTTCTTTAAAACATGTTATGAACTTTTTTTGTTAATACACCCTTACCTTAAGTCATTTAAAAAAGGGGGAGGAACCATGTTCTGAACTTTTTTTGTTGATGACAAAAGGGGGAGAAGGGAAAGTATTTATGTCAGGGAGGAGAGAAAGCTTTCTTTAATTACATTGCATGTATATGTTAAAGGGAAATCTGCGAAAGGTGCTTAGTTAGACTCTGAGCCCTGTTTAAGAATCAATTTACTAAATATTCTGAGTATGAATTTGATTGCTTTTGAAAAACAATTTAATTAACCTGGATAGAACTCAAGATGAGCTTACAAACCTCAACTTAAGAACTATCAGACTCAGGGGGAGTCAGAGCTTACAAACCTCAGAACCCTTTAAGTCAACTTGTTAATTAGATTAACAACAATTGACCTTTTAAATACTAATGTTTGTCATCATCAAAAAGGGGGAGATTGTTGGAACAAAGGTGTTCAGCAATACCACGTTTTGAGTTTTGATGATAACAAGGTATTAAAAAGTTGTCAATTGGATATTGCTAATATTTGTTTAAGTATGCAGGATATCAATTAAGATTTGTATCTTAGAAAGCATTATGTTTGAACAATGTTAAAGAGCAATAAATCCAGAGAAGCTTGTTGCTTGTGATTCGGTTTCGAAGAGAGTCTGAAGACTGTGCTGAAGAGAGTCTGAAGACTGTATCGAAGAGAGTCTGAAGACTGTACCAAAGAGAGTCTGAAGACTGTATCAGAGTCTGAAGACCATCAGAATCTGAGAACCAAGAGAGTCTGAAGATTATCAGAAGCATAGTGCTAAAGTGAGTCTGAAGCCACAAATTTGATGATCTGCTAACAGTGATCTCTACTGCATTGCTATGCACAAAGAAACTCTAATGGAGTAACGGCTAGCTTCTAAGTCAACTTGAGCGTGGGAAGCACAAAGACAAAGATTGCAGGCCAGTACAGAGTACGTTGTACGAACTCTGTTTCCACTACTCCACTACCACGTACAGTTTGGCAACTGTGTCTACCGGTATTAATCCTCAAAGGGAATGGAATTCAAATGATGTTATTGAAGGACTATTACCAAATCAAGCAACAGATCAACAGTCATTGATCAAGCTTCAGAAATCATCCTGATGCGCTGGATGACTCAACGTCTCTTTCCTACGCCTATATAAAGGATAGAAAACTTGAAGAAGTGTTGGACTCTACAACTTAGAAAAACTGCATTGCGCTGCTTTCGTATTCAACCGAGTCTTAACAAAAGCACATCATTAACTTAGATTCTTACAAACATAGTATTCTAGAATCTCTAAGTTTCACAGAAAAACAGAGTATGTCTTTTGTGTAAAACAGAGTCTGTCTTTGTTGTAATTGAAACACATTTTGATTGTTATCAAGTGTTTCAACTGTATTCAATTTTCTGTAATTGTGTAAAAGTCTCTTGCTTTTGTGCTTGAGCAAAGGAAGTCTCTTGGCTGCGTCCTTGAGCAAAGGAAGTCTCTTGGCTGCGTCCTTGAGCATAGGAAGTCTCTTAGTTGTGTCTTTGAGCAAGGAAGTCTCTCGCCTGTGTGCTTGAGCAAGGAAGTCTCATACTGTGTGTTTGAGCAACTTGTAATTTGATATTACATTTTAGTGAACTCTCCTTGGAAGTACAAGGGGGACAAGACTACTTCCGGTTTGTGGAAGGAACCTGTATAATTGCTTGTGTTCTCTCTTCTCTCTTTATCTCTTGATTATTCCGCTGCAATCAGAACCTAATCTCCTATCAGACTCTGATCTCATTCAGACTCTGAGTTTAAAGGAATTAGATTCTCACTCTTCAAGAGTTGCGAAAAGAAAACACAATTCAACCCCCCCCCTTCTTGTGTTTTTCTCACCTTCATCTTTTTCCTTGGTTATAGCTTTCTCAGCTCTCTTAACTTCTTCCACATGCTTGGCAGTAACAAATGCTTGTTCCTTGGCAGCAACCTTCTGAATTTTAGTGATAAAATCCAAAAATCCAGTCTTCAATGTAGAGAACTTGTCCTCATAGCTTACATTGAGGATAGGCACAAACCTTTGCTCAATAATGTCTTTGAGCTTAGAGTTTGATGAAGCATAGAACTCATCTATCCTGTTTGAATCAAATAGGTCGTGAGGTTCAGAAGTTGAGGGTTGAGAGGCTCTTAAAGCTAGAAATGTTTCAAAATTTGGTACAACTGTTATAGGATCACAAAGAGGTTCACGAACTGTTTTAGATACAGGTTCTGCTATGCATTCTGTTACAGGTTCTGATAGGATATCAGAAGCTTGTTCTAGAATTTCAGAAACTGGTTCTTCAACAGGTTATGAGGGTTCAACAGAAGCTAAGGTGAGAATTTCTGTAGGTTTAGGTACAGGGTCTGGTTTGGAAACAGATTATGTAGCTTTTGTTGATTTGGATTTTGAAGGGGTTTTTGGTAGTTCTCCTCCTAGATGTTTCTCAAGAGAATCTAGGGTGTCTGGAGAGTCTACACAAATAGTCTCAGGTTGGGGGGATGGTTGTTTTGATTGAATGGTTACTTCAGGCTTTTCAGAAGGTTGAATTGCCTGAAGTGGTTTGAGAAATGATGGTTGAGTAGGGTGGTCAGCAGGTAAGTTCATAGACACTATGATGGTGTCTTGAACAACTTTGTCCATAGTTGAATCAACATATTCAACTATTTTGGGGTCCAATGGGTTATGGGATGATAGGGGTTTGATTGGTGAGGGGGATGAATTTCTGAGGGAGGGAAGAATTTGGCTCAAGGGTTTGTTGTCTGATTCTGAATCAGATTCTGACTCTTGATTCGTGGAGGAAGATGAGTTTAATGCTACATTACCAGAGGTGCCTATACCAGCTTCTGGAGAAACATGATGATCAGACACAGTAGCTTCTGATAAATCAGCTTCTGCAGTAGCTATTGGATTCATCTGTTTCAGAGCAGATGCAAGCAACTTAGCAGCTTCTTTAACAGTTTCCTCCTTTAGTTCTTCAGCAACCACTTCTGCCGCCATTGCCTTGCCAGCAGCATGTTCATCCTTAATCATAGATACAGAAGTACCTATCTGAAGGTGAGAAAAACACAAGAAGGGGGGGGGGGTTGAATTGTGTTTACTTTTCGCAACTCTTGAAGAGTTAGAATCTAATTCCTTTAAACTCAGAGTCTGAATGAGATCAGAGTCTGATAGGAGATTAGGTTCTGATTGCAGCGGAATAATCAAGAGATAAAGAGAGAAGAGAGAACACAAGCAATTATACAGGTTCCTTCCACAAACCGGAAGTAGTCTTGTCCCCCTTGTACTTCCAAGGAGAGTTCACTAAAATGTAATATCAAATTACAAGTTGCTCAAACACACAGTATGAGACTTCCTTGCTCAAGCACACAGGCGAGAGACTTCCTTGCTCAAAGACACAACTAAGAGACTTCCTTTGCTCAAGGACGCAGCCAAGAGACTTTTACACAATTTACAGAAAATTGAATACAGTTGAAACACTTGATAACAATCAAAATGTGTTTCAATTACAACAAAGATAGACTCTGTTTTGCACAAAAGACAGACTCTGTTTTTCTGGGAAACTTAGAGATTCTAGAATACTCAGTTTGTAAGAATCTAAGTTAATGATGTGCTTTTGTTAAGACTCAGTTGATTACGAAAGCAGCGCAATGCAGTTTTTCTAAGTTGTAGAGTCCAACACTTCTTCAAGTCTTCTATCCTTTATATAGGCGTATGAAAGAGACGTTGAGTCATCCAGCGCATCAGGATGATTTCTGAAGCTTGATCAATGACTGTTGATCTGTTGCTTGATTTGGTAATAGTCCTTCAATAACATCATTTGAATTCCATTCCCTTTGAGGATTAATACCGGTAGACACAGTTGCCAAACTGTACGTGGTAGTGGAGTAGTGGAAACAGAGTTCGTACAACGTACTCTGTACTGGCCTGCAATCTTTGTCTTTGTGCTTCCCACGCTCAAGTTGACTTAGAAGCTAGCCGTTACTCCATTAGAGTTTCTTTGTGCATAGCAATGCAGTAGAGATCACTGTTAGCAGATCATCAAATTTGTGACTTCAGACTCACTGTAGCACTAAGCTTCTGATAATCTTCAGACTCTCTTGGTTCTCAGATTCTGATGGTCTTCAGACTCTCTTCGATACAGTCTTCAGACTCTCTTCGATACAGTCTTCAGACTCTCTTCAGCACAATCTTCAGACTCTCTTAGAAACAGAATCACAAGCAACAAGCTTCTCTGGATTTATTGCTCTTTAACATTGTTCAAACAGAATACTTTCTAAGATACAAATCTTAATTGATATCCTGCATACTTAAACAAAATATTAGCAATATCCAATTGATAACTTTTTAATACCTTGTTATCATCAAAACTCAAAACGTGGTATTGCTGAACACCTTTGTTCCAACAATCTCCACCTTTTTGATGATGACAAACATTAGTATTTAAAAGGTCAATTGTTGTTAATCTAATTAACAAGTTGACTTAAAGGGTTCTGAGGTTTGTAAGCTCAGAGTCTGAGGTTTGTAAGCTCTGACTCCCCCTGAGTCTGATAGTTCTTAAGTTGAGGTTTGTAAGCTCATCTTGAGTTCTATCCAGGTTAATTAAATTGTTTTTCAAAAGCAATCAAATTCATACTCAGAATATTTAGTAAATTGATTCTTAAACAGGGCTTAGAGTCTAACTAAGCACCTTTCGCAGATTTACCTTTAACATATACATGCAATGTAATTAAAGAAAGCTTTCTCTCCTCCCTGACATAAATACTTTCCCTTTTTAAATGACTTAAGGTAAGGGTGTAAACATGTTTTAAAGAAGAAAGAGATTCAGAGGGAAAACATAGAAGATTCGGAGCATAAAAGAAATAGAATGCAAAGTAGAATAAAAAAAAAAAAACTTGAATAAATTGTAAGTAAAAACAAGTTCAGAAAAAAATTACAAAAAAAAATAAACAAAACGAAATTAAACTAAGGTTGGTTTTGTTTGGCAAGATGATCCATCAGTTTCTGGAGATCCTCTTGCTGTTTCTTTACCATCTCTTCCAGAGCCTCAGTTCTTTGCAAATGTGCTTCTCTTTCCAGTCTAGCTTCTTCTTGAATTCTATACAACTTCCTCTTCAAAGAATTGTAAGCCACTGATTCTCTAGGAATATACTGATCCTCATCAAAGAAGGGTGTATCTCTTATCCTCAGAATAGGAGCATTTTCCAGAACAGCAACTTTCTCAGCCCGCTTTACTTCTTCAACATGCTTGGCAGTAATAAGAGCTTGTTCCCTGGCAGCAGCTTTTTGAATTTTGGTGATAAAATCCAAAAACTCAGTCTTCACTGTAGAGAACTTGTCCTCATAGCTCACATTGAGTATTGGTATATGCCTTTGCTCAATGACTTCTTTGAGCTTATTGCATGAAGAAGCATAAAACTCATCAATCTCATTTGAATCAAATAAGTCAGTTTGAGGTTCAGAGGTTGAGGGTAGAGAAGCTCTCAAAGCTAGAAAAGTTTCAAAAGAGAAAAAGGTTATAGGATCACAAAGTGGTTGAGAAACTCTTCTGGTCTTAGCTTTACATGCTGTTACAGTTCCTGATACAATATTAGAGGCTTGTTCTAGATTTTCAGAAGCTGGTTTAACAACAGGTTTTGAAGGTTCAACAGAAGCTAAGGTCAGATTCTCTGTAGGTTTAGGTACAGGGTCTGGTTTGGAAACGGATGAAGTAGCTTTTGTTGTTTTGGATTTTGCAGGGGTTTTTGGTAGTTCTCCCCCTAGATGTTTTTCAAGAGAATCTAGAGTGTCTGGAGAGTCTACACAAATGGTTTCAGTTTGGGTGGATGGCTGTTTGGATTGAATGGTTACTTCAGGCTTTTCAGAAGGTTGAATTACCTGAAGTGGTTTGAGAAATGAAGGTTGAGCAGGATGGTCAGCAGGAAGATTCATAGACACTGTGATTGTGTCTTGAATCACTCTGTTCATAGTTGAATCAACATAATCAACTACTGCCTGGTCAAGCGGGTTATGGGATGATATGAGTTTGATTGGTTAGGGAGATGAATTTTTGAGAGATGGAAGAATTTGGCTCAAGGGTTTGTTGTCAGATTCTGAATCTGATTCTGACTCATGATTCAAAGAAGAAGATGAGCTATATGCCACGTTGCCAGAGGTGCCAATGCCAGCTTCTAGAGAGGCAAAATGATCAGACATAGTAGTTTCTGATAACTCAGCTTCTGCAGGTTCTGAAGAACTCTTTTGTTTAAGAGCAGAAGCAAGCAACTTAGCAGCTTCCTTGACAGTCTCTTCCTTCAACTCTTCAGCAATCAAATCTGCTGCCATAACCTTGCCAGCAGTGTGTTCATTCTCAATCATAGATATAGAAGTACCTATCTTCTGTGCTACATCCTTAGCCACAGGAATCACATCCACCTTTCTCTTCTTGATCTGACTCTCTTCACCTCCAGAGTCAGCATCAATGAAATGAGCAATATCTTGAGCTAACTTGTCATAGTCTCTGTCAGCTTTGCCTATTATTGCTTTCTTCTCAGCTTTCTTAGCCTTCTTCTCATCTTTCTTAGCCTTCTTTCCATCCTTAATTTCACGAAGTGCAGAAGATGCAGAAGGAGAACCAATTGAAACTCCAGGAAGAGCAGAAGATTTGATCTTTTTCTTTAGAGGCTCCTGCTTCTCTTCCTCTTCCTTGAGAACCACTTCCTTGGTCCTTTTTCCTTTGACCTTAAGAGGGCCTCCTCCAGCAGTCTCAGGAATAGCAGAATAGTTGATTATTCTACCAGTCTCCTTGAAGTAATCCATCACAAATCTAGCAAGAACATCAGGATTATCTTCTTTGGATATGGGAGGGAAGTCCATCATCAAATCAGATTGTACATAGGATTCTCTCATATCATGCTTAGAGGGATTGAATCTCTTGACATTCTTCATGTACTGTAGAGTCTTGCCATTGATGATTCTACCGGTCACAGTTCCTAGATGAATATCTGATACCACACCAGATTCTGATAAGACCTTCAAGAGGCCTCCTTGATACAGAATCTCAGATATTAATCTTCCAAAAGGAACTTGCCTCCTGGTTTCTGATTGACTCTTCTTGATGGCCCAACACATGTGGTGCATCACATATCTGGGAAAGTTGATCTTTATTTTGTTGATAAGAAAATAAAGAAGAACTTTGTGATCCACAGATAATGTATCTGTTCCTCCTCCTTTCTGAAGCATACTGTCCAGTATAATCTTCAGAAGCACCCTATGGTCAGGATGCATATCCACCAATTTATTTGAGGGTCTCCCTTCAAATAACAACTTGTTGCAGACTACAGCCCATTCACTCTTCTTGTTGACATTCCACTGAAATTTACCAGCGCTCTCCATCTGACAAGCCCTGGCTACCACCTCTTCAGTGATAACTATTGGAATTCCCATCACAGCAGACCTTATTTCAAGGCCATTGTACGGTTTTAAACCCATTTGGTCTCTATTTTTGCCAGCAAGACTGGGGTTGTTTGAGATTGCTACTGTTTCTTCCAAAGTAGCTTCAGCTTTGTCGTAGACTTCTGACCTAACCCAAAAATCTCTAACAAGCTCCTGATATGTTGGTCCATTCAACATACCAAAGTATCTCATCATTCCTTGTGATAAGAAATGAGGTGCAACGTCAACTCCATGACGACTGAGTGAACCAAAATCTAATGGAGATTCAACTTGAATTTCCAGAGTCTCCTTGATGATGTTCATTGTTCTGGGTTTGATAACATAGGATCCTCCGGACTTGATTATAACACCAGATTGGATGAGATCACTTGCCATTAGGGTTTTCTAAGAGTTTGATTTGAGAACAAAAGAAAAGGTTTTGCAAAGTATTGAAAAACAAGAAATTTGTTCAGAGAGAAAATCAAAGAGTGAAAAGAGAAGTGAGTTGCGTGTTATGTATTTATAGAGAAAATGTTTGATAACTGTTTGGAAAGAGTAGGGGACAAACAAACACACACAATAAATACATATAGCATGCAGCCGTAAACGTGTTGGGACAAAGCGAAGGTAACTTGTTTAACATAATGAAATCATTGCCCTTTGAGTTCTTACCCAATACAGACAGGCCACGTCTGAGAAACTGTAAAGTAACTGTCACCATAGTGGGGCAGGTGTTACTGAACTTAACAGTCACGCTTCCACTAATACGAGCTTCTGAGAGTCTAAAGATTCCTCACCAGAGTCTGAATATTTTACCAGAAGCTTTCATCAGAGTCTCCAAAAGAGAGTCTGATTCCCAGATAGCTTCTGAATATTTTCAGAGTCTGAATTCTGTTTTCAGAGGCGCATATTACCCAGAGACATAGCACATGTTCAAATTTTTCTTTATGAAATCAAATCTTTCAACAGATAAGGGTTTAGTAAATATATCAGCCCATTGATGATCAGTATCAATGAATTGGATATCTAAAATTCCTTTTTGAACATAGTCTCTTATAAAATGATGTTTAATCTCAATATGCTTTGCTCTTGAATGCATGATTGGATTTTTAGACATACATATAGCTGCTGTATTATCACAGTAAATTGGGATATGGTTTTCAGTTATTCGATAGTCCTCAAGCTGATGTTTCATCCAGAGTAGCTGTGTACAACAACTAGCAGCTGAGATGTATTCTGCTTCTGCTGTAGACAGAGCAATGGTTGCTTGCCTCTTGCTAGCCCAGGATATCAGATTCTCTCCCAAGAATTGACAATTGCCACTGGTAGATTTTCTTTCAATCCTGTCTCCAGCATAATCAGCATCACAAAATCCAACTAGCTTGTAGTCAGAGGATTTCTTGTAAAGAAGTCCAAGATTAGTATTTCCTTTCAGATATCTAAAGATTCTCTTAACAGCAGTTAAGTGAGACTCTCTAGGATCTGATTGAAACCTTGCACACAAACATACACTGTACAAAATATCTGGTCTGGATGCAGTTAGGTATAACAAAGAACCAATCATACCTCTATACAGCTTCTGGTTAACTTTGGTTCCTTGATCTTCTTTGCTCAGAGTGCAGGTTGGATGCATTGGAGTATTCATTTCTTTGCAGTCCTCAAGATTGAACTTCTTCAAAAGCTCTTTCTTATACTTGGACTGGTGAACGTAGACTCCATCTTTGCATTGGTTGATTTGAATTCCGAGAAAGAACTTCAATTCTCCCATCATGCTCATTTCAAATTCATCCTGCATTACTTTTGAAAACTCTTTGCAAAGTGAACTATTTGTAGAACCAAAGATCATATCATCAACATAAATCTGAACTACAAGAATGTCTTTCTTCAGAGTCTTTCTGAATAGAGTAGTGTCAACTTGTCCTCGTTCAAAGTTGTTTTGAATCAAGAAATTACTCAGTCTTTCATACCAAGCTCTGGGAGCTTGTTTCAAGCCATAGAGTGATTTCTTTAATTTATAAACATGCTCTGGATGCTTTAAATCTTCAAAGCCAGGAGGTTGTTTGACATATACTTCTTCAGAAATGACACCATTAAGAAATGCACTCTTAACGTCCATTTGATACAAAGTTATGTTGTGATTAACTGCATAGGAAAGAAGTAACCTGATTGCTTCCAATCTTGCAACTGGAGCAAAAGTTTCTGTGTAATCAATGCCTTCTTGCTGACTGAAGCCCTGTGCAACAAGTCTGGCCTTGTTTCTGATTACTTCTCCTTGTTCACTAAGCTTATTTCTAAACACCCACTTGGTTCCAATGATGTTCTTGTGTTCAGGCTTAGATACTAGATCCCATACTTCATTCCTTTTGAATTGATTCAGTTCATCTTGCATTGCCAGAATCCATCCTTCATCTCCAAGTGCTTCTTCAATAGAGGTTGGTTCAATAACAGATAGTAATCCCAAAACAGACTCTTCTTGTCTGAAATGCGATCTAGTTCTTCTGGGACTTTCTTTATTGCCAATAATCTGATCCTCTGGATGCGAAGACTTGTATTTGAAAGATTGTTTGGATTGACTAGCTTGCTGAGAACCATCTTGAGCTTCTTCAGAAGCTTCTTCATTAGGAATTTCAGGAGATGCTCCAGCTTCTGAAGTATCTTCAGATTCTGGAATCTGATCAGATTCTGAGTTATCATCAGAATCTTGAGATCCTGCATAACTTTCATCTTGCTCTGGAACATCACTTCCAAGCACTTTGTCATCGAATCTGACATGCACAGATTCTTCAACACATTGTGTTTCTGAATTATACAGTCTGTATGCCTTAGAGCGTTCAGAGTAACCTAAGAAGATTCCCTTTTGAGCTTTGGCATCAAATTTCTTTAGATATACTTTATTGTTCAGGACATAACAAGTACATCCGAACTGATGAAAATAAGATATGTTAGGTTTCCTTCCTTTAAAGAGTTCATAAGCTGTTTTGTTCAACAGAGGTCTAATATAGATTCTGTTCTGAACATAACAAGTTGTGTTTACTGCTTCTGCCCAAAAATGCTTAGCCAGATTGTTCTCATGGATCATTGTTCTAGCCATTTCTTGTAAGGTTCTGTTCTTTCTCTCTACAACTCCATTTTGTTGTGGAGTTCTAGGTGCAGAGAATTCATGAATAATTCCATGTTTTTCTCAGAAAACCTCAAAAGGCTCATTTTCAAATTCTCCTCCATGATCACTTCTGACTTTCAAGATTTTCAACTCCTTTTCAGATTGAATTTGGATGCAGAATTTACTAAACACAGAATATGAATCATCTTTAGTTTTCAGAAACTTAACCCAACTCCATCTGCTGTAGTCATCAACAATGACTAGTCCATATTTACTTCCATATAAGGATGCAGTGCTAACTGGTCCAAATAAATCAATATGAAGTAACTCCAAGGGTCTGGAAGTAGAAACAATTTCTTTCGGCTTGAAGGGACTCTTGACAATTTTCCCTTTCTGACATGCTCCGCAAAGAGCATCTGAATGATAGTCAATGTCTGGTAGGCCTTTGACAAGTTGCAACTTGCTAAGCTTAGAGATTAATCTCCAATTAGCATGTTCCAACCGTCTATGCCACAGCCACTTCTTATCACCCATTGACAAAAGGCACACTACCTTCTGATCAGTCAGTTCAGAGAATTTTATCTTGTAGACATTGTTTCTTCTTTTTCCCTTGAAGACTATGGATTGATCATCCTTGTTAACCACAATGCATTTATTCTTATTAAACAATACATCATAACCACTGTCGCATAATTGACTTATGCTCAGTAGGTTATGTCTAAGTCCATCAACGAACCACACATTACTGATTGAGATAAGAGAGTTACCAATGGTTCCAGTACCAATGATTTTGCCAGTCTGGTTTCCTCCAAATCCCACAGCTCCTCCCTCTTTCATGGTTAGGGTTAGGAACATTGACTTTTCTCCCGTCATGTGACGCGAGCAACCACTGTCCAGGTACCAAGCCTTCTGCTTTTCTAGTCATTTTAGACATACCTGCAGCATCAATAATTTCAGACTTAGGTACCCATATTCTCATGCATCATCTTGGATTAGTCCTTGAACCAAAGAACTCCTTTCGTAAGTTGCGTCTTGAAGTCATTGGTTGTGTTTTCTCCCATACCTTGGGTTTAGAACCATTTGGTTTAGGTTTCAAATTGCCTTTCACAGTTTCTCCCCTTTGAAACTTAGGCTTTTGTTTTTCAGACTCTGGCTTTTTCAGAGTCCGTTTATCAGACTCTGAATGTTTTAGAGTCTGAATCATTGAAGCTTTAGGTTCAAAGTTTTTCAGAACTTTTAACTTTACATTTTAAGATTTTGACTTAGTCAGAACCTTATAACTAGAAGTTGTAGGTTCTGAATGAGTCACTGTGTTGACTTCATCAGACTCACTCACAAAGTGATTTTTCAATGCTTCTCTGGCTCCATCAAGACCAGGTTTAAGAGTCACTTCATTCGAGCTTCCTCCAATGAATCCAAGACCCTGTCCTCTGTTCTGATACGTGCTATAGATCATGGATGCAACCCTTGATCTGTCAATTCCAGTAGCAATAAATTCTTGCAAAGCAACATCTTGCTCACTCAAGTATTTACAGCTACACTTCTTGATCAATAAAGTGTCATTTTCTTCTTTTAAACTTTCTAACTCCAACAGAGTTGAATTATGTCTTTTTGACAGCTTATCAAGCTGTTGTTTGACTTTCTTTAACTCAGTGGTTTTAGCTTTAAAATGACCAAGAAGTTCTTTGACAGAATCTACTAATTCAGATCTTGTGAGTTCAGAATATACCTCTGTTTCACTTTCAGAGTCTACATCTGATTCTGCCTCAGGTGTTTCTTTAACAGATTCGGTTGTAGCCATTAGTTCAACAGCTACATTGGTTTCACCATCAGCATCATCATCCTCAGACCCTGACTCATTATCAAGATCTTCCCAGGTGGCCATCAGACTTTTCTTGATCTGCTTCTTAAATTTGCTTGACTTGAAGGTTGGCCTTTTTGACTTGGATTTCTCCTTCTGCACCTCTGGACAGTCAGCAATAAAATGTCCAGTCTTCTTGCAGTTGAAGCAACCTTTTTGTTCCTCCTTTTTGAAACCCTTCCCACTGCTCTTGCTTAGAAATCTCTTCTTCTTCTTAGCAAGGTACTGCATTCTGCTTAAAAGCATAGCCATTTCTTTTGCAATATCAGGATCTTACTCTGAGCTTTCAGAAGCTGAAGATTCATTTTCAGACTCTTCAACCTTGAGAGCCTTTGAGGACCTTCCTTTTGATTTTAAAGCAATGGTTTTGGTCTTTCTTGCAGACTCATGTTCATTGAGACTTAACTCATGAACCTTGAGAGAGCTTACAAGATCTTCAACACTTAAAGTGTTTAAATCTTTAGCCTCCTCAATTGCAGTGACCTTTTGTCTCCATCTAGAGGGTAAGCTCCTTAGAATCTTGCTAACATGATCAGAAGCTATATAACTCTTCTTTAGTATCTGAAGACCAGATACTAGAGTTTGAAATCTTGAGTACATCTGCTCAATACTTTCATCCTCTTTCATCTTGAATAGTTCATACTAATGAACTAATAGAAGAGCTTTAGCTTCCCTGACCTTTTTGCTTCCTTCATAGTTAGCACAGAGAGAAGCAAACATGGCTCTAGCAGTAGATTTGTCACTTGTAGAGCAGTGACAAGAGCTCCTTTGATGATATGATGTTTCTTGTAGATTTTCTTTTGAGCAGCAGTGTGAAGTTTACGGTCAATGGCAGCACCTTCGTCATCAAGTTGTAAGTCACCAACACCATCTTCAAGTATGTCCCAGAGTTCTTCATCAAGACCCATGACATAACTGTAGAAGTTGGTTTTCCACCAAGAAAATTCTTCAGGATCACCATTAAACTTAGGAATCTTTCCATAATCAGCCTTCTTACTACTGTTATTGGATCCATAGTCATATGGTATAGCAGCACCAGAAGAAGAAGGTTCACTAGATGACATGTTTTTCTCTGGATCTTTTCTATCACACGATTAAATGTTATGACAACAGAGTCGGAGCTCTGATACCAACTGAAGGTGAGAAAAACACAAGAAGGGGGGGTTGAATTGTGTTAGCTTTTCGCAGCTCTTGAAGAGTGAGAATCTAATTCCTTAATATAAGAGTCTGAAGGAGATCAGAGTCTGATAGGAGATTAGGTTCTGATGCGGCGGAAATAATCAAGAGATAGAGAGAAGAGAGAACATAAGCAATTATACAGGTTCCTTCCACAAACCGGAAGTAGTCCTGTTCCCCTTGTACTTCCAAGGAGAGTTCACTAAAATGTAATATCTATTACAAGTTGCACAAACACACAGTAAGAGACTTCCAATGCTCAAGCACGCAGGCAAGAGACTTCCAATACTCAACGACACAACTAATAGACTTCTTTGCTCAAGGACGCAGCCAAGTGACTTCTTTGCTCAAGCACACAAGCAAGATACTTCTTATACAATTACAGAAAATTGAATAGAGTTGAAACACTTGACAAACAATCAAACGTGTTTCTATTACAACAAAGACAGACTATGTTTTCAAACAAAGACAGACTCTGTTTTTCTGTTTAACTTAGAGATTCTAGAATACTTAGTTTGTAAGAATAATCTAAGTTGATGATGTGTTTTTGTTAAGACTCAGTTGAATACGAAAGCAATACAGCGTAGTTTTTCAATTGTAGAGTCCCCAGCACATTGAGGCGTAGGAAAGAGACGTTGAGTCATCCAGCACATCAGGATGATTTCTGAAGCTTGATCAATGGTTGTTCATCTGTTGCTTGATATGGTAATAGTCCTTCAATTGCATAATTTGAATTCCATTCCCTTTGAAGATTAATACCGGTAGACACAGTTGCCAAACTGTACGAGGTAGTGGAGTAGTGGAAACAAAGTTCATACAACGTACTCTGTACTGGCCTGCATTCTTTGTCGTTGAGCATCCCACGCTCAAGTTGACTTTGAAGCTAGCCGTTACTCCAAATGAGAGTTTCTTTTGCATCGTCATGCCTGTAGAAATCCTTGTTAGCAGATCTTCAGATTTCAGGCTTCAGACTCACTGTAGCTCTTAGCTTCTGATGATCTTCAGACTCTCTTGGTTTTCAGATTCTGATAGTCTTCAGACTTTGATAGTCTTCAGACTCTCTTCGATACAGTCTTCAGACTCTCTTCGATACAGTCTTCAGACTCTCTTTGATACAGTCTTCAGACTCTATTGGTTTTCAGATTCTGATAGTCTTCAGACTCTCTTCGATACAGTCTTCAGACTCTTTTCGATACAGTCTTCAGACTCTCTTCGATACAGAATCACAAGCAACAAGCTTCTCTGGATCTTTGCACTTTAAATTGTTCAAACATAATACTTTCTAAGATATAAATCTTGATTGATATCCTGCATACTTTAAACAAATATTAGCAATATCCAATTGACAACTTTTAATACCTTGTTATCATCAAAACTCAAAACGTGGTATTGTTGAACACCTTTGTTCCAACAGAAATAATTCAAATATGAGGAAGATTTAGGTGGAGATGACCCCTAAATGTGTATAAATTCCATTTAGCCGGAACAACTTTATCTTTTTCCTTAGTTATAAATCATTGCTTCATTCCCAGAAATGTTTCACAATGGAACCATTTGGGATATGGCGGTCTAAAAGCCAATGCCAACTTGCTAGTTGGCAATGAAGGAAATTTGATTTTAAAGTGTAAAGTGAAAAGATATTTGCTGGGGGTAAAAGGAGGAAAATGTATTGAAGGAATTTTATCATAGATTTTATCCTTTAAAGTTTGAGCAGCATAGTTAATTGTCCGGCTAAGATGCAATGGATCATACACAGTTTGAAAATATTTTTGGAAAGCTTGGATTTCCCGAATGTGCGTACCTTTATTCTTCTTGGAATGTTTCTGCACAATGTGAAAAGCATATATCAGTTGAGGTAGTAACGTGGCTGGATTTACTTGATTAGCTTGATGCATATAATATCCTTGCCACCATTTAAAAAATGCTTCAGTGCATGCATAAAAAATGCTACAGTGCATGCCATGTACTTTCTTTTTCCGGCCTTTTGAAATCATGCAAGCATTTATATACAAGTTGGGGTTTTGGTTGAACCAAGCCAAATTGTCTTGCAACTAGATTGGGTTGATAACCATATAGCCCAAAAGGGTCAGAAGACCTGACTCTGCTAATCAAGAAGGCATGAGTCAAATATGCTTGCCATATTGAATTTATTTCCACTCTGTCTTCATTGTTTTCCGCTGGAAATATCTTGGTAAACCATTTTGGACCATAAGGCCTAGTTACAAATGGGGCTAATGAAGGAGTGAAAACATCACATTCTAAAAAAGCCTTATAAGCAATGGTAAAAAGGTCCTTCGAATTTTTGTGTTCACGTCAAAGCATGGCTAAACCTATCCCTTCGATAGATCTTTCGCTGTATGCTTTCTCAAATTCAATGGGTAGAAATACTTTCAATTTCGACTTAAAAGTGGCTAAAAGCCACAATTGAAACAGCCAGACAGGTCTAGGAATAATTAAACTTCCACCATTCAATTGGTAATCTTTTATGGTAGATACTCCTAAGTTTAAACTTTCATATAAGGATCCTAAGATAATTATGCCTAGACAAATATCTCGACCTTCATGCAATTGGATGGCTCAAGACTTATATCTTTTGGCTACTTGCAAAGACCTAGTGTAGAAAATGTACATGGATAGCCAATAAGTTAAGAAAGCTACATGCTCTATGTCTGAAACATCAGTGTGTTTGGTATCATGATGGTCTTTTATGAAGATACCATATGCATACCTTTTGAAATCAAAGGAGATATTTAACTCATACCCGTCAGGGTTAAAGGTTTGACCTAGAGGTTTCAAACCAGTTATGGCGGCAACATCTTAAAGGGTGGGAGTAAGCATTCCACATTTCAAGTGGAGGCTATTGGTTGAAACGTCCCATAAGTGGAAAGCAACGATCAACATCGCATTGTAATATCTGGGACCTTGCCTGGATAGTTGAATAAGGTCAAAAATTCCAATATCTTTCTAAAACTGACCTTTCTTACTTTCAACTTTATTCAACCAACAAAGATAATCTTCATTACTCTCATACTTAGGTTTTGTTCTGAATTTGGATTTGATTAAACCTAAGCTATAAGGCCCTTTTGAAAAAACTAAAGGGGTTTTTTCGTAAAGGCAATGGAAAACGGCGTTAGGACCGTCGTTATAATCTTTTTCATCAGGAATAAGCCCTAAGAATGCATGTGTTGAGTTAGGGCATAGGATGCTTACCTGAGATTTCCAAATATGATTCTCAGCTTCCTTGATGTCTGGGTCTGCGATGAACTGAAGACCACCAGTTGAAGTTTCTTTAGAAAGTTTAAGTGGTTCATTGCCGATGGGAGTTGGAGAAGAAGTTCCCTTTGAAATCGTCATTATAAAGATGATTGAAGTTGATTAGAAAACGGAAAAGATTCAAGAAATATTCTGAAATTGACTAATATGAGGGTTTGATGAAGAAGAAAGATGAACAGTAAAAAAATCTCAGTGAAAAAGAGAAAGTGAAAAGGGAAAGGTAATGCCCTAGATTTATAGCCTTTGATTTGGGACAAATGTCACGCATCCTGCGTTGACAGTTTTTTGATGGTTTCCAATGAACTAGAACGTGGCCCACTCACTATGGTGGGGGCACTATAAACTGTTTCCAGATTGATGATGTCGTAGGAAGTGTTTCAAATCAGAATGGCTCAAGGAAAATACAAAACTTCTTTTTCTCCCTACCAGAAAGTATTAGTCGAACAAAGACGTTTTTGGGGGGCAATTTGTTAGCCTATATTTTATTAGGGCTACATTAAAGGCAGTCAAAGCAAGTTTGACCGTGTCATTAATGAAATGAAGATGGATCCTTTATTCTTATCGAAATGGGACTTGCTGAGAATGTTTGAAGAGCGCGCTTTTAGTTCGATGAGACAGTTTTTCATCGAAAGATAATTTTTTTTATCGAAAGACAGTTCGTTTCGGATAAGATCAAGCAACAGATACATTTTTAGATCGAATAGATAAGCACTGTTCGTTTATAGCAATTGTAGTTTTAAATTCAAATAATAGGTAGTTATTTCTATTAGTATAAATAGTAGTTTCTCACAAGAGAAACGGGTCACAATCCAATCATACAAAAAACATACACTCAAATTATCCGCATGGAAGAGAGAAACGAGTCATAAGTTGCAATGTATGAACATGTGTACCAATTTACATTCAATCAATGCAATTTAAGTTTGTTTTCTTAAGCATCTTTTCAATTTATTTGTTTTATTCAAGCAATTTCTTTTATTTCGTTTGAAAGTGACTTCAACGAATTTAACTGGGTTAAATTCGATAAGTTTTTATCATAAGTTTTTCTTATGTTCTTGAAGAACTATCACTGTTGGAACAAAGGTGTTCAGCCATACCACGTTTTGAGTTTTGATGATAACAAGGTATTAAAAATTGTCAATTGGATATGCTAATATTTGTTTAAGTATGCAGGATATTAATCAACATTTGTATCTTAGAAAGTATTCTGTTTGAACATTTTGAGAGCAAGACCAAGAGAAGCTTGTTGCTTGTGATTCTGACGATCTGAAGAGTCTGAAGAATCATCAGAAGCTGTTTCAAGAGAGTCTGAAGACTATCAGAACCTGAAGACCAAGAGAGTCTGAAGATCATCAGAAGTTGAAGTGCTACAGTGAGTCTGAAGCCAGCAATCTGAAGATCTGCTTAGAAGGTTTTCTAAAGGCATTACGATGCACAAGAAACTCTCATTTGGAGTAACGGCTAGCTTCAAAGTAAACTTGAGCGTGGGATGCTCAACGACAAAGAATGCAGTATAGTACAGAGTACGTGTGTACGAACTCTGTTTCCACTACTCCACTACCTCGTACAGTTTGGCAATTGTGTCTATCGGTATTAAGCTTCAAAAGGAATGGAATTCAAAATATGCATTTGAAGGACTATTACCATATCAAGCAACAGATCAACAACTATTGATCAAGCTTCCAGAATTCTCTTGATGTGCTGGATTGTCTCAACGTCTCTTTCCAACGCCTATATAAAGGATAAAAGACTTGAAGAATTGTGGGACTCTATAACTGAAAAACTACGCTGCTAAGCTATTCTATTCTTACTGAGTCAAACCAGAAACACATCAACAACTTAGATTATTCTTACAAACTGTGTATTCTATAATCTCTAAGTTTATCAGAAAAACAAAGTTTGTCTTTGTTTAAAACAGAGTCTCTCTTTGTTTTGTAATTGGAACACATTTGATTGTTTATCAAGTGTTTCAACTCTATTCAATTTTCTGTAAATTATGTCAGAAGTCTCTTGGCTGTGTCCTTGAACAAAAAAGTCTCTTCGTTGTGTCTTTGAGAATTGGAAGTCTCTTTCCTGCGTGCTTGAGCATTGGAAGTCTCTCACTATTGAAGAAGCACTTGGAGATGAATGATGGATTCTGGAAATGCAAGATGAACTTAATCAATTCAAAAGGAATGAAGTGTGGGATCTAGTAGCTAAGCCTGAACACAAAAACATTATTGGAACTAAATGGGTGTTCAAAAATAAGCTTAGTGAACAAGGAGAAGTAATCAGAAACAAGGCCAGACTCTTTGCGCAAGGCTACAGTCAACAAGAAGGCATTGATTACACAGAAACATTTGCTCCAGTTGCAAGATTGGAAGCAATCAGGTTACTTTTTTCCTATGCAGTGAATCACAACATAATCTTGTATCAAATGGACGTTAAGAGTGCATTTCTTAATGGTGTCATTTCTGAAGAAGTCTATGTCAACCAACCTCCTGGCTTTGAAGATTTAAAACATCCAGAGCATGTTTATAAATTGAAGAAATCACTATATGGCTTGAAACAGGCTCCCAGAGCTTGGTATGAAAGACTAAGTAATTTCTTAATTCAAAATGACTTTGAAAGAGGACAAGTTTACACTACACTATTCAGAAAGACTCTGAAGAAGGACATTCTTATTGTTCAAATTTATGTTGATGATATCATTTTTGGTTCAACTAATAGTTCACTTTGCAAAGAGTTTTCTAAGGTAATGGAGGATGAATTTGAAATGAGCATGATGGGAGAATTGAAGTTCTTTCTAGGAATTCAAATCAACCAATGCAAAGATGGAGTCTATGTTCATCATTCCAAATACACGAAAGAGCTCCTGAAGAAGTTCAATCTTGAGGACTGCAAAGAAATGAACACTCCAATGCATCCAACCTGCACTCTGAGCAAAGAAGATCAAGGAACCAAAGTTGATCAGAAGCTGTATAGAGGTATGATAGGTTCTTTGTTATACCTAACTGCATCCAGACCAGATATTTTATTCAGTGTATGTCTGTGTGCAAGGTTTCAATCAGATCCTAGAGAGTCTCACTTAACAGCTGTTAAGAGAATCTTTAGATATCTAAAAGGAACTACTAATCTTGGACTTCTCTACAAGAAATCCTCTGACTATAAGCTAGTTCGATTCTGTGACGCTGACTATGCTGGAGACAGGATTGAAAGAAAATCAACCAGTGGCAATTGTCAATTTTTGGGAGAGAATCTGATATCCTGGGCTAGCAAAAGACAAACAACTATTGCTTTGTCTACAGCAGAAGCAGAATACATCTCAGCTGCTAGTTGTTGTACACAGCTACTCTGGATGAAACATCAGCTTGAGGATTATCAAATAACTAAAAACTATATCCCAATTTATTGTGATAATACAGCAGCTATATGTTTATCTAAGAATCCAATTCTGCATTCAAGAGCAAAGCACATTGAGATTAAACATCATTTTATAAGAGACTATGTTCAAAAAGGTATTCTAGATATTCAATTCATTGATACTAATCATCAATGGGCTGATATATTTACTAAACCTTTGTCTATTGAAAGATTTGATTTTATAAAGAAAAATTTGAACATGTGTTATGTCTCTGGTTAATGTGCACTTCTGAAAACAGAATTCAGACTCTGAAAGATACTCAGGAGCTAATTGAGTATCAGAATCTCTTTTGGAGACTCTGGTGAACATAAGCTTCTGAAAGACACTCAGAATCTGTTAAGGAATCTTAGACTCTCAAGAAGCTCGTATTAGTGGTAGCATGACTGTTGGTTTAGTAACACCTGCCCCACTACGGTGACAGTTACTTTGTTAGTTATCAGACGTGGCCTTTCTGTATTGGGTAAGAACTCAAAGGGCAATGATTTTATTACGTTTAACAAGTAACCTTCGCGTCTTCCCAACACTTTTACGACTGCATGCTCACTAGTCTTTATTACTCTTGTTTGTTTGTCCCTTTTTCTTTCCAAACAGTTTTCTATTCTTTCACTATAAATACCAATCACACACAACTCACTTCACTTTTCACACTTTGATTATTTCTCTGAACATTTCTCTCGTTTTCAGTCTCTGAAAAAAAAATGTTCTCATAATCAAAACCTAGAAACCTTACAAATGGCAAGTGATCTTATTCAATCTGGTGTGATAATCAAAACCGGAAAGTCTTACTTGATTAAACCCAGAACCATGAACATTATTAAAGAGACTCTGGAGGTTCAAGTTGAATCTCCAGTGGATTTTGGTTCCCTTATAAGGCATGGTGTAGGTGTCTCTTCTCATTTCTTATCACAAGGAATGATGAGTTATTTTGGTATGTTGAATGGACCAACATATCAAGAGTTGGTTATAGACCTCTGGGTTAGAGCAGAAGTTTTTGACAAGGACGACGCTACCATCGAAGAAACTGCTGCAATCATGAACAACCCCTCTTTGGCTGGCAAGAATAGGAAGCAAATGGGTTTGAGACCGTACAAAGGTCTTGAAATTAGGTCTGCTGTGATGGGGATTCCAATCCTTATTACTGAAGAAGAAGTTGCCAGAGCTTGCAGGGTAATTAATGAAGGAAAATTTCAATGGAATGTGGACAAAAAGAGTGAGTGGATGGGTATCTGCAACAAAATCTTATTTGAAGGAAGACCCTCAAATAAGTTGGTAGACATGCATCCTGAGCATAGGGTGCTTCTGAAAATCATACTGGATAGTATGCTTCAGAAAGGTGGAGGAACATACACTCTGTCTATTGATCACAAAGTGCTTCTGTACTTTCTGATTAAGAAGCAGAAAATAAACTTTCCAAGGTACGTGATGTACCACATGTGCTGGGCTATCAGGAAAAGCCAAACAGAATCCAGAAGACCAGTTCCTTTTGGAAGATTAATCTCTGAGATTCTGTATCAAGGAGGCCTCTTGAAGGTCTTGACAGAATCTGGTGTTGTATCAGACGCTTAGCTTGGAACAGTGACAAGGAGAATCATCAATGGCAAGACTCTTCAATACATGAAGATTGTCAGGAGATTCAATCCTTCTAATCAAGATATGAAGGAATCTTATGTTCAATCAGATTTGATGATGGACTTCCCTCCTATTTCCAAAGAAGACAATCCTGAAGTCCTAGCAAGATTTGTAGTAGATTACTACAATGAAACTGGTAGAATAATCAACTATTTTGCCATTCCTGAGACTGCTGGAGGAGGACCTCTTAAGGTTAAAGACAAAAGGACCAAGGAAGTTAATCTAGAGGAAGAGGAAGAGAAACAAGAGCCTCCCAAGAAGAAGAAAAATTCTACAGCTCTTCCACTACTCCACTACCTCGTACAGTTTGGCAACTGTGTCTACCGATATTAAGCTTCAAAAGGAATGGTATTCAAAATATGCATTTGAAGGACTATTACCATATCAAGCAACAGATCAACAACTATTGATCAAGCTTCCAGAATTCTCTTGATGTGCTGGATTGTCTCAACGTCTCTTTCCAACGCCTATATAAAGGATAGAAGACTTGAAGAATTGTGGACTCTACAACTGAAAAACTACGCTGCTAAGCTATTGTATTCTTACTGAGTCAAACCAGAAACACATCAACAACTTAGATTATTCTTACAAACTGTGTATTCTAGAATCTCTAAGTTTATCAGAAAAACAGAGTTTGTCTTTGTTTAAAACAGAGTCTGTCTTTGTTTTGTAATTGAAACACATTTGATTGTTTATCAAGTGTTTCAACTCTATTCAATTTTCTGTAAATTGTGTCAGAAGTCTCTTGGCTGTGTCCTTGAGCAAAGAAGTCTCTTAGTTGTGTCTTTGAGCATTGGAAGTCTCTTGCCTGCGTGCTTGAGCATTGGAAGTCTCTTGCCTGCGTGCTTGAGCATTGGAAGTCTCTTACTGTGTGTTTGAGCAACTTGTAATTGAGATTACATTTTAGTGAAACTCTCCTTGGAAGTGCAAGGGGGACAGGACTACTTCCGGTTTGTGGAAGGAACCTGTATAATTGCTTGTGTTCTCTCTTTCTCTCTATCTCTTGTTTATATCCGCTGCAACAGAATCTGATCTCCCATCAGACTCTGAATCCATTCAGATTTGTGGAAGGAACCTGTATAATTGCTTGTGTTCTCTCTTTCTCTCTATCTCTTGTTTATATCCGCTGCAACAGAATCTGATCTCCCATCAGACTCTGAATCCATTCAGATTCTGATCATTAAGAATCAGATTCTTACTCTTCAAGAGTTGCGAAAAGAAAACACAATTCAACCCCCCCCCCCTTCTTGTGTTTTTCTCACCTTCAATCACAAATTCAGGAAAAATACAGGTACTAAAATACAAATATGTACTTAAGATTTACTGGTTGATCTTGCAAGTAATTAATTTTAAACTAGCGGTTGTTTACCAAAAATCAGTGTAAACACTTCTTCAGCAATATAAATTTGATTATAGCCAGAATAACCATCTAGCATACTTAAATATTCAAAACCTGCTACTGAATCGACAAGCATTTCTGCCACTAGCATAGGATATTCATCCTTAGGGGTAGCTTGGTTTAAGTCTAAAAAATTAATGCAAACTCTAAGAGTCCCATTTTTCTTAACAACAGGAACTATATTAGTTTACCACTCTACATACCTTGCAGTTCTAATGAATCCGCATTTCAACAGCCTTTCGATCTCCTCTTTGATCTTCGACTGGATTTATGGCGTAAATCTTCTTGGAGTTTGTTACACTGGTTTTTTATTAGGTCGAATCGGTAACTTGAGTTCCACTACTTCTCGACTCAATCCTGGCATTTCATGATAATCCTAAGCAAAACAATCTTTATATTTCTTCAAAAGCTCAACGATTTGAACCTTGAAGTCCTTGGCAATCTTGGTGCTAATGTATGTTGGCCTTTTGACTGAACCATACCTAGATCAACTTCTTCCAAAGGGTATTGTGCCTGCATTCTTTTGGCTGGTCCCATTGGATCTTTCTTAAAACCTAAAGGTTCATCATCGTAGATGTAATCTAACCTTTGATTTTCAATCAAACTGTATTGAAAATTGTCATTAACGTTCTTGATATATTTTTCTTGTTCGATTTCGGCCTCTAAAGCCGCTTTTCTTTAATTCGGCCACATAAGCTGTAATCTTGTCCCAAACATTGGGCTCTGACATAACTAATCATGATTATCTTCCCACCCATTTGGTGGGATTCCAAGACGTCCCCAAATTGAGGATTTTGAGTAAGCAGAGGCCTTGGTTCTGAGTACACTTTCTTCATTAACAATCTCTTTGTTCCATATGAAACCATCTTTTGGGTGCAGTTTCATGGACCAAATGAAATTGTCATGGTCTTCATAACTAAATTCAGAAGCAGCACATGGCGCAATGTACGCCAATTGTTTGTAAAAGATCTTTTTGGTGATTGTGTCAACTTCAGCAAGAAAATAAATTTGGTCTGCCTCTATGTTTTCCAACACACCATCTTCCTTCCAAAGAGTAAGTCTCTGATGCATAGTTGAAGGAACATCTCCAACTCTTTTGGATTTCAAATTATTCTATATACAAGGAATGTATTTCAAATTATTCCTTCCTAGGACATTAACGAAATCAAGCAACAAATCATCGGTGATGATCAAGCTTCAACAACGACTAGTTTGATGTGTTGGCAATTCTCCAACGTCTCTCTCACACCTATATATAAAGGAATGAAGACTTGAAGAATTAAAAGAGACTTAACAACGTTTTGATAGTGCCAAAACTCTGCTGAAATTGTTGCGCATCATAATCATAGAATTTCTTATAAACTTTCATATCTTATAAATTCTAGAGTCTTAAAAGTCTTATTTAATTTGTATTATGAACACCACTTATTGTATATCAAGTGTTCAAACCAACCATTTTTCTGTGCAATTTTGTTTGTTTAAAAGTCTCTTGCTTTTGTGCTTGAGTATAGGAAATCTCTTGCAAGTGTTCTTGATTATTGGAAGTCTCTGGTTGTGTGTTTGAGTATTTGTAATTGGATATTGATTTTAGTGAACTCTCCTTTGAAGTGCAACGGGGGGCAGAATCCGGATTGTGGAAGGAATCTGTATAATTGTGTTGTGTCTTTCTCTTCTCTCTCTATCTTTACATTATCCGCTGCATAAGACTCTGAACATTGTTCTGGAATCTGAACTCCATCAAAGTACAAATTTTAGACTTAATTTAAAAAGAAGAAAAAGTTAACACAATTCAATCCTCATTCTTATGTTTTTCTTACCTTGCCTTTTACTTCCAAGCGCATCATCGTTCAAATATTTACAACGTTATACCAGCATCGTTTTGTACGAATGAATAATGGGCGTTCAAAAAAATTCATTGTCCTTGTACAACCTCATCATCCTATCACTCGTCGACACATGGCATTGTAGCAGTACAAACCAATTACCATGCGCCATCAATTTTATTTAGCATGGGTGACACATTTGCTATGCTTGTTGTTACCCCACCCACTCCCATCCAACAAACCCACTACACAACAAAAATTGTGTATCGACCATTCTTTTTTTAGGGACTGTATGGACCATTTTTGTGTGGAGAAAAGTGAGCCTTCCAAAATTCAATGAGTCCGTAAACCTCCCGACTTCTTCTGAACCTAATAGGAGGGAGAAGCAAGCAGTAGTCCCTCCTTTACATGGTCGAGGCCGAGGGAGAGTGGGGGGCACGAGACTTGCCGGTGATGATGATGTTGTGCCTGGGACCTCTTCATCACAGACCGGTCCATCCCAGGCGATGGACCCGGCGCAGTATCAGTTTTTGGAGCCTCAGCCTCACCAGTATCATTTTGAGGAGCCTCAGCCTCACTGGTATCAGTTTGAGGCGCCTCAGCATCAGCAACATCATCATATGCACCATGTTGTTGGGCAGGAGGAGCAGCCTCATATTGAGGAGCCTAAGCAGCAGGAAGATATTGCGCAGCCTCAGGCTCAGGCTCAGCCTCAGCAGGATGATGATGTTGGGGCTCGTTTTCAAGGGGTGCCGAGGGTGGTGTACGATGCCGGTGTGGACGGCTATGCAGGGGGGCCTTCTAACCTCTCGCTTTTACCTCGCTTTGGAGGACATGTGGCATGCAGGATATGGGTCGATGCTGATGTAAGTATATTTTAATGTTTATTTTACTTTTTTTTTAATGGTAATTTTACAACTTATTTATTTAACGGTGTTGTTTGTTGTTTTTTGTTTTTGTATTTCAGTTTCGGAGAAAGCATAGGTTGAGAGGTATCTCCCACGGGAAGAAGTTGAGCCTGAAAAACTTGACGGTGCCTCAGCCGGGAGCACATAATAATTGGTTTTGGGATGTACTGAATGCGTCCGGCCTAACTCCCCTCCTGAACAGTGGGTACGAGAACATCTCCCACGAGCTAGTTTGAGCTCTGTCAGAGAGATGGCATGAGGAGAACAGCAGCTTCCATCTACCCGTTGGGGAGATGACCATCACACTGGATGATGTGGCGTGTCTCCTAAGCATCCCCATCACTGGGAAGCTCCTTTCTGAGAGAGAGCTCACCCGTACCGAGGCGATGGACATTATGTCAACCGACCTGCTTATTTCCGTGGAGGATGCCGCTAGGGAGCTGACCAGGCAGGGTGGTTCGTATATTAGTTGCGGTGTGCTGAAGAGGCGCTATGAGGAGCTCCTGAATAGGTGTAATCAGCTGGTGGAGGTTGACACACAGGAGGAGGAAGACGAGCGCTTTGATGTTAGGTTGGCCTGCGTTAAGGCGTTTATGTTGCTCTTGCTTGGATGGACCATTTTCTCCCGCAAGAACAGCAAAAACATTAATCTGCTGTGGATGCTTGCGCTGCAAGATATGGACGACTTGGACGACTGGTCATGGGGTGGGATGGGGCTAGCATTCCTATACGAGCAGCTCTCTCTGACCTCCGATTCATCATTGGCCACCTGTGGTGGTTACATGACCCTGCTTGTGGTAAGATTTGTTTTTCTTCTTTTTTACATTGTTTGTATAATACTTGTGTTGATATATATTTGGTTCTTTGTGTTTGCAGGGATGAACTTTGGCGTGTTGGTATAAGCCCTAGAGGCCAATAGTTTATGTGAAACTTATCTTATGTATCATGACTTTTATTATTAAATAATATATGGCACTCTTTATTATATATTTATAGTAATGTTAATAAAGTCCTTAGAATAGATAGTTCATGTAATAATATATTAAGTGTGACTTAATCATGAGATTACATTATCATAAAGAACGCTATTCTTAAATGTATCCGTAGTCAAGCTTTAATATGAATTAGGATAATAATAAAGCGTCGAGACTATTATGTATGAAGACTGATGACCGCATCTCATGGGTCATAGATATGAGATATCAAGTCTATACATAGGTATAAATGTTAGGAGTAATATTTATACTGGATAGACCCATCGTGAGAATACTACATAGTAAGTTATGAGATTGTCATAAGATATTCTCACAATGATAATAGTGTACATCGCTCTTTGACCTGAAACCACTATGATCCCTAGATGTGGACTCGAGTGCTTTGTCTGTAAAAGGATAACCATAACGTTGGTTGATGGGTACTTGATGAATCATGCTGAGGGGCATGAGTGTCCTAGATGGGATTTGTCCCTCCTCATAAACAGGAGATATATCTATAGGCCTCTTGATGAAATATGACTGTAAAACTGCATGGCCATGCCGAACTAAGTCGATATAGGATATTGGACTTATTCGTTATTCAGTATATTTTGGAATCAAGAAATATAAATATTGATCTACACAATGGTGACAAAATCTATGCATTGAGATCAATAAAGATATTAGGACAAAGGAGTAATCGTATACATAAGTATTATCATGGAAACAGGTTTCGTCAGATCACTTGACATTCTTGTCACTTGGGTAGCAATGATGTGTTGCTAGATACCGCTCATTGTTTATAGTATCAAATATTAGATTTAATATTATTGCCAACGTGACTAGAACCTATAGGGTCACACACAAAGAACAGTCAAAAGAGAAATATATAAGTATGACTTATATAAGGGGTGCGTTTAGTAAATAACGCTAATTAGTTAGCAGAATTACTAAACTCGTTATTGGTCTTACAGAAGCCCAATAGTGACTTCTGAACTTGCAGAGCACACTAAGAGTTCTATAAATAGAAGCCTAGTGCTGAAGTTTGAGGTTACACGTTTTGAAACCCTTAACTCTCTGAAACTTCTAATTCATTGGCTAGCACCGGGTTTTGGAGGAGCACTGTTCGTGTGGACTTGCTAGAGGCTTTGCTGCTTGCTGCTTGCTTTGCTGTGATCGTGCTTCCAGTTTCCAGCTTTCAGATTTCACACTTCGAGGTAACAATCGAATCACTGATTCATGTGTAATTCGTAATGATCCAAGGAAAGAAAATCGAATTTTTATCCGCTGCTTATTCTGTTCATTATCGATTTTCCTTCAGTGGTATCAGATCCTGGTTACGAAACCTTGAATCGGATTGCTTTGTTACTGCTTTATGTTTTAATTTGATTAAACATATTGAATGAAATTAAATAATAAAGAGAATTAAAATTGGCATCATATCATATTATGTTTTCTGTGCATGGATCTTCGATTTGATTCGATGTTTCAGAAACCGTTTCTGGTGAAACATCGACGTTTCGAATATACATATCGACAGAAACATGATTGATCGATCATAAAACGCAAATAATAAATATCAATCACGTGTATGTGCATGGACGATCAATTTGTTTGAAGCTTCGTAACCGATTCTGTGTACTCTGGTGAAGCATCAATATTTTGATTATACATATCGACATAAGTGTGATTGGTAAATTCTGTATAACAACAGTATATATGATATACTGGATTTGATTGTAGTTTAAATAAGTCAGATGATATTTGTTCATATTAATTGATCTGATGTATGGAGCTTCGTAACCGATTCTGGTGAAGCATCCTAGACTCGATCATGATACTTGAATAAACAATCAGAGTACTTGTTTAATAAGATCAGATTGTTGTGACAGAATTAGGGTTTGCCGAAACGGTTAGGGTATTCAGAAACGTGTCAAGTGTTGATGCGAAATACAGTGCTAATTCAAAGTGAAACGTTCATAATGGATTAGCTTCCGGGGCGCTGCCCCGGAAGCCCCGCAAGGGGCGCACCGTCCGCTGACCGGGCAGCGGAACCCTCGGCTAATCTGCGTAGTGTGATCATATGTCGAATTTTAATTTAATTTGTTTAATTATAAGGTATAATTAATAATAATAAAAGTATGTTTGTTATTATTATCATGTGAACGATTATGGCCTTAGTCTTTTTATTTATTTCTTTTGGATATTGAAATACGGCTTGCGTGTCGTGCCTCTCTCTTATGTCTCTATTCTACATTCTCTTCTCATCCACTCCCTCGTATGTAAAACGAGTTTCTTTAATATGTAATGTAAATAGAATACAAGGAGGTAATAGGACTCAAGACGTTAGGATAGTCCTGGAAGTCAAGCTTGGAGAAGCAAGGTCGTTTCTAGGATTAGTTTAGATTCTCTCATTGGCTTGAGAGAATCATAGCATTAGGATGGCCATAATCATGTCACTTTTACTTTGTATAATTGTTATGCATGTTATGATTGGAGTGCAAATATATATGATATATAAGCCGTGGTGAGGTGAGATCAACTTTAATAAAAATCCTTCAAATTTGAAATATTAAGTTTAATGCTTTCCAAAAGTTTAACACCCTTCAAGACTAATATCGAATATGTGGGTTTTGCCTCCGTGAAGCGCATATTTTATACTAGTAAGTTGCGGTGCGGTAATCCAATTTACCCAAGTGTTATTCTTTTGGGTTTAACTTAACTAAATTTTAATAAGATTAGAATAAATTTAGAAGCAATAATTAGGTAATGTCTATATGATAGACTTGAGTAAGAGTTATTCACCTAATTGATTTGAAAGTTGTATAAGATACAATTGGAAATGTTCCTACCTAAATAACTAAGTTTTAAGTACAGCCCCCGTTGACTTAAAGCAAAGTGAAATAAGGATTTCAATCCACTAGAAAATCTTCCAACGGGATTTTCCGAGTCAAGTGTTTGAAGGTCATTTGATTTGAGTAAAATAGTGGGAGCGTATTTAATTAAAGGCCAAATTAAATATGTTATTTCATGATACTTATTTTGTATATTTTAAAATTGTAGATGGCCAACAACACATCAACAAACATTTTGCGATCTCTCATTGAAAAGGTAAAATTGACTGAAACTAATTTTTTGGACTGGTTCCGTAACATGAGGATTGTCCTCACCCACGAAAAAAATTTGTATGTGCTGGATGAACCCATTCCTGAGGCACTACCTGCTGGAGCTTCTGCGGCTCTGAGAAATGCTCATACCAAGCATCTCAATGATTCCGTGGAAGTCTCATGCATCATGCTAGCAACCATGACTCCCGAGCTGCAAAAACAGCATGAAGGGATGACTGCGTTCGATATGATCGGACATCTTAAGACTCTTTATGAAGAGCAGGCAAGGCATGAGAGGTTTGATGTACCTAAAGCCCTTTTCTCTACCAAGCTGTCAGAAGGAAGTCTTGTAGGACCTCATCTACTCAAAATGATTGGGTATTCTGAGAACCTAGCCCGATTGGGATTTGTCCTTGAGCAGGAACTGGTTGTTGATCTTGTCTTGCAATCGTTGCCTGAAAGCTTCAGCAGTTTTGTCCAGAATTTTCTAATGAATGATATGGACAAAACACTTCCACAGCTTGCAGCTATGTTGAGAACTGCTGAGAAAAACATGAAAGGAAAGGGAAAGGCCATTTTGATGGTTAATAATGGCAAGTCCAAAAAGCACAATAAGAAGCCTAATAAGTCTAAGGGAAATGGCAAGGGCAAAGTTGTTGCCAAGCCATCAACCAAAGCTTTGAAGCCTACTGGAGGCGTGGCTAAGGAGGGCAAGTGCTTCTATTGCAACAATAAGGGGCACTGGAGGCGAAACTGCCCAAAGTATCTGGAAGATAAGAAGAATGGAAATGTTCCTACTACTTCTACAGGTATTTTTGTTATAGAAATTAATATGTCTACTTCTGCATCATGGGTATTAGATACTGGATGTGGTTCTCATATTTGTACTGATGTGCAGGGGCTGAGAACGAGTAGAGCATTGGCAAAAGGCGAGGTCGATCTTAGAGTTGGCAATGGAGCAAAGGTTGCTGCTTTAGCTGTTGGAACTTATGTATTGACCTTACCTAGTGGTCTTTTATTGAATTTAGAAAACTGCTATTATGTACCTGCCATTAGCAGGAATATTATTTCAATTTCTTGTTTGGACAAGGCTGGTTTTTATTTTACCATTAAGAACAAATGTTGTTCCGTTTATTTGGATAATATTCTATATGCTAATGCAATTTTGATTAATGGACTTTATATCCTGGATCTTGATATGCCTATCTATAACATTAATGCTAAAAGGATGAAACCTAATGAGTTGAATCCGACTTACCTTTGGCATTGTCGTTTAGGCCATATAAATGAAAATCGCATTTCCAAACTCCATAAAGATGGACTTTTGGACTCTTTTGATTTTGAATCATATGAGACATGTCGATCTTGTTTATTAGGAAAGATGACAAAGGCCCCTTTTTCCGGTCAAGGTGAAAGGGCTAGTGATCTCTTAGGACTCATACATACTGATGTGTGTGGACCCCTAAACATAACTTCTAGAGGAGGTTTTCACTACTTCATTACATTCACTGATGACTTTAGTAGATTTGGATATGTGTATCTAATGAAACATAAATCTGAATCATTTACTTTATTCAAAGAATTTCAAAATGAAGTAGAAAACCAACTAGGCAAGAAAATCAAAATGCTTCGATCTGATCGAGGTGGAGAGTATTTGAGCTTAGAGTTTGACAATCATCTAAAAGAATGCGGGATCTTATCCCAACTCACACCTCCTGGAACGCCACAATGGAATGGTGTTTCTGAAAGCAGAAATCGAACCTTATTAGACATGGTCCGATCAATGATGAGTCATGCTGAACTTCCAAATTCCTTATGGGGATACGCCTTATTAACTGCAGCTATTACGCTTAACCGAGTTCCATCCAAAGCGGTAGAAAAGACACCATATGAGATATGGAACGGTTGAAAACCCAATGTGGGACATTTAAAGATTTGGGGTTGTGAAGCTTATATAAAACGACTTATGTCTACTAAGCTTGAACAAAGATCTGATAAATGTTTCTTTGTGGGATATCCTAAAGAAACTAGAGGATACTACTTTTACAAACCTTCTGAGGGCACAATTGTTGTTGCCAGATATGGAGTCTTCCTTGAAAAGGATTTTGTCTCCAAAAGAATCAGTGGGAGCAAAGTAGATCTTGAAGAAATTCAAGACCCACAAAGTAATGAAATACCGATGGAGGAACAGGAACAGGATACACAAACTATTATGATAGAAAATCCTATTCCAGTAACACAAGAACCACGTAGGTCTAGCAGGATACGTCAAGAACCCGAGAGATATGGGTATCTCATATCACAAGAGGGTGATGTATTGCTCATGGACCACGATGAGCCTGTGACTTACATGGAGGCCATTACTGGCCCTGATTATGAGAAGTGGCTTGAAGCCATGAAATCTGAAATGGATTCCATGTACACAAATCAAGTTTGGAACTTGATTGAAGCACCTGAAGGAATTAATCCTATAGGATGCAAGTGGGTTTTCAAAAAGAAAATTGACATGGACGGAAAGGTTAATACCTACAAAGCGCGGCTGGTTGCTAAAGGCTTCAAACAAATTCATGGTGTGGATTATGATGAAACCTTTTCACCAGTTGCAATGATTAAATCCATTCGGATCTTACTTGCTATCGCTGCATACCATGATTATGAAATCTGGCAAATGGATGTCAAAACTGCTTTCCTTAATGGAAATCTTCTTGAGGATGTGTACATGACACAACCTGAAGGATTTGGCAATCCTAAAGCAACCAAGAAAGTATGCAAATTACAGCGATCAATCTATGGATTAAAGCAAGCTTCTAGGAGTTGGAATCTTCGTTTTGATGAAATTGTACAACAATATGGATTCATTAAAAATGAAGATGAGGCTTGTGTTTACAAGAAGGTTAGTGGGAGCATAGTCTCATTTCTGGTTTTATATGTGGATGACATATTATTAATCGGAAATGACATCCCTACATTACAAGAAATAAAAACTTGGTTAGGGAAATGCTTTTCTATGAAAGATTTAGGTGAAGCCTCCTATATATTAGGAATCAGGATCTATAGAGATAGATCACAAAGATTGTTTGGCTTAAGTCAGAGTACATATATAGATAAAGTCCTGAGACGTTTCAATATGCATGATTCCAAGAAAGGATTCATCCCTATGTCGTCAGGAATAAATCTATCAAAGACTCAATCCCCTTCGACTAATGAAGAAAGGGATCGAATGCGTGATATTCCATATGCTTCGGCAATTGGGTCTATCATGTATGCTATGATATGTACTCGACCAGATGTCTCGTATGCTTTAAGTGCTACGAGCAGATACCAGTCTAATCCTGGCAACGATCATTGGATTGCTGTCAAGAATATCCTTAAATACTTGAGAAGAACTAAGGATACTTTCTTGATCTATGGAGGTCAAGAAGAGCTCTATGTAATTGGTTACACTGATGCTAGTTTTCAGACAGATCATGATGATTTCAAATCGCATTCTGGATATGTGTTTTGCTTAAATGGCGGTGCTGTGAGCTGGAAGAGTTCAAAGCAAGAAACAATCGTTGATTCTACAACAGAAGCCGAGTACATTGCTGCATCTAATGCCGCAAAGGAAGCTGTTTGGATTAAGAAATTCATTTCTGATCTTGGAATAGTTCCAAGCATTGCGGATCCCATTGAATTACTATGTGATAACAATGGAGCAATCGTACAAGCAAAAGAACCTAGATCTCACCAGAAATCCAAACACATACAAAGGCGCTATCATCTTATTCGAGAGATTATCGAAAGAGGAGATGTTAAAATATGCAAAGTACCAACATTAGACAATGTTGCTAATCCACTTACTAAAGCTCTTGCCCAGCAGAAGCATGATAGTTGTCGTACCCTAATTTTTGACTAATTTATTTTTTTATTTTTATTCGTACGTTGATCGTTTTTCAGTCGTTTGTTTGCGCGCTAATTCCCGTAATATCTGCTTTTGTTCGTATTTGTGGTCGCATTTATTTTTGGTTCGTCGTTTATATTTTAATGTCGCTCGCGTATTAATTTCGTAATTTTTACTCGCGTTTTGTGCGTATTTTAGTGTAGCATAACGTTTGCGTTCTTAAAGTTCATTTTATTCACGTCGTTGATTTATTGTTTTAATTAGCGTAAAAAAGCCGCGTATCTCAGTCGTATCAGACGAAATTTCGGCAGAGAGGTATTTTAAAATACCTCATTTTTTTGGTTCCGACGGGACATTTTTTTATTTTTATTATTTAATTTTCGTTTTAATTATTTATTTATTTATTTAGTTATTTCTTTTTTCATTTATTTATTTATTGTTATTTATTTATCAGATTTTATATTTATTTTTAAGTCATTTGGTACACTTGTCATTTTGTCATTGGTCATGTCCAACTTTTTCTCCAAGAAACTGCAGGGGTATTTTTGTCATTGTCAGTGTTTCAGTGAACAGTACTATAAGAGTACTGTTTACGCGTCAGAATGGTCCCCCATCGTGTCAGAAAAGTCACAAACAGTCAAAAATCATCAAAAAACACCAAATTACTTTCTCTTTCCAAAATTTTGGATCAAAAGTCACAAAATACTCATGAACACCATGAATACCATATGAACACCAAGAACACATAATCATTTTCCAACAACCACAACTTCAAATCAACATCAAACTTTCACAAAAAACCATTTTTTCGGCCAAATCATCAACTAACATAAAAAATTTCGGCCAAATCCGAATCATGTAACACCCCGAAATCCCAGCTTAAAAATTCATTTATATAATCAGAGTATAACACAATATTCAGGATGTCACATTTCATAAAATCTTTAAACAAAAAGAATAATAGTTTATTCCTCAACTTATTCAAAACGTAGCAGTGGAATCATAATTCAAACTCTTTAAAAAGATTAGTTCTTCGCACCAATGTCATAATTAATTCAAAAACGATACATAAAGGAATAGAAACAAATGATAATCCCCATCCCGTTACGTATCAGAGCTCCTAAGACTCCACAAGGACCTCTCACATCGTCAATCCAACGCTTGGTTACCTGCACTTGCCCACGAGGCGGCAATTCCAACAGAAGGGGTGAGATTCACAAAACAAAACATTAAACATATAATTCCACGATTATATTTAACAACATAACTTCATTATCATAATATCACAACAACAGTCAAGTAACAACTTAATCATAATCAATGTCATAAATCCACATCATAATCATAATCAACATCATGTTCAACATCTTAGTCATCAATCTTAGTACGACTCGGTAATGCGACCTCGACTCGACAATGCAACTTAGACTCAACAATGCAACTTAGACATCTTAATCATGCATGTGGTACCATATTGAGTATAAATATACTCCTAGGGCATAATCCCTCGTCGCTATTGAGCATAAAAATACTCCTAGAGCATAAGCTCTCGTCGCTATTGAGCATAAAATACTCCTAGAGCATAAGCTCTCGTCGCTATTGAGCAAAAGCTCCTAGGGCATGAGCCCTCGTCTCTGGATGCATATGCATGGACTCAACTTCTTAACTTTTAGACATCTCAAAATAAATTCCAATAATTTGGATTACAACATCATAAACTTTATAACGACACATGCAGCTTTTAATTAATAAAACATGGCAGCATGGCAGCAATCAATATCTCAAACCTAGCAAAATCGTAAACATTCACATACCTCATCTCTTGTAATTCATGAAAGCATATACAAATGCATAGGTCACAATAACAAATCAAATATTCAGTTAACAGCTCTACATTTCTTCTTAATATCTCAGTATTTAATCTAATCAAGGGTTAATCTCATAATCAATTATGCGACAAGAGTCGCATTATTCTAATGGTAGTCTGGTACAGAACTACTCGCTATGGCGAGTGGAATCCTCGCCTCGCGAGCCATCAGGGGTACTGCTCGCTATGGCGAGTAGGGTTGCTCGCCTGGCGAGCCATCGCGGGTAGCTCGCTATGGCGAGTGGGGTTGCTCGCTTCGCGAGCCCTCTCAAAGGTTGCTCGCTATGGCGAGTGGATTGCTCGCCCCGTGAGCCTACTAGGGTTAACTCGCTATGGCGAGTGGGTTGCTCGCCTCGCGAGCTCATGAAGAGCACTCGCCGTGGCGAGTTGATTGCTCGCTGTGGCGAGCTGCGACAGAACAGTTACGGGGTTACGAGGGTTTTCACCCAAAACCCCAAATTTCATCCTAAACCTTCCAAATTTCGACTATAATGATGTACAAGGGTTATTCTAAGGTCTGTAAACAGTTTTCTACGTCATCGGTACAGTTTCTCACCATCTAGTCACCAATTCATCACTTTTTAACCTAATTCCTAGTTCTTAAATTCTCATGAACAATTCCTAAACATGTTAACTACAATCATGAATCATAAGCTTAACGAATTGCAATGCTAGGCTCACCCTTACCTTAGAGAATTGAGCAGCAGCCTCTCTTGTTCTTCTCTCCTGCTTTCTCCCTTTTTCTCCCAAAAACTGAATTGTACGTACTGTCCAATTCTAAACCTAATTTTCCTTTTTAAACCACTTCTATTTTATTTTATCTTATTTCACTTAATCCCTCATAATTCTACTTAATTCGAAAACAGCCCCACAACTTAATATTTGTTTTATTTCCAACCCTTATTCTATTAAATAATAAAATAGACCACCTAATACAATCACAACAACACATAAATCACATAAATATATTCTAACTCGACAAATTAATTAAATAATTGAGACGGGTGTTACAAACCACATCACCACAAATCCGAAAACACAAGGCAAGGCAAAATCAACACAAAACCAAACCACATCAAAACCAAACACATCAAAACCGAACCATATCAAAACCGAACCACATCACCACAAATCCGAAAACACAAGGCAAGGCATACACGAAAAAAAGAAAGAAAAACGCGGCCAAAGATTAAAGAAGGTGAAGAAGGAAAGGCAAAACCGAAACACAAAACAAAGGAACAAAGAAGGAAATCCGAAAAGAAGAAGAAATAAGAGGTAGTTTCATGACTTTTTTTTCATTTTTTTTGTGAACTTTAAAGTGTAGATCTACGGCTTTTGGGTTTTGTTTTTGAAAAACTAAGTTTGGATCCATGAAGAGAGGAAGGAGAGGAAGCTTTGGATGTAAAAAAATTAAAAAAAAAATAACTTTCTATCTCCGGCGCGGTGGCCCTCCGGCCAACCACCGCGCCGGAGCTCCTCCTCCTCCACCCCCCCTTCGCCGGCGGTCAACCCTTCTAGAGAGAAGGGAGAGCTCTTTTTTTGTCTTTGTGACTTTTAGAGAGAGAAAGCTTTTGTAAAAATGAGAAAAACCATAAGAAAAATACTTATATACTCATTTATTGGAGCTGGGCGGGTCACCCATAGGTTGACCCAGTACCCGCCCCAGCTCATGACCCAGTAGCTTTTTTTCCTTCAGCCCATTTTTTTTGCTTCTGCTTGCTAATTTCACCCCCATCTCTGCTACTGCACCCCCTGCATTTTTGTAGTAACTTTTGTTTTTTTTTTCAATTTCATGCACCTATCTTTTTAATTAATTCACATAAGTTTTGGACTATATTTCATGCATTTTTATTAGTGTCTTAATTTACATATCATGCATTTTTTTTTATTTGTTTATTTAAATTTTATCTCTTATGTTTTAGTTCATTTTAGGCTATGAAGTAACATTTCATATTTTTCTATTTTTGTCTAATGTTTTAATTATTATGCATTTATTACTTGTTAATAATTTAATTTCCTATCTTATGCATTTTGTTTAATTAGCATTTCAAGTATCATGCATTGTATAGTTTACCTATTAATTTAATTTCAAACTCATGCATTTTTTCTAACTAATATTTCTTTTCGAAAACTTGCGTTTCATACTTTTTTTTAAAATATGCTTAATGTCATGCATTTCATTTGGTAGTTATTTTAGTATGTGATGTTCTTTTTATGCTTAATGTTTCGTTATATTTCGTTTTGCATTATCTCTAGTATAATCTCATGCATCTTTTAATTTTTTTGTTATGTATTTATTTATCATACTTAGTGTGTACAACTAGGGAAATGATGTAATTTATTTTTATGTTTTTTTCCTTTTGAGACCATAGAATGTATTTAGGGTATGTAATATGTAACCGGCACACGCACTGACACGCGCACCGACACACCACTTTATTTATTGCTTTATGCTTATTTATTTTTCCGTCGTTACGCGATTTCATCGTTAGTTTAGAAAAAAATATTTTCTTCAAAAAAAATCAAATTCAAATTTCTTTTAAGTAAACCTTGGTTTGTAATCCAAGTGTTTTTCCTTTTATTTTCCTTAATCAAATGTTAATTAATTTAATATCCACATTAGACATGGATTTCGTACAATTAAAATTAACCAACTTCATCGTATTTTCTTCTCATGCCTTGAGGCCTCTCATCTCTTCTTAAAATCTTTTCAAAAAAATGTTAAAATCAATTCAACTCATCAAATAAGTTCTTTAGCCGAACTACTTGATTTTGATCCCGATTTATTTGGGTAAGTAGGCAAAGGGTTTCAACCCTTCCAAATCAATAAAAATAACCAAAAACATGCTTCATCTTTTCTTTCACTTTAACTCTTAAACTTTTTTAATAGGTAAAATTAATTTAGCGCAAGAGTATAGAATAGGTAGAAGGTTCCTATGGGATACCATAGTCGGTTCGGGTGCCTAACACCTTCCCCAATCGAAACCAACCTCCGAATCCAAGGTCTTATAAGGGTTTTGACTCACTTTTTCCCTTCCCGCGAATAAAAGTTGAGAGTTCAATGATTAAAGGTTCAAATCCAATCAATGATTTTGATACCCGAAAATCACGAGCACATAAATGGCGACTTCACTGGGGACCTTTCAGAGGGTTAAGCCTATTTTATCTTTCTTTACTTTTGCGCTTTATTATTTGCTTACACTTTGTAAATACGTGTTTATTTGTTTACTTTCTTACGTGAGTGGCGAGATAAGTCCCCCTACCCGGACTTGAGAGGAAATTAGGATAGGATGGTGGTATAATCATAGTACCTTACCAAAAGTGATTTTTGGTTGTGGTACATGTGATAACCCCACTCAACTAAGGAATCTTGGAAGTATAATTCGTGTTTGGCATGTTATTTTCAAGTGACCGTCGAAGTTGAGAACCTAGAGTTACATTTAACCCATCTCAGCCTTTTAGGATGTAGTGCGGTGGCTAAAATCATGAGTCAGTCTTGGTTTAGTCGTTACGCGATACTACACTCAAACTAGACTTCCTTGTGAATGTTATGGGACTAGGAGTATTCCTAGGCCCCAATATATATTCAAAAGGGGGTTGTAATTTGGGAACTTGGTAGAACCCGTGATACAGGTACATTTGAAACCATAGTCTGTACCAAATGGCGTGTTTTACCCTCAGCTCCAACTTTGTGGACTTAACCCCACCATGTTTTCTATGTTCTTTAGCATAATCATGCATACATGCATTCATCCATAAATATATTTTTGCATCCGATAAAATATCGAAGGACTTATTTAAACTTTTCTTGTAAACATCTTTGGATATGGACAAAGTAAGGAGGTGCACTAGGAAGTATGATTTCCATAAGCCGGATGTGTTAAAGCTAAGAGATTTAGCAAAGAAGGTAACTAGTCAGGAAGCTTTTCACGAGCGTCACGGGAGATTGTTGAGTATCCTCAAGACAGATGTTGAAAAAGGAATCTTGGAAACTTTGATCCAGTTCTACGATCCACTCTACCACTGCTTTACTTTCCCTGATTACCAATTGGTTCCCACCCTTGAAGAGTATTCATACTTAGTTGGTATGCCAGTGCTTGACGAAATACCATTCAGTGGCCTTGAACCCGTTCCTAAGTTCTCAACTATTGCTGCAGCTCTCCAGCTTGGAGCCTCTGTCATAAAAGCCCACCTCACTACCAAAGGAGGTCTTCTAGGCCTGTCTACTGATTTTCTTTACCAACAAGCTTCCACCTTTGCTGACGCATCCAGTAATGAGGCATTCCATTCCATTTTAGCTTTACTCATATACGGCATTGTGCTTTTCCCAAACCTCGACAACTTTGTCGATATCCATGTTATCCAAATTTTTCTCACCAAAAACCCTGTCCCTACTTTGTTAGCCAATACATACCATTCTATCCATGACCGAACCCTCGCGAGACGCGGGACTGTCTTTTGTTGTGCGCCTTTACTCTACAAATGGTTTACCTCCCATCTACCTCAAACCCACTCATTTCAAGCCAATCAAGAGGGTCATCCGTGGTCTCGAAGAATCATGTCTCTAACCCCATCCGATATAGTCTGGTACCGTGCAGCTAATGATGTGGAAGCTATCATCATCAGTTGTGGTGAATATTCCAGTGTACCCCTTCTCGGTATACACGGGGGAATTAACTACAACCCCATTCTAGCCAGATATCAGTTTGGATACCCGTTGAGAACTAAGCCAGATAATATTCACCTAGAGAATGAATTCTATCTCAATAACACAGATCACCTGAACCAGAGAGGGTTGTTTGTGCAAGCTTGGCGTGGCATCCATAGACTTAGTAGAGGTCAACTAGGAAGAAGAGAAGGTTTTGTGCACGAATCCTATACCCAATGGGTCATCGACAGGGCTGCAGACTTTGGAATGCCTTATGTTTTACCGAGGTTCCTATCTTCAACTGTACCAGCACCAATCTTGCCCTTACCTCCTCAGACTGCGGAAGAGTATCAGATACGTTTGGCTAAGTTAGAACGCGAAAAGGCTGAGTGGGAAGGAAAATATCAAGTAGCTAAGCGTGAGAATGACACCCTCATGAACTTATTAGAAGAAGAGAATTGGAAAAATCATAAGAAAGATCAGGAGATTGCTGAGCTGAAAGAGCGTATCAGGGTGAAAGATGCTATACTCGAACAAATTCCCAGGAGTAAGAAGAAACGCATGGATTTCTTCGCTGGCCCGCATTCAGATTTGGAGGAGTAGTCTGCTTCAAGAGCTTGAGATCTTTTTTTGTTTCCCTTTATGTATTTTCCTAGTTTTCTGTTATGTACTTTGGAGTCTATCCCTTGGCTCAGTTTGTTAAAAAGGGAATTATCTTGTATTTGCTTTTTATTTTGTAATGAATGTTTAAGGTTGTTATGTTTACAAAAAAAAATTGTCCTTATAAGTTCTTCGATGATTTTAAAAAAAATTGCATTGTTTTTGCATTTAGCATATCATGCATCATACTGCATCCATAAAATGTCAAAACCGAGTCTCATAATTCTCTCCTTTCTGCCTCAGTCAAGAAAAGTGGCCCGGCGTATTCAGTACAAGCCTTCTCGCATCCACAACACTCAGGAAATTGTTAAAAAGAAGATGGATTTGATGGAACAAGAGAACAGGGATCTCAAAGAACAGGTTATTAAACTCAGAGAAGGGATGGATAAGTTAACAGTTATGATGGAAGCCATAATGGCCAATCAAGCACAAGCGGCAGCTGCCCAACCGGTTCTTGATGTTATCCCAGTCCAACCGGTTCTTGATGCTCAGCCGATTCCTGTTGTTGTCTCTGCTGCACCTAATTCTCCTGTGGTTGTTTCGTCTTCCCATACTGGTCCTACACAACCGATCCTTTTGCTACGGCTGCTGGCACTACACAGCCCACCCCGGCTGGTTTTTCTTTTGGAGATGCATCAAATATGTACAATGAAGGTCTTCGTCCTCCTGGTTTTGCTTATCACTCTCAGAACTACATGTCCAAAGAGTATCCTTGGAGTATGCCTCTTACAGCTAATGAAGGTGTTCGCTTTGCTGGCCCAGAAATGCCAACTTCTTATGGACAACAGGCAACGCCACTTTTCCATCATGGACAATTATTCCCTCAAGCTGTCATGAATCACACGGCACCCATTGTGCACACTGCCCAGCAAGAGGAAGGACCAATCTATCATTCGGGTAGTGTAGCAGGAGATGACAGAATGGTAAGTTTGGAAGAGAAGTATGACGTAGTGCAGAAAGAACTGAAAGCCCTTCGTGGTAAGGACATCTATGGTCAGAATGTGCACGATCTTTGTTTGGTCCCAAATGTGGTACTGCCTCCCAAGTTCAAGACTCCGGATTTCGTCAAATATGAGGGGAATACTTTCCCACAGAGTCATCTGGTTATGTATGTGAGGAAGATGACAGCCTATAAAGATAATGAACCCTTGCTCATTCATTGTTTCCAAGACAGTTTGACTGGTCCCGCACAAATATGGTACATGAATCTGAAGGCATCACCACCTTCGAAGAACTGGCCAGAGCTTTCATACAGCAGTACCGGTATAACATACACCTGGGGCCCACTCGAAGGGAACTGCAAGCTATGGCTCAAAAGGATAAAGAGTCTTTCAAGGAGTATGCTCTCCGCTTTATTCAAAAATCAGCCCAAATTCGCCCCGCTCTAGAGGAAAGAGAAATGGCTGATCTGTTCTTTGAAACTTTGAGCCCCTACTACTCGGAGAAAATGATTGGTTGCGCGTCGCAGAAATTTACTGAGATGGTTGACGCGGGGGTTCGCATTGAAGATTTGGTCCGTAAAGGAATTTTGGCCAAAGAAGGTAGTGTGTCAAGTGCTTCGTCAGGTGGGTCGTCTAATGGATCCAAGAAATTTGGAAACAGTTATCCAAAGAAGAGTGCTCAGGAAGTCAGTATGGTAGCCCAGGGGGGATCCCAACCAATATATCCAACCTACCCTTTCATTGCCAATATTCCACCGCCTTTTCCAGCTCCACAAAATCAACTTTACCACCCACAAACGCCCCAAAGGCCTCCACCATTCTATCCACCACTATACCAACAACCGTATCCGCAACCTTTTTACCAACAACCATATTACCCACCACCACCTCAACAACAACAACCTCGTAATCGAGCCCCACAACAACCAAATCGCCTTCCCAGAAAAGAGTTTCCCCCCATACCCATGTTGTATGCAGACTTGCTACCCTCTTTATTAGCAAGAAATCTTGTGCAGACTAGGTAGCCTCCTCGCCTACAAAATCCATTACCTCCATGGCACCGTGCTGACCTTACCTGTGCCTTTCACCAAGGGGCAATGGGGCATGATGTTGAGCATTGCTACCCGCTCAAAGAAGAAGTTCAGAGGTTGATTCAAAGCAAAGAGTTGTCCTTCGAGGACACCAATCCCAACACTCAGAATAATCCTTTGCCACCTCATGGACCGGCTGTTAATATGATTCAAGAGGATCAAGATTTGAGTCTAATTCTCAGGGCTCAAGATGTCAGAACTCCTTTTGTCCCGATTCACGCAAGGATGTGCGAAGTAAATATGTTTAACCACGATCACGATGCTTGTGAAGTGTGTTCTTTGGATCCCCGAGGGTGTGGGCGAGTCCAGGAGGATATACAAGGAATGATTGACAGAAAAGAGTTGATTGTCAAGAAGGAAACCAGGAATGTTTGTGTTATTACCCCGGTGTTTAAGAATCTTGAGGTAGCCCGTGATAGTGTGAAGTCAGACGTAACTCCTCTAGTGATCCGCTTGCCAGGACCTATTCCCTGTACTTCTCAGAAGGCCATACCCTACAGGTATGAGGCAACTATTGTGGAGAATGGTAGAGAGATCCCTCTACACTCTGCAGATGCCATCGTGAATATAGCAGGTGTGGGCAAAGTAATGAGAAGCGGGTGTATTCTCCCCACTGTTGTGCGCAACGAGAATATTGCTCCGAATGTGCCAGTGCAAAATCTTGATAAAGGTAAAGGTGCCAGTCAACCTGAGGGGATCATTCAGGAAGATAGTGATGAGATCTTGAAGCTGATCAAAAAGAGTGAATACAAGATAATCGATCAGCTGTTGCAAACCCCGTCCAAAATTTCCATAATGTCTTTACTAATGAACTCTGGAGCTCATAGGGACACTCTGATGAAGATTTTGGCTCAAGCATATGTGGATCCCGATGTTACCCTGGGGCAATTCGGGAGCATAGTTGGGAATGTAACTGCGTGTAATAATCTGAGTTTTAGTGATGAAGACCTCCCGGCGGAGCGAAGAAACCACAACTGGGCTTTGCACATTTCTGTCCTTTGCAAGTCAGATTCGCTGTCGAATGTGTTGATAGACACCGGTTCCGCCCTCAATGTGATGGCAAAGACTACCTTGGAAAGGCTGGCATACCGGGGCGCTCAGTTGAGGCCAAGTGCAGTGATGGTAAAAGCATTTGATGGATCTAGGAAGTCGGTGATTGGGGACATAGACTTGCCTATCACGGTGGGCCCTCATACCTTCAAGGTCACATTCCAAGTCATGGACATCCAAGCTTCATACAGTTGCTTACTTGGAAGACCGTGGATCCATGAGGCTGGAGCAGTGACCTCCACTCTTCATCAGAGGCTAAAATTCGTAAGTTGTGGGAAATTGATAACGGTAATTGGTGAATCAGCCTTGTTGGTTAGTCATTTGTCTGCTTTTTCCTATATTGGTGTTGATGATGTGGAAGGAACTTCTTTTCAGGGGTTCTCTGCAGAAGAAGGAGCTGCTAAGAAGAGTGAGACTTGTATGGCCTCCTTGAAGGATGCCCGAAAGCTTGTACAAGATGGTAAAGCAGGAGGCTGGGGTCAGTTGGTACAACTGCCTGAAAACAAGCGGAAAGAAGGTCTCGGTTTCTCTACCAGTCAGTCGAGCGCAATTTTCAAGCCAACTGAGGGCATTTTTCATAGTGCTGGGTTTATTCATGCTCCACCGGAAACCAATGATATCCTTGAGGATCAGTCGGAAGAGGTTGCACCTGTCTTTGTGACACCCGGAGGAGCCTGCTGTAATTGGATCGCTGTGGATATTCATTCTGTGATGCATGTGTCTAAGTAATACGTTTGTCTATTTTTTTCGTTTTTTTAAGAAAACTCTTTTCGTCCTGCCCCAGACGAAAATGAACTCTTGTAGGGCTTTTGGTTTTATCTTCAAGTATTGTCGTTATTAATGGAAAAACGTCGTTTCTATCATGACTGTTTTATTTTTATTTACTGCTTTTTCTGGAAAAATGGTAATAGAAAAATCCAAAAAAAAAATCATTCTCTTTTTCTTTTAAAATCAATCAAATTCAAAAGTCTGCATTTACTCATTTACTAAAATCAATCATAAATCATGTGCAGACTGAACATACATAAGCCCATTGAACACAGTGACCCTATGCTTCTGCCCAACTTTGAATCCCCTGTTTACGAGGCTATGGTAGAGGAGGATGATGAGATTCCTGATGAGATCAGATGGATGTTAGAGCAAGAGAAAAAGATCATTCAGCCTCATGAAGAAGAGTTAGAGTTGATTAATCTGGGTACTGAGGAGGATAGAAAAGAGATCAAGATTGGAGCGTCGTTGGAGATTACCGTCAAAGGAAAGGTAATTGAACTTCTCAGAGAGTACGCTGACATTTTTGCTTGGTCATACAAAGACATGCCAGGATTAGATCCTGAGGTGGTAGAACATCGCTTGCCTTTGAAACCTGAGTGTCCTCCGGTCAAACAGAAGCTCAGAAGGTCACATCCTGATATGGCCCTCAAGATCAAAGAAGAAGTGCGGAAGCAGATTGATGCAGGCTTCCTAGTTACATCTGAGTATCCTCAGTGGTTGGCCAACATTGTGCCTGTTCCAAAGAAAGATGGTAAGGTCCGAATGTGTGTTGATTACCGAGATCTGAACAAGGCAAGTCCGAAGGATGATTTCCCTCTACCTCATATTGATGTATTGGTTGATAGTACTGCTCAATGCAAAGTTTTCTCCTTCATGGACGGGTTCTCTGGTTACAATCAGATCAAGATGGCTCCTGAAGATAGAGAGAAGACATCTTTCATCACGCCGTGGGGCGCTTTCTGCTATGTAGTAATGCCATTTGGTTTGATAAATGCTGGTGCCACTTATCAGAGGGGTATGACCAAGATATTCCATGATATGATGCACAAAGAGATAGAAGTTTACGTGGATGATATGATTGTCAAGTCTGGTACTGAAGAAGAACATGTTGAGTATCTGTTGAAGATGTTCCAACGTTTGAGAAAGTACAAGCTTCGTTTGAATCCTAATAAATGTACTTTCGGTGTCCGATCAGGGAAACTTTTGGGCTTCATTGTTAGTCAGAAGGGCGTTGAAGTAGATCCCGACAAAGTCAGAGCCATCCGGAATATGCCCGTTCCAAAAACAGAGAAACAAGTCAGAGGTTTTCTCGGAAGACTGAATTATATCTTCAGGTTTATCTCTAATATGACTGCTACTTGTGGGCCGATATTCAAGTTACTCCGCAAAGATCAAGGGATCATTTGGACGGAAGATTGCCAGAAAGCCTTCGATAGCATCAAGGAGTATTTGTTAGAACCTCCAATTCTTGTCCCTCCAATTGAAGGGAGACCGTTGATCATGTACTTGACTGTGTTAGAAGATTCCATGGGTTGTATACTCGGACAGCAAGATGAAACTGGTAGAAAAGAGCATGCAATTTATTACTTAAGCAAGAAGTTCACAGATTGCGAATCCCGATACTCGGCACTTGAAAAGACTTGTTGTGCTTTAGCCTGGGCTACCAAACGTCTTCGGCACTATATGATCAATCATACCACTTGGTTGATATCCAAAATGGATCCAATCAAATACCTCCTGGAGAAGTCTTCGATATCAGGAAGAATTGCTCGTTGGCAGATGTTATTGGCCGAGTTTGATATTGAATACCATACTCAGAAAGCAATCAAAGGGAGTATCCTTGCAGATCACTTGGCTCACCAACCGGTTGAAGATTATCAACCTGTTAAGTTTGATTTCCCTGATGAAGAGGTCATGTATTTGAAGATGAAAGATTGTGATGAACCGTTGTTTGGTGAAGGTCCAGATCCTGAATCTAAATGGGGTTTGATATTTGACGAGGCCGTTAATGCTTATGGCAATGGAGTAGGGGCAATCCTTGTCACACCTGAGGGTACTCACATCCCTTTTACTGCAAGGCTACGATTTGACTGTACAAACAATATCGCAGAATATGAAGCTTGCATCATGGGCATTGAAGAAGCAATCAATATGAGGATTAAGAACATTGATATATGTGGAGATTCAGCTTTGGTGATTAATCAGATCAAAGGGAAGTGGGAAACTCACCATGCTGGTTTGATCCCTTACAGAGATTATGCAAGACGGTTGTTAACTTTCTTTAACAAAGTTGAGTTGCGTCACATTCCCCGTGATGAGAATCAGATGGCACATGCTTTGGCCACCTTGTCTTCGATGATCAAAGTAAACCGTCACAATGATGTACCATTAATCAGTGTCCAGTTCCTGGAAAGGCCCGCCTATGTGTTTGCAGTTGAAGTACTTACTGATGGTAAGTCATGGTTTCATGATATCAAAGTTTTCCTTCAAACTCAAGAGTATCCGCTTGGGGCATCTCACAAAGATAAGAGGACTTTAAAAAGGCTGTCTGGTAATTTCTTCCTGAATGAAGATGTATTGTATAAAAGAAACTTTGATGCAATGTTGCTCAGGTGTGTGGATGAACGTGAAGCAGATTTATTGATGCATGAGATACATGAAGGTCCATTTGGCACTCATTCCAGTGGACATGCAATGGCTAAGAAAGCATTGAGGGAAGGTTATTACTGGATAACGATGCAAGCTGATTGTTATAATCATGCCAAGAAGTGCCACAAATGTCAGATTTATGTAGATAAAAGCCATGTACCACCATCTATGCTCAACGTTATCTCTTCTCCGTGGCCTTTCTCCATGTGGGGCATTGATATGATTGGTCGGATTGAACCAAAAGCTTCCAATGGACATCGTTTCATACTAGTGGCTATTGATTACTTTACCAAGTGGGTTGAAGCGGCATATTTCGCCAATGTGACCAAACAGGTAGTGGTTCGGTTCATCAAGAATAATATCATCTGCCGTTATGGTATTCCTAACAAGATCATCACGGATAATGGTAAAAATTTGAACAACAACATGATGAAAGAATTGTGCGATGACTTCAAGATTGAACATCATAACTCTTCTCCATACAGACCTCAGATGAATGGTGCGGTTGAGGCTGCAAATAAGAATATAAAGAAGATTGTGCAAAAAATGGTGGTTACTTACAAAGATTGGCATGAGATGTTACCCTATGTTTTACATGGATATCGTACCTCAGTGCGTACTTCAACAGGGGCAACCCCGTTCTCTTTGGTATATGGTATGGAAGCAGTGCTCCCTGTGGAGGTGGAAATCCCATCTTTGAGAGTTGGAAATCCCATCTTTGAGAGTCTTGATGGAGGCTGAATTAACTGAAGCTGAGTGGTTCCAGAGTAGGTATGATCAATTGAATTTGATTGAAGAGAAACGCATGACCGCTTTGTGTCACGGACAACTATATCAGTCAAGGATGAAACAGGCGTTTCACAAAAAGGTTCATCCTCGTGAATTCAAAGAAGGAGACCTTGTGATCAAGTGTATCAAATCTTTTCAACCGGACCCCAGGGGCAAGTGGTCTCCCAATTATGAAGGTCCTTATGTGGTCAAGAGAGCTTTCTCTGGTGGTGCTTTAATCCTTACAACTATGGATGGAGAAGATTTACCTCGTCCTGTGAATTCTGATGCAGTCAAGAAATACTTTGTCTAAAGATATATGAAAGAACAGCTCGGTAGGTCGAAAACCCGAAAGGGCGGCCTAAACTAAAAAAAAGAGCGTCTCGGTAAGTCGAAAACCCGAAAGGGCGGCTTAGGCAAAAATTAGAGACACAAAAAAAAAAAAAAAAAAGAATTGAAAAAAAGAGTTTATCCTGATAGGTTGAAAACCCGAAAGGGCGGCCTATGCAAAAGTTAAGGACTATGACAAAGTAACTGCATCAGATCAAGCATCACCCATTTGGGGCACCTTAGCTGTCAGAAGTCCTCCGACACTAAAGCATCTAAACAGTGGTTCAAAGTTGTTAGGGAATGTAGTGGTTATTGTGTTCAATGTACCTTCCCATGTAATTACCATTTTCCAACTTTTGTAATCCGTGGAGCCATGCCTTTGGCCGGTTACCACCCTATTACATTAATTTGAGCCGGTGCACTCTTTTGGAATTCTTGTTTATTCTATATGCAAATTTTCTTCTTCCATTTTTAATGTCAATACTTGAAGTAAAAACGTTGAAAATTCTTTTACTTTTTATGTTTTCTTTTGAAAAAAACAAAAAAATGACAAACATATTATCTGTAGGTTCATATATCATGGAAACATATGTCAACATCCATTCAAACACAGGTGAATTCAACAGAGGATCATAGTCTTGCAAAAAAGAAAAAAAGAAGCAAAAAAAAGAAGAAAAAAGAAAAGCTCGCTAAGTCGAAAACCCGAAAGGGCGGCTTAAGCCAAAAATGAGCGTCCCGGTGGATCGAAAACCCGAAAGGGTGGTTCAGGAAAAAATTAGGGACATACAAAAAAAGAATATATTCCCGGTGGATTGAAAACCCGAAAGGGCGATCCAGGCAAAAGTTAGGGATTCAAAAAAGAAAAGAATACAAAGAAAGCAATGACTATGTGAAGCACGATTTTGAGAAGGTACTTTGATTCAGTTCAGAAATGGCGACCTCAGCCAGGTTTTTGTGTTATGTGTTCCTTACCCAGCTTTGGTTTGGTCAACGGATGGTACCCCGATTGTGGTTTGACTCATCTCCAGTGATATTATCCCCAGTGAAGAATGCTAAGTGTTGGCACTGTAATGTCGGGTCACTATCCTTACGACCTGCCCAATTTTGTCTCGTCAGTTTCACCAACATATTTTCATACATGTTCATTCATTCATGCATACATATCATGCATACTGATATCATTCATATGCATTTTACCTGTGTGTCTTACTCCATGTGTATCCAGTAAAATTTGTCATCACCAATGTGTTCATTTCGGTCTGTTTACCAATCAAGTTTCTTTCAAGTGGCAGGTCCCACCTTTCAATTTTGTCCAGTATCTTGTTTAAACTACATTTCGTACGAAGAGTATTCGTTTGTACCCTGTTTTTGTTTGGCTAAGTTGCCTCAGTAATAGTAACGCATCACCAGTATTTCAGTTCGTATGTTCGTCATTACCTCGGTAAAGGTAATTGACAGTTTTACCCTTTCGTATGTTCGTCATTACCTCAGTAAAGGTAATTGACAGTTTTACCCTTCGTATGTTCGTCATTACCTCAGTAAAGGTAATTGACAGTATTTCATTTCATATGTTTGTCGTTACCCCAGTAAAGGTAATTGACAGTTTTTCATTTCGTATGTTTGTCGTTACCCCAGTAAAGGTAATTGACAGTTTTACCCTTCGTATGTTTGTCGTTACCCCAGTAAAGGTAATTGACAGTTTTACCCTTCGTATGTTCGTCTTTACCTCAGTAAAGGTAATTGACAGTTTTACCCTTTCGTATGTCTGTCGTTACCCCAGTAAAGGTAATTGACAGTTTTATCCTTTCGTATGTTCGTCGTTACCCCAGTAAAGGTAATGATCAGTATTCCATTTCGTATGTTCGTCGTTACCCCTGTAAAGGTAATAGACATCTTTTTTCTCCCCGGTAACAGTTTATTTGGTCATCGAGTTAGTGTTTTCGTCGTCATTGCATTCGTACTTGCATAACAGACAACTCATATCATTACATCCATAGAGCTTTCTCGATTTCTGAGTTGGTCAAAAATTGGTGTACTTGATATTTAAGTCTCTCCGACCCGTTGTTTCAAAAATCTTCGTCTTTTTAAATCCTCGCGACGGAGAAACTTAAATAGGGGCATCTGTCGTACCCTAATTTTTGACCAATATTTTATTTTTTTTATTCGTACGTTGATCGTTTTTCAGTCGTTTGTTTGCGCGCTAATTCCCGTAATATCTGCTTTTGTTCGTATTTGTGGTCGCATTTATTTTTGGTTCGTCGTTTGTATTTTAATGTCGCTCGCGTATTAATTTCGTAATTTTTACTCGCGTTTTGTGCGTATTTTAGTGTAGCGTAAAGTTTGCGTTCTTAAAGTTCATTTTATTCACGTCGTTGATTTATTGTTTTAATTAGCGTAAAAAAGCCGCGTATCTCAGTCGTATCAGACGAAATTTCGGCAGAGAGGTATTTTAAAATACCTCATTTTTTTGGTTCCGACGGGACATTTGTTTATTTTTATTATTTAATTTTCGTTTTAATTATTTATTTATTTATTTAGTTATTTCTTTTTTCATTTATTTATTTATTGTTATTTATTTATCAGATTTTATATTTATTTTTAAGTCATTTGGTACACTTGTCATTTTGTCATTGGTCCTGTCCAACTTTTTCTCCAAGAAACTGCAGGGGTATTTTTGTCATTGTCAGTGTATCAGTGAACAGTACTATAAGAGTACTGTTCACGCGTCAGAATGGTCCCCCAGCGTGTCAGAAAAGTCACAATCAGTCAAAAATCATAAAAAAACGCCAAATTACTTTCTCTTTCCAAAATTTTGGATCAAAAGTCACAAAATACTCATGAACACCATGAATACCATATGAACACCAATAACACATAATCATTTTCCAACAACCACAACTTCAAATCAACATCAAACTTTCACAAACAACCATTTTTTCGGCCAAATCATCAACTAACATAAAAAGTTTCGGCCAAATCCGAACCACATCACCACAAATCCGAAAACACAAGGCAAGGCAAAATCAACACAAAACCGAACCACATCAAAACCAAACACATCAAAACCGAACCATATCAAAACCGAACCACATCACCACAAATCCGAAAACACAAGGCAAGGCATACACGAAAAAAAGAAAGAAAAACGCGGCCAAAGATTAAAGAAGGTGAAGAAGGAAAGGCAAAACCGAAACACAAAACAAAGGAACAAAGAAGGAAATCCGAAAAGAAGAAGAAATAAGAGGTAGTTTCATGACTTTTTTTTCATTTTTTTTGTGAACTTTAAAGTGTAGATCTACGGCTTTTGGGTTTTGTTTTTGAAAAACTAAGTTTGGATCCATGAAGAGGGGAAGGAGAGGAAGCTTTGGATGTAAAAAAATTAAAAAAAAAATAACTTTCTATCTCCGGCGCGGTGGCCCTCCGGCCAACCACCGCGCCGGAGCTCCTCCTCCTCCACCCCCCGTTCGCCGGCGGTCAGCCCTTCTAGAGAGAAGGGAGAGCTCTTTTTTTGTCTTTGTGACTTTTAGAGAGAGAAAGCTTTTGTAAAAATGAGAAAAACCATAAGAAAAATACTTATATACTCATTTATTGGAGCTGGGCGGGTCACCCATGGGTTGACCCAGTACCTGCCCCAGCTCATGACCCAGTAGCTTTTTTGCCTTCAACCCATTTTTTTTGCTTCTGCTTGCTAATTTCACCCCCATCTCTGCTACTGCACCCCCTGCATTTTTGTAGTAACTTTTGTTTTTTTTTCAATTTCATGCATCTATCTTTTTAATTAATTCACATAAGTTTTGGACTATATTTCATGCATTTTTATTAGTGTCTTAATTTACATATCATGCATTTTTTTTTATTTGTTTATTTAAATTTTATCTCTTATGTTTTAGTTCATTTTAGGCTATGAAGTAACATTTCATATTTTTCTTTTTTTGTCTAATGTTTTAATTATTATGCATTTATTACTTGTTAATAATTTAATTTCCTATCTTATGCATTTTGTTTAATTAGCATTTCAAGTATCATGCATTGTATAGTTTACCTATTAATTTAATTTCAAACTCATGCATTTTTTCTAACTAATATTTCTTTTCGAAAACTTGCGTTTCATACTTTTTTTTAAATATGTTTAATGTCATGCATTTTATTTGGTGGTTATTTTAGTATGTGATGTTCTTTTTATGCTTAATGTTTCGTTATATTTCGTTTTGCATTATCTCTAGTATAATCTCATGCATCTTTTAATTTTTTTGTTATGTATTTATTTATCATACTTAGTGTGTACAACTAGGGAAATGATGTAATTTATTTTTATGTTTTTTTCCTTTTGAGACCATAGAATGTATTTAGGGTATGTAATATGTAACCGGCACACGCACTGACACGCGCACCGACACACCACTTTATTTATTGCTTTATGCTTATTTATTTTTCCGTCGTTACGCGATTTCATCGTTAGTTTAGAAAAAAATATTTTCTTCAAAAAAAATCAAATTCAAATTTCTTTTAAGTAAACCTTGGTTTGTAATCCAAGTGTTTTTCCTTTTATTTTCCTTAATCAAATGTTAATTAATTTAATATCCACATTAGACATGGATTTCGTACAATTAAAATTAACCAACTTCATCGTATTTTCTTCTCATGCCTTGAGGCCTCTCATCTCTTCTTAAAATCTTTTCAAAAAAATGTTAAAATCAATTCAACTCATCAAATAAGTTCTTTAGCCGAACTACTTGATTTTGATCCCGATTTATTTGGGTAAGTAGGCAAAGGGTTTCAACCCTTCCAAATCAATAAAAATAACCAAAAACATGCTTCATCTTTTCTTTCACTTTAACTCTTAAACTTTTTTAATAGGTAAAATTAATTTAGCGCAAGAGTAGAGAATAGGTAGAAGGTTCCTATGGGATACCATAGTCGGTTCGGGTGCCTAACACCTTCCCCAATCGAAACCAACCTCCGAATCCAAGGTCTTATAAGGGTTTTGACTCACTTTTTCCCTTCCCGCGAATAAAAGTTGAGAGTTCAATGATTAAAGGTTCAAATCCAATCAATGATTTTGATACCCGAAAATCACGAGCACAATGGTCATACTAGATCTATGGGTATTAGGTTTATGCCTGATTGACTCTAGTGCTAGTGGGAGATTGTTGGTATAAGCCCTAGAGGCCAATAGTTTATGTGAAACTTATCTTATGTATCATGACTTTTATTATTAAATAATATATGGCACTCTTTATTATATATTTATAGTAATGTTAATAAAGTCCTTAGAATAGATAGTTCATGTAATAATATATTAAGTGTGACTTAATCATGAGATTACATTATCATAAAGAACGCTATTCGTAAATGTATCCGTAGTCAAGCTTTAATATGAATTAGGATAATAATAAAGCGTCGAAACTATTATGTATGAAGACTGATGACCGCATCTCATGGGTCATAGATATGGGATATCAAGTCTATACATAGGTATAAATGTTAGGAGTAATGTTTATACTGGATAGACCCATCGTGAGAATACTACATAGTAAGTTATGAGATTGTCATAAGATATTCTCACAATGATAATAGTGTACATCGCTCTTTGACCTGAAACCACTATGATCCCTAGATGTGGACTCGAGTGCTTTGTTGCCATTCTAACGTTGTCTGTAAAAGGATAACCATAATGTTGGTTGATGGGTACTTGATGAATCATGCTGAGGGGCATGAGTGTCCTAGATGGGATTTGTCCCTCCTCATAAACAGGAGATATATCTATAGGCCTCTTGATGAAATATGACTGTAAAACTGCATGGCCATGCCGAACTAAGTCGATATAGGATATTGGACTTATTCGTTATTCAGTATATTTTGGAATCAAGAAATATAAATATTGATCTACACAATGGTGACAAAATCTATGCATTGAGATCAATAAAGATATTAGGACAAAGGAGTAATCGTATACATAAGTATTATCAGATCACTTGACATTCTTGTCACTTGGGTAGCAATGATGTGTTGCTAGATACCGCTCATTGTTTATAGTATCAAATATTAGATTTAATATTATTGCCAACGTGACTAGAACCTATAGGGTCACACACAAAGAACAGTCAAAAGAGAAATATATAAGTATGACTTATATAAGGGGTGTGTTTAGTAAATAACGCTAATTAGTTAGCAGAATTACTAAACTCGTTATTGGTCTTACAGAAGCCCAATAGTGACTTCTGAACTTGCAGAGCACACTAAGAGTTCTATAAATAGAAGCCTAGTGCTGAAGTTTGAGGTTACACGTTTTGAAACCCTTAACTCTCTGAAACTTCTAATTCATTAGCTAGCACCGAGTTTTGGAGGAGCACTGTTCGTGTGGACTTGCTAGAGGCTTTGCTGCTTGCTGCTTTCTTTGCTGTGATCGTGCTTCCAGTTTCCAGCTTTCAGATTTCACACTTCGAGGTAACAATCGAATCACTGATTCATGTGTAATTCGTAATGATCCAAGGAAAGAAAATCGAATTTTTATCCGCTGCTTATTCTGTTCATTATCGATTTTCCTTCAGTGGTATCAGAGCCTGGTTACGAAACCTTGAATCGGATTACTTTGTTACTGCTTTATGTTTTAATTTGATTAAACATATTGAATGAAATTAAATAATAAAGAGAATTAAAATTGGCATCATATCATATTATGTTTTCTGTGCATGGATCTTCGATTTGATTCGATGTTTCAGAAACCGTTTCTGGTGAAACATCGATGTTTCGAATATACATATCGACATAAACATGATTGATCGATCATAAAACGCAAATAATAAATATCAATCACGTGTATGTGCATGGACGATCAATTTGTTTGAAGCTTCTTAACCGATTCTGTGTACTCTGGTGAAGCATCAATATTTTGATTATACATATCGACATAAGTGTGATTGGTAAATTCTGTATAACAACAGTATATATGATATACTGGATTTGATTGTAGTTTAAATAAGTCAGATGATATTTGTTCATATTAATTGATCTGATGTATGGAGCTTCGTAACCGATTCTGGTGAAGCATCCTAGACTCGATCATGATACTTGAATAAACAATCAGAGTACTTGTTTAATAAGATCAGATTGTTGTGACAGAATTAGGGTTTGCCGAAACGGTTTGGGTATTCAGAAACGTGTCAAGTGTTGATGCGAAATACAGTGCTAATTCAAAGTGAAACGTTCATAATGGATTAGCTTCCAGGGCGCTGCCCCAGAAGCCTCGCAAGGGGCGCACCGTCCGCTGACCGGGCAGCGGAACCCTCGACTAATCTGCGTAGTGTGATCATATGTCGAATTTTAATTTAATTTGTTTAATTATAAGGTATAATTAATAATAATAAAAGTATGTTTGTTATTATTATCATGTGAACGATTATGGCCTTAGTCCTTTTATTTATTTTTTTTGGATATTGAAATACGGCTTGCGTGTCGTGCCTCTCTCTTATGTCTCTATTCTACATTCTCTTCTCATCCACTCCCTCGTATGTAAAACGAGTTTCTTTAATATGTAATGTAAATAGAATACAAGGAGGTAATAGGACTCAAGACGTTAGGATAGTCCTGGAAGTCAAGCTTGGAGAAGCAAGGTCGTTTCTAGGATTAGTTTAGATTCACTCATTGGCTTGAGAGAATCATAGCGTTAGGATGGCCATAATCATGTCACTTTTACTTTGTATAATTGTTATGCATGTTATGATTGGAGTGCGAATATATATGATATATAAGCCGTGGTGAGGTGAGATCAACTTTAATAAAAATCCTTCAAATTTGAAATATTAAGTTTAATGCTTTCCAAAAGTTTAACACCCTTCAAGACTAATATCGAATATGTGGGTTTTGCCTCCGTGAAGCGCATATTTTATACTAGTAAGTTGCGGTGCGGTAATCCAATTTACCCAAGTGTTATTCTTTTGGGTTTAACTTAACTAAATTAATTTTAATAAGATTAGAATAAATTTAGAAGCAATAATTAGGTAATGTCTATATGATAGACTTGAGTAAGAGTTATTCACCTAATTGATTTGAAAGTTGTATAAGATACAATTGGAAATGTTCCTACCTAAATAACTAAGTTTTAAGTACAGCCCCCGTTGACTTAAAGCAAAGTGAAATAAGGATTTCAATCCACTAGAAAATCTTCCAACGGGATTTTCCGAGTCAAGTGTTTGAAGGTCATTTGATTTTAGTAAAATAGTGGTAGCGTATTTAATTAAAGGCCAAATTAAATATGTTATTTCATGATAATTATTTTGTATATTTTAAAATTGTAGATAGCCAATAACACATCAACAAACATTTTGCGATCTCTCATTGAAAAGGAAAAATTGACTGAAACTAATTTTTTGGACTGGTTCCGTAACATGAGGATTGTCCTCACCCACGAAAAAAAGCTGTATGTGCTGGATGAACCCATTCCTGAGGCACCACCTGCTTGAGCTTCTGCGGCTCTGAGAAATGCTCATACCAAGCATCTCAATGATTCCGTGGAAGTCTCATGCATCATGCTAGCAACCATGACTCCCGAGCTGCAAAAACAGCATGAAGGGATGACCGCGTTCGATATGATCGGACATCTTAAGACTCTTTATGAAGAGCAGGCAAGGCATGAGAGGTTTGATGTCTCTAAAGCCCTTTTCTCTACCAAGCTGTCAGAAGGAAGTCCTGTAGGACCTCATGTACTCAAAATGATTGGGTATTCTGAGAACCTAGCCCGATTGGGATTTGTCCTTGAGCAGGAACTGGTTGTTGATCTTGTCTTGCAATCGTTGCCTGAAAGCTTCAGCAGTTTTGTCCAGAATTTTCTAATGAATGATATGGACAAAACACTTCCACAACTTGCAACTATGTTGAGAACTGCTGAGAAAAACATGAAAGGAAAGGGAAAGGCCATTTTGATGGTTAATAATGGCAAGTCCAAAAAGCACAATAAGAAGCCTAATAAGTCTAAGGGAAACGGCAAGGGCAAAGTTGTTGCCAAGCCATCAACCAAAGCTTTGAAGCCTACTGGAGGCGTGGCTAAGGAGGGCAAGTGCTTCTATTGCAACAATAAGGGGCACTGGAGGCGAAAGTTCCCAAAGTATCTGGAAGATAAGAAGAATGGAAATGTTCCTACTACTTCTACAGGTATTTTTGTTATAGAAATTAATATGTCTACTTCTGCATCATAGGTATTAGATACTGGATGTGGTTCTCATATTTGTACTGATGTGCAGGGGCTGAGAACGAGTAGAGCATTGGCAAAAGGCGAGGTCGATCTTAGAGTTGGCAATGGAGCAAAGGTTGCTGCTTTAGCTGTTGGAACTTATGTATTGACCTTACCTAGTGGTCTTTTATTGAATTTAGAAAACTGCTATTATGTACCTGCCATTAGCAGGAATATTATTTCAATTTCTTGTTTGGACAAGGCTGGTTTTTATTTTACCATTAAGAACAAACGTTGTTCCGTTTATTTGGATAATATTCTATATGCTAATGCAATTTTGATTAATGGACTTTATATCCTGGATCTTGATATGCCTATCTATAACATTAATGCTAAAAGGTTGAAACCTAATGAGTTGAATCCGACTTACCTTTGGCATTGTCGTTTAGGCCATATAAATGAAAATCGCATTTCCAAACTCCATAAAGATGGACTTTTGGACTCTTTTGATTTTGAATCATATGAGACATGTCGATCTTGTTTATTAGGAAAGATGACAAAGGCCCCTTTTTCCGGTCAAGGTGAAAGGGCTAGTGATCTCTTAGGACTCATACATACTGATGTGTGTGGACCCCTAAACATAACTTCTAGAGGAGGTTTTCACTACTTCATTACATTCACTGATGACTTTAGTAGATTTGGATATTATCTAATGAAACATAAATATGAATCATTTACTTTATTCAAAGAATTTCAAAATGAAGTAGAAAACCAACTAGGCAAGAAAATCAAAATGCTTCGATCTGATCGAGGTGGAGAGTATTTGAGCTTAGAGTTTGACAATCATCTAAAAGAATGCGGGATCTTATCCCAACTCACACCTCCTGGAACGCCACAATGGAATGGTGTTTCTGAAAGGAGAAATCGAACCTTATTAGACATGGTCCGATCAATGATGAGTCATGCTGAACTTCCAAATTCCTTATGGGGATACGCCTTATTAACTGCAGCTTATACGCTTAACCGAGTTCCATCCAAAGCGGTAGAAAAGACACCATATGAGATATGGAACGGTCGAAAACCCAATGTGGGACATTTAAAGATTTGGGGTTGTGAAGCTTATATAAAACGACTTATGTCTACTAAGCTTGAACAAAGATCTGATAAATGTTTCTTTGTGGGATATCCTAAAGAAACTAGAGGATACTACTTTTACAAGCCTTCTAAGGGCACAATTGTTGTTTCCAGAAATGGAGTCTTCCTTGAAAAGGATTTTGTCTCCAAAAGAATCAGTGGGAGCAAAGTAGATCTTGAAGAAATTCAAGACCCACAAAGTAATGAAATACCGATGGAGGAACAGGAACAGGATACACAAACTATTATGATAGAAAATCCTATTCCAGTAACACAAGAACCGCGTAGGTCTAGCAGGATACGTCAAGAACCCGAGAGATATGGGTATCTCATATCACAAGAGGGTGATGTATTGCTCATGGACCACGATGAGCCTGTGACTTACATGGAGGCCATTACTGGCCCTGATTCTGAGAAGTGGCTTGAAGCCATGAAATCTGAAATGGATTCCATGTACACAAATCAAGTTTGGAACTTGATTGAAGCACCTGAAGGAATTAATCCTATAGGATGCAAGTGGGTTTTCAAAAAGAAAATTGACATGGACGGAAAGGTTAGTACCTACAAAGCGTGGCTGGTTGCTAAAGGCTTCAAACAAATTCATGGTGTGGATTATGATGAAACCTTTTCACCAGTTGCAATGATTAAATCCATTCGGATCTTACTTGCTATCGCTACATACCATGATTATGAAATATGGCAAATGGATGTCAAAACTGCTTTCCTTAATGGAAATCTTCTTGAGGATGTGTACATGACACAACCTGAAGGATTTGGCGATCCTAAAGCAACCAAGAAAGTATGCAAATTATAGCGATCAATCTATGGATTGAAGCAAGCTTCTAGGAGTTGGAATCTTCGTTTTGATGAAACTGTACAACAATATGGATTCATTAAAAATGAAGATGAGGCTTGTGTTTACAAGAAGGTTAGTGGGAGCATAGTCTCATTTCTGGTTTTATATGTGGATGACATATTATTAATCGGAAATGACATCCCTACATTACAAGAAATAAAAACTTGGTTAGGGAAATGCTTTTCTATGAAAGACTTAGGTGAAGCCTCCTATATATTAGGAATCAGGATCTATAGAGATAGATCACAAAGATTGTTTGGCTTAAGTCAGGGTACATATATAGATAAAGTCCTGAGACGTTTCAATATGCATGATTCCAAGAAAGGATTCATCCCTATGTCGTCAGGAATAAATCTATCAAAGACTCAATCCCCTTCGACTAATGAAGAAAGGGATCGAATGCGTGATATTCCATATGTATCGGCAATTGGGTCTATCATGTATGCTATGATATGTACTCGACCAGATGTCTCGTATGCTTTAAGTGCTACGAGCAGATACCAGTCTAATCCTAGCAACGATCATTGGATTGCTGTCAAGAATATCCTTAAATACTTGAGAAGAACTAAGGATACTTTCTTGATCTATGGAGGTCAAGAAGAGCTCTCTGTAATTGGTTACACTGATGCTAGTTTTTAGACAGATCATGATGATTTCAAATCGTAATCTGGATATGTGTTTTGCTTAAATGGCGGTGCTGTGAGCTGGAAGAGTTCAAAGCAAGAAACAATCGCTGATTCTACAACAGAAGTCGAGTACATTGCTGCATCTAATGCCGCAAAGGAAGCTGTTTGGATTAAGAAATTCATTTCTGATCTTGGAATAGTTCCAAGCATTGCGGATCCCATTGAATTACTATGTGATAACAATGGAGCAATCGCACAAGCCAAAGAACCTAGATCTCACCAGAAATCCAAACACATACAAAGGCGCTATCATCTTATTCGAGAGATTATCGAAAGAGGAGATGTTAAAATATGCAAAGTACCAACATTAGACAATGTTGCTGATCCACTTACTAAAGCTCTTGCCCAGCAGAAGCATGATGGTCATACTAGATCTATGGGTATTAGGTTTATGCCTGATTGGCTCTAGTGCTAGTGGGAGATTGTTGGTATAAGCCCTAGAGGCCAATAGTTTATGTGAAACTTATCTTATGTATCATGACTTTTATTATTAAATAATATATGGCACTCTTTATTATATATTTATAGTAATGTAAATAAAGTCCTTAGAATAGATAGTTCATGTAATAATATATTAAGTGTGACTTAATCATGAGATTACATTATCATAAAGAACGCTATTCTTAAATGTATCCGTAGTCAAGCTTTAATATGAATTAGGATAATAATAAAGCGTCGAGACTATTATGTATGAAGACTGATGACCGCATCTCATGGGTCATAGATATGAGATATCAAGTCTATACATAGGTATAAATGTTAGGAGTAATATTTATACTGGATAGACCCATCGTGAGAATACTACATAGTAAGTTATGAGATTGTCATAAGATATTCTCACAATGATAATAGTGTACATCGCTCTTTGACCTGAAACCACTATGATCCCTAGATGTGGACTCGAGTGCTTTGTTGCCATTCTAACGTTGTCTGTAAAAGGATAACCATAACGTTGGTTGATGGGTACTTGATGAATCATGCTGAGGGGCATGAGTGTCCTAGATGGGATTTGTCCCTCCTCATAAACAGGAGATATATCTATAGGCCTCTTGATGAAATATGACTGTAAAACTGCATGGCCATGCCGAACTAAGTCGGTATAGGATATTGGACTTATTCGTTATTCAGTATATTTTGGAATCAAGAAATATAAATATTGATCTACACAATGGTGACAAAATCAATGCATTGAGATCAATAAAGATATTAGGACAAAGGAGTAATCGTATACATAAGTATTATCATGGAAACAGGTTTCGTCAGATCACTTGACATTCTTGTCACTTGGGTAGCAATGATGTGTTGCTAGATACCGCTCATTATTTATAGTATCAAATATTAGATTTAATATTATTGCCAACGTGACTAGAACCTATAGGGTCACACACAAAGAACAGTCAAAAGAGAAATATATAAGTATGACTTATATAAGGGGTGCGTTTAGTAAATAACGCTAATTAGTTAGCAGAATTACTAAACTCGTTATTGGTCTTACAGAAGCCCAATAGTGACTTCTGAACTTGCAGAGCACACTAAGAGTTCTATAAATAGAAGCCTAGTGCTGAAGTTTGAGGTTACACGTTTTGAAACCCTTAACTCTCTGAAACTTCTAATTCATTGGCTAGCACCGGGTTTTGGAGGAGCACTGTTCTTGTGGACTTGCTAGAGGCTTTGCTGCTTGCTGCTTGCTTTGCTGCGATCGTGCTTCCAGTTTCCAGCTTTCAGATTTCACACTTCGAGGTAACAATCGAATCACTGATTCATGTGTAATTCGTAATGATCCAAGGAAAGAAAATCAAATTTTTATCCGCTGCTTATTCTGTTCATTATCGATTTTCCTTCATGGCGCACTTCACGAACCTCATTCCGAGGGTTCGTAGTGATGTGTACGACCCGGCAGTAGCCCCGCTCGTGAGCCAGTGGAGACCTCCTAGGGGCTTTACGGACCCTGGACACTACAGAGATGCCATTGATGCGATCGATCACTCTCACGTCATCTGAAGGCCGTACGAGAGACGGCGACACATCACGCCATTCCACGACATATGCTGGTACTCCGGATGGATCATGGCCGGCAGAGACAGGATGTTCCGTCACTTGCCTGAGCGGGTTCTTAGGCAGTACAGGTATGTCCAGACACGGCCCAGGTCTCCTACGGATGTTGAGCTTACTACGGCAGCTGTCGCGGCCCAGGCTTTCGTGGAGTTTGCTCTACATGTCATCAGCCAGCAGCAAAGGGGTGATCTGGTGCCAGAGGACGAACCGTGGGCTCATAGCAGGGGGTACATGTAACGCCCGTCTCAATTATTTAATTAATTTGTCGAGTTAGAATATATTTAAGTGATTTGTGTGTTTTGTTGTGATTATATTAGGTGGTCTATTTTATTATTTAATAGAATAAGGGTTCAAAATAAAATAAAATAAATATTAGGTTGTGGGGCTGTTTTCGAATTAGGTAGAATTATGAGGGATTAAATGAAATAAGCTAAAATAGAATAGAAGTGGTTTAAAAAAGGAAAATTAGGTTTAGAATTGTACGGTACGTACATTTCAGCTTTTGGGGAGAAAAAGGGAGAAAACAGGAGAGAAGAACAAGAGAGGCTGCTGCTCAATTTTCCAAGGTAAGGGTGAGCCTAGCATTGCAATTCATTAAGCTTATGATTCATGATTATAGTTAACATGTTTAGGAATTGTTCATGAGAATCTAAGAACTAAGAATTAGGTTAAAAAGTGATGAATTGGTGATTAGATGATGAGAAACTGTACTGATGACGTAGAAAACTGTTTACAGACCTTAGAATAACCCTAGTACATCATTATAGTCGAAATTTGGAAGGTTTAGGATGAAATTTGGGGTTTTGGGTGAAACCCTCGTAACCCCGTAACTGTTCTGTCGCAGCTCGCCACAGCGAGCAATCAACTCGCCACGGCGAGTGCTCTTCACCAGCTCGCGAGGCGAGGAACCCACTCGCCATAGCGAGTTAACCCTAGTAGGCTCGCGAGGCGAGCAAACCACTCGCCATAGCGAGCAACCTTTGAGAAGGCTCGCAAAGCGAGCAACCCCCACTCGCCATAGCGAGCAACCCGTGATGTCTCGCAAGGCGAGCAACCCTACTCGCCATTGCGAGTAGTACCCCTGAAGCTCGCGAGGCGAGCAACCCAACTCGCCACAGCGAGTTACCCCTGATGGTTCGCGAGGCGAGGATTCCACTCGCCATAGCAAGTAGTCCCGTATCAGACTACCTTCTTGGGATAATGTGACTCTTGTCGCACAATTGATTATGAGATTACCGCTGGATTAGATTAAGTACTGAAATATTAAGATGACCTATAGAGCTGCTAGTTGATTAGTTATAGTGACCAATACATTATTATATGCTTTCTTTGAATTATAAGAGATGATGTATGTGAATGCTTGTGATGATTCGTTGCTGCCATGTTGCTATGTTTTATTAAATAAAAGCTGCATGTATTGTTATAAGATTTACGATGTTGTAATCCAATTATTGGAATTTATTTGAGAGGTCTAAGTTTAAGAAGTTGAGTCCATGCATACGCATCCAGAGACGAGGGCTCATGCCCTAGGAACTTTTGCTCAATAGCGACGAGGGCTTATGCCCTAGGAGTATTTTTATGCTCAATAGCGACGAGAGCTTATGCTCTAGGAGTATCTTTATGCTCAATGGCGACGAGGGCTTATGCCCTAGGACTATATTTATACTCAATATGGTACCACATGCATGATTAAGATGTCTAAGTTGCATTGTTGAGTCTAAGTTGCATAGTCGAGTCGAACTAAGATTGTTGATTAAGACGTTGATTTATGATGATGACTATGGCATTGTTTATGACTAAGGTGTTACTTGACTGTTGTGGTGATATTATGATGATGAAGTTATGTTGTTAAATATAATTGTTGAATTATATGTTTAATGTTTTGTTTTGTGAATCTCACCCCTTCTGTTGGAATTGCCGCCTCGTGGGCAAGTGCAGGTATTTACGCTTTAGTTGTTGTTGCTGTTGTGAGTGGCTACCCTCACTGTGTCCTTAGGTGCTCTGATACGTAACAGGATGGGGACTTTTATGTATTTTCTATTCCTTACGTATTACCTTGAACTGACATGAATAAGAGTAGTTTTGAATTATGTTAGATTTTTGATTAGGCCTGCGAGCCAGAACCATTATGTTAATTTGAATTTTATCCGCTGCGAAGTTTAAATGATTTTGATTAGAATAAATTATTATTTATTCCGTTGTTTTTGATATATTAAGAAATGTAGCATTCCGTTCATGCGATACTCTGAGTTAATCAAGAAATTTTAATGTTGGGAAAACGGGGTGTTACAATTGGGATCAGAGCAGGTCGGTCCGTCCGGCCAAGTAGATCGAGTTGTCCGTGTCGAGTGGTAGTTTAATTCTATTTGAATTTCTCTAACCCGTTCTCGTTATGTAGTGAACTAAGATGGCTGGGAGAAATGATGCTGCTCTTGCTGCTGCATTACAAGCGATGGCTCAAGCTGTTGGGCAACAACCTAACGCTGGTGGTAACAATGGAGTTCGAATGTTGGAGACGTTTCTGAGGAACCATCCACCTGCCTTCAGAGGCAGATATGATCCCGATGGAGCTCAGACTTGGCTCAAGGAGATTAAAAGGATTTTCCGAGTCATGGAGTGCACTGCACCTCAGATGGTTCGTTTTGGTACGCATTGTTTGGCCGAGGAAGCTGATGACTGGTGGGTTAGTGTCCGTCCGAATCTGGAGAACGAGGGTGAAGTTACTTGGGTTGTGTTCAAGAGGGAATTCCTGAATAGATACTTTCCAGAGGATGTTCGCGGAAAGAAGGAGATTGAGTTTCTGGAGTTGAAGCAAGGCGACAAGTCAGTCACGGAGTATGCTGCTAAGTTCGTTGAGCTGGCTAAGTTTTATCCGCACTACACTGCTTAGACTGCTGAATTCTCCAAGTGTATCAAGTTCGAGAATGGCTTGCGTGCTGAGGTTAAGCGAACAATTGGGTATCAGAAGATCCGTCAGTTCTCCGAGTTGGTAAGTAGCTGCAGAATTTATGAGGAGGACACCAAAGCTCATTATAAGGTTCTGAAGGAGCGGAAGGGTAAGCGCCATCAAGGTCGTGATAAGCCGTACAGCGCCCCGGTTGATAAGGGTAAACAAAAGGTAAATGATGAGAGGAGACCTCAGAAGGAAGATGCTCCCGCAGAGGTCGTCTGCTATAACTGTGGAGAAAAAGGCCACAAGAGTAATGCTTGTACGGGAGATGTGAAGCGGTGTTACCGTTGTGGTAAGAAGGGACATGCTACTACGGCATGCAAACATGATGACATCGTGTGCTTTAACTGTAATGAAGAAGGTCATATTGGTTCGCAATGCAAGAAGTCGAAGAAGGCTCAGACTACTGGGAGAGTTTTCGCTTTGGCTGGTACTAAGACCTGAACGAGGTAAATTTTCGAGGACGAAAATTCTATAAGTTGGGGAGAGTTGTAACGCCCGTCTCAATTATTTAATTAATTTATCGAGTTAGAATATATTTAAGTGATTTGTGTGTTTTGTTGTGATTATATTAGGTGGTCTATTTTATTATTTAATAGAATAAGGGTTCAAAATAAAATAAAATAAATATTAGGTTGTGGGGCTGTTTTCGAATTAGGTAGAATTATGAGGGATTAAATGAAATAAGATAAAATAGAATAGAAGTGGTTTAAAAAAGGAAAATTAGGTTTAGAATTGTACGGTACGTACAATTCAGCTTTTGGGGAGAAAAAGGGAGAAAACAGGAGAGAAGAACAAGAGAGGCTGCTGCTCAATTTTCCAAGGTAAGGGTGAGCCTAGCATTGCAATTCATTAAGCTTATGATTCATGATTATAGTTAACATGTTTAGGAATTGTTCATGAGAATCTAAGAACTAAGAATTAGGTTAAAAAGTGAGGAATTGGTGATTAGATGATGAGAAACTGTACCGATGACGTAGAAAACTGTTTACAGACCTTAGAATAACCCTAGTACATCATTATAGTCGAAATTTGGAAGGTTTAGGATGAAATTTGGGGTTTTGGGTGAAAACCCTCGTAACCCCGTAACTGTTCTGTCGCAGCTCACCACAGCGAGCAATCAACTCGCCACGGCGAGTGCTCTTCACCAGCTCGCGAGGCGAGTAACCCACTCGCCATAGCGAGTTAACCCTAGTAGGCTCGCGAGGCGAGCAAACCACTCGCCATAGCGAGCAACCCCCACTCGCCATGGCGAGCAACCCTACTCGCCATAGCGAGTAGTACCCCTGAAGCTCGCGAGGCGAGCAACCCAACTCGCCACAGCGAGTTACCCCTGATGGTTAGCGAGGCGAAGATTCCACTCGCCATAGCAAGTAGTCCCGTATCAGACTACCTTCTTGGGATAATGTGACTCTTGTCGCACAATTGATTATGAGATTACCCCTGGATTAGATTAAGTACTGAAATATTAAGATGACCTATATAGCTGCTAGTTGATTAGTTATAGTGACCTATACATTAGTATATGCTTTCTTTGAATTATAAGAGATGATGTATGTGAATGCTTGTGATGATTCGTTGCTGCCATGTTGCTATGTTTTATTAAATAAAAGCTGCATGTATTGTTATAAGATTTACGATGTTGTAATCCAATTATTGGAATTTATTTGAGAGGTCTAAGTTTAAGAAGTTGAGTCCATGCATACGCATCCAGAGACGAGGGCTCATGCCCTAGGAGCTTTTGCTCAATAGCGACGAGGACTTATGCCCTAGGAGTATTTTTATGCTCAATAGCGACGAGAGCTTATGCTCTAGAAGTATCTTTATGCTCAATGGCAACGAGGGCTTATGCCCTAGGACTATATTTATACTCAATATGGTACCACATGCATGCTTAAGATGTCTAAGTTGCATTGTTGAGTCTAAGTTGCATAGTCGAGTCGAACTAAGATTGTTGATTAAGACGTTGATTTATGATGATGACTATGGCGTTGTTTATGACTAAGGTGTTACTTGACTGTTGTGGTGATATTATGATGATGAAGTTATGTTGTTAAATATAATTGTTGAATTATATGTTTAATGTTTTGTTTTGTGAATCTCACCCCTTCTGTTGGAATTGCTGCCTCGTGGGCAAGTGCAGGTATTTACGATTTAGTTGTTGTTGCTGTTGTGAGTGGCTACCCTCACTGTGTCCTTAGGTGCTCTGATACGTAATGGGATGGGGACTTTTATGTATTTTCTATTCCTTACGTATTACCTTGAACTGACATGAATAAGAGTAGTTTTGAATTATGTTAGATTTTTGATTAGGCCTGCGAGCCATAACCATTATGTTAATTTGAATTTTATCCGCTGCGAAGTTTAAATGATTTTGATTAGAATAAATTATTATTTATTCCGTTGTTTTTGATATATTAAGAAATGTAGCATTCCGTTCATGCGATACTCTGAGTTAATCAAGAAATTTTAATGTTGGGAAAACGGGGTGTTACAATTGGTATCAGAGCAGGTCGGTCCGTCCGGCCAAGTAGATCGAGTTGTCCGTGTCGAGTGGTAGTTTAATTCTATTTGAATTTCTCTAACCCGTTCTCGTTATGTAGTGAACTAAGATGGCTGGGAGAAATGATGCTGCTCTTGCTGATGCATTACAAGCGATGGCTCAAGCTGTTGGGCAACAACCTAACGCTGGTGGTAACAATGGAGTTCGAATGTTGGAGACGTTTCTGAGGAACCATCCACCTGCCTTCAGAGGCAGATATGATCCCGATGGAGCTCAGACTTGGCTCAAGGAGATTAAAAGGATTTTCCGAGTCATGGAGTGCACTGCACCTCAGATGGTTCGTTTTGGTACGCATTGTTTGGCCGAGGAAGCTGATGACTGGTGGGTTAGTGTCCGTCCGAATCTGGAGAACGAGGGTGAAGTTACTCGGGCTGTGTTCAAGAGGGAATTCCTGAATAGATACTTTCCAGAGGATGTTCGCGGAAAGAAGGAGATTGAGTTTCTGGAGTTGAAGCAAGGCGACATGTCAGTCACGGAGTATGCTGCTAAGTTCGTTGAGCTGGCTAAGTTTTATCCGCACTACACTGCTGAGACTGCTGAATTCTCCAAGTGTATCAAGTTCGAGAATGGCTTGCGTGCTGAGGTTAAGCCAGCAATTGGGTATCAGAAGATCCGTCAGTTCTCCGAGTTGGTAAGTAGCTGCAGAATTTATGAGGAGGACACCAAAGCTCATTATAAGGTTCTGAAGGAGCGGAAGGGTAAGCGCCAACAAGGTCGTGATAAGCCGTACAGCGCCCCGGTTGATAAGGGTAAACAAAAGGTAAATGATGAGAGGAGACCTCAGAAGGAAGATGCTCCCGCAGAGGTCGTCTGCTATAACTGTGGAGAAAAAGGCCACAAGAGTAATGCTTGTACGGGAGATGTGAAGCGGTGTTACCGTTGTGGTAAGAAGGGACATGCTACTACGGCATGCAAACATGATGACATCGTGTGCTTTAACTGTAATGAAGAAGGTCATATTGGTTCGCAATGCAAGAAGTCGAAGAAGGCTCAGACTACTGGGAGAGTTTTCGCTTTGGCTGGTACTCAGACCTGAACGAGGTAAATTTTCGAGGACGAAAATTCTATAAGTTGGGGAGAGTTGTAACGCCCGTCTCAATTATTTAATTAATTTATCGAGTTAGAATATATTTAAGTGATTTGTGTGTTTTGTTGTGATTATATTAGGTGGTCTATTTTATTATTTAATAGAATAAGGGTTCAAAATAAAATAAAATAAATATTAGGTTGTGGGGCTGTTTTCGAATTAGGTAGAATTATGAGGGATTAAATGAAATAAGATAAAACAGAATAGAAGTGGTTTAAAAAAGGAAATTTAGGTTTAGAATTGTACGGTACGTACAATTCAGCTTTTGGGGAGAAAAAGGGAGAAAACAGGAGAGCAGAACAAGAGTGGCTGCTGCTCAATTTTCCAAGGTAAGGGTGAGCCTAGCATTGCAATTCATTAAGCTTATGATTCATGATTATAGTTAACATGTTTAGGAATTGTTCATGAGAATCTAAGAACTAAGAATTAGGTTAAAAAGTGAGGAATTGGTGATTAGATGATGAGAAACTGTACCGATGACGTAGAAAACTGTTTACAGACCTTAGAATAACCCTAGTACATCATTATAGTCGAAATTTGGAAGGTTTAGGATGAAATTTGGGGTTTTGGGTGAAAACCCTCGTAACCCCGTAACTGTTCTGTCGCAGCTCGCCACAGCGAGCAATCAACTCGCCACGGCGAGTGCTCTTCACCAGCTCGCGAGGCGAGCAACCCACTCGCCATAGCGAGTTAACCCTAGTAGGCTCGCGAGGCGAGCAAACCACTCGCCATAGCGAGCAACCCCCACTCGCCATAGCGAGCAACCCGTGATGTCTCGCCAGGCGAGCAACCCTACTCGCCATAGCGAGTAGTACCCCTGAAGCTCGCGAGGCGAGCAACCCAACTCACCACAGCGAGTTACCCCTGATGGTTAGCGAGGCGAAGATTTTACTCGCCATAGCAAGTAGTCCCGTATCAGACTACCTTCTTGGGATAATGCGACTCTTGTCGCACAATTGATTATGAGATTACCCCTGGATTAGATTAAGTACTGAAATATTAAGATGACCTATAGAGCTGCTAGTTGATTAGTTATAGTGACCTATACATTAGTATATGCTTTCTTTGAATTATAAGAGATGATGTATGTGAATGCTTGTGATGATTCGTTGCTGCCATGTTGCTATGTTTTATTAAAAAAAAGCTGCATGTATTGTTATAAGATTTACGATGTTGTAATCCAATTATTGGAATTTATTTGAGAGGTCTAAGTTTAAGAAGTTGAGTCCATGCATACGCATCCAGAGACGAGGGCTCATGCCCTAGGAGCTTTTGCTCAATAGCGACGAGGGCTTATGCCCTAGGAGTATTTTTATGCTCAATAGCGACGAGAGCTTATGCTCTAGAAGTATCTTTATGCTCAATGGCGACGAGGGCTTATGCCCTAGGACTATATTTATACTCAATATGGTACCACATGCATGCTTAAGATGTCTAAGTTGCATTGTTGAGTCTAAGTTGCATAGTCGAGTCGAACTAAGATTGTTGATTAAGACGTTGATTTATGATGATGACTATGGCGTTGTTTATGACTAAGGTGTTACTTGACTGTTGTGGTGATATTATGATGATGAAGTTATGTTGTTAAATATAATTGTTGAATTATATGTTTAATGTTTTGTTTTGTGAATCTCACCCCTTCTGTTGGAATTGCCGCCTCGTGGGCAAGTGCAGGTATTTACGCTTTAGTTGTTGTTGCTGTTGTGAGTGGCTACCCTCACTGTGTCCTTAGGTGCTCTGATACGTAATGGGAAGGGGACTTTTATGTATTTTCTATTCCTTACGTATTACCTTGAACTGACATGAATAAGAGTAGTTTTGAATTATGTTAGATTTTTGATTAGGCCTGCGAGCCAGAACCATTATGTTAATTTGAATTTTATCCGCTGCGAAGTTTAAATGATTTTGATTAGAATAAATTATTATTTATTCCGTTGTTTTTGATATATTAAGAAATGTAGCATTCCGTTCATGCGATACTCTGAGTTAATCAAGAAATTTTAATGTTGGGAAAACGGGGTGTTACAATTGGTATCAGAGCAGGTCGGTCCGTCCGGCCAAGTAGATCGAGTTGTCCGTGTCGAGTGGTAGTTTAATTCTATTTGAATTTCTCTAACCCGTTCTCGTTATGTAGTGAACTAAGATGGCTGGGAGAAATGATGCTGCTCTTGCTGCTGCATTACAAGCGATGGCTCAAGCTGTTGGGCAACAACCTAACGCTGGTGGTAACAATGGAGTTCGAATGTTGGAGACGTTTCTGAGGAACCATCCACCTGCCTTCAGAGGCAGATATGATCCCGATGGAGCTCAGACTTGGCTCAAGGAGATTAAAAGGATTTTCCGAGTCATGGAGTGCACTGCACCTCAGATGGTTCGTTTTGGTACGCATTGTTTGGCCGAGGAAGCTGATGACTGGTGGGTTAGTGTCCGTCCGAATCTGGAGAACGAGGGTGAAGTTACTCGGGCTGTGTTCAAGAGGGAATTCCTGAATAGATACTTTCCAGAGGATGTTCGCGGAAAGAAGGAGATTGAGTTTCTGGAGTTGAAGCAAGGCGACATGTCAGTCACGGAGTATGCTGCTAAGTTCGTTGAGCTGGCTAAGTTTTATCCGCACTACACTGCTGAGACTGCTGAATTCTCCAAGTGTATCAAGTTCGAGAATGGCTTGCGTGCTGAGGTTAAGCCAGCAATTGGGTATCAGAAGATCCGTCAGTTCTCCGAGTTGGTAAGTAGCTGCAGAATTTATGAGGAGGACACCAAAGCTCATTATAAGGTTCTGAAGGAGCGGAAGGGTAAGCGCCAACAAGGTCGTGATAAGCCGTACAGCGCCCCGGTTGATAAGGGTAAACAAAAGGTAAATGATGAGAGGAGACCTCAGAAGGAAGATGCTCCCGCAGAGGTCGTCTGCTATAACTGTGGAGAAAAAGGCCATAAGAGTAATGCTTGTACGGGAGATGTGAAGCGGTGTTACCGTTGTGGTAAGAAGGGACATGCTACTACGGCATGCAAACATGATGACATCGTGTGCTTTAACTGTAATGAAGAAGGTCATATTGGTTCGCAATGCAAGAAGTCGAAGAAGGCTCAGACTACTGGGAGAGTTTTCGCTTTGGCTGGTACTCAGACCTGAACGAGGTAAATTTTCGAGGACGAAAATTCTATAAGTTGGGGAGAGTTGTAACGCCCGTCTCAATTATTTAATTAATTTATCGAGTTAGAATATATTTAAGTGATTTGTGTGTTTTGTTGTGATTATATTAGGTGGTCTATTTTATTATTTAATAGAATAAGGGTTCAAAATAAAATAAAATAAATATTAGGTTGTGGGGCTGTTTTCGAATTAGGTAGAATTATGAGGGATTAAATGAAATAAGATAAAACAGAATAGAAGTGGTTTAAAAAAGGAAATTTAGGTTTAGAATTGTACGGTACGTACAATTCAGCTTTTGGGGAGAAAAAGGGAGAAAACAGGAGAGCAGAACAAGAGTGGCTGCTGCTCAATTTTCCAAGGTAAGGGTGAGCCTAGCATTGCAATTCATTAAGCTTATGATTCATGATTATAGTTAACATGTTTAGGAATTGTTCATGAGAATCTAAGAACTAAGAATTAGGTTAAAAAGTGAGGAATTGGTGATTAGATGATGAGAAACTGTACCGATGACGTAGAAAACTGTTTACAGACCTTAGAATAACCCTAGTACATCATTATAGTCGAAATTTGGAAGGTTTAGGATGAAATTTGGGGTTTTGGGTGAAAACCCTCGTAACCCCGTAACTGTTCTGTCGCAGCTCGCCACAGCGAGCAATCAACTCGCCACGGCGAGTGCTCTTCACCAGCTCGCGAGGCGAGCAACCCACTCGCCATAGCGAGCAACCTTTGAGAAGGCTCGCAAAGCGAGCAACCCGTGATGTCTCGCCAGGCGAGCAACCCTACTCGCCATAGCGAGTAGTACCCCTGAAGCTCGCGAGGCGAGCAACCCAACTCACCACAGCGAGTTACCCCTGATGGTTCGCGAGACGAGGATTCCACTCGCCATAGCAAGTAGTCCCGTATCAGACTACCTTCTTGGGATAATGCGACTCTTGTCGCACAATTGATTATGAGATTACCCCTGGATTAGATTAAGTACTGAAATATTAAGATGACCTATAGAGCTGCTAGTTGATTAGTTATAGTGACCTATACATTAGTATATGCTTTCTTTGAATTATAAGAGATGATGTATGTGAATGCTTGTGATGATTCGTTGCTGCCATGTTGCTATGTTTTATTAAAAAAAAGCTGCATGTATTGTTATAAGATTTACGATGTTGTAATCCAATTATTGGAATTTATTTGAGAGGTCTAAGTTTAAGAAGTTGAGTCCATGCATACGCATCCAGAGACGAGGGCTCATGCCCTAGGAGCTTTTGCTCAATAGCGACGAGGGCTTATGCCCTAGGAGTATTTTTATGCTCAATAGCGACGAGAGCTTATGCTCTAGAAGTATCTTTATGCTCAATGGCGACGAGGGCTTATGCCCTAGGACTATATTTATACTCAATATGGTACCACATGCATGATTAAGATGTCTAAGTTGCATTGTTGAGTCTAAGTTGCATAGTCGAGTCGAACTAAGATTGTTGATTAAGACGTTGATTTATGATGATGACTATGGCGTTGTTTATGACTAAGGTGTTACTTGACTGTTGTGGTGATATTATGATGATGAAGTTATGTTGTTAAATATAATTGTTGAATTATATGTTTAATGTTTTGTTTTGTGAATCTCACCCCTTCTGTTGGAATTGCCGCCTCGTGGGCAAGTGCAGGTATTTACGCTTTAGTTGCTGTTGCTGTTGTGAGTGGCTACCCTCACTGTGTCCTTAGGTGCTCTGATACGTAACGGGATGGGGACTTTTATGTATTTTCTATTCCTTACGTATTACCTTGAACTGACATGAATAAGAGTAGTTTTGAATTATGTTAGATTTTTGATTAGGCCTGTGAGCCAGAACCATTATGTTAATTTGAATTTTATCCGCTGCGAAGTTTAAATGATTTTGATTAGAATAAATTATTATTTATTCCGTTGTTTTTGATATATTAAGAAATGTAGCATTCCGTTCATGCGATACTCTGAGTTAATCAAGAAATTTTAATGTTGGGAAAACGGGGTGTTACAGTACATGAGATGGTTTTATAGGGTGTCACATCCTATTGTGAACCCCCCTGCGGCCATTCCTGACTACGCAGCTCAGGCACCTCCTCGTTCTCTCCCTCCTTACGAGGAGGTTATTGTTGATCAGCAGTGGGCCAGACATCCTCCCAACCCATACCAGATCATCGCCAACATCAGAGCCAGAGTGGATAGTGCTATGGGGCATCCTGATGTGTTTGGTAACCCAGAGGTACTCCGCATGATGCAGGGTATACAGTCTGAGTGGAGCATGCTGGAGCAGATGCAAGTTCCACGACGACGGAGCAGGAGTCCACAGCAGTAGTGTTTCGGGGTTATGACTTGTATAGTTTTTGTTTATGATATTTTTTCGGATTTGGAATTATATAACATTTGCGCTTTTTTAGCATTTTTATGATATTTTCTCTTATCTTGGTCCTTTATTTTTTCGTAATTTGTTTATGAGTTAACACGTGCTTCAATGAATAACGAAAAATGAAATATAACGAAAAATAAACAGGTAAATAGAACCGTTAAAATTGTTGCACATAACTTGCGCATGTGTTAAATCTGTGCGCAAGTTAAATTTGCTGCACAGACACTGCGCAAGTTAACATGCGCATGTGTTAAATCTGTGCACAAGTTAACTTGCGCAGTGTCTGGCTTAAGTCACGCCATGTTTAACACATGCGTGACTTAAGTCACGCAGCGCATGTTAACTTGCGCACAGTCTTACACTTGCGCAAGTTAACATGCGCAGGGGTATTTTCGTCCTGCCTGCAGAACGGGAGTGGATTTTGCTGGGGGGAGAGCAGAATTCTTAGATCTTTTGTCTTTAGGCCTAATATGGTTACTATCATTCCTATATATAATGTCTTTGACACACTATCCATACATAATATCTTTGACACCCTATCCAAATCAATCAAATGAATCAAAATGTTATTTTATTTTCCTTAGTTTATTTATTTTTTTGTTCTTTACTTTTTATTGCTTTGTTTCCTTTATTTTCTTTAAAGTTGTTCCAGCATTCTAACAAATTCTCTCACTTTTATTTTTATGTTCATTTGATTTTTCTTTTCTTTATCAATCAAGAAAAATCTAGTCTGGGATGGTGCTCAAATACAAAGCATAAAAAAAATTGAGTTCAAAAAGCGTTTACAAGTATTTATATTTACCTCCTTTTAAATATTCCAGCGGGACTCTAACCAAAAATTTTCTAGCGTTCAAATTAATATGTATACCACTCATATCATGAATGTCATAAATATTATGCGACAATGAATTTTCGAATAGTACTTACTATTTTTTCGCATGGTACATTTGGTGCATTAAGCTGTGACAAATTTTCCAATTCATTAATTTAGAATAATTACGGTCAATGAAAGTGTGGAGAAAATAAAAAGGAAAACTGGGTATCTCAGTCAAATTTATGTATGCTCTTTTAGCCAATATTGTCATATAAGAACTGGGAATTGCTACAGTATCTTGGATAGTCTATAAAGTATAAGTTCGATCATGAAACTTAAATTAATAGAAAGAGATGATAACTACTGTAATTATGTTTGTATCCACATATTGATAATTAATACTTCTAGTTTAGTAATTTCAACCTGGGACCCACAATTATTAGAAATTATCCAACTTGAACCTTGTAGTTATCCAATTGAATAATTACCCATCTTCGTCCTTGAAATTTCAAAAATCAATCAAATTCGTCTTCAAGTTTTGCGAATTGTCTAATCCATCCCCGAATTTACAAAATGTCAATCAAATCAGTCCTTTTGTTAAGTTGGCTTGTTAACGGAGGTGTTGTGTACTATTAACCTCTTACAAGGCTTACCACGTCAGATGTCACGCAAGTAGTGACTAATTTTGCCAAAAATGATGAAATTACTAAGGACCAAATTGATTAATTCACAGAAAATTGCAAATTTCCCCACATTTCTTTTTTTCCCAACGTCGATTTCTTCTCTACGTCTCTTTCTTCCCCAAATATATAAATTTGAAACCCTAATTTTATAATTTGTCACCTAGAGTTCAAAATCCCCAAAATTTCTTCCATTAATTGATGACAAAGTTCTTCTCCAATTCAAAAAACTTAAAAACCTAATTTTTTTGATTGAATTCGAAATCTAAAAATCACCAAAAATTGTTCATAGTGTTCATAAATGATGGATGGTGGGCGTATGGGCAAAAACAACTATAACAATCGGTCTTCATCTTCAAGCTTTATGTTCAATGGTGATATGAGAGTGTTTGAATATTGGTGTCATAGAATTTATGTTGTAAGAAAAGCAAACACTGTCAATAACCCATGAATGCTTTTCTATGCTTGCCCTCTGCCAAAGGTTTATTTAACAATGGTTATGTGATGTGTGAATGGTTTGTTTAAATTGTACTGATTTTGAATTTTCTTTGTATAGGATGATGGTGAAAATTGTCAATTTTTTGTCTGGATTGATGAAGCTGAAGAACTAGGTTATTTTAAGAACAATGATGATGGTCATGGAAGGAATGCAAGGTTGATGGAGAAGCCTAAGGATAGTGGCAGAGAAGAGGTTTGGAGGGCAAGGTTGATGGATAAAGTTGATTGTGTAGGAAGTGAGCTTAGGTTGATTAAGATATTGATAGGAGTAATTTATTTGATTGAGTTGTTTAAAATGTTTTTGTATTGTGCCAAGTCAGTATAATGTTATAATGAAAAGAGGTTGTTAATGAATAAATTCAACCTTTCTGTCACAATCTTTCCATCAAATTGGTTCTTCTATTATTTGTCTATGCATCAAATCGATCCCTAAATTAGTGAAAAATACCATCAAATAAACAACATATATCAATGTGATTCTTGGTGCATATATTTGCTGAACAAAGTAAAAAGTAAAAATACAGACACTTTGATTATTGAAAATACCATCATAAGTCATACATTTGATGTTCATAAGTCATTACATAGTCAAAAAAGAACATTACATAGTCATCAAGTCATAAGTCTTACATTTGATGTTCATAAGTCATTACATAGCCAAAAACTATAAATTAAACAAGTTCAAAAAGCATAATTTAAACAAGTCCAAAAGCATAATTTAAACAAGCATTCCTACTTTGGAAATCCTGGGGTTGGGATAAACTCCATGTATCGGGGTTGAGTAGAAGTGGATGACCCGTAACTTGGATATGGAACTCTAATAACTCCAGGAGCAATTGGGTTTTGTGGAGCATGACCCTTAACTAGTGTTTGTTTATGTCTGTCATTTGAAATAACTGGTCCTTTCATACCATATATCCTTGTACTTATTCTCTGAAATAAAATCAATCAAATTAGACCTTAAATTATAATACTATCCATCAAACTAGTCCTTAAATTATCATAATAAGTATCAAATCGATCCTAATATATAGGGGTATAATTGGAAATACAGAAAAAATGACAACTGAAAAGTAAAATTGCAATCTTTACCATTTACATCAAATTGGTCCTTGTACACGTGGCTTCCTTGTTGACACGTGTGCAGGACAACACAACATGCAAGAGGACACATCATCATCAGTAAAGGAGCTTTTGGACGGAGGGACCATTTTGATGGATGTCTGTGAAATTCAGGGATGAATTAGACATTTCGCAAAATTTGGGAACGAATTTGGCTGATTTTTGAAAATTTAAGTACGAAGTTGGGTAATTACTCGATAATTAGGTTAAATACCACTTTTGGTCCTTTTAATTTGACAGAATTCTCAAGTTAGTCCTTTAAGTTTCGAAAGTTTCAATTTGGTCCTTTTAGTTTGACAGAATTCCCAAGTTAATCATTTAAGTTTCAAAAGTTTCAAATAGGTCTTTTTAGTTTGACATAATTCTCAAGTTAGTCCTTTAAAGGACTAACTTAGGGACCCAAATAGGTCCTTTTAGTTTGAAACTTAAAGGACTAACTTGAAAATTTTGTCAAACTAAAAGGACCTATTTGAAACTTTTGAAACTTAAAGGACTAACTTGGAAATTTTGTCAAACTAAAAGGACGTAATTGAAACTTTCGAAACTTAAAGAACTAACATGAGAATTTTGTCAAACTAAAAGGACCAAAAGTTATATTTGGCCCGATAATTAATACTCCTAGTTTAGTCATTTCAACCTGGGACCCACAATTATTAGAAAAGAAAAAATATAAAATGAAAAATGAATAAATAGACAATTACCTCTCGAAATTGTAAGTTTCGCCAACTACCCCCTGATATTAATAAAAATTCAATTACTTCCCTGAAATTGCACAACGTTAATCAATTTACCATCTCCATCAAATTCTTCTGTTAGTCAACATGATGTTTTGCAAATATCCCCTCAAATTTTGCACTTATGTACAAAAGCCCCTCGAACTTGAATTTTTTTTTTCTCGTTCTTACTTGCTTTAGTAATCAATATGAAAATAATATTGAAACAAAAAATAATTAATGGTAGAGTTGTGTTTATATATATATATATATATATATATAGACACACACACGATCAATGAACCAGTGTTCATTAACTTTTGTCTGGTTTACATACTTCTTTGCTACATAGATTTTCAAAATTCTTTTTCAATGCAATATCCAAACTTGCTGCAAGTTTGTTCACTTTAGGCTTCATACATGCTCTCTAAATATGTACATAGAATCAATGGACAAAAGCCAAATTTTGATTAATGGGCAAAAAAGTTAAATATATAAATTTTTAAGTTTGGGGGGCATTTTGCACATAAGTGCAAAACTTCAGGGATATTTACAAAATGTCATGTTGACTATTTAGTCAATGAAAAATAAAAAGGAGGACCGGGTATCTGAGGCAAATGGGATTATACAAATCAAAGAGAGAAGAAGGTTCAAAGTCGTCTTTGTTTTTTTCAACAGTCTTGTTTGGCGATATTTCCTTTTTCTTTAAGCTAATATTGTTTTTTCCCTACCAAACTCAGTTTTGTCAGCTTCTCCTGTTTTTTCCAAGCCATCTTTTTTTTATGTTTTCCAATTAGCATATAATCACACTAGAATCTCCTAACGTATGACATTAAGCTACCAACAACTTCTTACTTCTTTATTCAAGATGACCATTCTTCCTTCACAAATGACACTTCTTTTGCTTATACTTTTATCTATAACCACATTCCACAAAACCATGTGCAGCAACCACACGTGGTTCAGTGTAATGAAAAAGATCGTGAGATACTGTTAAACTTCAAACAAGGCATCAATGATAGTTTTGGTCCGATATCAATGTGGTCCGAAAAAGATTGTTGTGCTTGGGAAGGAGTCCACTGCGACAACAGTACTGAAAGAGTTACAAAACTTGATCTCCACTTGAAAGATTTGAAAGGTGAGATGAGTCTTTGTATTCTCGAACTTGAGTTTCTCAGTTACTTGGATTTGAGTAAGAATGGTTTTGATGTGATAAGTATTCCAATCACTCAACACAACATTACACATTCATCTAACCTTTTGTACCTTGACTTATCCTTCAACAAAGGTCCTAGTTTGCACATGAATAATCTTGATTGGCTTTTACCACATTCTTCCTTGAAATATCTCATCCTCAACGGAATTGATCTTCATAAGGAATCCAATTGGCTTCAAGTAGTGAGTACACTTCCCTCACTATTAGAACTACAATTGAGTGATTGCAAACTGAACAACTTCATGATCAACTCATCTTTTGAGTATTTGAATTTGTCTTCAATTGTAACTCTTAATCTTTCTTTAAACAACTTCACCTCTCATTTGCCAAATGGGTTTTTTAATCTCACCAAAAATCTCACATATCTTTACCTTCATGAAAGCAATATAAATAGTGAGATACCTTCAAGCTTGCTAAACCTTCAAAATTTAAGACACCTTGATCTCTCTAAAAACAACCTACAAGGATCAATTCCAGATAGAATAGGGCAACTACCAAATATTCAACACCTTGATCTTTCAATGAATATTTTAAGCGGTTTCATTCCTTCAACTCTAGGAAACCTCCATCCTTAATTTCCTTATCCATTGGCTCTAATAATTTCTCTGCTGAAATTTCAAATTTAACTTTTTCCAAACACTCTAGTTTAGTTTCACTAGACATGAGTAATTCAAATGTTGTATTCCAATTTGATTTGGATTGGGTTCCTCCTTTTCAACTCTCTCACCTGTCATTGAGCAATACAAATCAAGGCCCAAACTTTCCATCTTGGATATATACACAAAAGTCACTGCAAGATCTCGACTTATCGAGCTCCGGAATTTCGTTGGTAGATAGAAATAAGTTCTCGAGCCTTATAGAAAGAATACCCAATGAACTTATTTTGTCAAACAATTCGATTGTTGAAGACATATCTAACCTAACACTAAATTGTTTGTTTTTAAGGTTGGATCACAACAATTTCACGGGAGGACTCCCAAACATATCACCAATGAGCACTCATGTTGATGTGTCTTTCAACTCCTTCTCAGGATCAATTCCACATAGTTGGAAGAACTTGACAAATTTACAATACATTATCTTGTGTAGAAATAGGCTGTCTGGTGAAGTTCTAGTGCACCTCGCTAATTTGAAAGATTTACGATACATGTTCTTGGGAGAAAATGAATTTCATGGAACTATACCAATCATGATGTCACAATACTTACAAGTGGTTATATTGAGATCTAACCAATTTGAAGGGAATATTCCACCACAATTATTCAATCTAACTTCTTTGTTTCATTTGGATCTTGCACACAACAAATTTTCAGGATCTTTGCCGAACATCGTCTACAACTTGACTCAAATGAATACTAATCATGTGTATGTATGGCAGCCTGCCACATTTAATTTATTTACCAAAGGTCAAGAATATTTGTATGAAGTCCGTCCGGAGAGACGAACTATTGACCTTTCAGCCAATAGCTTGTCCGGAGAAGTGCCATCGGAATTGTTTCTGCTTGTTCAAGTTCAGACGTTAAACTTATCTCACAATAATTTGATTGGAACAATACCAAAAGGTATTGGACGCATGAAGAATATGGAATCTCTTGACCTCTCTAGTAATAAGTTTTATGGTGAAATTCCTCATAGTATGGTTCTCTTAACCTTTTTGGGTTATTTGAATTTATCTTACAACAATTTTGACGGAAAAATTCCAATAGGAACTCAACTTCAAAGTTTTAATGCATCAAGCTACATTGGGAATCCTAAACTATGCGGAGCTCCTATAACCAATTGTATCACAAAAGAAGAAAATCCTAACACTCAAAAGCCTTCTACACAGATTGAAGACGAGGACTCTATAAGAGAATCAATGTATCTTGGCATGGGAGTTGGATTTGCAGTAGCTTTCTGGGGAATTTCTGGTTCTTTGTTTCTTATTAGAAAATGGAGGCATGCATACTTTCGGTTTATTGATGGATTAGGTGACAAGCTCTATGTTACTTTGATCCCAAAGTTAAACAACTTTGGCAAAAATTGAGCTCTGGCTAGTTAAGGTTAGTGAAACCTACTTCAGAATTTTTTTAATTTTTTTTTTCTGGTAGTCAGGGTTTGAACGCTGGACTTTGTATATATTATATATTGTCTCTACCAACTAAGTTAAGCTCACGAGGACACTTCCGCTGGACTTTGTATAATTTTCTATCCTATTTATGACTTATATCCATTTCATTTGCTTCATATTTTATTAGGTGATTATACATGTGGAAGACTCTTCATTGTTTTGCTAATCATGGATATAACTTTCTAAACTGAGCCGGTATTGTGATGTTTCTGAGACTGTACCACTGATTCTGCTGAATTCATCTTTCACAAATTGTAATTTCTTTTTTGTTCAATGTCAAACTTTTTATATAATTCGAGGAATGGTTGCATTCCTGTGTAAACTTATCCCTCTTCTTTTTATTAGTTTACGTATATAGTTGCAGAATAAGAGTTTGTGTAGGAACGTTGTTGACTTGTTGCTTCCAACTCTAAATTATGTGAAGGTGTCGTATGAGAATTGATTTTCATCACAAAACAAAAATGTACTATTAAAATTCTAAAATAAACAATATTAGGAAGTAAGCATTTATGATAGTTTCTTGCCAAGTTTTTCTGGATAGTCTCTCAATTATGGTACAAGTACTATCTTAAACTATTCAAAAGGAAAACCTTTTGACACACAAATTAAGAACACTAAAACTGAAAGCGTACTAAGAACTTATTAGAGGAGTGGTATCAGCAAACTTGATATCATCAACATAAATCGGAACCAAAAATGATATCATCAACATAAATCTGAACTATAAGAATGTCCTTCTTCAGAGTCTTTCTGAATAGTGTAGTGTCAACTTGACCTCTTTCAAAATCATTTTGAATTAAGAAATTACTTAGTCTTTCACACCAAGCTCTGGGAGCTTGTTTCAAGCCATATAGTGATTTCTTCAATTTATAAACATGCTCTGGATGTTTTAAATCTTCAAAGCCAGGAGGTTGTTTGACATACACTTCTTCATCTTGCAACGCCAGAATCCATCCTTCATCTCCAAGTGCTTCTTCAACAGTGGCTGGTTCAATAACAGATAATAATCCCAAGGCAGACTCTTCTTGTCTGAAATGCGATCTAGTTCTTCTGAGACTTTCTTTATTGCCAATAATCTGATCCTCTGGATGCGAGGACTTGTATTTGAAAGATTGTTTGGATTGACTAGCTTGCTGAGAACCATCTTGAGCTTCTTCAGAAGCTTCTTCATTAGGAACTTCAGGGGATGCTCCAGCTTCTGAAGTATCTTCAGATTCTGGAATCTGATCAGATTCTGAGTTGTCATTAGAATCTTGAGATCCTGCATAACTTTCATCTTGCTCTGGAGTTTCACTTCCAGGCACTTTGTCATCGAATCTAACATGCATAGATTCTTCAACACATTGTGTTTCTGAATTATACAGTCTGTATGCCTTAGAGCGTTCAGAGTAACCTAAGAAGATTCCCTTTTGAGCTTTGGCATCAAATTTGTTTAGATAGACTTTATTGTTCAGGACATAACAAGTACATCCGAACTGATGAAAATAAGATATGTTAGGTTTCCTTCCTTTAAAGAGTTCATAAGCTGTTTTGTTCAACAGAGGTCTAATATAGATTCTGTTCTGAACATAACAAGCTGTGTTTACAGCTTCTGCCCAAAAATGCTTAGCCAAATTGTTTTCATGGATCATGGTTCTAGCCATTTCTTGTAAGGTTCTGTTCTTTCTCTCTACAACTCCATTTTGTTGTGGAGTTCTAGGTGCAGAGAATTCATGAATAATTCCATGTTTTTCACAGAAAACCTCAAAAGGCTCATTTTCAAATTCTCCTCCATGATCACTTCTGACTTTCAAGATTTTCAATTCTTTTTCAGATTGAATTTGGATGCAGAATTTACTAAACACAGAATATGAATCATCTTTAGTTTTCAGAAACTTAACCCAACTCCATCTGCTGTAGTTATCAACAATGACTAGTCCATATTTACTCCCATATAAGGATGCAGTGCTAACTGGTCCAAATAAATCAATATGAAGTAACTCCAAGGGTCTGGAAGTAGAAACAATTTCTTTTGGCTTGAAGGGACTCTTGACAATTTTCCCTTTCTGACATGCTCCGCAAAGAGCATCTGAATGATAGTCAATGTCTGGTAGGCCTTTGACAAGTTGCAACTTGCTAAGCTTAGAGATTAATCTCCAGTTAGCATGTCCCAACCGTCTATGCCACAACCACTTCTTATCACCCATTGACAAAAGGCACTCTACCTTCTGATCAGTCAGTTCTGAGAATTTTATCTTATAGACATTATTTCTTCTTTTTCCCTTGAAGACTATGGATTGATCATCCTTGTTAACCACAATGTAGTTGTTCTTATTAAACAATACATCATAACCACTGGCGCATAATTGACTTATGCTCAGTAGGTTATGTCTAAGTCCATCAACGAACCACACATTACTGATTGAGATAAGAGAGTTACCAATGGTTCCAGTACCAATGATTTTGCCAGTCTGGTTTCCTCCAAATCCCACAGTTCCTCCCTCTTTCATGGTTAGGGTTAGGAACATAGACTTTTCTCCCGTCATGTGACGCGAGCAACCACTGTCCTGGTACCAAGCCTTCTGCTTTTCTAGTCCTTTTAGACATACCTGCAACATCAATAATTTCAGACTTAGGTACCCATATTCTCATGGGTCCTCTTGGGTTAGTCTTTGAACCATTGAACTCCTTTCGTAAGTTGCATCTTGAAGTCATTGGCAGTGTTTTCTCCCATACCTTGGGTTTAGAACTGTTTGGTTTAGGTTTCAACTTGCCTTTCACAGTTTCTCTTCTTTGAAACTTAGGCTTTTGTTTTTTAGACTCTGGCTTTTTCAGAGTCTGTTTATCAGACTTTGAATGTTTTAAAGTCTGAATCATTGAAGCTTTAGGTTCAAAGTTTTTCAGAACTTTTAACTTTACATTCTGAGATTTTGACTTAGTCAGAACCTTAGAACTTGAAGTTGTAGGTTCTGAATGAGTCACTGTGTTGACTTCATCAGACTCCCTTACAAAGAGATTTTTCAACGCTTCTTTGGCTCCATCAGGACCAGGTTTCAGAGTCACTTCATTCGAGCTTCCTCCAATGAATCCAAGACCCTGTCCTCTGTTTTGATACGCGCTATAGATCATGGATGCAACCCTTGATCTGTCAATTCCAGTAGCAAAAAATTCTTGCAAAGCAACATCTTGCTCACTCAAGTATTTACAGCTACACTTCTTGATCAATAAAGTGTCATTTTCTTCTTTTAAACTTTCTAACTCCAACAGAGTTGAATTATGTCTTTTTGACAGCTTATCAAGCTGTTGTTTGACTTTCTTCAACTCAGTGGTTTTAGCTTTAAAATGACCAAGAAGTTCTTTGACAGAATATACTAATTCAAATCTTGTGAGTTCAGAATATACCTCTGTTTCACTTTCAGAGTCTGCATCTGATTCTGCCTCAGGTGTTTCTTTAACAGATTCGGTTGTAGCCATTAGTCCAACAGCTACATTGGCTTCACCATCAGCATCATCATCCTCAGACCCTGACTCATTATCAAGATCTTCGCAGGTGGCCATCAGACTTTTCTTGATCTGCTTCTTAAACTTGCTTGACTTGAAGGTTGGCCTTTTTGACTTTGATTTCTCCTTCTGCAGCTCTGGACAGTCAGCAATAAAATTTCCAGTCTTCTTGCAGTTGAAGCAACCTTTATGTTCCTCCTTTTTGAAACTCTTCCCACTGCTCTTGCTCAGAAATCTCTTGTTCTTCTTAGCAAGGTACTGCATTCTGCTTGAAAGCATAGCCATTTCCTTTGCAATATCAGGATCTTCCTCTGAGCTTTCAGAAGCTGAAGATTCATTTTCAGACTCCTCAACCTTGAGAGCCTTTGAGGACCTTCCCTTTGATTTTAAAGCAATGGTTTTGGACTTTCTTGCAGACTCATGTTCATTGAGACTTAACTCATGAACCTTGAGAGAGCTTACAAGATCTTCAACACTTAAAGTGTTTAAATCTTTAGCCTCTTCAATTGCAGTGACCTTAGGTCTCCATCTAGAGGGTAAGCTCCTTAGAATCTTGCTAACATGATCAGAAGCTATATAACTCTTCTTTAGTATCTGAAGACCAGATACTAAAGTTTGAAATCTTGAGTACATCTGCTAAATACTTTCATCCTCTTTCATCTTGAATAGTTCATACTGATAAACTAATAGAAGAGCTTTAGCTTCCCTGACCTTTTTGCTTCCTTCATAGTTAGCACAGAGAGAAGCAAACATGGCTCTAGCAGTAGATTTGTCACTCATCTTCATGAATTCCGATTTAGGAATAGCAGTGACAAGAGCTCCTCTGATGATATGATGTTTCTTGTAGATTTTCTTTTGAGCAGCAGTGTGAAGTTTACGCTCAATGGCAGCACCTTCGTCATCAAGTTGTAAGTCACCAACACCATCTTCAAGTATGTCCCAAAGTTCTTCATCAAGACCCATGACATAACTGTAGAAGTTGGTTTTCCACCAAGAAAATTCTTCAGGATCACCATTGAACTTAGGAATTTTTCCATAATCAGCCTTTTTACTGCTGTTATTGGATCCATAGTCATATGGTATAGCAGCATCAGAAGTAGCACAAGAAGAAGAAGGTTCACTGGAAGACATGTTTTTCTCTGGATCTTTTCTGTCACACGGTTAAGTGCTATGACAACAGAGCTGGAGCTCTGATACCAACTGAAGGTGAGAAAAACACAAGAAGGGGGGGTTGAATTGTGTTAGCTTTTCGCAGCTCTTGAAGAGTGAGAATCTAATTCCTTAATATCAGAGTCTGAATGAGATCAGAGTCTGATGGGAGATTAGGTTCTGATGCAGCGGAAATAATCAAGAGATAGAGAGAAGAGAGAACACAAGCAATTATACAGGTTCCTTCCACAAACCGGAAGTAGTCCTGTCCCCCTTGCACTTCCAAAGAGAGTTTCACTAAATTGTAATATCTATTACAAGTTGCTCAAACACACAGTAAGAGACTTCCAATGCTCAAGCACACAAGCAAAAGACTTCCAATGCTCAAAGACACAACTAAGAGACTTCTTTGCTCAACGACGCAGCAAAGAGACTTCTTTTATCAAGCTCACAAGCAAGTAACTTCTGACACAATTTACAGAAAATTGAATAGAGTTGAAACACTTGACAAACAATCAAACGTGTTTCTATTACAACAAAGACAGACTCTGTTTCAAACAAAGACAAACTCTGTTTTTCTGTTTAACTTAGAAATTCTAGAATACTCAGTTTGTAAGAATAATCTAAGTTGATGATGTTTTTTTTATTAAGACTCAGTTGAATACGAAAGCAATGCAGCGTAGTTTTTCAGTTGTAGAGTCCAACAATTCTTCAAGTCTTCTATCGTTTATATAGGCGTAGGAAAGATATGTTGAGTCATCCAACACATCAGGATGATTTCTGAAGCTTGATGAATGGCTATTGATCTGTTGCTTGATATGGTAATAGTCCTTCAATTGCATAATTTGAATTTCATTCCCTTTGAAGATTAATACCGGTAGACACAGTTGCCAAACTGTACGAGGTAGTGGAGTAGTGGAAACAGAGTTTGTACAACGTACTCTGTACTGGCCTGCATTCTTTGTCGTTGAGCATCCCATGCTCAAGTTGACTTTGAAGCTAGCCGTTACTCGAAATGAGAGTTTCTTTTGCATCGTAATGCCTTTAGAAATCCTTGTTAGCAGATCTTCAGATTTCAGGCTTCAGACTCACTGTAGCACTTAGCTTTTGATGATCTTCAGACTCTCCTGGTTTTCAGATTCTTATAGTCTTCAGACTCTGATAGTCTTCAGACTCTCTTCGATACAGTCTTGAGACTCTCTTCAATACAGTCTTCAGACTCTCTTCGATACAGTCTTCAGACTCTCTTCAATATAGAATCATAAGCAACAAGCTTCTCTGGATCTTTGCTCTTAAAATTGTTCAAACAGAATACTTTCTAAGATATAAATCTTGATTGATATCCTGCATACTTAAACAAATATTAGCAATATCCAATTGACAACTTTTAATACCTTGTTATCATCAAAACTCAAAACGTGGTATTGCTGAACACCTTTGTTCCAACAGTATGGTATAGCAGCACCAGAAGTAGCACCAGAAGAAGAAGGTTCACTGGAAGACATGTTTTTCTCTGGATCTTTTATGTTACACGGTTAAGTGCTATGACAACAGAGCAGGAGCTCTGATACCAACTGAAGTTGAGAAAAACACAAGAAGGGGGGGTTGAATTGTGTTTTCTTTTTCGAAACTCTTGAAAAGTAAGAATCTGTTTCTACAGGATCAGAATCTGAATGGATTCAGAGTCTGATGGGAGACCAGATTCTGTTGCAGCGGAATATAACAAGAGATAGAGAGAAAGAGAGAACACAAGCAATTATACAGGTTCCTTCCACAAACCAGAAGTAGTCCTGTCCCCCTTGCACTTCCAAGGAGAGTTTCACTAAAATGTAATGTCAATTACAAGTTGCTCAAACACACAGTAAGAGACTTCCAATTGCTCAAGCACGCAGGCAAGAGTCTTCCAATGCTCAAAGACACAACTAAGAGACTTCTTTGCTCAGGCACACAAGCAAAAGACTTCTGACACAATTTACGGAAAATTGAATAGAGTTGGAGACACTTGATAAACAATCAAAAGTGTTCCAATAACTTAAACAAAGACAGACTCTATTTTTCTGATAAACTTAGAGATTCTAGAATACACAGTTTGTAAGAATAATCTAAGTTGTTGATGTGTTTCTGGTTTGACTCAGTGAGAATACAATAGCTTAGCAGCGTAGTTTTTCAGTTGTAGAGTCCAACATATTCTTTAAGTCTTCTATCCTTTATATAGGAGTTGGAAAGAGACGTTGAGACAATCCAGCACATCAAGAGAATTCTGGAAGCTTGATCAATAGCTGTTGATTTGTTGCTTGATATGGTAATAGTCCTTCAATTGCATAATTTGAATTTCATTCCCTTTGAAGATTAATACCGGTAGACACAGTTGCCAAACTGTACGAGGTAGTGGAGTAGTGGAAACAGAGTTCGTACAACGTACTCTGTACTGGCCTGCATTCTTTGTCGTTGAGCATCCCATGCTCAAGTTGACTTTGAAGCTAGCCGTTACTCGAAATGAGAGTTTCTTTTGCATCGTAATGCCTTTAGAAATCCTTGTTAGCAGATCTTCAGATTTCAGGCTTCAGACTCACTGTAGCACTTAGCTTTTGATGATCTTCAGACTCTCCTGGTTTTCAGATTCTTATAGTCTTCAGACTCTGATAGTCTTCAGACTCTCTTCGATACAGTCTTCAGACTCTCTTCGATACAGTCTTCAGACTCTCTTCAATACAGTCTTGAGACTCTCTTCAATACAGTCTTCAGACTCTCTTCGATACAGTCTTCAGACTCTCTTCAATATAGAATCATAAGCAACAAGCTTCTCTGGATCTTTGCTCTTAAAATTGTTCAAACAGAATACTTTCTAAGATATAAATCTTGATTGATATCCTGCATACTTAAACAAATATTAGCAATATCCAATTGACAACTTTTAATACCTTGTTATCATCAAAACTCAAAACGTGGTATTGCTGAACACCTTTGTTCCAACAGTATGGTATAGCAGCACCAGAAGTAGCACCAGAAGAAGAAGGTTCACTGGAAGACATGTTTTTCTCTGGATCTTTTATGTTACACGGTTAAGTGCTATGACAACAGAGCAGGAGCTCTGATACCAACTGAAGTTGAGAAAAACACAAGAAGGGGGGGGTTGAATTGTGTTTTCTTTTTCGAAACTCTTGAAAAGTAAGAATCTGTTTCTACAGGATCAGAATCTGAATGGATTCAGAGTCTGATGGGAGACCAGATTCTGTTGCAGCGGAATATAACAAGAGATAGAGAGAAAGAGAGAACACAAGCAATTATACAGGTTCCTTCCACAAACCAGAAGTAGTCCTGTCCCCCTTGCACTTCCAAGGAGAGTTTCACTAAAATGTAATGTCAATTACAAGTTGCTCAAACACACAGTAAGAGACTTCCAATTGCTCAAGCACGCAGGCAAGAGTCTTCCAATGCTCAAAGACACAACTAAGAGACTTCTTTGCTCAGGCACACAAGCAAAAGACTTCTGACACAATTTACGGAAAATTGAATAGAGTTGGAGACACTTGATAAACAATCAAAAGTGTTCCAATAACTTAAACAAAGACAGACTCTATTTTTCTGATAAACTTAGAGATTCTAGAATACACAGTTTGTAAGAATAATCTAAGTTGTTGATGTGTTTCTGGTTTGACTCAGTGAGAATACAATAGCTTAGCAGCGTAGTTTTTCAGTTGTAGAGTCCAACATATTCTTTAAGTCTTCTATCCTTTATATAGGAGTTGGAAAGAGACGTTGAGACAATCCAGCACATCAAGAGAATTCTGGAAGCTTGATCAATAGCTGTTGATTTGTTGCTTGATATGGTAATAGTCCTTCAATTGCATAATTTGAATTTCATTCCCTTTGAAGATTAATACCGGTAGACACAGTTGCCAAACTGTACGAGGTAGTGGAGTAGTGGAAACAGAGTTCGTACAACGTACTCTGTACTGGCCTGCATTCTTTGTCGTTGAGCATCCCATGCTCAAGTTGACTTTGAAGCTAGCCGTTACTCGAAATGAGAGTTTCTTTTGCATCGTAATGCCTTTAGAAATCCTTGTTAGCAGATCTTCAGATTTCAGGCTTCAGACTCACTGTAGCACTTAGCTTTTGATGATCTTCAGACTCTCCTGGTTTTCAGATTCTTATAGTCTTCAGACTCTGATAGTCTTCAGACTCTCTTCGATACAGTCTTCAGACTCTCTTCGATACAGTCTTCAGACTCTCTTCAATACAGTCTTGAGACTCTCTTCAATACAGTCTTCAGACTCTCTTCGATACAGTCTTCAGACTCTCTTCAATATAGAATCATAAGCAACAAGCTTCTCTGGATCTTTGCTCTTAAAATTGTTCAAACAGAATACTTTCTAAGATATAAATCTTGATTGATATCCTGCATACTTAAACAAATATTAGCAATATCCAATTGACAACTTTTAATACCTTGTTATCATCAAAACTCAAAACGTGGTATTGCTGAACACCTTTGTTCCAACAGTATGGTATAGCAGCACCAGAAGTAGCACCAGAAGAAGAAGGTTCACTGGAAGACATGTTTTTCTCTGGATCTTTTATGTTACACGGTTAAATGCTATGACAACAGAGCAGGAGCTCTGATACCAACTGAAGTTGAGAAAAACACAAGAAGGGGGGGGTTGAATTGTGTTTTCTTTTTCGAAACTCTTGAAAAGTAAGAATCTGTTTCTACAGGATCAGAATCTGAATGGATTCAGAGTCTGATGGGAGACCAGATTCTGTTGCAGCGGAATATAACAAGAGATAGAGAGAAAGAGAGAACACAAGCAATTATACAGGTTCCTTCCACAAACCAGAAGTAGTCCTGTCCCCCTTGCACTTCCAAGGAGAGTTTCACTAAAATGTAATGTCAATTACAAGTTGCTCAAACACACAGTAAGAGACTTCCAATTGCTCAAGCACGCAGGCAAGAGTCTTCCAATGCTCAAAGACACAACTAAGAGACTTCTTTGCTCAGGCACACAAGCAAAAGACTTCTGACACAATTTACGGAAAATTGAATAGAGTTGGAGACACTTGATAAACAATCAAAAGTGTTCCAATAACTTAAACAAAGACAGACTCTATTTTTCTGATAAACTTAGAGATTCTAGAATACACAGTTTGTAAGAATAATCTAAGTTGTTGATGTGTTTCTGGTTTGACTCAGTGAGAATACAATAGCTTAGCAGCGTAGTTTTTCAGTTGTAGAGTCCAACATATTCTTTAAGTCTTCTATCCTTTATATAGGAGTTGGAAAGAGACGTTGAGACAATCCAGCACATCAAGAGAATTCTGGAAGCTTGATCAATAGCTGTTGATTTGTTGCTTGATATGGTAATAGTCCTTCAATTGCATAATTTGAATTTCATTCCCTTTGAAGATTAATACCGGTAGACACAGTTGCCAAACTGTACGAGGTAGTGGAGTAGTGGAAACAGAGTTCGTACAACGTACTCTGTACTGGCCTGCATTCTTTGTCGTTGAGCATCCCATGCTAAAGTTGACTTTGAAGCTAGCCGTTACTCGAAATGAGAGTTTCTTTTGCATCGTAATGCCTTTAGAAATCCTTGTTAGCAGATCTTCAGATTTCAGGCATCAGACTCACTGTAGCACTTAGCTTTTATTGATCTTCAGACTCTCCTGGTTTTCAGATTCTTATAGTCTTCAGACTCTGATAGTCTTCAGACTCTCTTCGATACAGTCTTCAGACTCTCTTCGATACAGTCTTCAGACTCTCTTCAATACAGTCTTGAGACTCTCTTCAATACAGTCTTCAGACTCTCTTCGATACAGTCTTCAGACTCTCTTCAATATAGAATCATAAGCAACAAGCTTCTCTGGATCTTTGCTCTTAAAATTGTTCAAACAGAATACTTTCTAAGATATAAATCTTGATTGATATCCTGCATACTTAAACAAATATTAGCAATATCCAATTGACAACTTTTAATACCTTGTTATCATCAAAACTCAAAACGTGGTATTGCTGAACACCTTTGTTCCAACAGTATGGTATAGCAGCACCAGAAGTAGCACCAGAAGAAGAAGGTTCACTGGAAGACATGTTTTTCTCTGGATCTTTTATGTTACACGGTTAAGTGCTATGACAACAGAGCAGGAGCTCTGATACCAACTGAAGTTGAGAAAAACACAAGAAGGGGGGGGTTGAATTGTGTTTTCTTTTTCGAAACTCTTGAAAAGTAAGAATCTGTTTCTACAGGATCAGAATCTGAATGGATTCAGAGTCTGATGGGAGACCAGATTCTGTTGCAGCGGAATATAACAAGAGATAGAGAGAAAGAGAGAACACAAGCAATTATACAGGTTCCTTCCACAAACCAGAAGTAGTCCTGTCCCCCTTGCACTTCCAAGGAGAGTTTCACTAAAATGTAATGTCAATTACAAGTTGCTCAAACACACATTAAGAGACTTCCAATTGCTCAAGCACGCAGGCAAGAGTCTTCCAATGCTCAAAGACACAACTAAGAGACTTCTTTGCTCAGGCACACAAGCAAAAGACTTCTGACACAATTTACGGAAAATTGAATAGAGTTGGAGACACTTGATAAACAATCAAAAGTGTTCCAATAACTTAAACAAAGACAGACTCTATTTTTCTGATAAACTTAGAGATTCTAGAATACACAGTTTGTAAGAATAATCTAAGTTGTTGATGTGTTTCTGGTTTGACTCAGTGAGAATACAATAGCTTAGCAGCGTAGTTTTTCAATTGTAGAGTCCAACATATTCTTTAAGTCTTCTATCCTTTATATAGGAGTTGGAAAGAGACGTTGAGACAATCCAGCACATCAAGAGAATTCTGGAAGCTTGATCAATAGCTGTTGATTTGTTGCTTGATATGGTAATAGTCCTTCAATTGCATAATTTGAATTTCATTCCCTTTGAAGATTAATACCGGTAGACACAGTTGCCAAACTGTACGAGGTAGTGGAGTAGTGGAAACAGAGTTCGTACAACGTACTCTGTACTGGCCTGCATTCTTTGTCGTTGAGCATCCCATGCTCAAGTTGACTTTGAAGCTAGCCGTTACTCGAAATGAGAGTTTCTTTTGCATCGTAATGCCTTTAGAAATCCTTGTTAGCAGATCTTCAGATTTCAGGCTTCAGACTCACTGTAGCACTTAGCTTTTGATGATCTTCAGACTCTCCTGGTTTTCAGATTCTTATAGTCTTCAGACTCTGATAGTCTTCAAACTCTCTTCGATACAGTCTTCAGACTCTCTTCGATACAGTCTTCAGACTCTCTTCAATACAGTCTTGAGACTCTCTTCAATACAGTCTTCAGACTCTCTTCGATACAGTCTTCAGACTCTCTTCAATATAGAATCATAAGCAACAAGCTTCTCTGGATCTTTGCTCTTAAAATTGTTCAAACAGAATACTTTCTAAGATATAAATCTTGATTGATATCCTGCATACTTAAACAAATATTAGCAATATCCAATTGACAACTTTTAATACCTTGTTATCATCAAAACTCAAAACGTGGTATTGCTGAACACCTTTGTTCCAACAGTATGGTATAGCAGCACCAGAAGTAGCACCAGAAGAAGAAGGTTCACTGGAAGACATGTTTTTCTCTGGATCTTTTATGTTACACGGTTAAGTGCTATGACAACAGAGCAGGAGCTCTGATACCAACTGAAGTTGAGAAAAACACAAGAAGGGGGGGGTTGAATTGTGTTTTCTTTTTCGAAACTCTTGAAAAGTAAGAATCTGTTTCTACAGGATCAGAATCTGAATGGATTCAGAGTCTGATGGGAGACCAGATTCTGTTGCAGCGGAATATAACAAGAGATAGAGAGAAAGAGAGAACACAAGCAATTATACAGGTTCCTTCCACAAACCAGAAGTAGTCCTGTCCCCCTTGCACTTCCAAGGAGAGTTTCACTAAAATGTAATGTCAATTACAAGTTGCTCAAACACACATTAAGAGACTTCCAATTGCTCAAGCACGCAGGCAAGAGTCTTCCAATGCTCAAAGACACAACTAAGAGACTTCTTTGCTCAGGCACACAAGCAAAAGACTTCTGACACAATTTACGGAAAATTGAATAGAGTTGGAGACACTTGATAAACAATCAAAAGTGTTCCAATAACTTAAACAAAGACAGACTCTATTTTTCTGATAAACTTAGAGATTCTAGAATACACAGTTTGTAAGAATAATCTAAGTTGTTGATGTGTTTCTGGTTTGACTCAGTGAGAATACAATAGCTTAGCAGCGTAGTTTTTCAGTTGTAGAGTCCAACATATTCTTTAAGTCTTCTATCCTTTATATAGGAGTTGGAAAGAGACATTGAGACAATCCAGCACATCAAGAGAATTCTGGAAGCTTGATCAATAGCTGTTGATTTGTTGCTTGATATGGTAATAGTCCTTCAATTGCATAATTTGAATTTCATTCCCTTTGAAGATTAATACCGGTAGACACAGTTGCCAAACTGTACGAGGTAGTGGAGTAGTGGAAACAGAGTTCGTACAACGTACTCTGTACTGGCCTGCATTCTTTGTCGTTGAGCATCCCATGCTCAAGTTGACTTTGAAGCTAGCCGTTACTCGAAATGAGAGTTTCTTTTGCATCGTAATGCCTTTAGAAATCCTTGTTAGCAGATCTTCAGATTTCAGGCATCAGACTCACTGTAGCACTTAGCTTTTATTGATCTTCAGACTCTCCTGGTTTTCAGATTCTTATAGTCTTCAGACTCTGATAGTCTTCAGACTCTCTTCGATACAGTCTTCAGACTCTCTTCGATACAGTCTTCAGACTCTCTTCAATACAGTCTTGAGACTCTCTTCAATACAGTCTTCAGACTCTCTTCGATACAGTCTTCAGACTCTCTTCAATATAGAATCATAAGCAACAAGCTTCTCTGGATCTTTGCTCTTAAAATTGTTCAAACAGAATACTTTCTAAGATATAAATCTTGATTGATATCCTGCATACTTAAACAAATATTAGCAATATCCAATTGACAACTTTTAATACCTTGTTATCATCAAAACTCAAAACGTGGTATTGCTGAACACCTTTGTTCCAACAGTATGGTATAGCAGCACCAGAAGTAGCACCAGAAGAAGAAGGTTCACTGGAAGACATGTTTTTCTCTGGATCTTTTATGTTACACGGTTAAATGCTATGACAACAGAGCAGGAGCTCTGATACCAACTGAAGTTGAGAAAAACACAAGAAGGGGGGGGTTGAATTGTGTTTTCTTTTTCGAAACTCTTGAAAAGTAAGAATCTGTTTCTACAGGATCAGAATCTGAATGGATTCAGAGTCTGATGGGAGACCAGATTCTGTTGCAGCGGAATATAACAAGAGATAGAGAGAAAGAGAGAACACAAGCAATTATACAGGTTCCTTCCACAAACCAGAAGTAGTCCTGTCCCCCTTGCACTTCCAAGGAGAGTTTCACTAAAATGTAATGTCAATTACAAGTTGCTCAAACACACATTAAGAGACTTCCAATTGCTCAAGCACGCAGGCAAGAGTCTTCCAATGCTCAAAGACACAACTAAGAGACTTCTTTGCTCAGGCACACAAGCAAAAGACTTCTGACACAATTTACGGAAAATTGAATAGAGTTGGAGACACTTGATAAACAATCAAAAGTGTTCCAATAACTTAAACAAAGACAGACTCTATTTTTCTGATAAACTTAGAGATTCTAGAATACACAGTTTGTAAGAATAATCTAAGTTGTTGATGTGTTTCTGGTTTGACTCAGTGAGAATACAATAGCTTAGCAGCGTAGTTTTTCAGTTGTAGAGTCCAACATATTCTTTAAGTCTTCTATCCTTTATATAGGAGTTGGAAAGAGACATTGAGACAATCCAGCACATCAAGAGAATTCTGGAAGCTTGATCAATAGCTGTTGATTTGTTGCTTGATATGGTAATAGTCCTTCAATTGCATAATTTGAATTTCATTCCCTTTGAAGATTAATACCGGTAGACACAGTTGCCAAACTGTACGAGGTAGTGGAGTAGTGGAAACAGAGTTCGTACAACGTACTCTGTACTGGCCTGCATTCTTTGTCGTTGAGCATCCCATGCTCAAGTTGACTTTGAAGCTAGCCGTTACTCGAAATGAGAGTTTCTTTTGCATCGTAATGCCTTTAGAAATCCTTGTTAGCAGATCTTCAGATTTCAGGCATCAGACTCACTGTAGCACTTAGCTTTTATTGATCTTCAGACTCTCCTGGTTTTCAGATTCTTATAGTCTTCAGACTCTGATAGTCTTCAGACTCTCTTCGATACAGTCTTCAGACTCTCTTCGATACAGTCTTCAGACTCTCTTCAATACAGTCTTGAGACTCTCTTCAATACAGTCTTCAGACTCTCTTCGATACAGTCTTCAGACTCTCTTCAATATAGAATCATAAGCAACAAGCTTCTCTGGATCTTTGCTCTTAAAATTGTTCAAACAGAATACTTTCTAAGATATAAATCTTGATTGATATCCTGCATACTTAAACAAATATTAGCAATATCCAATTGACAACTTTTAATACCTTGTTATCATCAAAACTCAAAACGTGGTATTGCTGAACACCTTTGTTCCAACAGTATGGTATAGCAGCACCAGAAGTAGCACCAGAAGAAGAAGGTTCACTGGAAGACATGTTTTTCTCTGGATCTTTTATGTTACACGGTTAAATGCTATGACAACAGAGCAGGAGCTCTGATACCAACTGAAGTTGAGAAAAACACAAGAAGGGGGGGGTTGAATTGTGTTTTCTTTTTCGAAACTCTTGAAAAGTAAGAATCTGTTTCTACAGGATCAGAATCTGAATGGATTCAGAGTCTGATGGGAGACCAGATTCTGTTGCAGCGGAATATAACAAGAGATAGAGAGAAAGAGAGAACACAAGCAATTATACAGGTTCCTTCCACAAACCAGAAGTAGTCCTGTCCCCCTTGCACTTCCAAGGAGAGTTTCACTAAAATGTAATGTCAATTACAAGTTGCTCAAACACACATTAAGAGACTTCCAATTGCTCAAGCACGCAGGCAAGAGTCTTCCAATGCTCAAAGACACAACTAAGAGACTTCTTTGCTCAGGCACACAAGCAAAAGACTTCTGACACAATTTACGGAAAATTGAATAGAGTTGGAGACACTTGATAAACAATCAAAAGTGTTCCAATAACTTAAACAAAGACAGACTCTATTTTTCTGATAAACTTAGAGATTCTAGAATACACAGTTTGTAAGAATAATCTAAGTTGTTGATGTGTTTCTGGTTTGACTCAGTGAGAATACAATAGCTTAGCAGCGTAGTTTTTCAGTTGTAGAGTCCAACATATTCTTTAAGTCTTCTATCCTTTATATAGGAGTTGGAAAGAGACGTTGAGACAATCCAGCACATCAAGAGAATTCTGGAAGCTTGATCAATAGCTGTTGATTTGTTGCTTGATATGGTAATAGTCCTTCAATTGCATAATTTGAATTTCATTCCCTTTGAAGATTAATACCGGTAGACACAGTTGCCAAACTGTACGAGGTAGTGGAGTAGTGGAAACAGAGTTCGTACAACGTACACTGTACTGGCCTGCATTCTTTGTCGTTGAGCATCCCATGCTCAAGTTGACTTTGAAGCTAGCCGTTACTCGAAATGAGAGTTTCTTTTGCATCGTAATGCCTTTAGAAATCCTTGTTAGCAGATCTTCAGATTTCAGGCTTCAGACTCACTGTAGCACTTAGCTTTTGATGATCTTCAGACTCTCCTGGTTTTCAGATTCTTATAGTCTTCAGACTCTGATAGTCTTCAGACTCTCTTCGATACCGTCTTCAGACTCTCTTCGATACAGTCTTCAGACTCTCTTCAATACAGTCTTGAGACTCTCTTCAATACAGTCTTCAGACTCTCTTCGATACAGTCTTCAGACTCTCTTCAATATAGAATCATAAGCAACAAGCTTCTCTGGATCTTTGCTCTTAAAATTGTTCAAACAGAATACTTTCTAAGATATAAATCTTGATTGATATCCTGCATACTTAAACAAATATTAGCAATATCCAATTGACAACTTTTAATACCTTGTTATCATCAAAACTCAAAACGTGGTATTGCTGAACACCTTTGTTCCAACAGTATGGTATAGCAGCACCAGAAGTAGCACCAGAAGAAGAAGGTTCACTGGAAGACATGTTTTTCTCTGGATCTTTTATGTTACACGGTTAAGTGCTATGACAACAGAGCAGGAGCTCTGATACCAACTGAAGTTGAGAAAAACACAAGAAGGGGGGGGTTGAATTGTGTTTTCTTTTTCGAAACTCTTGAAAAGTAAGAATCTGTTTCTACAGGATCAGAATCTGAATGGATTCAGAGTCTGATGGGAGACCAGATTCTGTTGCAGCGGAATATAACAAGAGATAGAGAGAAAGAGAGAACACAAGCAATTATACAGGTTCCTTCCACAAACCAGAAGTAGTCCTGTCCCCCTTGCACTTCCAAGGAGAGTTTCACTAAAATGTAATGTCAATTACAAGTTGCTCAAACACACATTAAGAGACTTCCAATTGCTCAAGCACGCAGGCAAGAGTCTTCCAATGCTCAAAGACACAACTAAGAGACTTCTTTGCTCAGGCACACAAGCAAAAGACTTCTGACACAATTTACGGAAAATTGAATAGAGTTGGAGACACTTGATAAACAATCAAAAGTGTTCCAATAACTTAAACAAAGACAGACTCTATTTTTCTGATAAACTTAGAGATTCTAGAATACACAGTTTGTAAGAATAATCTAAGTTGTTGATGTGTTTCTGGTTTGACTCAGTGAGAATACAATAGCTTAGCAGCGTAGTTTTTCAGTTGTAGAGTCCAACATATTCTTTAAGTCTTCTATCCTTTATATAGGAGTTGGAAAGAGACGTTGAGACAATCCAGCACATCAAGAGAATTCTGGAAGCTTGATCAATAGCTGTTGATTTGTTGCTTGATATGGTAATAGTCCTTCAATTGCATAATTTGAATTTCATTCCCTTTGAAGATTAATACCGGTAGACACAGTTGCCAAACTGTACGAGGTAGTGGAGTAGTGGAAACAGAGTTCGTACAACGTACACTGTACTGGCCTGCATTCTTTGTCGTTGAGCATCCCATGCTCAAGTTGACTTTGAAGCTAGCCGTTACTCGAAATGAGAGTTTCTTTTGCATCGTAATGCCTTTAGAAATCCTTGTTAGCAGATCTTCAGATTTCAGGCTTCAGACTCACTGTAGCACTTAGCTTTTGATGATCTTCAGACTCTCCTGGTTTTCAGATTCTTATAGTCTTCAGACTCTGATAGTCTTCAGACTCTCTTCGATACAGTCTTCAGACTCTCTTCGATACAGTCTTCAGACTCTCTTCAATACAGTCTTGAGACTCTCTTCAATACAGTCTTCAGACTCTCTTCGATACAGTCTTCAGACTCTCTTCAATATAGAATCATAAGCAACAAGCTTCTCTGGATCTTTGCTCTTAAAATTGTTCAAACAGAATACTTTCTAAGATATAAATCTTGATTGATATCCTGCATACTTAAACAAATATTAGCAATATCCAATTGACAGCTTTTAATACCTTGTTATCATCAAAACTCAAAACGTGGTATTGCTGAACACCTTTGTTCCAACAGTATGGTATAGCAGCACCAGAAGTAGCACCAGAAGAAGAAGGTTCACTGGAAGACATGTTTTTCTCTGGATCTTTTATGTTACACAGTTAAGTGCTATGACAACAGAGCAGGAGCTCTGATACCAACTGAAGTTGAGAAAAACACAAGAAGGGGGGGTTGAATTGTGTTTTCTTTTTCGAAACTCTTGAAAAGTAAGAATCTGTTTCTACAGGATCAGAATCTGAATGGATTCAGAGTCTGATGGGAGACCAGATTCTGTTGCAGCGGAATATAACAAGAGATAGAGAGAAAGAGAGAACACAAGCAATTATACAGGTTCCTTCCACAAACCAGAAGTAGTCCTGTCCCCCTTGCACTTCCAAGGAGAGTTTCACTAAAATGTAATGTCAATTACAAGTTGCTCAAACACACAATAAGAGACTTCCAATTGCTCAAGCACGCAGGCAAGAGTCTTCCAATGCTCAAAGACACAACTAAGAGACTTCTTTGCTCAGGCACACAAGCAAAAGACTTCTGACACAATTTACGGAAAATTGAATAGAGTTGGAGACACTTGATAAACAATCAAAAGTGTTCCAATAACTTAAACAAAGACAGACTCTATTTTTCTGATAAACTTAGAGATTCTAGAATACACAGTTTGTAAGAATAATCTAAGTTGTTGATGTGTTTCTGGTTTGACTCAGTGAGAATACAATAGCTTAGCAGCGTAGTTTTTCAATTGTAGAGTCCAACATATTCTTTAAGTCTTCTATCCTTTATATAGGAGTTGGAAAGAGACGTTGAGACAATCCAGCACATCAAGAGAATTCTGGAAGCTTGATCAATAGCTGTTGATTTGTTGCTTGATATGGTAATAGTCCTTCAATTGCATAATTTGAATTTCATTCCCTTTGAAGATTAATACCGGTAGACACAGTTGCCAAACTGTACGAGGTAGTGGAGTAGTGGAAACAGAGTTCGTACAACGTACACTGTACTGGCCTGCATTCTTTGTCGTTGAGCATCCCATGCTCAAGTTGACTTTGAAGCTAGCCGTTACTCGAAATGAGAGTTTCTTTTGCATCGTAATGCCTTTAGAAATCCTTGTTAGCAGATCTTCAGATTTCAGGCTTCAGACTCACTGTAGCACTTAGCTTTTGATGATCTTCAGACTCTCCTGGTTTTCAGATTCTTATAGTCTTCAGACTCTGATAGTCTTCAGACTCTCTTCGATACAGTCTTCAGACTCTCTTCGATACAGTCTTCAGACTCTCTTCAATACAGTCTTGAGACTCTCTTCAATACAGTCTTCAGACTCTCTTCGATACAGTCTTCAGACTCTCTTCAATATAGAATCATAAGCAACAAGCTTCTCTGGATCTTTGCTCTTAAAATTGTTCAAACAGAATACTTTCTAAGATATAAATCTTGATTGATATCCTGCATACTTAAACAAATATTAGCAATATCCAATTGACAGCTTTTAATACCTTGTTATCATCAAAACTCAAAACGTGGTATTGCTGAACACCTTTGTTCCAACTGTATGGTATAGCAGCACCAGAAGTAGCACCAGAAGAAGAAGGTTCACTGGAAGACATGTTTTTCTCTGGATCTTTTATGTTACACAGTTAAGTGCTATGACAACAGAGCAGGAGCTCTGATACCAACTGAAGTTGAGAAAAACACAAGAAGGGGGGGTTGAATTGTGTTTTCTTTTTCGAAACTCTTGAAAAGTAAGAATCTGTTTCTACAGGATCAGAATCTGAATGGATTCAGAGTCTGATGGGAGACCAGATTCTGTTGCAGCGGAATATAACAAGAGATAGAGAGAAAGAGAGAACACAAGCAATTATACAGGTTCCTTCCACAAACCAGAAGTAGTCCTGTCCCCCTTGCACTTCCAAGGAGAGTTTCACTAAAATGTAATGTCAATTACAAGTTGCTCAAACACACAATAAGAGACTTCCAATTGCTCAAGCACGCAGGCAAGAGTCTTCCAATGCTCAAAGACACAACTAAGAGACTTCTTTGCTCAGGCACACAAGCAAAAGACTTCTGACACAATTTACGGAAAATTGAATAGAGTTGGAGACACTTGATAAACAATCAAAAGTGTTCCAATAACTTAAACAAAGACAGACTCTATTTTTCTGATAAACTTAGAGATTCTAGAATACACAGTTTGTAAGAATAATCTAAGTTGTTGATGTGTTTCTGGTTTGACTCAGTGAGAATACAATAGCTTAGCAGCGTAGTTTTTCAATTGTAGAGTCCAACATATTCTTTAAGTCTTCTATCCTTTATATAGGAGTTGGAAAGAGACGTTGAGACAATCCAGCACATCAAGAGAATTCTGGAAGCTTGATCAATAGCTGTTGATTTGTTGCTTGATATGGTAATAGTCCTTCAATTGCATAATTTGAATTTCATTCCCTTTGAAGATTAATACCGGTAGACACAGTTGCCAAACTGTACGAGGTAGTGGAGTAGTGGAAACAGAGTTCGTACAACGTACTCTGTACTGGCCTGCATTCTTTGTCGTTGAGCATCCCATGCTCAAGTTGACTTTGAAGCTAGCCGTTACTCGAAATGAGAGTTTCTTTTGCATCGTAATGCCTTTAGAAATCCTTGTTAGCAGATCTTCAGATTTCAGGCTTCAGACTCACTGTAGCACTTAGCTTTTGATGATCTTCAGACTCTCCTGGTTTTCAGATTCTTATAGTCTTCAGACTCTGATAGTCTTCAGACTCTCTTCGATACAGTCTTCAGACTCTCTTCGATACAGTCTTCAGACTCTCTTCAATACAGTCTTGAGACTCTCTTCAATACAGTCTTCAGACTCTCTTCGATACAGTCTTCAGACTCTCTTCAATATAGAATCATAAGCAACAAGCTTCTCTGGATCTTTGCTCTTAAAATTGTTCAAACAGAATACTTTCTAAGATATAAATCTTGATTGATATCCTGCATACTTAAACAAATATTAGCAATATCCAATTGACAGCTTTTAATACCTTGTTATCATCAAAACTCAAAACGTGGTATTGCTGAACACCTTTGTTCCAACTGTATGGTATAGCAGCACCAGAAGTAGCACCAGAAGAAGAAGGTTCACTGGAAGACATGTTTTTCTCTGGATCTTTTATGTTACACGGTTAAGTGCTATGACAACAGAGCAGGAGCTCTGATACCAACTGAAGTTGAGAAAAACACAAGAAGGGGGGGTTGAATTGTGTTTTCTTTTTCGAAACTCTTGAAAAGTAAGAATCTGTTTCTACAGGATCAGAATCTGAATGGATTCAGAGTCTGATGGGAGACCAGATTCTGTTGCAGCGGAATATAACAAGAGATAGAGAGAAAGAGAGAACACAAGCAATTATACAGGTTCCTTCCACAAACCAGAAGTAGTCCTGTCCCCCTTGCACTTCCAAGGAGAGTTTCACTAAAATGTAATGTCAATTACAAGTTGCTCAAACACACAGTAAGAGACTTCCAATTGCTCAAGCACGCAGGCAAGAGTCTTCCAATGCTCAAAGACACAACTAAGAGACTTCTTTGCTCAGGCACACAAGCAAAAGACTTCTGACACAATTTACGGAAAATTGAATAGAGTTGGAGACACTTGATAAACAATCAAAAGTGTTCCAATAACTTAAACAAAGACAGACTCTATTTTTCTGATAAACTTAGAGATTCTAGAATACACAGTTTGTAAGAATAATCTAAGTTGTTGATGTGTTTCTGGTTTGACTCAGTGAGAATACAATAGCTTAGCAGCGTATCAAGAGAGTTCTGGAAGCTTGATCAATAGTTGTTGATTTGTTGCTTGATATGGTAATAGTCCTTCAAATGCATATCTTGAATTCCATTCCTTTTGAAGCTTAATACCGGTAGACACAGTTGCCAAACTGTACGAGGTAGTGGAGTAGTGGAAACAGAGTTTGTACACACGTACTCTATACTATTCTGCATTCTTGGTCGTTGAGCATCCCACGCTCAAGTTGACTTTGAAGCTAGCTGTTACTCCAATAGAGTGTTTCTTATGCATCGCAATGCCTTTAGAAATCCTTCTAAGCAGATCTTCAGATTGTAGGCTTCATACTCACTGTAGCAATTCAGCTTCTGATGATCTTCAAACTCTCTTGGTCTTCAGGTTCTGATAGTCTTCAGACTCTCTTGAACTTTTAGGTTCTGATCATCTTCAGACATATATGAACTTCAGATTCTTTTAGTCTTCAGGACTTCTTGACACAGCTTCTGATGATTCTTCATACTCTTCAGTTCTTCAGAATCACAAGCAACACGCTTCTCTTGGTCTTGCTCTCAATTTGTTCAAACAGAATACTTTCTAAGATGAAAATGTTGATTAATATCCTGCATACTTAAACAAATATTAGCATATCCAATTGACAATTTTTAATACCTTGTTATCATCAAAACTCAAAATGTGGTATTGTTGAACACCCTTGTTCCAACAGAGGATTTACTTGACAAGAAGTTTGTAAGACCGAGTGTTTCACCTTGGGGAGCGCCGGTGTTGTTGGTTAAGAAGAAGGACGGTAGCATGAGATTGTGCATTGATTACCGTAAGCTGAATAAAGTGACGATAAAGAATAGGTATCCACTCCCGAGAATTGATGACTTGATGGATCAGTTAGTGGGTGCTCGTGTGTTTAGTAAAATTGATTTGAAATCAGGTTACCATCAAATTAAGGTGAAGGATGAAGTTATGAAGAAGACGGCGTTCAGGACGCGATATGGTCACTATGAATATAAAGTGATGCCCTTCGGTGTTACTAATGCACCTGGTGTATTTACGGAGTATATGAACAAAATTTTCCATGACTTTCTGGACAAATTTGTAGTTGTGTTTATTGATGATATCCTAATTTATTCCAAGACTAAAGAAGGGCATACATAACATTTAAAGATTGTATTGCAAGTGTTGAAAGAAAAGAAGTTGTATGCCAAGTTATCAAAATGTGAGTTCTGGTTAAGTGACGTAAGTTTTCTTGGCCATATTATTTCTGGTAATGGTATTGCGGTTGACCCGTCGAAAGTTGAAGCGGTACCACAATGGGAGACTCCGAAGTCAGTCACAGAGATTAGAAGTTTTCTGGGTTTAGCAGGTTATTACCGCAGATTTATCGAAGGATTTTCGAAGTTGACACTTCCTTTGACTCAGTTGACTTGTAAGGGCAAAGCTTTTGTGTGGGATACTCAGTGTGAGAATAGTTTCAATGAGTTGAAGCAACGGTTGACGACTGCTCCAATTTTAATTTTACCAAAGTCAGATGAACCTTTTGTTGTTTATTGTGATACGTCTAAGTTGGGCTTAGGCGGTGTACTTATGCAGGATGGTAAGGTGGTAGCTTATGCTTCGAGACAGTTGAGGATACATGAGAGGAACTATTCTACACATGATTTAGAGTTGGCTGTTGTGGTTTTTGTGTTAAAAATTTGGAGGCATTATTTGTTCGGTTCCAGATTTCAGGTGTTTAGTGATCATAAAAGTTTGAAATATTTATTTGATCAAAAGGAGTTGAATATGAGGCAGAGAAGGTGGCTAGAATTGTTGAAAGATTATGATTTCAGTTTGAATTATCACCCAGGTAAAGCGAATGTAGTTGCAGATGCTTTGAGCAGAAAGACGTTGCACATGTCTGCTATGATTTTAGAAGAAAGTCACAGGAGTAGCTTGAGTATTCATCTGGGAGCTACAAAGATGTATCATGATTTAAAGAAATTGTTTTGGTGGTCTGGATTGAAGCGAGATGTCGCGCAATTTGTTTATGCTTGTTTGACTTGTCAGAAATCTAAAGTTGAACATCAGAAGCCTGCAGGGTTGTTGACAACATTAGATGTGCCAGAGTGGAAGTGGGACAACATATCCATGGACTTTGTAACGAGTTTACCGAATACTCCGAGAGGGCATGATGCCATTTGGGTAGTTGTTGACAGGTTGACAAAGTCAGCACATTTTATTCCAATCAATATCAATTATCCGGTAGCTCAGTTGGCGGAGATTTACATTCATAATATTGTGAAGTTGCATGATGTTCCATCACGTATTGTGTCGGACAGAGATCCGATGTTCACTTCAAGGTTTTGGAAGAGTTTGCAAGAGGCTTTGGGTTCAAAGTTGAGGTTGAGTTCGGCTTATCATCCTCAAACAGATGGTCAGTCAGAGAGAACGATTCAGTCATTAAAAGATCTGCTGAGAGTGTGTGTACTTGAGCAAGGTGGAGCTTGGGATAGTCATCTACCGTTGATTAAGTTCACATACAACAACAGTTACCATTCGAGTATTGGTATGGCACCATTCGAAGCTTTGTATGGTCGGAGGTGTAGAACTCTGTTGTGTTGGTTTGAATCGGGAGAAAGTATAGTGTTGGGACCGGAAATAGTCCAGCAGACTATAGAGAAGGTCAAATTGATAAGAGAGCAGATGAAAGCGTCGCAGAGTCGGCAGAAGAGTTACCATGACAAGCGTAGGAAGGAACTTGAATTTCAAGAGGGCGATCATGTGTTCTTGAGAGTCACTCCTATGACAGGTGTAGGTCGTGCGTTGAAGTCTAAGAAGTTGACTCCAAAGTTTATTGGCCCTTATCATATATCGGAGATGATTGGGACAGTGGCATATCGAGTAGGTTTGCCACCACATCTTTCGAATCTGCATGATGTGTTTCATGTATCGCAGCTGCGGAAGTACGTAGCGGATCCTTCGCATGTTTTACCAAGGGATGATGTGCAAGTTAGAGACAACCTTACGTTGGAGACTTTACCATTGAGAATTGTTGATCGTAAGGTGAAGAAGTTGAGAGGCAAAGAGATACCTCTAGTGAGAGTTGTTTGGGGTGGAGCAGCTGGTGAAAGTCTAACATGGGAGCTGGAAAGTAAGATGCTAGAGTCTTATCCAGATTTGTTTGCTTGAGGTAATATTTCGAGGACGGAATTCTTTAAGTTGGGGAGAGCTATAACGCCCTAGTTGTTATTATTTATTTTTGGTTGATATTTAAATATTTTATAGGATTTTAAATGGCTTATGTTGATTTGATGGTGTGCTATAATTTATTATATGATATTTCATTGTTTAATTAAAATAGGTGAGAATTTCAATTATTGGAAAGTTTGGGGATTAAAATGAATTGACTAATATTTTAATTAGGAGTTAATTAGAAATAAGTGGGAATCAATTAGAATTAATAGGGAGTTAGAGAAAGGAAAAGGTCAGAAAAACAGTTTCACGTAGAAATAGAGAGAAACAAGGAAAAGGGAGAAAACCAAGAACCAAGGGAGAAGAGCCTAGGGAGAAGAACTGTAGATCTTTGTTCATCAAAATTCAGGTAAGGGTGAGACTAACTCTCAATTTTAGGTCTTATAAATTGTTGGTTAATGTCGTTGTTGTTAAGGTTGATGAATTGAATTAGGTTAAAGATGAATTGATTTTAATAACTTGATGAATTCATGAAAATGTTGTTGTTTATAGCTGTTCTGATGTTAGTTTGTATAGAAGTAATGCAATTCATCAAAATTGGGTTTTTAGGTGTTGAAATTGGGGTTTGGGGTTGAAAAGGAGAAGTCTGTTTGTACAGTTCGTAGTTCTGTAAATCGCCACTCGCTACAACGAGCAAACCCACTCGCCAGGCGAGTAAGACCTGTGTAGCTCGCCACAGCGAGCAGACCCACTCACCATGGCGAGTAGTGAACCTGTATAGCTCGCCACAACGAGTTGCTTAAATTAAAAAGTGTTAATTGCCTTAATGATGTTTTTGGGCCAATTTTTATATCAACATGAGTGCCTTAATATATTTAGGAATGAATGACACCTTTTTACAGAATCAAATTTGGGTTTTGGGGACTTAAAAATGAAGATTTTGGGTGAAAAATGTCAAAAATGCCGAGAGCAAGTAGCTCGTTTTCCTTAGCTCACCATAGCGAGTAAAGTAGCTCGCCACGGCGAGTAGTACTGTAGCATGCCTAAATTGTTGACTTTTGCTGTGAGACTTTGTTGTACCCTTGAGCTGTGTCCTGTCGATCAAGTTGGAGTTTAGGTCATACTTGATTATGCATACTCTTCAGTTCTTCAGAATCACAAGCAACACGCTTCTCTTGGTCTTGCTCTCAATTTGTTCAAACAGAATACTTTCTAAGATGAAAATGTTGATTAATATCCTGCATACTTAAACAAATATTAGCATATCCAATTGACAATTTTTAATACCTTGTTATCATCAAAACTCAAAATGTGGTATTGTTGAACACCCTTGTTCCAACAGAGGATTTACTTGACAAGAAGTTTGTAAGATCGAGTGTTTCACCTTGGGGAGCGCCGGTGTTGTTGGTTAAGAAGAAGGACGGTAGCATGAGATTGTGCATTGATTACCGTAAGCTGAATAAAGTGACGATAAAGAATAGGTATCCACTCCCGAGAATTGATGACTTGATGGATCAGTTAGTGGGTGCTCGTGTGTTTAGTAAAATTGATTTGAAATCAGGTTACCATCAAATTAAGGTGAAGGATGAAGTTATGAAGAAGACGGCGTTCAGGACGCGATATGGTCACTATGAATATAAAGTGATGCCCTTCGGTGTTACTAATGCACCTGGTGTATTTACGGAGTATATGAACAGAATTTTCCATGACTTTCTGGACAAATTTGTAGTTGTGTTTATTGATGATATCCTAATTTATTCCAAGACTAAAGAAGAGCATACAGAACATTTAAAGATTGTATTGCAAGTGTTGAAAGAAAAGAAGTTTTATGCCAAGTTATCAAAATGTGAGTTCTGGTTAAGTGACGTAAGTTTTCTTGGCCATATTATTTCTGGTAATGGTATTGCGGTTGACCCGTCGAAAGTTGAAGCGGTATCACAATGGGAGACTCCGTAGTCAGTCACAGAGATTAGAAGTTTTCTGGGTTTAGCAGGTTATTACCGCAGATTTATCGAAGGATTTTCGAAGTTGACACTTCCTTTGACTCAGTTGACTTGTAAGGGTAAAGCTTTTGTGTGGGATACTCAGTGTGAGAATAGTTTCAATGAGTTGAAGCAACGGTTGACGACTGCTCCAATTTTAATTTTACCAAAGTCAGATGAACCTTTTGTTGTTTATTGTGATGCGTCTAAGTTGGGCTTAGGCGGTGTACTTATGCAAGATGGTAAGGTGGTAGCTTATGCTTCGAGACAGTTGAGGATACATGAGAGGAACTATTCTACACATGATTTAGAGTTGGCTGTTGTGGTTTTTGTGTTAAAAATTTGGAGGCATTATTTGTTCGGTTCCAGATTTCAGGTGTTTAGTGATCATAAAAGTTTGAAATATTTATTTGATCAAAAGGAGTTGAATATGAGGCAGAGAAGGTGGCTAGAATTGTTGAAAGATTATGTTTTCAGTTTGAATTATCACCCAGGTAAAGCGAATGTAGTTGCAGATGCTTTGAGCAGAAAGATGTTGCACATGTCTCCTATGATTTTAGAAGAAAGTCACAGGAGTAGATTGAGTATTCATCTGGGAGCTACAAAGATGTATCATGATTTAAAGAAATTGTTTTGGTGGTCTGGATTGAAGCGAGATGTCGCGCAATTTGTTTATGCTTGTTTGACTTGTTAGAAATCTAAAGTTGAACATCAAAAGCCTGCAGGGTTGTTGACAGCATTAGATGTGCCAGAGTGGAAGTGGGACAACATATCCATGGACTTTGTAACGAGTTTACCGAATACTCCGAGAGGGCATGATGCCATTTGGGTAGTTGTTGACAGGTTGACAAAGTCAGCACATTTTATTCCAATCAATATCAATTATCCGGTAGCTCAGTTGGCGGAGATTTACATTCATAATATTGTGAAGTTGCATGATGTTCCATCAAGTATTGTGTTGGATAGAGATCTGAGGTTCACTTCAAGGTTTTGGAAGAGTTTGCAAGAGGCTTTGGGTTCAAAGTTGAGGTTGAGTTCGGCTTATCATCCTCAAACAGATGGTCAGTCAGAGAGAACGATTCAGTCATTAAAAGATCTGCTGAGAGTGTGTGTACTTGAGCAAGGTGGAGCTTGGGATAGTCATCTACCGTTGATTAAGTTCACATACAACAACAGTTACCATTCGAGTATTGGTATGGCACCATTCGAAGCTTTGTATGGTCGAAGGTGTAGAACTCTGTTGTGTTGGTTTGAATCGGGAGAAAGTATAGTGTTGGGACCGGAAATAGTCCAGCAGACTACAGAGAAGGTCAAATTGATAAGAGAGCAGATGAAAGCGTCGCAGAGTCGGCAGAAGAGTTACCATGACAAGCGTAGAAAGGAACTTGAATTTCAATAGGGCGATCATGTGTTCTTGAGAGTCACTCCTATGACAGGTGTAGGTCGTGCGTTGAAGTCTAAGAAGTTGACTCCAAAGTTTATTGGCCCTTATCATATATCGGAGAGGATTGGGACAGTGGCATATCGAGTAGGTTTGCCACCACATCTTTCGAATCTGCATGATGTGTTTCATGTATCGCAGCTGCGGAAGTACGTAGCGGATCCTTCGCATGTTATACCAAGGGATGATGTGCAAGTTAGAGACAACCTTACGGTGGAGACTTTACCGTTGAGAATTGTTGATCGTAAGGTGAAGAAGTTGAGAGGCAAAGAGATACCTCTAGTGAGAGTTGTTTGGGGTGGAGCAGCTGGTGAAAGTCTAACATGGGAGCTGGAAAGTAAGATGCTAGAGTCTTATCCAGATTTGTTTGCTTGAGGTAATATTTCGAGGACGGAATTCTTTAAGTTGGGGAGAGCTATAACGCCCTAGTTGTTATTATTTATTTTTGGTTGATTTTTAAATATTTTATAGGATTTTAAATGGCTTATGTTGATTTGATGGTGTGCTATAATTTATTATATGATATTTTATTGTTTAATTAAAATAGGTGAGAATTTCAATTATTGGAACGTTTGGGGATTAAAATGAATTGACTAATATTTTAATTAGGAGTTAATTAGAAATAAGTGGGAATCAATTAGAATTAATAGGGAGTTAGAGAAAGGAAAAGGTCAGAAAAACAGTTTCATGTAGAAATAGAGAGAAACAAGGAAAAGGGAGAAAACCAAGAACCAAGGGAGAAGAGCCTAGGGAGAAGAACTGTAGATCTTTGTTCATCAAAATTCAGGTAAGGGTGAGACTAACTCTCAATTTTAGGTCTTATAAATTGTTGGTTAATGTCGTTGTTGTTAAGGTTGATGAATTGAATTAGGTTAAAGATGAATTGATTTTAATAACTTGATGAATTCATGAAAATGTTGTTGTTTATAGCTGTTCTGATGTTAGTTTGTATAGAAGTAATGCAATTCATCAAAATTGGGTTTTTAGGTGTTGAAATTGGGGTTTGGGGTTGAAAAGGAGAAGTCTGTTTGTACAGTTCGTAGTTCTGTAAATCGCCACTCGCTACAACGAGCAAACCCACTCGCCAGGCGAGTAAGACCTGTGTAGCTCGCCACAGCGAGCAGACCCACTCACCATGGCGAGTAGTGAACCTGTATAGCTCGCCACAGCGAGTTGCTTAAATTAAAAAGTGTTAATTGCCTTAATGATGTTTTTGGGCCAATTTTTATATCAACATGAGTGCCTTAATATATTTAGGAATGAATGACACCTTTTTACAGAATCAAATTTGGGTTTTGGGGACTTAAAAATGAAGATTTTGGGTGAAAAATGTCAAAAATGCCGAGAGCAAGTAGCTCGTTTTCCTTAGCTCACCATAGCGAGTAAAGTAGCTCGCCACGGCGAGTAGTACTGTAGCATGCCTAAATTGTTGAATTTTGCTGTGAGATTTTGTTGTACCCTTGTGCTGTGTCCTGTCGATCAAGTTGGAGTTTAGGTCATACTTGATTATGCATACTCTTCAGTTCTTCAGAATCACAAGCAACACGCTTCTCTTGGTCTTGCTCTCAATTTGTTCAAACAGAATACTTTCTAAGATGAAAATGTTGATTAATATCCTGCATACTTAAACAAATATTAGCATATCCAATTGACAATTTTTAATACCTTGTTATCATCAAAACTCAAAATGTGGTATTGTTGAACACCCTTGTTCCAACAGAGGATTTACTTGACAAGAAGTTTGTAAGATCGAGTGTTTCACCTTGGGGAGCGCCGGTGTTGTTGGTTAAGAAGAAGGACGGTAGCATGAGATTGTGCATTGATTACCGTAAGCTGAATAAAGTGACGATAAAGAATAGGTATCCACTCCCGAGAATTGATGACTTGATGGATCAGTTAGTGGGTGCTCGTGTGTTTAGTAAAATTGATTTGAAATCAGGTTACCATCAAATTAAGGTGAAGGATGAAGTTATGAAGAAGACGGCGTTCAGGACGCGATATGGTCACTATGAATATAAAGTGATGCCCTTCGGTGTTACTAATGCACCTGGTGTATTTACGGAGTATATGAACAGAATTTTCCATGACTTTCTGGACAAATTTGTAGTTGTGTTTATTGATGATATCCTAATTTATTCCAAGACTAAAGAAGAGCATACAGAACATTTAAAGATTGTATTGCAAGTGTTGAAAGAAAAGAAGTTGTATGCCAAGTTATCAAAATGTGAGTTCTGGTTAAGTGACGTAAGTTTTCTTGGCCATATTATTTCTGGTAATGGTATTGCGGTTGACCCGTCGAAAGTTGAAGCGGTATCACAATGGGAGACTCCGTAGTCAGTCACAGAGATTAGAAGTTTTCTGGGTTTAGCAGGTTATTACCGCAGATTTATCGAAGGATTTTCGAAGTTGACACTTCCTTTGACTCAGTTGACTTGTAAGGGTAAAGCTTTTGTGTGGGATACTCAGTGTGAGAATAGTTTCAATGAGTTGAAGCAACGGTTGACGACTGCTCCAATTTTAATTTTACCAAAGTCAGATGAACCTTTTGTTGTTTATTGTGATGCGTCTAAGTTGGGCTTAGGCGGTGTACTTATGCAAGATGGTAAGGTGGTAGCTTATGCTTCGAGACAGTTGAGGATACATGAGAGGAACTATTCTACACATGATTTAGAGTTGGCTGTTGTGGTTTTTGTGTTAAAAATTTGGAGGCATTATTTGTTCGGTTCCAGATTTCAGGTGTTTAGTGATCATAAAAGTTTGAAATATTTATTTGATCAAAAGGAGTTGAATATGAGGCAGAGAAGGTGGCTAGAATTGTTGAAAGATTATGATTTCAGTTTGAATTATCACCCAGGTAAAGCGAATGTAGTTGCAAATGCTTTGAGCAGAAAGATGTTGCACATGTCTCCTATGATTTTAGAAGAAAGTCACAGGAGTAGATTGAGTATTCATCTGGGAGCTACAAAGATGTATCATGATTTAAAGAAATTGTTTTGGTGGTCTGGATTGAAGCGAGATGTCGCGCAATTTGTTTATGCTTGTTTGACTTGTCAGAAATCTAAAGTTGAACATCAGAAGCCTGCAGGGTTGTTGACAGCATTAGATGTGCCAGAGTGGAAGTGGGACAACATATCCATGGACTTTGTAACGAGTTTACTGAATACTCCAAGAGGGCATGATGCCATTTGGGTAGTTGTTGACAGGTTGACAAAGTCAGCACATTTTATTCCAATCAATATCAATTATCCGGTAGCTCAGTTGGCGGAGATTTACATTCATAATATTGTGAAGTTGCATGATGTTCCATCAAGTATTGTGTCGGATAGAGATCCGAGGTTCACTTCAAGGTTTTGGAAGAGTTTGCAAGAGGCTTTGGGTTCAAAGTTGAGGTTGAGTTCGGCTTATCATCCTCAAACAGATGGTCAGTCAGAGAGAACGATTCAGTCATTAAAAGATCTGCTGAGAGTGTGTGTACTTGAGCAAGGTGGAGCTTGGGATAGTCATCTACCGTTGATTAAGTTCACATACAACAACAGTTACCATTCGAGTATTGGTATGGCACCATTCGAAGCTTTGTATGGTCGGAGGTGTAGAACTCTGTTGTGTTGGTTTGAATCGGGAGAAAGTATAGTGTTGGGACCGGAAATAGTCCAGCAGACTACAGAGAAGGTCAAATTGATAAGGGAGCAGATGAAAGCGTCGCAGAGTCGGCAGAAGAGTTACCATGACAAGCGTAGAAAGGAACTTGAATTTCAATAGGGCGATCATGTGTTCTTGAAAGTCACTCCTATGACAGGTGTAGGTCGTGCGTTGAAGTCTAAGAAGTTGACTCCAAAGTTTATTGGCCCTTATCATATATCGGAGAGGATTGGGACAGTGGCATATCGAGTAGGTTTGCCACCACATCTTTCGAATCTGCATGATGTGTTTCATGTATCGCAGCTGCGGAAGTACGTAGCGGATCCTTCGCATGTTATACCAAGGGATGATGTGCAAGTTAGAGACAACCTTACGGTGGAGACTTTACCGTTGAGAATTGTTGATCGTAAGGTGAAGAAGTTGAGAGGCAAAGAGATACCTCTAGTGAGAGTTGTTTGGGGTGGAGCAGCTGGTGAAAGTCTAACATGGGAGCTGGAAAGTAAGATGCTAGAGTCTTATCCAGATTTGTTTGCTTGAGGTAATATTTCGAGGACGGAATTCTTTAAGTTGGGGAGAGCTATAACGCCCTAGTTGTTATTATTTATTTTTGGTTGATTTTTAAATATTTTATAGGATTTTAAATGGCTTATGTTGATTTGATGGTGTGCTATAATTTATTATATGATATTTTATTGTTTAATTAAAATAGGTGAGAATTTCAATTATTGGAACGTTTGGGGATTAAAATGAATTGACTAATATTTTAATTAGGAGTTAATTAGAAATAAGTGGGAATCAATTAGAATTAATAGGGAGTTAGAGAAAGGAAAAGGTCAGAAAAACAGTTTCACGTAGAAATAGAGAGAAACAAGGAAAAGGGAGAAAACCAAGAACCAAGGGAGAAGAGCCTAGGGAGAAGAACTGTAGATCTTTGTTCATCAAAATTCAGGTAAGGGTGAGACTAACTCTCAATTTTAGGTCTTATAAATTGTTGGTTAATGTCGTTGTTGTTAAGGTTGATGAATTGAATTAGGTTAAAGATGAATTGATTTTAATAACTTGATGAATTCATGAAAATGTTGTTGTTTATAGCTGTTCTGATGTTAGTTTGTATAGAAGTAATGCAATTCATCAAAATTGGGTTTTTAGGTGTTGAAATTGGGGTTTGGGGTTGAAAAGGAGAAGTCTGTTTGTACAGTTCGTAGTTCTGTAAATCGCCACTCGCTACAACGAGCAAACCCACTCGCCAGGCGAGTAAGACCTGTGTAGCTCGCCACAGCGAGCAGACCCACTCACCATGGCGAGTAGTGAACCTGTATAGCTCGCCACAGCGAGTTGCTTAAATTAAAAAGTGTTAATTGCCTTAATGATGTTTTTGGGCCAATTTTTATATCAACATGAGTGCCTTAATATATTTAGCAATGAATGACACCTTTTTACAGAATCAAATTTGGGTTTTGGGGACTTAAAAATGAAGATTTTGGGTGAAAAATGTCAAAAATGCCGAGAGCAAGTAGCTCGTTTTCCTTAGCTCACCATAGCGAGTAAAGTAGCTCGCCACGGCGAGTAGTACTGTAGCATGCCTAAATTGTTGACTTTTGCTGTGAGACTTTGTTGTACCCTTGTGCTGTGTCCTGTCGATCAAGTTGGAGTTTAGGTCATACTTGATTATGCATACTCTTCAGTTCTTCAGAATCACAAGCAACACGCTTCTCTTGGTCTTGCTCTCAATTTGTTCAAACAGAATACTTTCTAAGATGAAAATGTTGATTAATATCCTGCATACTTAAACAAATATTAGCATATCCAATTGACAATTTTTAATACCTTGTTATCATCAAAACTCAAAATGTGGTATTGTTGAACACCCTTGTTCCAACAGAGGATTTACTTGACAAGAAGTTTGTAAGATCGAGTGTTTCACCTTGGGGAGCGCCGGTGTTGTTGGTTAAGAAGAAGGACGGTAGCATGAGATTGTGCATTGATTACCGTAAGCTGAATAAAGTGACGATAAAGAATAGGTATCCACTCCCGAGAATTGATGACTTGATGGATCAGTTAGTGGGTGCTCGTGTGTTTAGTAAAATTGATTTGAAATCAGGTTACCATCAAATTAAGGTGAAGGATGAAGTTATGAAGAAGACGGCGTTCAGGAAGCGATATGGTCACTATGAATATAAAGTGATGCCCTTCGGTGTTACTAATGCACCTGGTATATTTACGGAGTATATGAACAGAATTTTCCATGACTTTCTGGACAAATTTGTAGTTGTGTTTATTGATGATATCCTAATTTATTCCAAGACTAAAGAAGAGCATACAGAATATTTAAAGATTGTATTGCAAGTGTTGAAAGAAAAGAAGTTGTATGCCAAGTTATCAAAATGTGAGTTCTGGTTAAGTGACGTAAGTTTTCTTGGCCATATTATTTCTGGTAATGGTATTGCGGTTGACCCGTCGAAAGTTGAAGCGGTATCACAATGGGAGACTCCGTAGTCAGTCACAGAGATTAGAAGTTTTCTGGGTTTAGCAGGTTATTACCGCAGATTTATCGAAGGATTTTCGAAGTTGACACTTCCTTTGACTCAGTTGACTTGTAAGGGTAAAGCTTTTGTGTGGGATACTCAGTGTGAGAATAGTTTCAATGAGTTGAAGCAACGGTTGACGACTGCTCCAATTTTAATTTTACCAAAGTCAGATGAACCTTTTGTTGTTTATTGTGATGCGTCTAAGTTGGGCTTAGGCGGTGTACTTATGCAAGATGGTAAGGTGGTAGCTTATGCTTCGAGACAGTTGAGGATACATGAGAGGAACTATTCTACACATGATTTAGAGTTGGCTGTTGTGGTTTTTGTGTTAAAAATTTGGAGGCATTATTTGTTCGGTTCCAGATTTCAGGTGTTTAGTGATCATAAAAGTTTGAAATATTTATTTGATCAAAAGGAGTTGAATATGAGGCAGAGAAGGTGGCTAGAATTGTTGAAAGATTATGATTTCAGTTTGAATTATCACCCAGGTAAAGCGAATGTAGTTGCAGATGCTTTGAGCAGAAAGATGTTGCACATGTCTCATATGAGTTTAGAAGAAAGTCACAGGAGTAGATTGAGTATTCATCTGGGAGCTACAAAGATGTATCATGATTTAAAGAAATTGTTTTGGTGGTCTGGATTGAAGCGAGATGTCGCGCAATTTGTTTATGCTTGTTTGACTTGTCAGAAATCTAAAGTTGAACATCAGAAGCCTGCAGGGTTGTTGACAGCATTAGATGTGCCAGAGTGGAAGTGGGACAACATATCCATGGACTTTGTAACGAGTTTACCGAATACTCCGAGAGGGCATGATGCCATTTGGGTAGTTGTTGACAGGTTGACAAAGTCAGCACATTTTATTCCAATCAATATCAATTATCCGGTAGCTCAGTTGGCGGAGATTTACATTCATAATATTGTGAAGTTGCATGATGTTCCATCAAGTATTGTGTCGGATAGAGATCCGAGGTTCACTTCAAGGTTTTGGAAGAGTTTGAAAGAGGCTTTGGGTTCAAAGTTGAGGTTGAGTTCGGCTTATCATCCTCAAACAGATGGTCAGTCAGAGAGAACGATTCAGTCATTAAAAGATCTGCTGAGAGTGTGTGTACTTGAGCAAGGTGGAGCTTGGGATAGTCATCTACCATTGATTAAGTTCACATACAACAACAGTTACCATTCGAGTATTGGTATGGCACCATTCGAAGCTTTGTATGGTCGGAGGTGTAGAACTCTGTTGTGTTGGTTTGAATCGGGAGAAAGTATAGTGTTGGGACCGGAAATAGTCCAGCAGACTACAGAGAAGGTCAAATTGATAAGGGAGCAGATGAAAGCGTCGCAGAGTCGGCAGAAGAGTTACCATGACAAGCGTAGAAAGGAACTTGAATTTCAAGAGGGCGATCATGTGTTCTTGAGAGTCACTCCTATGACAGGTGTAGGTCGTGCGTTGAAGTCTAAGAAGTTGACTCCAAAGTTTATTGGCCCTTATCATATATCGGAGAGGATTGGGACAGTGGCATATCGAGTAGGTTTGCCACCACATCTTTCGAATCTGCATGATGTGTTTCATGTATCGCAGCTGCGGAAGTACGTAGCGGATCCTTCGCATGTTATACCAAGGGATGATGTGCAAGTTAGAGACAACCTTACGGTGGAGACTTTACCGTTGAGAATTGTTGATCGTAAGGTGAAGAAGTTGAGAGGCAAAGAGATACCTCTAGTGAGAGTTGTTTGGGGTGGAGCAGCTGGTGAAAGTCTAACATGGGAGCTGGAAAGTAAGATGCTAGAGTCTTATCCAGATTTGTTTGCTTGAGGTAATATTTCGAGGACGGAATTCTTTAAGTTGGGGAGAGCTATAACGCCCTAGTTGTTATTATTTATTTTTGGTTGATTTTTAAATATTTTATAGGATTTTAAATGGCTTATGTTGATTTGATGGTGTGCTATAATTTATTATATGATATTTTATTGTTTAATTAAAATAGGTGAGAATTTCAATTATTGGAAAGTTTGGGGATTAAAATGAATTGACTAATATTTTAATTAGGAGTTAATTAGAAATAAGTGGGAATCAATTAGAATTAATAGGGAGTTAGAGAAAGGAAAAGGTCAGAAAAACAGTTTCACGTAGAAATAGAGAGAAACAAGGAAAAGGGAGAAAACCAAGAACCAAGGGAGAAGAGCCTAGGGAGAAAAACTGTAGATCTTTGTTCATCAAAATTCAGGTAAGGGTGAGACTAACTCTCAATTTTAGGTCTTATAAATTGTTGGTTAATGTCGTTGTTGTTAAGGTTGATGAATTGAATTAGGTTAAAGATGAATTGATTTTAATAACTTGATGAATTCATGAAAATGTTGTGGTTTATAGCTGTTCTGATGTTAGTTTGTATAGAAGTAATGCAATTCATCAAAATTGGGTTTTTAGGTGTTGAAATTGGGGTTTGGGGTTGAAAAGGAGAAGTCTGTTTGTACAGTTCGTAGTTCTGTAAATCGCCACTCGCTACAACGAGCAAACCCACTCGCCAGGCGAGTAAGACCTGTGTAGCTCGCCACAGCGAGCAGACCCACTCACCATGGCGAGTAGTGAACCTGTATAGCTCGCCACATCGAGTTGCTTAAATTAAAAAGTGTTAATTGCCTTAATGATGTTTTTGGGCCAATTTTTATATCAACATGAGTGCCTTAATATATTTAGGAATGAATGGCACCTTTTTACAGAATCAAATTTGGGTTTTGGGGACTTAAAAATGAAGATTTTGGGTGAAAAATGTCAAAAATGCCGAGAGCAAGTAGCTCGTTTTCCTTAGCTCACCATAGCGAGTAAAGTAGCTCGCCACGGCGAGTAGTACTGTAGCATGCCTAAATTGTTGAATTTTGCTGTGAGACTTTGTTGTACCCTTGTGCTGTGTCCTGTCGATCAAGTTGGAGTTTAGGTCATACTTGATTATGCATACTCTTCAGTTCTTCAGAATCACAAGCAACACGCTTTTCTTGGTCTTGCTCTCAATTTGTTCAAACAAAATACTTTCTAAGATGATAATGTTGATTAATATCCTGCATACTTAAACAAATATTAGCATATCCAATTGACAATTTTTAATACCTTGTTATCATCAAAACTCAAAATGTGGTATTGTTGAACACCCTTGTTCCAACAGAGGATTTACTTGACAAGAAGTTTGTAAGACCGAGTGTTTCACCTTGGGGAGCGCCGGTGTTGTTGGTTAAGAAGAAGGACGGTAGCATGAGATTGTGCATTGATTACCGTAAGCTGAATAAAGTGACGATAAAGAATAGGTATCCACTCCCGAGAATTGATGACTTGATGGATCAGTTAGTGGGTGCTCGTGTGTTTAGTAAAATTGATTTGAAATCAGGTTACCATCAAATTAAGGTGAAGGATGAAGTTATGAAGAAGACGGCGTTCAGGACGCGATATGGTCACTATGAATATAAAGTGATGCCCTTCGGTGTTACTAATGCACCTGGTGTATTTACGGAGTATATGAACAGAATTTTCCATGACTTTCTGGACAAATTTGTAGTTGTGTTTATTGATGATATCCTAATTTATTCCAAGACTAAAGAAGAGCATACAGAACATTTAAAGATTGTATTGCAAGTGTTGAAAGAAAAGAAGTTGTATGCCAAGTTATCAAAATGTGAGTTCTGGTTAAGTGACGTAAGTTTTCTTGGCCATATTATTTCTGGTAATGGTATTGCGGTTGACCCGTCGAAAGTTGAAGCGGTATCACAATGGGAGACTCCGTAGTCAGTCACAGAGATTAGAAGTTTTCTGGGTTTAGCAGGTTATTACCGCAGATTTATCGAAGGATTTTCGAAGTTGACACTTCCTTTGACTCAGTTGACTTGTAAGGGTAAAGCTTTTGTGTGGGATACTCAGTGTGAGAATAGTTTCAATGAGTTGAAGCAACGGTTGACGACTGCTCCAATTTTAATTTTACCAAAGTCAGATGAACCTTTTGTTGTTTATTGTGATGCGTCTAAGTTGGGCTTAGGCGGTGTACTTATGCAGGATGGTAAGGTGGTAGCTTATGCTTCGAGACAGTTGAGGATACATGAGAGGAACTATTCTACACATGATTTAGAGTTGGCTGTTGTGGTTTTTGTGTTAAAAATTTGGAGGCATTATTTGTTCGGTTCCAGATTTCAGGTGTTTAGTGATCATAAAAGTTTGAAATATTTATTTGATCAAAGGGAGTTGAATATGAGGCAGAGAAGGTGGCTAGAATTGTTGAAAGATTATGATTTCAGTTTGAATTATCACCCAGGTAAAGCGAATGTAGTTGCAGATGCTTTGAGCAGAAAGATGTTGCACATGTCTGCTATGATTTTAGAAGAAAGTCACAGGAGTAGATTGAGTATTCATCTGGGAGCTACAAAGATGTATCATGATTTAAAGAAATTGTTTTGGTGGTCTGGATTGAAGCGAGATGTCGCGCAATTTGTTTATGCTTGTTTGACTTGTCAGAAATCTAAAGTTGAACATCAGAAGCCTGCAGGGTTGTTGACAGCATTAGATGTGCCAGAGTGGAAGTGGGACAACATATCCATGGACTTTGTAACGAGTTTACCGAATACTCCGAGAGGGCATGATGCCATTTGGGTAGTTGTTGACAGGTTGACAAAGTCAGCACATTTTATTCCAATCAATATCAATTATCCGGTAGATCAGTTGGCGGAGATTTACATTCATAATATTGTGAAGTTGCATGATGTTCCATCAAGTATTGTGTCGGACAGAGATCCGAGGTTCACTTCAAGGTTTTGGAAGAGTTTGCAAGAGGCTTTGGGTTCAAAGTTGAGGTTGAGTTCGGCTTATCATCCTCAAACAGATGGTCAGTCAGAGAGAACGATTCAGTCATTAAAAGATCTGCTGAGAGTGTGTGTACTTGAGCAAGGTGGAGCTTGGGATAGTCATCTACCGTTGATTAAGTTCACATACAACAACAGTTACCATTCGAGTATTGGTATGGCACCATTCGAAGCTTTGTATGGTCAGAGGTGTAGAACTCTGTTGTGTTGGTTTGAATCGGGAGAAAGTATAGTGTTGGGACCGGAAATAGTCCAGCAGACTACAGAGAAGGTCAAATTGATAAGAGAGCAGATGAAAGCGTCGCAGAGTCGGCAGAAGAGTTACCATGACAAACGTAGAAAGGAACTTGAATTTCAAGAGGGCGATCATGTGTTCTTGAGAGTCACTCCTATGACAGGTGTAGGTCGTGCGTTGAAGTCTAAGAAGTTGACTCCAAAGTTTATTGGCCCTTATCATATATCGGAGAGGATTGGGACAGTGGCATATCGAGTAGGTTTGCCACCACATCTTTCGAATCTGCATGATGTGTTTCATGTATCGCAGCTGCGGAAGTACGTAGCGGATCCTTCGCATGTTATACCAAGGGATGATGTGCAAGTTAGAGACAACCTTACGGTGGAGACTTTACCGTTGAGAATTGTTGATCGTAAGGTGAAGAAGTTGAGAGGCAAAGAGATACCTCTAGTGAGAGTTGTTTGGGGTGGAGCAGCTGGTGAAAGTCTAACATTGGAGCTGGAAAGTAAGATGCTAGAGTCTTATCCAGATTTGTTTGCTTGAGGTAATATTTCGAGGACGGAATTCTTTAAGTTGGGGAGAGCTATAACGCCCTAGTTGTTATTATTTATTTTTGGTTGATTTTTAAATATTTTATAGGATTTTAAATGGCTTATGTTGATTTGATGGTGTGCTATAATTTATTATATGATATTTTATTGTTTAATTAAAATAGGTGAGAATTTCAATTATTGGAAAGTTTGGGGATTAAAATGAATTGACTAATATTTTAATTAGGAGTTAATTAGAAATAAGTGGGAATCAATTAGAATTAATAGGGAGTTAGAGAAAGGAAAAGGTCAGAAAAACAGTTTCACGTAGAAATAGAGAGAAACAAGGAAAAGGGAGAAAACCAAGAACCAAGGGAGAAGAGCCTAGGGAGAAGAACTGTAGATCTTTGTTCATCAAAATTCAGGTAAGGGTGAGACCAACTCTCAATTTTAGGTCTAATAAATTGTTGGTTAATGTCGTTGTTGTTAAGGTTGATGAATTGAATTAGGTTAAAGATGAATTGATTTTAATAACTTGATGAATTCATGAAAATGTTGTTGTTTATAGCTGTTCTGATGTTAGTTTGTATAGAAGTAATGCAATTCATCAAAATTGGGTTTTTAGGTGTTGAAATTGGGGTTTGGGGTTGAAAAGGAGAAGTCTGTTTGTACAGTTCGTAGTTCTGTAAATCGCCACTCGCTACAACGAGCAAACCCACTCGCCAGGCGAGTAAGACCTGTGTAGCTCGCCATAGCGAGCAGACCCACTCACCATGGCGAGTAGTGAACCTGTATAACTCGCCACATCGAGTTGCTTAAATTAAAAAGTGTTAATTGCCTTAATGATGTTTTTGGGCCAATTTTTATATCAACATGAGTGCCTTAATATATTTAGGAATGAATGGCACCTTTTTACAGAATCAAATTTGGGTTTTGGGGACTTAAAAATGAAGATTTTGGGTGAAAAATGTCAAAAATGCCGAGAGCAAGTAGCTCGTTTTCCTTAGCTCACCATAGCGAGTAAAGTAGCTCGCCACGGCGAGTAGTACTGTAGCATGCCTAAATTGTTGAATTTTGCTGTGAGACTTTGTTGTACCCTTGTGCTGTGTCCTGTCGATCAAGTTGGAGTTTAGGTCATACTTGATTATGCATACTCTTCAGTTCTTCAGAATCACAAGCAACACGCTTTTCTTGGTCTTGCTCTCAATTTGTTCAAACAAAATACTTTCTAAGATGAAAATGTTGATTAATATCCTGCATACTTAAACAAATATTAGCATATCCAATTGACAATTTTTAATACCTTGTTATCATCAAAACTCAAAATGTGGTATTGTTGAACACCCTTGTTCCAACAGAGGATTTACTTGACAAGAAGTTTGTAAGACCGAGTGTTTCACCTTGGGGAGCGCCGGTGTTGTTGGTTAAGAAGAAGGACGGTAGCATGAGATTGTGCATTGATTACCGTAAGCTGAATAAAGTGACGATAAAGAATAGGTATCCACTCCCGAGAATTGATGACTTGATGGATCAGTTAGTGGGTGCTCGTGTGTTTAGTAAAATTGATTTGAAATCAGGTTACCATCAAATTAAGGTGAAGGATGAAGTTATGAAGAAGACGGCGTTCAGGACGCGATATGGTCACTATGAATATAAAGTGATGCCCTTCGGTGTTACTAATGCACCTGGTGTATTTACGGAGTATATGAACAGAATTTTCCATGACTTTCTGGACAAATTTGTAGTTGTGTTTATTGATGATATCCTAATTTATTCCAAGACTAAAGAAGAGCATACAGAACATTTAAAGATTGTATTGCAAGTGTTGAAAGAAAAGAAGTTGTATGCCAAGTTATCAAAATGTGAGTTCTGGTTAAGTGACGTAAGTTTTCTTGGCCATATTATTTCTGGTAATGGTATTGCGGTTGACCCGTCGAAAGTTGAAGCGGTATCACAATGGGAGACTCCGTAGTCAGTCACAGAGATTAGAAGTTTTCTGGGTTTAGCAGGTTATTACCGCAGATTTATCGAAGGATTTTCGAAGTTGACACTTCCTTTGACTCAGTTGACTTGTAAGGGTAAAGCTTTTGTGTGGGATACTCAGTGTGAGAATAGTTTCAATGAGTTGAAGCAACGGTTGACGACTGCTCCAATTTTAATTTTACCAAAGTCAGATGAACCTTTTGTTGTTTATTGTGATGCGTCTAAGTTGGGCTTAGGCGGTGTACTTATGCAGGATGGTAAGGTGGTAGCTTATGCTTCGAGACAGTTGAGGATACATGAGAGGAACTATTCTACACATGATTTAGAGTTGGCTGTTGTGGTTTTAGTGTTAAAAATTTGGAGGCATTATTTGTTCGGTTCCAGATTTCAGGTGTTTAGTGATCATAAAAGTTTGAAATATTTATTTGATCAAAAGGAGTTGAATATGAGGCAGAGAAGGTGGCTAGAATTGTTGAAAGATTATGATTTCAGTTTGAATTATCACCCAGGTAAAGCGAATGTAGTTGCAGATGCTTTGAGCAGAAAGATGTTGCACATGTCTGCTATGATTTTAGAAGAAAGTCACAGGAGTAGATTGAGTATTCATCTGGGAGCTACAAAGATGTATCATGATTTAAAGAAATTGTTTTGGTGGTCTGGATTGAAGCGAGATGTCGCGCAATTTGTTTATGCTTGTTTGACTTGTCAGAAATCTAAAGTTGAACATCAGAAGCCTGCAGGGTTGTTGACAGCATTAGATGTGCCAGAGTGGAAGTGGGACAACATATCCATGGACTTTGTAACGAGTTTACCGAATACTCCGAGAGGGCATGATGCCATTTGGGTAGTTGTTGACAGGTTGACAAAGTCAGCACATTTTATTCCAATCAATATCAATTATCCGGTAGATCAGTTGGCGGAGATTTACATTCATAATATTGTGAAGTTGCATGATGTTCCATCAAGTATTGTGTCGGACAGAGATCCGAGGTTCACTTCAAGGTTTTGGAAGAGTTTGCAAGAGGCTTTGGGTTCAAAGTTGAGGTTGAGTTCGGCTTATCATCCTCAAACAGATGGTCAGTCAGAGAGAACGATTCAGTCATTAAAAGATCTGCTGAGAGTGTGTGTACTTGAGCAAGGTGGAGCTTGGGATAGTCATCTACCGTTGATTAAGTTCACATACAACAACAGTTACCATTCGAGTATTGGTATGGCACCATTCGAAGCTTTGTATGGTCGGAGGTGTAGAACTCTGTTGTGTTGGTTTGAATCGGGAGAAAGTATAGTGTTGGGACCGGAAATAGTCCAGCAGACTACAGAGAAGGTCAAATTGATAAGAGAGCAGATGAAAGCGTCGCAGAGTCGGCAGAAGAGTTACCATGACAAACGTAGAAAGGAACTTGAATTTCAAGAGGGCGATCATGTGTTCTTGAGAGTCACTCCTATGACAGGTGTAGGTCGTGCGTTGAAGTCTAAGAAGTTGACTCCAAAGTTTATTGGCCCTTATCATATATCGGAGAGGATTGGGACAGTGGCATATCGAGTAGGTTTGCCACCACATCTTTCGAATCTGCATGATGTGTTTCATGTATCGCAGCTGCGGAAGTACGTAGCGGATCCTTCGCATGTTATACCAAGGGACGATGTGCAAGTTAGAGACAACCTTACGGTGGAGACTTTACCGTTGAGAATTGTTGATCGTAAGGTGAAGAAGTTGAGAGGCAAAGAGATACCTCTAGTGAAAGTTGTTTGGGGTGGAGCAGCTGGTGAAAGTCTAACATGGGAGCTGGAAAGTAAGATGCTAGAGTCTTATCCAGATTTGTTTGCTTGAGGTAATATTTCAAGGACGGAATTCTTTAAGTTGGGGAGAACTATAACGCCCTAGTTGTCATTATTTATTTTTGGTTGATTTTTAAATATTTTATAGGATTTTAAATGGCTTATGTTGATTTGATGGTGTGCTATAATTTATTCTATGATATTTTATTGTTTAATTAAAATAGGTGAGAATTTCAATTATTGGAAAGTTTGGGGATTAAAATGAATTGACTAATATTTTAATTAGGAGTTAATTAGAAATAAGTGGGAATTAATTAGAATTAATAGGGAGTTAGAGAAAGGAAAAGGTCATAAAAACAGTTTCACGTAGAAATAGAGAGAAACAGGGAAAAGGGAGAAAACCAAGAACCAAGGGAGAAGAGCCTAGGGAGAAGAACTGTAGATCTTTGTTCATCAAAATTCAGGTAAGGGTGAGACTAACTCTAAATTTTAGGTCTTATAAATTGTTGGTTAATGTCGTTGTTGTTAAGGTTGATGAATTGAATTAGGTTAAAGATGAATTGATTTTAATAACTTGATGAATTCATGAAAATGTTGTTGTTTATAGCTGTTCTGATGTTAGTTTGTATAGAAGTAATGCAATTCATCAAAATTGGGTTTTTAGGTGTTGAAATTGGGGTTTGGGGTTGAAAAGGAGAAGTCTATTTGTACAGTTCGTAGTTCTGTAAATCGCCACTCGCTACAGCGAGCAAACCCACTCGCCAGGCGAGTAAGACCTGTGTAGCTCGCCACAGCGAGCAGACCCACTCACCATGGCGAGTAGTGAACGTGTATAGCTCGCCACAGCGAGTTGCTTAAATTAAAAAGTGTTAATTGCCTTAATGATGTTTTTGGGCCAATTTTTATATCAACATGAGTGCCTTAATATATTTAGGAATGAATGACACCTTTTTACAGAATCAAATTTGGGTTTTGGGGACTTAAAAATGAAGATTTTGGGTGAAAAATGTCAAAAATGCCGAGAGCAAGTAGCTCGTTTTCCTTAGCTCACCATAGCGAGTAAAGTAGCTCGCCATGGCGAGTAGTATTGTAGCATGCCTAAATTGTTGAATTTTGCTGTGAGACTTTGTTGTACCCTTGTGCTGTGTCCTGTCGATCAAGTTGGAGTTTAGGTCATACTTGATTATGCATTTTGTAGTTGTCGTTGCTGTTGTCGAGTTGTATGCAGATATACACTATTGAGTCCATTTCATACTCATACCTTGTTGAGGGCTCATGCCCTGGAGTGTTTTCACTCTGAAGGTGAGAAAAACACAAGAAGGGGGGGTTGAATTGTGTTTTCTTTTCGCAACTCTTGAAGAGTAACAATCTGATTCTTCAGGATCAGAGTCTGAATGGATTCAGAGTCTGATGGGAGATAATATTTTGTTGCTGCGGATATAAACAAGAGATAGAGAGAAAGAGAGAACACAAGCAATTATACAGGTTCCTTCCACAAACCGGAAGTAGTCCTGTCCCCCTTGCACTTCCAAGGAGAGTTTCACTAAAATCTAATCTCAATTACAAGTTGCTCAAACACACAGTAAGAGACTTCCAATGCTCAAGCACGTAGACAAGAGACTTCCAATGCTCAAGCACGAAGGCAAGAGACTTCCAATGCTCAATACACAGCCAAGAGACTTCTGACACAATTTACAGAAAATTTAATAGAGTTGAAACACTTGATAAACAATCAAATGTGTTCCAATTACAAAACAAAGACATACTCTGTTTTAAACAAAGACAAACTCTATTTTTCAGATAAACTTAGAGATTCTAGAATACACAGTTTGTAAGAATAATCTAAGTTGTTGATGTGTTTCTGGTTTGACTCAGTAAGAATACAATAGCTTAGCAGCGTAGTTTTTCAGTTGTAGAGTCCCACCAATTCTTCAAGTCTTCTATCCTTTATATAGGCGTTGGAAAGAGACGTTGAGACAATCCAGCACATCAAGTGAATTTTGGAAGCTTGATCAATAGCTGTTGATCTGTTGCTTGATATGGTAATAGTCCTTCAAATGCATATTTTGAATTCCATTCCTTTTGAAGCTTAATACCGGTAGACACAGTTGCCAACTTGTACGAGGTAGTGGAGTAGTGGAAACAGAATTCGTACACACGTACTCTGTACTATACTGCATTCTTTGTCATTGAGCATCCCACGCTCAAGTTGACTTTGAAGCTAGTCGTTACTCCAAATGAGAGTTTCTTGTGCATCGTAATGCCTTTAGAAAACCTTCTAAGAAGATCTTCAGATTGCAGGCTTCAGACTCACTGTAGCACTTTAGCTTTTGATCATCTTTAGACAATCTTGATCTTTAGGTTCTTATAGTCTTCAGACTCTCTTGAACTTCAGGTTCTGATAATCTTCAGACTCTCTTGTACTTCAAGTTCTGATAGTCTTCAGACTTTCTTGAAACAACTTCTGATGATTCTCCAGACTCTTCAGATCGTCAGAATCACAAGCAACAAGCTTCTCTTGGTCTTGCTCTCAAAATGTTCAAACAGAATACTTTCTAAGATACAAATCTTGATTAATATCCTGCATACTTAAACAAATATTAGCATATCCAATTGACAATTTTTAATACCTTGTTATCATCAAAACTCAAAACGTGGTATTGCTGAACACCTTTGTTTCAAAAATCTCCCCCTTTTTGATGATGACAAACATCAGTATTTAAAAGGTCAATTGTTGTTAATCTAATTAAAAGGTTGACTTAAAGGGTCTGAGGTTTGTAAGCTCAGAGTCTGAGGTTTGTAAGCTCTGATTCCCCCCAAGTTAATTAAATTCATGTTAAGAAGTAGCTGAATCAAATCTCAGAATAATAAACGAATATGAGAAAAGATTCTTTTAATGGGGGCTTAGAGTCTAACTAAGTACCTTTCGCAAATTTCCCTTTAACTTTACATAGAACTCATTGATCTTTCTCCCCCTTTTGTCATCAACAAAAAGGTTTAGAAACAAGTTTCTCCCCCTTTTTAAATGACTTCAAGTGAGGGTAGATTTTTTTTTAAAGAAAATGAGAAACAAGATTCAGAGCGAAAACATATAAGATTCAGAGCAAAAAAAAAAATAACAAAAGCACATATAGATGAAGTAAAACATGAATAATCTTATAAAATGAAAGTTCAGAAGATAATAGAAATTAGCAAAATAAGAATACAAGCAAAACAAAACATTGAAATTGTGCAACTAAGGTTGGTTTTGTTTGGCAATGTGATCCATCAATTTCTGGAGATCCTCTTGCTTTTTCTTGACAATCTCTTCTAGAGCTTCAGTTCTTCTAAGATGAGCTTCTCTCTCAAGTCTAGCTTCTTCTTGTACTCTGTGAAGCCTTCTCCTTAGTGAATCAAAAACCACTGTTTCCCTTGGATTGTATTGATCAACATCAAAGAATGGTTTATATTCCAACCGCAGAATAGGAGCTTTCTTTTTAGCTTTTGTTTCCTCAGCTTTCTTAACTTCTTCCACATGTTTGGCAAGAACAACAGCTTGTTCTTTTACAGCGGCCTTCTGAATTTTGGTGACAAAATCCACAAATTCAGTTTACATTGAGGACTGGCACAAACCTTTGCTCAATAAGATCCTTGAGCTTAGAGTTTGACATTCCATAAAACTCATCTATCTTCAATGAATCAAAGAGGTTGTGAGGTTCAGAAGCTGAAGGTTCAGAGGCTACTATTGTTTGTAAGGTTTGGAAGCCAGTTACAACAATTTGAGGTTGGGAAAGAGGTTCAGTAATTGTTTCAGACACAGGCTCTGCTATGCGTTCTGGAGATTCTACACAAATATTTTCATGTTGGGGGGATGGTTGAGTTGATTGAATGGTTACTTCAGGTTCTTCAGTAGCTTGAATTGTCTGAAGTGGTTTGAGAAATGATGGTTGAGCAGGGTGGTCAAAGGGTAAGTTTAGAGACACTGTGATGGTGTCTTGAATAACCCTGTCAATAATTGAATCAACATATTCAACTATTCTGGGATCAAGTGGGTCAAAGGGTGATATAGGTTTGATTGGAGAGGGAGTTTTATTTTTTAGGGATGGAAGGACTTGGCTCAAGGGTATGTTATCTGATTCAGTATCAAATGAGGACTCTTGATTCACAGAAGAGGTAGGTGAGTTAAATGCAATGTTACCTGAAGTGCCAATGCCAGCTTCTAGAGAAGCTTGCTGATCAGAAGCATCAGACAGAGTAGCTTCTGATAGATCAGCCTCTGTAGGGGCAACCTGACTCTTATGTTTTTAAAGCTGATGCAAGTAACTTAGCAGCTTCTTTCACAGTCTCATCCTTAAGTCCTTCAGCCACAACTTCTGCACCCATTGCCTTGCCAGCAGCATGTTCATCTTCAATCATCGATACAGAAGTACTTATCTTCTGTGCTACATCCTTAGCCACAGGAACAACTTCCATCTTTCTCTTCTTGACCTGACTTTCTTCTCCATCAGAATTAGTATCAAGAAATTGAGCAACTTCTTCAGCCAGCTTCTTGTAATCACTGTCAGCTTTGCCTTTCTTGGATTTCTTCTCATTCTTTTCCTTCTTCTCATCCTTAGCTTTCTTCTCATCCTTGGGTTTCTTTATCCTTTCCTTAATTTCCTTGGATGCAGAAGAGACAGACAGAGGCATTGGAGCTATGGTCTCAGAGGCACCAATAGTCACTCCTAGAAGAGTTGTAGACTTCTTCTTCTTCTTGGGAGGCTCTTGCTTCTCTTCCTCTTCCTCTAGATTAACTTCCTTGGTCCTTTTGCCTTTAACCTTAAGAGGTCCTCTTCCAGCAGTCTCAGGAATGGCAGAATAGTTGATTATTCTACCAGTTTCATTGTAGTAATCTACTACAAATCTTGCTAGGACTTCAGGATTGTCTTCTTTGGAAATAGGAGGGAAGTCCATCATCAAATCTGATTGAACATAAGATTCCTTCATATCTTGATTTGAAGGATTGAATCTCCTGACAATCTTCATGTATTGAAGAGTCTTGCCATTGATGATTCTCCCTGTCATTGTTCCAAGCTGAGCGTCTAATACAACACCAGATTCTGTCAAGACCTTGAAGAGGCCTCCTTGATACAGAATCTCAGAGATTAATCTTCCAAAAGGAACTTGTCTTCTGGATTCTGTTTGGCTTTTGTTTATAGCCCAGCACATGTGGTACATCACGTACCTTGGAAAGTTTATTTTCTGCTTCTTAATCAGAAAGTACAGAAGCACTTTGTGATCAATAGATAGAGTGTCTGTTCCTCCACCTTTCTGAAGCATACTATCCAGTATGATCTTTAGAAGCACCCTATGCTCAGGATGCATGTCTACCAACTTATTTGAGGGTCTTCCTTCAAATAAGATTTTGTTGCATATACCCATCCACTCACTCTTCTTGTCCACATGCTATTGGAATTTTCCTTCATTAGTTACCCTGCAAGCTCTGGCAACTACTTCTTCAGTAATAAGGATTGGAATCCCCATCACAGCAGACCTAATTTCAAGACCTTTGTACGGTGTCAAACCCATTTGCTTCCTATTCTTGCCAGCCAAAGAGGGGTTGTTCATGATTGCAGCAGTTTCTTCGATCGTAGCGTCGTCCTTGTCAAAAACTTATGCTCTAACCCAGAGGTCTCTAACCAACTCTTGATATGTTGGTCCATTCAACATACCAAAATAACTCATCATTCCTTGTGATAAGAAATGAGAAGAGACATCTACACCATGCCTTATAAGGGAACCAAAATCCACTGGAGATTCAACTTGAACTTCCATAGTCTCTTTAATAATGTTCAGGGTTCTGGGTTTAATCACGTAAGACTTTCCGGTTTTGATTATCACACCAGATTGAATAAGATCACTTGCCATTTGTAAGGTTTCTAGGTTTTGATTATGAGAATAATTTTTTTTCAGAGACTGAAAACGAGAGAAATGTTCAGAGAAATAATCAAAGTGTGAAAAGTGAAGTGAGTTGTGTGTGATTGGTATTTATAGTGAAAGAATAGAAAACTGTTTGGAAAGAAAAGGGGACAAACAAACAAGAGTAATAAAGACTAGTGAGCATGCAGCTGTAAAAGTGTTGGGAAGACGCGAGGGTTACTTGTTAAACGTAATAAAATCATTTCCCTTTGAGTTCTTACCCAATACAGACAGGCCACGTCTGAGAACTAAAAAAGTAACTGTCACCGTAGTGGGGCAGGTGTTACTGAACTCAACAGTCATGCTTCCACTAATACGAGCTTCTTCAGAGTCTAAGATTCCTTAACAGAGTCTGAGTGTCTTTCAGAAGCTTATGATCACCAGAGTCTCCAAAAGAGAGTCTGATACTCAATTAGCTTCTGAGTATCTTTCAGAGTCTGAATTCTGTTTTCAGAAGCGCACATTAACTAGAGACATAACACATGTTCAAATTTTTCTTTATAAAATCAAATCTTTCAATAGACAAAGGTTTAGTAAATATATCAACCCATTGATGATCAGTATAATTGAATTGAATATCTAGAATACCTTTTTGAACATAGTCTCTTATAAAATGATGTTAAATCTCAATGTGCTTTGCTCTTGAATGCAGAATTGGATTCTTTGATAAACATATAGCTGCTGTATTATCACAATAAATTGGGATACATTTTCAGTTTTTTGATAATCCTTAAGCTGATGTTTCATCCAGAGTAGCTGTGTACAACAACTAGCAGCTGAGATGTATTCTGCTTCTGCTGTAGACAAAGCAATAGTTGCTTGCCTTTTGCTAGCCCAGGATATCAGATTCTCTCCCAAAAATTGACAATTGCCACTGGTTGATTTTCTTTCAATCCTGTCACCAACATAGTCAGCGTCACAGAATCCAACTAGCTTATAGTCATAGGATTTCTTGTACAGAAGTCCAAGATTAGTAGTTCCTTTCAGAAATCTAAAGATTCTCTTAACAGCTGTTAAGTGAGACTCTCTAGGATCTGATTGAAACCTTGCACACAGACATACACTGAATAAAATATCTGGTCTGGATGCAGTTAGGTATAACAAAGAACCTATCATACCTCTATACAGCTTCTGATCAACTTTGGTTCCTTGATCTTTTTTGCTCAGAGTGCAGGTTGGGTGCATTGGAGTATTCATTTCTTTGCAGTCCTCAAGATTGAACTTCTTCAGGAGCTCTTTAGTGTATTTGGACTGATGAACATAGACTCCATCTTTGCATTGGTTGATTTGAATTCCTAGAAAGAACTTCAATTCTCCCATCATGCTCATTTCAAATTCATCCTGCATTACCTTAGAAAACTCTTTGCAAAGTGAACTATTAGTTGAACCAAAAATGATATCATCAACATAAATTTGAACAATAAGAATGTCCTTCTTCAGAGTCTTTCTGAATAGTGTAGTGTCAACTTGTCCTCTTTCAAAGTCATTTTGAATTAAGAAGTTACTTAGTCTTTCATACCAAGCTTTGGGAGCCTGTTTCAAGCCATATAGTAATTTCTTCAATTTATAAACATGCTCTGGATGTTTTAAATCTTCAAAGCCAGGAGGTTGTTTGACATAGACTTCTTCAGAAATGACACCATTAAGAAATGCACTCTTAACGTCCATTTGATACAAGATTATGTTGTGATTGACTGCATAGGAAAGAAGTAACTTGATTGCTTCCAATCTTGCAACTAGAGCAAATGTTTCAGTGTAATCAATGCCTTCTTATGGCCTTCGATCCTCACTGGTAAGGTCTCGACCGTCAGGTTATCTCTAACTTGCACATCATCCCTTTGAATCTCATGGGATGGATCCGGAACATACTTTCGTAGTTGCGACACATGAAACACATCATGCAAATTCGAAAGGTGCGGCGGTAAACCTACTCGATACGCCACCGTTCCAATTCTTTCTGATATCTGGTACGGACCAATAAACTTCGGAGTTAACTTCTTGGACTTTAATGCACGACCCACACCGGTCATGGGAGTAACTCTTAGGAACACATGATCTCCCTCTTGGAACTCAAGGTCCTTCCTACGCTTATCATGATAACTCTTTTGTCGACTCTGCGACTCTTTCATCTTTTCTTCAATCATTTTTACCTTCTCAGTAGTTTGTTGAACAATTTCTGGTCCTAAAACCACATTCTCACCTGACTCAAACCAACACAACGGAGTTCTGCATCTCCGACCATACAAAGCCTCGAAAGGTGTCATTCCGATACTAGAATGATAACTGTTATTGTACGTGAATTATATCAACGGAAGATGACTATCCCAAATTCCTCCTTGCTCAAGTACACAAACTCTCAACAAATCTTCCAACGACTGAATCGTTCTTTCCGACTGACCATCTGTCTGCGGATGATACGCCGAACTCAACTTCAACTTAGAACCTAAAGCCTCTTGCAAACTCTTCCAAAATCTAGAAGTGAATCTCAGGTCTCTATCTGATACGATGCTCGAAGGAACACCATGCAACTTTACTATTTCTCGAATATAAATCTCTACCAATTGAGCTATAGGAAAACTGATGTTAATCAGAATAAAATGGGCCGACTTCGTCAATCTATCAACAATCACCCAAATGGCGTCGTTCCCTTTAGGCGTATTCGGCAAACTCGTCACAAAATCCATGGATATACTATCCCATTTCCACTCTGGCACATCCAAAGGTGTCATTAATCCAGCAGGTTTCTGATGTTCCACTTTCGACTTCTGACAAATCAAACAAGAGTACACAAACTGTGCCACATCACGTTTCAATCCAGACCACCAAAACAACTTCTTCAAATCATGGTACATTTTCGTAGCTCCCGGGTGAATACTCAAACTACTTCTATGACTCTTTTCAAGAATCATTTTCTTCATCTCGTCATCGTCTGGAATACAAATCCTACCGCGAAACATCAACACACCTTGATCATCGACCTCAAAGTCACTGTCTTCAGTCTGATTACTAGCAACCAACAAATCCACAAACTTAAGATCCAATTTCTGCGCTTCTTTAATGTTCCTCAAGAAATCACTATCAATCTTCAGCATTCCCAGCTTTACACTATGAGGTGACCATTCACAAACTAGACTCAAATCTCTAAACTGTTCCAGCAACTCAAACTCCTTAGCCATCATAGCGGACATGTGTAAAGTCTTCCTACTTAAGGCATCTGCAACAACGTTAGCTTTACCCGGATGATAATTCAAACCAAAGTCATAATCCTTTAATAACTCAAGCCACCTTCGCTGTCTCATATTCAACTCCTTCTGATCAAACAAATACTTCAGGCTGTTGTGATCGCTGAACACTTCAAATCTCGAACCATACAAGTAATGTCTCCAAATCTTAAGCACAAATACCACTGCAGCTAATTCAAGATCATGAGTAGGATAATTTCGTTCATGGATTCTCAACTGTCTTGATGCATAAGCAACCACTTTACCATCTTGCATAAGCACACCACCTAAACCCAACTTGGACGCATCGCAATACACAACAAAAGGTTCATCGGACTTCGGCAAAATAAAGACTGGAGCCGTCGTCAGACGCTTCTTCAATTCATTAAAATTGTTCTCACAATGAACATCCCACACGAAAGCTTTACCTTTGCAAGTCAACTTCGTTAATGGAAGTGCCAACTTTGAAAATCCTTCTATAAACCTTCTATAACAACCAGCTAATCCCAAAAAGCTTCTAATTTCTGTAACCGACTTAGGAGTCTCCCATTGCGACACTGCTTCAACTTTAGACGGATCAACTGCAATACCATTACCAGAAATAACATGTCCAAGAAAACTTACCTCGTTCAACCAAAATTCACACTTTGATAATTTCGCATAAAGCTTCTTCTCCTTCAGTACTTTCAAGACTATCCTCAAATGTTCAGCATGTTCTTCTTCAGACTTGGAGTAAATTAAAATGTCATCAATGAACACAACCACGAATCGATCCAAGAATGCATGAAAAATTCGGTTCATGTACTCCATAAACACACTAGGTGCATTCGTAATGCCGAAAGACATCACTTTATATTCATAATGCCCATAACGTGTCCTGAAAGCTGTCTTCTGCATATCTTCATCTTTCACTTTAATCTGGTGATAACCCGACCTCAAATCAATCTTGCTAAACACTCGTGCACCCACTAACTGATCCAGTAAATCATCAATTCTCGGAAGTGGATACCTATTCTTTATAGTTACTTTATTCAACTGACGGTAATCAATACACAATCTCATGTTGCCATCTTTCTTCTTAACTAACAATACTGGCACTCCCCAAGGAGAAACACTTGGTCTCACAAACTTCTTATCAAGTAAGTCTTCTAATTGCTTCTTCAACTCTGCAAACTCGTGAGCTGACATGCAATAAGGTGTCATAGACACAGGCTTCGTTCCCGGAACCAGATCAATCGAGAATTCAACTTCTCTTTCTGGAGGCACATCAGGAATTTCATCGGGAAAGACTTCTGGAAAATTGCATACCACTTTCTGCTCCTCAATCATCGTTTGGTTCTCAATAGACAAAGATGCCATCAAGGAAAACATCAACATTCCATCATGTTCCAACTGCTTTGGCTGTTTAGTAGATAAAAATTCTGCTCCACTTTCTTCTTCGTCAGAGGAGAAATACACCGACTTGCGAAAACAATTAATATGTACATGATTGTACTCTAACCAATTCATACCCAGAATTACATCCATCCCACTCAAAGGTAGACAAACCAAATCAATTTCAAACTCACGATCATACATAGACAAAGGACATCTTAAACACACAAGAGAAGTGGTCACCGAACCCTTAGCTGGAGTTTCGACAACCATTTCTCCATTCATATTTGACATAGTAAGACCCAACTTAGAAGCACAATCAATGGCAATAAAACAATGTGTAGCACCATGTCATACCCCAATTTTTGACCTAAGATCGTTATGTTCATACACCGACACGTGTCAGTTGACCCTACACTCGTACGCCATTCGATCTTGATCAGTCCTCGATTTTTCAGTAAAAAATTCGGCAGAGAGGTATTTTAAAATACCTCATTTTTTTTTTGTTCCGAGTGGGCCCTCATCTCTCTTTATTTTTTTCTTTTAATCTCCAGTTCTTAATTTCCATCTTTTATCCTTTTTTAATTCGTCTGAGTTTTAATTCCATTTTATTTCAATTAGTCTTAATTTATTTAATTATTTGTTTTTTATTTAATGTCCAAAATATCTGTCCAAAAGTAATCTGATAAGTCCAAATCCGAAAACCAGTTCAAACCCAGCCTGTCACATGGGCATTTTCAAATCACACGCATCAGGTCACAAACCCAGGAACAGACTGCCTTCATCCAAATCAAAGGGCCATAATTTTCTGCAGTTTTAACAAACCCTAAGCTCAATCTAAACCCTAATCATCACACTATAAACAGAAGCCCAACACACACATACGGGGGGCCGAAAAAACGCACTACAAACCTGCAAAAAAAACAGAAACGAAATTCACAAAGACAATTTCAAAACCACGATTGTTTCAAGTCCCACATCCATACAAACCCTCAGTAGCCGAAATCAATAACCCAGCAAGCATCAACCATACACACACGCACAGCAACCACACACACACGCATAGCAAGAAGAAAGGCTCATCTAAGCCGAAACCGAACAGAAAAGAAGAAGGTAATATCATTTTTTCCTTTTTCTTTAAGTCTAGATCTAGGTCAATCCGGGTTTTGTTTGTAGGTTTTGATATGAGATTCGAATAGAGGGGAAGAAATAGGATAAAAAGATAAAAAAAAATCATAAAAAGGAGTAGTTTCAGCGGCGGCGCCACCACCTATGGTGGCCGTCCGCCGCGCCAGAAGCCGTCTCCGGTGGCCGGAAAAACGAAGAAGAAGAAGAACCAGGGAGGGAGAGAGAAGAGAGGTTTTGGGGAAAGAGAGAGAAGAAGAGAGAGAAAAAGAAGGAGAAATGAGGGAATCTGAGAGGGAGATGGGTATTTATACCCCTCCCCATCCCATGCGCGCACGCCTACGCGTTGCCGTACACCTTCACCTTCCCTTGCGTCTGATCTAGATCCTGTGGCCCCTGATGGTACACCAGAGATCAGGTCTGGGCTGTCTGATTTTGATCAGACGGCCTTGATCTTGCAGCTGAACCCACACGCCTTTTGGCACTCTCTGAGGCCCAATTTCTTTTTTTTTTATTTTCTGCACCCCCTGTTTATTGTTTACACCTCCAGCATCTCTTTTTTTATCGTTTTCATGCATTTTTTAATTTCCCTTGCATTTTCTTTTTTACGTTTTTTGGTTATGAGCATTCACATACTTTTTTAGGTTTATTTGTTTATTTTGCACGACATTAGAATGTAATTTAGGCGTTGATGTAATTTATTTATTTTTAGTTATTTCCCGCAGACCATAGCCTGTATCATAGGTTTTGATGTAATAGCTTTAGGTGCATGTGTGTGTGTGTGCTCGCTTTACTTTATGTTCGGTAGCGTAGGTAAAAGGTCTTCGTGGTGGTCCACCGCCACCATAAGATACCGACGATTTATTTTCTCGCTTCGTTAGTTTATATTATAGTTTAATCATTCAACAAAAAAAAAACAAAAATATGCTAATAATAAATCACAAAAACATTTTTATAAATAAACCTTGGTCCAAGACCAAGTGATCCTTTTTATTTTATTATTTTTCTCAATCAAATCTCAATCAATTTAATTTCTACTTTAATTTATTTCCTTTAATATTAAAAAACACAAACCAAATTCTTTTGCCACTTGGCTTTTATTTCAAAACATTTTCGAAAACTAAAAAAATACACAACCAATCAAACGTCAATTTTTACCCCGAACTACGAGGTTTTGATCCCTCACGGGTACGTAGGCAAAGGACACTCGTCCTCTCAAATCAATAAAAAATGTAGATAATTAGGTCTCTTAATCATTTTTTAATTCCCTCTTTTTCACACTAAGTAAGTTATAGCACAGTAAATTAAATAAAACCAAGAGGTTCCCGTAGAGTACTACGGACATGAAGGGTGCTAATACCTTCCCTTCATGTAACTAACCCCCGAACCCTAAATCTCTTTAAATACGGGGTCTTTGAACTTTTTTTTCCCTATTTTCTTTCAAAAATTAAATGTTCAGTCGTGAAACAATTAGTGAGTCAAAAGCTAGTCGAATAGCCTTGATCTCCGAAAAATGACGCGACAGAAATGGCGACTTCACTGGGGAACCCCTAAGAGGGTTGAGCCTAACTTGGCTTTATTTAAATTGTGTGCTATAACTTGCTTAAAAACAAGAACAAAAATGGAAATACGTGTATATATGTTCCTCCTTCTTCTTTCTCCATTCTCAAACGTGTGTGGTGAGATAAGTCCTAACCCGGACTTGAGGGAAATATAGGATAGGAGTGGTAGAATCATAGCGACATACCGAGAGTATTCTCGTGTTTTGGAGCATGTGATATAACCACACTTAGCGGAGGACCTTGAGGTGATGTATGTCGGCGTGTGTTGTCACGTTTAGACGTTATTACTTTTAAGTGTCCGTCGAAGCTAAGGACCTTAGTTACCTTTAACCCATCTTGGCCTTTAGGACGTAGTGCGGTGGCTAACCAAGTGTTGTCTTGGAATTAGTTGACATGCGATACTACACTCAAACGAGACTCTCCTACGAACGCTGTTGGACCGGGTGTTGTCCCGGGCATCCAACAAAGTTTGGAGGGGGTTGGACTTTGGGAACTTGATAGAACCCGTGATACAGGTACACATGTAACCATAGCTCTTACCAAATGACGTACTCACCTTTGACTCCATCACCATGGACCTTTAACCTCACCATGTTTTCACTGTTTGTGCAGCATCATGCATACATGCATTCATCCATAAATATTCATTTTGCATCCGTCGAAGGACTTATATATATTTTTTTGTAAACATCATAGATATGGAGAGTACTAGGGAGGGTACTATGGAAAGCGCCGTGAAGAAAGTTATGAAGAGAACTAGGAAGTATGACTTCAAGAAGCTAGATTTGGAAAACCTGAGGAAACTAGCCAGAAGGTTAACTAGCCCGGATCACTTTCGAGATCGGTATGGATATTTGCTTAGCATTCTCAAGACAGATATTCCCGGACTACCAGCTCATGCCTACACTTGAAGAATACTCTTACTGGATCGGTTTACCCGTGTTGGACAAAGTACCTTTCCATGGTCTTGAACCCGTGCCCAAAATCCCCACCATTGCAGCTGCTCTTCATCTTGAGGCAGCCGAGATAAAAGCCTGTCTTATCCTCAAAGGAGGTCTCCAATGCCTACCTTTCAATTTCCTTTACCAAAAAGCTACCATTTTCTTGGAAAGATCCAATGCAGATGCTTTCGAATCTATCCTCGCCTTACTTATCTATGGCATCGTGCTTTTCCCGAACGTTGACAACTTTGTTGACATGAACGCAATCCATATCTTCTTAACCCAAAACCCTATCCCTACTTTACTTGCCAATACTTACCTCTCAATCCATGACCGTACCAATAAGAAGCGTGGACTTATCATCTGTTGCACACCTTTACTTTACACTTGGTTCACCTCCCACTTACCCCGTCCTAAGATTCGATCAGAGTTTGTCCCATGGTCCGAGAAAATTATGGCCCTCACCCCGGATGACATAGTGTGGTGTAACATAGCTGATGACACCGGAGTAATTATTGATCATTGTGGAGATTTCGCTAATGTACCTCTTCTGGGCATACATGGGGGAATCAACTATAGCCCGATGCTTGCTAAACACCAGTTCGGATACCCTATGAGGATGAGACCTGCCTACCTCTTCCTCGAGAGTGAATTCTTCCTTTACAAAGAGGATGTTCAGAACAAGAGAAAACAATTTGTACAGGCGTGGCACTCCATTGTTAGGATGGACAGAAACCAGTTGAGAAGTAAGTCAAGGATAGCCCACGAATCCTACGTCCAATGGGTAATTGACAGGGCTGCACAGATAGGGATGCCTTATCCCCTGCTAAGGTCTTTAACCTCAACCATTCCGGAAGCACCTCCGCCTTTACCCCTCAAGAATATGGAAGAATACCAAGCACGTTTGTTTGAGTTGGGACGCGAGAAAGCCGACTGGGAAGGAAAGTACCATGCAAAGGTTCGGGAGTGCGATGTCTTAATGGACCTGTTAGAGCAAGAAAATTGGAAAAACCACAAGAAAAACCAAGAAATTGCTGATTTAAAAGACCGTATCAGGGAGAAAGACGCCATACTTGACCAGGTTCCTGGGAGTAAGAAGAGACGCATGGACTTCCTCGCCGGCACTCATCCAGATATTGAGGAGTAGACCATCTCAGGAGTTGAAGAGTTTCACAGTCTATTTATCATTTATGTCATTTTCTAACTTTATGTAATATACTTTGGAGTCCATCCCTTGGCTCAGTTTGTTAGAAAGGGAATTATCTTGTGTTGTAAATTATTATGAAACTTTCAACTATGATGTTTACAGAAATGCTTTTATAAATCCTTCGATAAAAATGTGTCTTTTTGCATAAACATATCATGCATCATTCTGCATTCATAGTTTCAAATCCCAAGTCTCACACAAATTCTTTATTCTTAAAGGTCAGCCCGTTTGAAAAGTGGCCCGGCGCATTCTCCACAAATCTACTCGCACTCACTACACTCGGGCAACTGTAAAGAAAAGAATGGACTTTCTCGAACAAGAAAACCGAGTACTCCGAGAAGCAAATGAGGCCATGCAGGCCAAGATGGACGAACTGACTGAATTGGTAAAGACATTAACGGCCGCGCAAGATCAGCTGCCACCACCACCTCCTCCCCCTAGCAGTACTCAGGCTGAGGCAGGTCCCTCTTTTGTTACCTCACAGCAAGTGACATCAGAAGGTCGTCCTTGGAGCATGCCTTTTAGCTTTGGTGAAGTACTCCGTCCTCATGGCTCAGAAACTCTAGTGTCTACCGTTCACAGTGCATTTTCCACTCCGACTGCAACCTACTCAATACCGCTGGTTCATACTATGCCACAAAGAGAAGACCCTATCATTCACTTAGGAAATACAGGGGCCCATGATAAGGTGATCGACTTACAGGAGAAGTTTGAGATGATGAATCGGGAAATGCAAGCCCTCCGTGGAAGGGAGATATTCGGGAAAGATGCTTATGATCTCTGCTTGGTACCAAATGTCCGGATACCCCACAAGTTCAAGCTCCCAGACTTTGAGAAATACAAAGGGACGTCCTGTCCTAAAGAGCATCTAAGGATGTAAATGAGGAAGATGTCCACGTATGTACGTGACGACCAGGTCCTCATTCATTACTTTCAAGACAGTTTAGCTGGTGCCGCACTGAAGTGGTACATAAATCTGGATCGTACAGAGGTCCGAACTTTCAATAGTCTGTGTGAAGCTTTTGTGCAGCAGTACAAGTTCAATGTAGACATGGCTCCAGACCGAAGTGATCTCCAAGCCATGACTCAGAAAGACAGAGAAACATTCAAAGAATATGCCCAGCGATGGAGGGATGTTGCTGCCCAGGTTAGCCCAGGTATAGAAGAAAAGGAGATGACCAAACTGTTCTTGAAAACTCTAGGTCAGTTCTATTATGAGAGGATGGTTGGAAGTGCGCACAGAGACTTCACAGAGATGGTCAACATGGGGGTGCAGTTGGAAGAAGGAGTCCGAGAAGGACGATTAGTGAAAGAAAATACATCCACCGGCAGTACAAGAAAGTTCGGAAGTAGTTTTTCCAAGAAGAAAGAACAAGAGATCAACATGGTGACCCACCAACCAAATTATCCAGCCTATAACCACATTGCTGCCATCACACCTACCACCAACACTACTCAACCACTAAATTATCAACTTCCCCAATTTCCTCAACAATATTTTCCCCAACATCCTCAGCAATATCCTCAACAATATCCCCAACAACCATATCAACAACGCCTATACCAGCAACAACCACACCAACAATATCCCCAACAACCATACCAACAGTATCCCCAACAACCATATCGACAACAACAACCACGACCACAAGCTCAAAGATTACAAATTGACCCAATTCCCATCACCTATGCAGAACTGCTTCCAGGGTTACTCAAACAAAATATGATCCAAACTAGACCACCTCCTCCAGTGCCAGAAAAACCATCACCAGGGTACAGACCAGACCAGACCTGTGCTTTTCACCAAGGGGCCCCAGACCACAACATTGAGAATTGCTATTGTTTGAAGAACGCCGTCCAGAGGCTAATCAATGAAAAGAGAATAACCTTCACAGATTCAAACCCAAATACTCAAACCAACCCGTTACCAAATCATGGTGCTCCGGCTGTCAACATGGTCGAAGACTGCCAAGAGACTTGCCTTGTTCTTAAAGTGCAACATATCCGAACACCATTGGTTCCATTACACGCCAGGTTATGTGAAGCATCTTTTTTCAAGCATGACCACACCGCCTGTGAGGTGTGCCGTCTAGATCCGTGGGGTTGCCAGGAAGTAAAGGATGATATCCAAGGACTACTGAACCAGGGAGAATTAATTGTTGAAAGAAAATGTGACGATGTATGTGTCATGACTCCTGAGCCTTTGGAGATATTCTTTGACAGTCGGAAGTCGGCTACTCCTTTAGTAATTTGCTTACCTGGGCCAATGCCTTATGTCTCTGAAAAAGCCATACCATACAAGTACAATGCCACTATGATAGAAGGAGGTCACGAGGTTCCTATACCACCTTTGCCGTCTGTGGGTAATATTGCCGAAGATAGTAGAGTACTGAGGAACGGACGTGTTATCCCTGCAGTGTTTCCAAAGAGGGTTAGTGCCCCGTTAATTGAAGAGGTTCAAGCTAAGGATTCTAATACATCCCAAGATGCAGGCCAGTCTAGTGGGGCCGGCACGAGTTCTGATTTCGATGAGGTGCTCAAGCTAATCAAGAAGAGCGATTATAAGATAATTGATCAATTGATGCAGACTCCGTCAAAAATATCGATAATGTCCTTACTGCTGAATTCAGAATCTCATAGGGGAGCTTTAATGAGCGTATTAGAGCAAGCATTTGTAGACCATGATGTGACCGTTGGTCAGTTTGGCGGAATAGTGGGGAATATCACTGCATGCAACAACTTGAGTTTCAGTGATGAAGAACTCCCAGAAGAAGGAAGGAACCATAACCGGGCGTTACACATATCAGTAAATTGCAAGACAGATGCTTTGTCGAATGTGTTGTTAGACACCGGGTCAGCTCTAAATGTGATGGCTAAAACAACTTACAACCAACTTTCCTACCAAGGCACGCCGTTAAGACGAAGTGGAGTAATGGTAAAGGCCTTTGATGGTTCAAGGAAGACTGTTCTCGGAGAGGTGGATCTGCCCATTACAATCGGGCCACATGTTTTCCAGGTTACTTTTCAAATAATGGACATACAAGCATCATACAGTTGTCTATTGGGCCGACCTTGGATTCATGGGGCTGGGGCAGTGACGTCGACCTTACATCAGAAAGTGAAGTTTGTGAAGAATGGGAAACTGGTAACTGTAAATGGAGAAGAAGCTCTGTTAGTAAGCCACTTGTCGGCTTTCTCTTTCATTGGTGCTGACAATACCGAGGGATCTTTATTTCAAGGACTTTCTTTAGAAGAAGAGAATTCGAAGAGGAATGGGGCATCTATTTCATCTTTCAAGGACGCTCAGAGGGTAGTCCAAGATGGTGTGTCTACAGGCTGGGGGCAAGTGTTAAGCTTACCAGAGAACAAGCATCGAGAAGGTCTCGGTTTCTCTTCATCAGCTGGAATCCCCGAGGCAGGGTTCGTCATTGAGCCACAGAGAGGAATTTTTCGCAGTGCTGGATTCATTCATTCTCCGCCAGAAACCAACGCAGTCATTGAAGACGACCCCGAAGAAATTCCATGCCACTTTGTGACGCAAGGAGGGTCTAACCATAACTGGGTTGCTGTCGACGTTCCTTTTGTTGCTCATTTGTCCAAGTAATGCACTTGTTTGTCTTTATGCTTTTAAAAAAAAAAAAAAAATCCTTTCGTCCTGCCCCAAGCGAAAGTGAATTTATCTAGGGCTTTTTGCTTCAAAAATTACAATCATCAATAAAATGTCGTTTTGTTTCCGACTTTTGTTTTATTTTGTGCTTTTAAAGAAAAATGGTAATACAAAAAACCAAAAAACCATGATCACTTCCAAAATGTCTGCATTTACACATTTCTTCTAAAATCAATCATCAAACATATGTGCAGATTAATTACCAATAAACCCGTTGAACAACGTGACTCTATGATCTCTCCCAACTTTGAGTTCCCTGTATACGAAGCAGAAGAAGAAGAGGTTGAGGAGATTCCCGATGAGATTTCTCGTTTACTTGAACAAGAAAGAAGATCTATTCAGCCTTATGGGGAAGCATTAGAAGTAATCAATCTAGGCTCTGAAGAAGACAAGAAAGAGATAAGGATCGGGGCGTCACTTGAAGCAAATGTCAAGAAACAAGTGATAGAACTTCTCAAAGAATATGTCGATGTGTTTGCTTGGTCGTATAAAGATATGCCGGGGCTGGATACTGATATTGTGGTACACCGTTTGCCTCTGAAGCCTGAATGTCCATCGGTCAAACAGAAATTGAGAAGAACTCACCCTGATATGGCTCTCAAGATCAAAGAGGAAGTACAAAAACAGATTGATGCAGGATTCCTCGTTACGTCATAATACCCTCAATGGTTAGCCAACATAGTGCCCGTTCCGAAGAAAGATGGTAAGGTCAGAATGTGTGTTGATTATCGTGACTTGAACAAAGCTAGTCCCAAAGATGACTTCCCACTGCCTCATATTGATGTGTTAGTTGACAGTACTGCAAAATCCAAAGTTTTCTCCTTCATGGACGGTTTCTCCGGTTACAATCAAATTAAGATGGCGCCCGAAGATAGAGAAAAAACATCCTTCATCACCCCTTGGGGCACTTTCTGTTACAAAGTAATGCCGTTTGGTTTGATAAACGCAGGAGCTACTTATCAGAGAGGTATGACTACCCTTTTTCATGACAAGATGCACAAAGAAATTGAGGTTTATATGGATGATATGATCGTCAAATCAAGCACTGAAGAAGAACATGTCGAATACTTGCTAAAGATGTTCCAACGACTGAGAAAATACCAACTCCGTCTGAACCCCAATAAGTGCACTTTTGGTGTCAGATCCGGGAAGCTTCTGGGTTTCATTGTTAGTCAAAAAGGTATCGAAGTAGATTCGGACAAAGTCAAAGCCATCAGAGAAATGCCTGCTCCAAAAACAGAAAAACAAGTAAGAGGATTCCTCGGGCGTTTAAATTACATCTCCAGATTCATTTCTCATATGACTGCGACATGTGGACCGATATTCAAGTTACTCCGCAAGGATCAAGGGATTGTATGGACAGAAGATTGCCAGAAAGCCTTCGACAGCATCAAAGAGTACTTACTAGAACCGCCCATTCTTATCCCTCCAGTTGAAGGAAGACCGTTGATTATGTACCTAACTGTATTAGATGCTTCTATGGGTTGTGTGCTCGGGCAACAAGATGAGACCGGGAAAAAGGAGCACGCTATTTATTATCTAAGCAAGAAGTTTACTGATTGTGAGTCTCGTTATTCCATGCTCGAGAAGACGTGTTGTGCTTTAGCCTGGGCCGCCAAACGCCTCCGTCATTACATGGTTAATCATACCACTTGGTTGATATCTAAAATGGATCCGATCAAGTACATCTTCGAGAAGCCAGCTTTAACAGGAAGAATCGCCCGGTGGCAGATGTTGTTATCCGAGTATGATATTGAGTACCGTTCCCAGAAAGCAATTAAAGGTAGTATCATTGCCGATCATCTGGCTCACCAATCGATCGAAGACTATCAGCCTATAAAGTTCGATTTCCCTGACGAAGAGATTATGTATTTAAAAATGAAAGATTGTGACGAACCTTTGTTCGGGGAAGGTCCAGACCCTGAATCAAGATGGAGTTTGATATTCGACGGAGCTGTTAATGTTTATGGCAGCGGCATTGGGGCAGTCATTATTACTCCTAAAGGTACCCACATCCCATTCTCTGCCAGACTAACCTTCGACTGCACAAACAACATGGCAGAGTACGAAGCATGCATCATGGGTATCGAAGAAGCGATCGATCTAAGAATCAAGAACCTTGACATCTATGGTGATTCAGCTCTCGTAGTCAATCAGATCAAAGGAGAATGGGAAACTCGCCACCCCGGCTTGATTCCATACAAAGACTACGCGAGACGGTTACTGACCTTCTTCAACAAGGTCGAATTGCACCACATCCCCCGTGATGAGAACCAAATGGCAGATGCTCTAGCTACCTTATCCTCAATGTACCAAGTAAACCGTCGAAATGAAGTACCATTAATCAGTATCAGGTGTCTTGAAAGACCTGCTCATGTATTTGCAACTGAAGAAGTGGTTGACGACAAACCATGGCACCATGATATCAAGTGTTTCCTTCAAAGTCAAGAGTATCCACCCAGAGCATGCAACAAAGACAAGAAAACTTTAAGAAGACTATCTGGCAACTTCTTCCTGAACGGAAACATTTTGTATAAAAGGAACTTTGACATGGTGTTGCTTAGATGTGTGGACGCCCGCGAAGCGGATTTATTGATGCATGAAATACACGAAGGATCTTTCGGTACTCACTCAAGTGGGCATGCAATGACCAAGAAGATATTAAGGGCAGGGTATTACTGGATGACGATGGAAGCGGATTGTTACAAGCATGCCAGGAGGTGTCATAAGTGCCAAATCTATGCTGATAAGATTCATGTTCCGCCAACCGCACTCAACGTTCTCTCTTCCCCGTGGCCATTCTCCATGTGGGGCATCGACATGATTGGTAGGATCGAACCCAAAGCTTCAAACGGGCACCGTTTCATCCTAGTGGCCATTGACTATTTCACCAAGTGGGTTGAAGCCGCATCTTATGCTAATGTAACCAAGCAAGTGGTGGTCAAGTTCATCAAGAATCAAATCATCTGCCGCTATGGCGTCCCTAGCAGAATCATTACAGACAATGGGACGAACCTGAACAACAATATGATGAAAGAACTGTGTGATGATTTCAAGATCGAGCATCATAACTCCTCTCCTTATAGGCCTCAGATGAATGGTGCTGTCGAAGCCGCAAACAAGAATATAAAGAAGATTGTCCAGAAAATGGTGGTAACTTACAAAGACTGGCATGAGATGCTGCCATTCGCATTACATGGATATCGTACTTCTGTACGCACGTCAACAGGGGCAACCCCTTTCTCTTTGGTATATGGTATGGAGGCAGTGCTTCCCGTAGAAGTTGAGGTCCCTTCAATGAGGGTTTTAATGGAAGCCGAGTTATCAGAAGCTGAATGGGCCCAAAGTAGATATGATCAGTTGAATCTAATCGAGGAGAAACGCATGGCTGCTCTATGTCACGGACAACTATATCAAAGAAGGATGAAGCAGGCTTTCGACAAGAAAGTTCGTCCCCGCGAATTCAAAGAGGGTGATCTCGTGCTAAAAAAGATTTTGTCCTTCCAGCCCGACTCCAGGGGCAAGTGGACTCCTAACTATGAGGGCCCATACGTCGTCAAAAGAGTCTTCTCCGGTGGTGCCATGACTCTTCAAACTATGGATGGCGAAGAACTTCCGCGTACTGTAAACACGGATGCAGTCAAGAAATATTTTGTCTAAAAATTATAAGAACAGCTCGGTAAGTCGAAAACCCGAAAGGGCGGCTTATGCAAAAATGAGCGTCTCGGTGGACTGAAAACCCGAAAGGGCGGTCCAGGCAAAAATTAGAGACATTAAACAGAGATTATCCTGATAGGCTGAAAACCCGAAAGGGCGGCCTATGCAAAAATTAAGGATAAAGAAAAAGACAAAGTAACTGCATCCGGTCAGACGCCACTGATTTGGGGCATACCTGCTACCAAAGAACCTCCGATCTGAAGCATCAGAACAGCAGAACTCAAAGTTGTTAGGGAAAATAGGGTCGCGAAGTTCAATGTACCCCTCCACAAATAAATTACCATTTTTTTTAAATTTTTGTAAAGATCTATGGAGTCGTGCCATCAGCTGACTACCGTTCAATCAATAAAATTTGAGCCATTTCCCCTTTATTTGAAATTCTCATTTATTCTATTTTTCACACTTTCTTCTATTTTTGATGGTAATATTGCGAAGCAAATTCTTAAAACTTTTTTCACGTCTCTCGAAAGCATAAACAAATAAGTGCTCCTTAAGACTCATGAGTAAAATGGAGCGTACGTCGACATTCTCCTCCAGGAACGTTCGGACCCTACTAAACAAGCATGGCTAGACAATGTGGGGAGTTTTACAAAAGGAAACAAAAAATACAAAAAGAGCTCGCTAAGTCGAAAACCTGAAAAGGCGGCTTAGGCAATAGAGAGCGTCCCGGTGGATTGAAAACCCGAAAGGGCGGTCCACGCAAAAATTAGGGGCACAAAAAAGGAAATATACTCCCGGTGGACTGAAAACCCGAAAGGGCGGTCCAGGCAAAAGTTAGGGATTTCAAAAGAAGACAAACAAACAAACAGAAAATAAAAGGAGCACGACTGCTGGGGCATACCAATGGTTTGGCGCTCTATGCGAAATGGCGACTCCTACCCAAAGTGTTGGTCAATAACAGGCTCCCCCCAAGGAAACATGGAGAACTGCTATCTTGTGCTAGGTTTTCGTCGTGAAAATTGTTCGATTAGTCCACAACAATGTTATCTTCAAGAAAGTTTGCCGAGTGTGGGTGCTGCGATGACAGCCAGTCTCCCCATCCTACCTGCTTTATCTCTTTCCGTCGAATTTACCTATTACGACCCGGTCTACACATTCATACATTCATTCATAAATTTATGCATTATTACTTTCACTCACACACAACATGTACACAACATCATTCACAAGTGGTTGCATCGGTCACCCGAAATTTGTTTCGGCCACATCCTGTCATTTCAAGTCCTCAACCGTTTAAAGCCGACAGTCCTACACAACGGACCGCTTACATCTTACACTTTTCAGCTTTCAAGCCGACAGTCCTACACAACGGACCGCTTGCACTTTATTGCTTTCAAGCCGACAGCCCTACACAACGGACCGCTTACACTTTATTGCTTTCAAGCCGACAGTCCTACACAACGGACCGCTTACACTTTATTGCTTTCAAGCCGACAGTCCTATACAACGGACCGCTTACACTTTACTGCTTTCAAGCTGACAGTCCTACACAACGGACCGCTTACACTTTACCTGCTTTCAAGCTAATAGTTCCACAAAACAGACCCTTTACATTTTTACTATTTTCAAGCCAACGGTCCTAAACAACAGACCATTTAAGTTTACTTTTTGCCTTGTCCTAAACAACGGACACTCCACGTCTATCCGTCATTCCCTTGAGTGCCATCCCCAGTGCGTCTGGTCCAGAGATGTCATCAAAAGTTTTGTCTTCATTAAACTATGTTTCCAAACCAATACAATAATAGACAATCATTTTCCCAGTGAAACTACATTCCCTTAACAGAGTCGGATCCCTTTCTATAAAAATCCGGGCATCCCGCCATTATTAGTCGTCCCAGTCGAGTCATCCATACCGTCTCGCATTCATGACAGTGTCACATGCATTCACTACTCGCCCCAGTCGAGTCATCCATACTGTCTTGCATTCATAATTGCGTCACATGCGTTCACAGTATCTTAGGATCAAAAATAGGTGTACTTTATATTTAAGTCTCTTCGGTCCGTTCAAATCAAAGATTCCATCTTCAAATCTTCGGACGGAGAAACTTAAATAGGGGCATCTGTCATACCCCAAATTTTGACCTAAGATCGTTATGTTCATACACCGACACGTGTCAGTTGACCCTACACTCGTACGCCATTCGATCTTGATCAGTCCTCAATTTTTCAGTAAAAAATTCGGTAGAGAGGTATTTTAAAATACCTCATTTTTTTTTTGTTCCGAGTGGGCCCTCATCTCTCTTTATTTTTTTCTTTTAATCTCCAGTTCTTAATTTCCATCTTTTATCCTTTTTTAATTCGTCTGAGTTTTAATTCCATTTTATTTCAATTAGTCTTAATTTATTTAATTATTTGTTTTTTATTTAATGTCCAAAATATCTGTCCAAAAGTAATCTGATAAGTCCAAATCCGAAAACCAGTTCAAACCCAGCCTGTCACATGGGCATTTTCAAATCACACGCATCAGGTCACAAACCCAGGAACAGACTGCCTTCATCCAAATCAAAGGGCCATAATTTTCTGCAGTTTTAACAAACCCTAAGCTCAATCTAAACCCTAATCATCACACTATAAACAGAAGCCCAACACACACATACGGGGGGCCGAAAAAACGCACTACAAACCTGCAAAAAAAACAGAAACAAAATTCACAAAGACAATTTCAAAACCACGATTGTTTCAAGTCCCACATCCATACAAACCCTCAGTAGCCGAAATCAATAACCCAACAAGCATCAACCATACACACACGCACAGCAACCACACACACACGCATAGCAAGAAGAAAGGCTCATCTAAGCCGAAACCGAACAGAAAAGAAGAAGGTAATATCATTTTTTCCTTTTTCTTTAAGTCTAGATCTAGGTCAATCCGGGTTTTGTTTGTAGGTTTTGATATGAGATTCGAATAGAGGGGAAGAAATAGGATAAAAAGATAAAAAAAAATCATAAAAAGGAGTAGTTTCAGCGGCGGCGCCACCACCTATGGTGGCCGTCCGCCGCGCCAGAAGCCGTCTCCGGTGGCCGGAAAAACGAAGAAGAAGAAGAACCAGGGAGGGAGAGAGAAGAGAGGTTTTGGGGAAAGAGAGAGAAGAAGAGAGAGAAAAAGAAGGAGAAATGAGGGAATCTGAGAGGGAGATGGGTATTTATACCCCTCCCCATCCCATGCGCGCACGCCTACGCGTTGCCGTACACCTTCACCTTCCCTTGCGGCTGATCTAGATCCTGTGGCCCCTGATGGTACACCAGAGATCAGGTCTGGGCTGTCTGATTTTGATCAGACGGCCTTGAACTCTCTGAGGCCCAATTTCTTTTTTTTTATTTTCTGCACCCCCTGTTTATTGTTTACACCTCCAGCATCTCTTTTTTTATCGTTTTCATGCATTTTTTAATTTCCCTTGCATTTTCTTTTTTACGTTTTTTGGTTATGAGCATTCACATACTTTTTTAGGTTTATTTATTTATTTTGCACGACATTAGAATGTAATTTAGGCGTTGATGTAATTTATTTATTTTTAGTTATTTCCCGCAGACCATAGCCTGTATCATAGGTTTTGATGCAATAGCTTTAGGTGCATGTGTGTGTGTGTGCTCGCTTTACTTTATGTTCGGTAGCGTAGGTAAAAGGTCTTCGTGGTGGTCCACCGCCACCATAAGATACCGACGATTTATTTTCTCGCTTCGTTAGTTTATATTATAGTTTAATCATTCAACAAAAAAAAAACAAAAATATGCTAATAATAAATCACAAAAACATTTTTATAAATAAACCTTGGTCCAAGACCAAGTGATCCTTTTTATTTTATTATTTTTCTCAATCAAATCTCAATCAATTTAATTTCTACTTTAATTTATTTCCTTTAATATTAAAAAACACAAACCAAATTCTTTTGCCACTTGGCTTTTATTTCAAAACATTTTCGAAAACTAAAAAAATACACAACCAATCAAACGTCAATTTTTACCCCGAACTACGAGGTTTTGATCCCTCACGGGTACGTAGGCAAAGGACACTCGTCCTCTCAAATCAATAAAAAATGTAGATAATTAGGTCTCTTAATAATTTTTTAATTCCCTCTTTTTCACACTAAGTAAGTTATAACACAGTAAATTAAATAAAGCCAAGAGGTTCCCGTAGAGTACTACGGACATGAAGGGTGCTAATACCTTCCCTTCATGTAACTAACCCCCGAACCCTAAATCTCTTTAAATACGGGGTCTTTGAACTTTTTTCCCTATTTTCTTTCAAAAATTAAATGTTCAGTCGTGAAACAATTAGTGAGTCAAAAGCTAGTCGAATAACCTTGATCTCCGAAAAATGACGCGACACACCAGTATCAATAAGGGCAATTAAAGGAGTACTATCAAAATAACAAATACCTCTGATCAAACGATCCTCATTCTCTGTCTGTGTGCCAGTCAAGGCGAAAACTTTCCCAGTAGTCTGAGCCTTCTTAGGCTTCTTGCATTGCGAACCAATATGACCTTCTTCATTACAGTTAAAGCACACAACATCATCATATTTGCATGCCGAAGTAGCACGTCCTTTCTTACCACAGCGGTAACACCGCTTCACATCACCAGTACAAGCATTACTCTTGTGGCCTTTTTCACCACAGTTATAGCAGACAATCTCAGCAGGAGCATCTTTCTTCTGTGGTCTCCTCTCGTCATTAACTCTTTGTTTCCCTTATCAGCAGGGGCACTATAGGACTTCTGACGACTCTGCTGACCTTTACTCTTCCTCTCATTCACCACCTTGTAGTGAGCCTTAGTATCCTCCTCATAAATCCTCAAGCTGCTCACCAGCTCGGAAAAGTTAGGAATCTTCTGGTAACCAATTGCCCTTTTAATATCAGCACGCAAGCCATTCTCGAACTTGATGCACTTAGAAAACTCAGTTGTCTCAGCAGTATAGTGTGGATAGAACTTAGCCAACTCCACAAACTTGGCAGCATACTCAGTCACCGACATGTTCCCTTGTTTCAGCTCAAGGAACTCAATCTCTTTCTTCCCGCGAACATCTTCCGGGAAGTAACGGTTCAGGAGCTCCCACCTAAACAGAACCCAAGTAACAGCAGCACCTCCATTCTCTAAGACGGGTTGGACACTCACCCACCAGTCATCAGCTTCTTCTGCCAGCATATGCTTGCCAAAGCGCACCATGTAACACCCCGAATTCCCGACTTAAAAATTTCATACATTTAATCAGAGTATAACACATAAAATCAGGATGTCACATTTCATTAAATCTTTAAAATCAAATTGAATAATAATTTATTCTTAAACAATATTCAAACATAGCAGCGGAATTCATAAACGTCTCAAAATCCTAGATAAATAGTTCTCGGCACAAAAGACTCATAAAACATCTCAAATCAAGTTACGTCGCAAACATCATAATAAATCAGCATGATACATAAAAGGAATAGAAATAATAATAATCCCCATCCCGTTACGTATCAGAGCTCCTAAGACTCCACAAGAACCTCTCACATCGACGAACCTAAGCTTGGTCACCTGCACTTGCCCACAAGGCGGCAATTCCAACAGAAGGGGTGAGATTCACAACAATTATATTAACATATAATTCAAATAATTTATGCTTAACACAGCGAGTTAAACTGTTCTGCTCGCCACAGCGAGTAAGTCTGCTCGCCACGGCGAGCGGTCGCAGAACAGGCTGCGGGTTCGCTCAAAACCTCGCCAAAACTCGTCCAATTCTTCGTTTTATGCTTCTAATCTATCAGAATTATAGTCCTAGTGATTAATCTAGGTTCTGTAACAGGTTTCTACACCAATTCACATCATTCTAACATCAATTCATCCAAAAATCCTCTAAACCCTAGTTTATGAAATCCCTCAAAATTACCTCCTAATTCCTTCGTTAATCATAAATAGATGAATTACAGTAATATAATTGAAGCTAGGCTCACCCTTACCTGGTATGTTCGCAGAATTGAGGTTCTCTCTTCTCCGGCCACTTTCTCTTCTTTTTGCAAAAGTCTGTAACGTACTGTTTCTTTCTAAACCTAACTCCCTTATATAATTCTTTCTATTCTCACTTATCCCCACAACTCTATCTTACTTATGAAAACAACCCCATCTCCCAAAATATTTGTTTTTATATCACATCTTAATTTTCATCACGTATTTTATTTTATTAAACAATAAAATAAACATCACACCACAACATCATCTCATACGTCGCAAACATCATTAAAATCATATAATATATAATAATATACTATATACTCTAATAAAATAATTAAATAAGTAAAGTGGGCGTTACAACTCTCCCCCACTTAAAGGATTTTCGTCCTCGAAAATCTTACCTCGATTAAACAACTCTGGATATGACTCCAGCATCTTACTTTCAAGCTCCCAAGTTAAGCTTTCACTAGTCGCTCCACTCCAAACCACTCTCACTAGAGGTATCTCTTTGCCTCTCAACAACTTCACCTTGTGATCATCGATCCTTAAGGGTAGAGTTTCAACCGTAAGGTTGTCCCTCACTTGTACATCGTCACTTTGGATCACATGGGATGGATCCGGAACGTACTTCCTCAATTGCGACACGTGAAAAACATCGTGCAAATTCGATAAATGCGGTGGTAATCCAACACGATAAGCCACCATCCCAATCCTCTCTGATATCTGATACGGACCAATAAACTTTGGAGTCAACTTCTTCGACTTTAAGGCACGACCTACACCGGTCATTGGAGTAACTCGCAAAAACACATGATCTCCCTCTTGGAACTCAATGTCCTTCCTACGCTTGTCATGATAACTCTTTTGTCGACTCTGCGACGCTTTCATCTTCTCTTGGATCATTCTTACCTTCTCAGTGGTTTGTTGCACAATCTCTGGTCCTAGAACCACACTTTCACCCGACTCAAACCAACACAACGGGGTTCTACATCTCCTTCCATACAAAGCCTCGAAAGGTGCCATTCCAATACTAGAATGGTAACTGTTATTATAAGTGAACTCAATCAACGGGAGATGATTATCCCAAGCTCCTCCTTGTTCAAGTACACATACTCTCAACAAGTCTTCCAACGATTGAATCGTCCTCTCGGATTGACCATCTGTCTATGGATGATACGCCGAGCTCAGCTTCAACTGAGACCCTAAAGCTTCTTGCAAACTTTTCCAAAATCTAGAAGTAAATCTCGGATCCCTATCTGACACAATGCTCGAAGGAACACCATACAACCTTACTATCTCTTGAATGTAAATCTCTGCTAACCGAACCATAGGAAAAGTGATATTGATCGGTAGAAAATGAACTGACTTGGTTAACCTATCAACAATCACCCAAATAGCATCGTTCCCTCTTGGAGTAGTTGGCAAACTCGTCACAAAATCCATGGATATGCTATCCCATTTCCACTCTGGCACATCCAACGGTACCATCATCCCAGCAGGTTTCTGATGTTCTATCTTCGATTTCTGACAAACTAGACAAGAGTACACAAATTGTGCCACATCGCGTTTCTCCCATTGCGACACTGCTTCAACTTTAGATGGATCAACTGCTATTCCATCACCAGAAATAATATGACCAAGAAAACTAACTTCCTTCAACCAGAACTCACACTTAGACAATTTAGCATACAACTTCTTTTCTTTCAATATTTGCAAGACAATCTTCAAATGTTCAGCATGTTCTTCTTCGGATTTGGAATATATCAAAATGTCGTCAATAAACACCACCACAAAACGATCCAAAAATGCCTGGAAGGTCCGATTCATATACTCCATAAATAATCCTGGCGCGTTCGTAACACCGAAAGGCATCACTTTATACTCATAATGACCATATCGAGTTCTAAAGGCCGTCTTCTGCATATCTTCATCCTTCACTTTTATCTGATGATAACCCGACCTTAAGTCAATCTTGCTAAACACACATGCACCCACTAACTGATCCATCAAATCATCAATTCTCGGAAGTGGATACCTATTCTTTATAGTTACGTTGTTCAACTGACGATAGTCAATACACAACCTCATACTCCCATCTTTCTTCTTCACTAACAATACAGGCGCTCCCCAAGGTGAAACACTTGGTCTTATAAACTTCTTCTCAAGCAGATCCTCCAATCGCTTCTTTAATTCAGCTAACTCAGAAGCTGACATACGGTAAGGTGTCATAGACACAAGCTTCGTTCCAGGAACCAGATCAATTGCAAATTCAACTTCCCTTTCAGGAGGCACATCAGGAATTTCATCAGGAAATACTTCAGGAAACTCGCACACCACTTGCAGTTCGTCAATCTTCTCTTGATTCTCAATAGACAAGGATGCCATCAGAGAAAACATCAAAACTCCATCTCGTCCTAATTGTTTCAGCTGCTTGGTAGATACAAATTCTGCTCCACTTTCTACCTCTTCAGACAAGAAATACACCGTCTTGCGAAAACAGTTGATAAGCACACGGTTGTACTCTAACCAATTCATCCCGAGAATTACATCCATACTAGTCAAAGGCAGGCAGACTAAATCCATCTCAAAATTACGATCAAACATAGACAATGGACAACTTAAACACACGCGAGAAGTAGTCACCGAACCCTTAGCTGGAGTTTCGACAACCATCTCTCCATTCATATCAGACATAACAAGACCCAACTTAATAGCACAATCATAAGCAACAAAACAATGTGTAGCGCCAGTATCAATAATAGCAACTAAAGGTATATCATTAATATAGCAAGTACCTCTGATCAAGCGATCCTCGTTCTCAGTCTAAGTGCTGGTCAACACGAAAACCCTTCCAGTAGTCCTAACTTTCTTTGGCTTGTTGCACTGCGAGCCAATATGTCCTTGCTCATCACAGTTGAAACACACAACATCATCAAACTTGCAGTCTGCGGTAATATGCCCTTTCTGCCCGCATCGGTAACACCTCTTCACATCAACAGGACACGCATTACTCTTGTGGCCTTTCTGCCCGCAATTATAATAGGTAATCTCAGCAGGAGCATCCTTCTTCTGTGGTCGCCTCTCATCATTCACTCTTTGCTTACCCTTATCTCTGGGAGCATCATAAGGTTTGGGACGACTCTGCTGACCCTTAGCTTTTCTATCATTCACTACCTTGTAGTGAGCCTTGGTATCCTCCTCATAAATCCTGCAACTACTCACCAGCTCAGAGAAATTCCGAATCTTCTGGTAACCAATTGCCCTCTTAATCTCTAGACGCAAGCCATTCTCAAACTTGATGCACTTGGAAAACTCAGCATTCTCAGCAGTATAATGGGGGTAGAACTTTGCCAGTTCCACAAACTTCGACGCATACTCAGATACGGACATATTTCCTTGCTTCAACTCAAGGAACTCGATCTCCTTCTTTCCCCGGACATCCTCAGGAAAGTAACGGTTCAGGAATTCTCTCCTAAACACAGCCCAAGTCACAATAGCACCTCCTTCCTCCAGGATAGGTCGAATACCAACCCACCAGTCATCAGCTTCCTCCGCCAACATATGGGTACCAAACCGTACCATCTGACCATCCTCGCACTGCATCACCCTAAAGATCCGCTCAACTTCCTTGAGCCACGTCTGAGCCCCGTCAGGATCATATCGCCCTTTGAAGGTAGGCGGGTGGTTCCTCAGAAAAGTCTCTAACATCCTAGTCCCGTCGTTCCCACCAGCATTGTTCTGATTTCCCACAGCTTGGGCCATTGCTTGCAAAGCAGCAGCAAGAGCAGCATCATTTCTTCCAGCCATCTTATTCCTCTACAAAGCAAACATAAGTTAGAATAATATAACTATAATATTCTAACTCTAAGACACCGTCACTCGACTCTCTAATTGGCCTGACGGACCAACCTGCTCTGATACCAATTGTAACACCCCGAATTCCCAGCTTAAAAATTTCATACATTTAATCAGAGTATAACACATAAAATCAGGATGTCACATTTCATTAAATCTTTAAAATCAAATTGAATAATAATTTATTCTTAAACAATATTCAAACATAGCAGCGGAATTCATAAACGTCTCAAAATCCTAGATAAATAGTTCTCGGCATAAAAGACTCATAAAACATCTCAAATCAAGTTACGTCGCAAACATCATAATAAATCAGCATGATACATAAAAGGAATAGAAATAATAATAATCTCCATCCCGTTACGTATCAGAGCTCCTAAGACTCCACAAGAACCTCTCACATCGACGAACCTAAGCTTGGTCACTTGCACTTGCCCACAAGGCGGCAATTCCAACAGAAGGGGTGAGATTCACAACAATTATATTAACATATAATTCAAATAATTTATGCTTAACAAATAACAACATTATTCATCACATAGAACAGAAACGTCTCAAACATCCACATAAACAAATCATCTTAGAACATCTTCATAAACAACCGTCTCAAAACATCTCAGACATATGACTCGACAAATGCAACTCTAACATCTTAACATCATGCATGTGGTACCAATATTTTAGCTTTAATAAGCTTCACCGTCACTTTGAGCAAGTGCTCCCCCGTCGCTTTGAGCAAAAGCTCCACCGTCGCTAATTATGCAAATGCATGAACTCGACTCATATACTTAAACAAGTTAACACACAACATCTTAACATCATATACGACTCTTTATCGACAAATGCAATTGTAACAGTACATGACAGCAGCTCAGCACACTTAACATATATATTTACAGCACATAGATATTCATCACAAACATCATTAGTACTTCGCTCATAAACTTCACTTAATAATCTTTTAATCATAGATTAACGCCAACGTCTTAAAATCATCTTACAGTGTCATTACAGGTTCTAATTTAGGTCTTAAACATCTCTAATGCCATCCAAAATTCTACCCTCAAAGCCTCGCTCAAAACAGAGTTCTAAAACTCAAGTTAAAGTGGTCTGAGACCACATTGCTCGTTGTGGCGAGTGGGACTGCTCGCCACGGCGAGCTACTTAAATTGCGTTCTGCCACTTGCTCGCTACGGCGAGTGATGTTGCTCGCCTCGCGAGCACTAAAGGGTTGCTCGCCACGGCGAGCTCAGCTGCTCGCCTCGCGAGTGAAAACCTAACTGCTCGCCACGGCGAGTGATGTTGAAGCTAGGCTCACCCTTACCTGGTATGTTCGCAGAATTGAGGTTCTCTCTTCTCCGGCCACTTTCTCTTCTTTTTGCAAAAGTCTGTAACGTACTGTTTCTTTCTAAACCTAACTCCCTTATATAATTCTTTCTATTCTCACTTACCCCCACAACTCTATCTTATTTATGAAAACAACCCCATCTCCCAAAATATTTGTTTTTATATCACATCTTAATTTTCATAACGTATTTTATTTTATTAAACAATAAAATAAACATCACACCACAACATCATCTCATACGTCGCAAACATCATTAAAATCATATAATATATAATAATATACTATATACTCTAATAAAATAATTAAATAAGTAAAGTGGGCGTTACACACCATCTGAATGTCCGTACACTGCATGACCCGGAAAATCCTTTCGACCTCTTTAAGCCATGTCTGAGCTCCGTCAGGGTCATATCTTCCCTTGAAAGTAGGTGGATGATTCCTCATAAAGGTCTCCAACATCCTCACTCCATCATTTCCACCAGCATTCTGTTGTTGGCCCACAGCTTGAGCCATCGCCTGTAATACAGCAGCAAGAGCAGCATCATTTCTTCCAGCCATCTTAGTTCACTACATAACGAGAACGGGTTAGAGAAATTCGAACACAATTAAACTAACACTCGACATGGACGACTCGATCTACTTGGCCGGACAGACCGACCTCCTCTGATACCAATTGTAACACCCCGTTTTCCCAAAGTAAAAATTTCATAATTAAATCATAGTATCACATAAAACGGAATGCTACATTTCATAAATTCTCAAAAATGGAATAAATAATAATTTATTCTAGTCAAAATTATTTAAACTTCACAACGGATAAAATTCAATGTTAACAAAATAATCTTGGCACGCTGGCCTAATCAAAAGTCTCAACATAGTTCCAAACTACTATTTATTCATGTCAAATCAAAGTAATACGTAAGGAATAGAAAATAATTATAAAGGTTCCCATCCCGTTACGTATCAGAACACCTAAGGACACAGTGAGGGTAGCCACTCACAATAGCAACAGCAGCTAAAGCTTAATCACCTGCAAGTTACCCATAGGGAAGGCAACATTTCCAAGCAGAAGGGGTGAGATTAACAAAACAAAAACATTAAACATATAATTCAATAATCATATTTAACAGCAAAACTTCATCATCATAGTATCATAACAATAGCCAAGTAACATCTTAATCAACATCATAATCGACATCATAATTCAACATCATAGTTCAACATCATAGTTCAACTTAATACTTTGACTCGACAATGCAACTTCGACTCGACTTATCCAACTTGGACATCTTAATCATGCATGTGGTACCAATCTAGGGCATAAGCCCTCGTCGCTATTGAGTATAAATATACTCCTAGGGCATAAGCCCTCGTCGCTGTTGAGCATAAAAATACTCCTAGAGCATAAGCTCTCGTCTCTGTTGAGCAAAAGCTCCCAGGGCATGAGCCCTCGTCTCTGGATGAATATGCATGGACTCGACTTCTTAAATCTTAGACATCTCAAATTAAACTCCAATAATCTGGATTACAACTCATAAATCTTATAACAACACATGCAGCTTTTTATCAATAACAATATGGCAGCATGAAAGCACATCAACATCTCAAAATATAGCAATATCGTAAACATTCACATACGTTATCTCTTATAATTCAAAGAAAGCATACACACTTGTATAAGTCACTATTAACAAGTCAAGCATTAATTAACAGCTCTACAGGTCGTCTTAATATTACAGTAGTACTTAATTCTAATCCAGGGGTAATCTCATAACTAATCGTGCGACAAGAGTCGCATTATTCTAGAAGGTAGTCTGATACAGAAGTACTCGCTATGGCGAGTGGGATCTCTCGCCTTGCGAGCCATCAGGGGTTACTCGCTACGGCGAGTTGAACTGCTCGCCTTGCGAGCCATCACGGGTAGCTCGCTATGGCGAGTTGGGTTGCTCGCCTCGCAAGCCTTCTCAAGGGTTGCTCGCTATGGCGAGTGGGTTGCTCGCCTCGCGAGCCTACTAGGGGTTGCTCGCTATGGCGAGTGGGTTGCTCACCTCGCGAGCCTACTAGGGGTTGCTCGCCTCGCGAGCTAATGAAGAGCAATCGCCGTGGCGAGTTGATTGCTCGTTTTGGCGAGCGACGACAGAACAGTTACGGGATTACAACAATTTTCACCCAAAACCCCAATTTTCATCATGTTCCTCCCCAATTTCGACTATAATGATGTTTAAGGGTTACCCTATGGTCTGTAAACAGTTTTGTACAACATTAGTACAGTTTCTCATCATCTAATCATCAATTCATCACTTTTTGACCTAATTCTTAGTTTCTAATTTCTCATGAAATACTCCTAAACATGTTAACTATAATCATGAATCATAAGCTTAATGGAATTGTAATGCTAGGCTCACCCTTACCTTAAGAAAATTGAGCAGCAGCCTCTCTGGTTCTTCTCTTCTGTTTTCTCCCTTTTTCTCCCAAAAGCTGGATTGTACGTTCTGTACAATTCTAAACCTAATTCTCCCTTTTTAAACCTCTTTTTGTTTTATTTTATCTTATTTCACTTAATCTCTCATAACTTTATCTAATTCTAAAAACAACCTCACAACTTAAGATTTATTTTATTTTCAAATCTTATTTTACTAAACAATAAAATAAGTCACAACACCTCATAAAAATCACGAAAATCATATACTTCACTTAATTCACACAAATTCATATAAATATTCTCTATACTATATAAAATAATTTAAATAATTGAAACGGGCGTTACAACTCTCCCCAACTTATAAGATTTTCGTCCTCGAAAACTTACCTGAAACAAACAACTCTGGATAAGACTCCAGCATCTTATTCTCTAGCTCCCATGTCAAACTTTCACCAGTCGCTCCGTCCCAAACGACTTTCACAAAAGGTATCTCCTTGCCTCTCAACCTCTTCACTTCACGGCCTTCGATCCTCACTGGTAAGGTCTCGACCGTCAGGTTAACTCTAACTTGCACATCATCCCTTTGAATCACATGGGATGGATCTGGAACATAATTCCGAAGTTGCAACACGTGAAACACATCATGCAAATTCGAAAGGTGCGGCGGTAAACCTACTCGATACGCTACTATCCCAATTCTCTCTGATATTTGATACGGAACAATAAACTTCGGGGTTAACTTCTTCGACTTCAATGCACGACCCACACCGGTCATGGGAGTAACTCTTAGGAATACATGATCTCCCTCTTGGAACTTAAGGTCTTTCCTACGCTTATCATGATAGCTCTTTTGCCGACTCTGCGACGTTTTCATCTTTTCTTGAATCATTTTTACCTTCTCAGTAGTTTGTTGAACAATTTCTGGTCCTAAAACCACATTCTCACCTGACTCAAACCAACACAACGGAGTTTTGCATCTCCGACCATACAAAGCCTCGAAAGGTGCCATTCCGATACTAGAATGATAACTGTTATTGTACGTGAATTCTATCAACGGAAGATGACTATCCCAAATTCCTTCTTGCTCAAGTACACAAACTCTCAACAAATCTTCCAACGACTGAATCGTTCTTTCTGACTGACCATCTGTCTGCGGATGATACGCCGAACTCAACTTCAACTTAGAACCTAAAGCCTCTTGCAAACTCTTCCAAAATCTAGAAGTAAATCTCGGGTCTCTATCTGATACGATGCTCGAAGGAACACCATTCAGCTTCACTATTTCTCGAATATAAATCTCTGCCAATTGAGCTATAGGAAAACTGATGTTAATCGGAATAAAATGGGCCGACTTCGTCAATCTATCAACAATCACCCAAATGGCGTCGTTCCCTTTAGGCGTATTTGGCAAACTCGTAACAAAATCCATGGATATATTATCCCATTTCCACTCTGGCACATCCAAAGGTGTCATTAATCCAGTAGGTTTCTGATGTTCCACTTTCGACATCTGACAAATCAAACAAGAGTACACAAACTGTGCCACATCAAGTTTCAATCCAGACCACCAAAACAACTTCTTCAAATCATGGTACATTTTCGTAGCTCCCGGGTGAATACTCAAACTACTTCTATGACTCTTTTCAAGAATCATTTTCTTCATCTTGTCATCGTCTGGAATACAAATCCTACCACGAAACCTCAACACACCTTGAATATCGACCTCAAAGTCATTGTCTTCAGTCTGATTACTAGCAACCAACAAATCCACAAACTTAAGATCCAATTTATGCGCTTCTTTAATGTTCCTCAAGAAATCACTATCAATCTTCAGCATTCCCAGCTTTACACTCTGAGGTGACCATTCACAAACTAGACTCAAATCTCTAAACTGTTCCAGCAACTCAAACTCCTTAGCCATCATAGCGGACATGTGTAAAGTCTTCCTACTTAAGGCATCTGCAACAACGTTAGCTTTACCCGGATGATAATTCAAACCAAAGTCATAATCCTTTAATAACTCAAGCCACCTTCGCTGTCTCATATTCAACTCCTTCTGATCAAACAAATACTTTAGGCTGTTGTGATCGCTGAACACTTCAAATCTCGAACCATACAAGTAATGTCTCCAAATCTTAAGCACAAATACCACTGCAGCTAATTCAAGATCATGAGTAGGATAATTTCGTTCATGGATTCTCAACTGTCTTGATGCATAAGCAACCACTTTACCATCTTGCATAAGCACACCACCTAAACCCAACTTGGACGCATCGCAATACACAACAAAAGGTTCATCGGACTTCGGCAAAATCAAGACTGGAGCCGTCGTCAGACGCTTCTTCAATTCATTAAAATTGTTCTCACAATGAACATCCCACACGAAAGCTTTACCTTTGCAAGTCAACTGCGTTAACGGAAGTGCCAACTTTGAAAATCCTTCTATAAACCTTCTATAACAACCAGCTAATCCCAAAAAGCTTCTAATTTCTGTAACCGACTTAGGAGTCTCCCATTGCGACACTGCTTCAACTTTAGACGGATCAACTGCAATACCATTATCAGAAATAACATGTCCAAGAAAACTTACCTCGTTCAACCAAAATTCACACTTTGATAATTTCGCATAAAGCTTCTTCTCCTTCAGCACTTTCAAGACTATCCTCAAATGTTCAGCATGTTCTTATTCAGACTTGGAGTAAATTAAAATGTCATCAATGAACACAACCACGGATCGATCCAAGAATGCATGAAAAATTCGGTTCATGTACTCCATAAACACACTAGGTGCATTCGTAATGCCGAAAGGCATCACTTTATATTCATAATGCCCATAACACGTCCTGAAAGCTGTCTTCTGCATATCTTCATCTTTCACTTTAATCCGGTGATAACCCGACCTCAAATCAATCTTGCAAAACACTCGTGCACCCACTAACTGATCCAGTAAATCATCAATTCTCGGAAGTGGATACCTATTCTTTATAGTTACTTTATTCAACTGACGGTAATCAATACACAATCTCATGCTGCCATCTTTCTTCTTAACTAACAATACTGGCGCTCCCCAAGGAGAAACACTTGGTCTCACAAACTTCTTATCAAGTAAGTCTTCTAACTGCTTCTTCAACTCTGCCAACTCGTGAGCTGACATGCGATAAGGTGTCATAGACACAGGCTTCGTTCCCGGAACCAGATCAATCGAGAATTCAACTTCTCTTTCTGGAGGCACATCAGGAATTTCATCGGGAAAGACTTCTGGAAAATCGCATACCACTTTCTGCTCCTCAATCATCGTTTGGTTCTCAATAGACAAAGATGCCATCAAGGAAAACACCAACATTCCATCATGTTCCAACTACTTTGGCTGTTTAGTAGATAAAAATTCTGCTCCACTTTCTTCTTCGTCAGAGGAGAAATACACCGACTTGCGAAAACAATTAATATGTACATCATTGTACTTTAACCAATTCATACCCAGAATTACATCCATAGCACTCAAAGGTAGACAAACCAAATCAATTTCAAACTCACGATCATACATATACAAAGGACATCTTAAACACACAAGAGAAGTGGTCACCGAACCCTTAGCTGGAGTTTCGACAACCATTTCTCCATTCATATTTGACATAGTAAGACCTAACTTATAAGCACAATCAATAGCAATAAAACAATGTGTAGCACTAGTATCAATAATGGCAATTAAAGGAGTACTATCAAAATAACAAGTACCTCTGTTCAAACGATCCTCATTCTCTGTCTGTGTGTCAGTCAAGGCAACAACTCTCCCAGTAGTCTGAGCCTTCTTAGGCTTCTTGCATTGCGAACCAATATGACCGCTTTCATTACATTTAAAGCACACAACATCATCATATTTGCATGCCGAAGTAGCACGTCCTTTCTTACCACAGCGGTAACACCGCTTCACATCATCAGTACAAGCATTACTCTTGTGGCCTTTTAAACTACAATTATAGCAGACAATCTCAATAGGAACATCTTTCTTCTGTGGTCTCCTCTCGTCATTAACTCATTGTTTGCCCTTATCAGCAGGGGCACTATAGGGCTTCGGACGACTCTGCTGACCTTTACTCTTCCTCTCATTCACCACCTTGTAGTGAGCCTTAGTATCCTCCTCATAAATCCTGCAGCTGCTCACCAGCTCGGAAAAGTTAGGAATCTTCTGGTAACCAATTGCCCTTTTAATATCAGCACGCAAGCCATTCTCGAACTTGATGCACTTAGAAAACTCAATTGTCTCAGCAGTATAGTGTGGATAGAACTTAGCCAACTCCACAAACTTGGCAGCATACTCAGTCACCGACATGTTCCCTTGTTTCAGCTCAAGGAACTCAATCTCCTTCTTCCCGTGAACATCTTCCGGGAAGTAACGGTTAAGAAATTCTCTCCTAAACACAGCCCAAGTAACAGTAGCACCTGCATTCTCTAAGACGGGTTGGACACTCACCCACCAGTCATCAGCTTCTTCTGCCAGCATGTGCGTGCCAAAGCGCACCATCTGAATGTCCGTACACTGCATGACCCGGAAAATCCTTTCGACCTCTTTAAGCCATGTCTGAGCTCCGTCAGGGTCATATCTTCCCTTGAAAGTAGGTGGATGATTCCTCAGAAAGGTCTCCAACATCCTCACTCCATCATTTCCACCAGCATTCTGTTGTTGGCCCACAGCTTGAGCCATCGCCTGTAATGCAGCAGCAAGAGCAACATCATTTCTTCCAGCCATCTTAGTTCACTACATAACGAGAACGGGTTAGAGAAATTCGAACAGAATTAAACTAACACTCGACACGGACGACTCGATCTTCTTGGCTGGACAGACCGACCTGCTCTGATACCAATTGTAACACCCCGTTTTCCCAAAGTAAAAATTTCATAATTAAATCAGAGTATCACGTAAAACGGAATGCTACATTTCTTAAATTCTCAAAAATGGAATAAATAAAAATTTATTCTAGTCAAAATTATTTAAACTTTGTAGAGGATAAAATTCAATGTTAACAAAATAATCTTGGCACGCAGGCCTAATCAAAAGTCTCAACATAGTTCAAACCTACTATTTATTCATGTCAAATCAAAGTAATACGTAAGGAATAGAAAATAATTATAAAGGTTCCCATCCTGTTATGTATCAGAGCACCTAAGAACACAGTGAGGGTTGTAACACCTCATTTTAATTCTATTATTTTAAATGATGTTTGAATATTGGTTATATGATTTTGCATGACTTATTTGATATATATATATATATATATGATTTTATGCGAAAATATATGATTCATGTGTGATATATATATATTATGTGTTATTTTATTATATAGTTGTTTTATTATTTAAAATAAAATATGAGAAATAGAAATAAGTGGTAATAATATTTATTTAGAATTAAGGGGGATTAATTGTAATTATGTGGATTAAGTGGGAGTTAAGGGAAAGAAAAAGGGGGTTATGTTTTGGGAGTTAGTAAGAAAGAAAGGTCAGACAAACATTTTAACGTACAGTAGAGAAAAAAGAGAGTTTTGAGAGAAAGAGGAGAAAAACCAAGAGGCTAGGAGAAGAGCTAGGAAGGGATCTAAATTTGCTGTAGGCTTTCAATCTTGCTGAATTAAGGTAAGGGTGGGATTCCTTTCACTAATAATGTATATAATTCTAAAAATTGTGAATTTTGGTGTTCTTGGTTTTCTAGGTTTTAGAAGTTTTGTGTAATTTCTAAAATGGATGAATTGTGTTGTTGATTGCCTATTTCAGTGTTGTTTTGTTGCCTATGTTGTATACTGAATCCATAAACATCTGTGCTTACACGTTTTGGGTAATTAGGGATCAAAATTGGGTTTTTGGATGATTTAGGGTTAGAGAATTCGAGGATTTACCCTGCCCAGACAACCGTTCGCTTAAGCGAACTTCCCGTCGCTTAAGCGACCATTCAAAGTAGTTGCCCAGAACTTAGTTGAGGCTGTTCGCTTGAGCGAGCCTTGAGCGAACTCGTAAGCGAAGTCACCTTTCCTCTCGGCGTTTTGCTCGCTTAAGCGAAGAGGCCTTCGCTTAAGCGAAGAAGGCTTTTAACAGCCGCATTGTGACCTTAGTTCAAACTTAAGGAGGCCTGTCCGGGTACTCCAAAATGCTTAGGTTGAGCTGTATAACCCCTGACTAAGTACTAAACCTTATAGAAACTTCTTGTTGCTTGAAAATGAATGATTTAAGTGAAATTGTGCACTTTTTGGTGAACCTTGTTGTAAGGACTTGGTCGAGTCCTATTCAATTGTAGTCGTACGGTATGTCATAGTTGATTATGCATGCTAGATGTTGATGTTGTTGTCGAGTTGTATGCAGGTATACACTATTGAGTCCATTTCATACTCATACCTTGTTGAGGGCTCATGCCCTGGAGTGTTTTCACTCAACCGTTGAGGGCTTATGCCCTGGAGTGTTTATCACTCAATCGTTGAGGGCTTATGCCCTGGAATGTTATTTCATTCAAACTGTTGGGGGCTTATGCCCCGGAATGCTTAGCATTCAACGCGCGTAAAATGGTACCACATGCATAATGCATTTGTCGTTGTCGATGTCGCATTGTCGTAGTCGTTGTCGTCGGTCATGTCGTTGGTGTTCATTGCTGATAATGACATTGTTGTTGCTGTTATTTAATGTTGTTGAAGATAATTATGTTGCTATTATATATGTGTATATTTATTCACATTATATATGAATTGAATAATGCCTGTAGTAAGATGTTGTTGTTTCATTGATTTGATGGATTATATATATTTATTATTGATCGTGTATCTCACACCTTCTGCTTGAAAACGTTGTCTTCCCTATGGGTAACTTACAGGTAACGAAGATTAGTAGGATGATTGGCTCTGTGTCTAGGGCTCTGATACATATTAGGATGGGGGATCGTCGCGATGTTTTCCTTTCATTCCTTTATGTATCAAACTTCGATTATGTTGTTGAATTTTCATGTCGTTGAATAATGATGACTTTTGTTGGGGCTTTTGTGCCAAGATAATTGTTGAGGTTGAATTATGTCTTTTTAAACGAAATTTTCCGCTGCAGTTTAATGAGACTTTCAATTTGGAATAATAAATAGTATAATTTCTATTTATGAGATTTTGAAAAGTAGTGTAATACTCCGTTGTTGAATTACTCTGATATAATTATATTTATTATTACGCGTTTGGGAGAACGGGGTGTTACAATTGGTATCAGAGCAGGTCGGTCCGTCCGCCAAGTAGTAGAGTCGAGTCGAGCCTAGTAGAGTTGTGTGACAATTTTGTATTGTCCTTGTTGTCCTGATTTGTTATTGTTGTGTAGAATCTTTGAGGTCGATCTTGTATGTTTTCCGTTGACGGGTATGGATGTAATCCTTTGTATGAACTGGTTGGAATACAACCATGTCCATATAGATTGTTTTAGAAAGACAGTATACTTTTCCTCTGCTGAAGAAGAATGTGGAGCAGAATTTTTATCTACTAAGCAGCTGAAGCAGTTAGGATGTGATGGAAACTTGATGTTTTCCTTGTTGGCGTATTTGTCCGTGGAGAGTCAAGCGGTAATTGATAGGTTGCCCGTTGTAAATGAATTTCCAGAGGTTTTCCCTGATGAGATTCCTGATGTGCCGCCAGAGAGGGAAGTAGAATTTTCAATCGATCTTGTTCCGGGTACGAAGCCTGTGTCGATGGCTCCTTACCGTATGTTAGCAGCTGAGTTGGCAGAGTTGAAGAAACAGTTGGAGGATCTACTTGATAAGAAGTTTGTAAGACCAAGTGTTTCACCTTGGGGAGCGCCGATATTATTGGTTAGGAAGAAGGATGGTAGCATGAGGCTGTGTATAGACTATCGTCAGCTGAATAAAGTGACGATAAAGAATAGGTATCCACTTCCGAGAATTGATGACTTGATGGATCAGTTAGTGGGTGCTCGCGTGTTTAGTAAAATTGATTTGAGATCTGGTTAACATCAGATCAAGGTAAAGGATGAAGATATGCAGAAGACGGCGTTTAGGACGCGATATGGTCACTATGAATATAAAGTGATGCCTTTCGGTGTTACTAATGCACCTGGTGTGTTCATGGAGTATATGAACAGAATTTTCCATGACTTTCTGGACAGATTTGTAGCTGTGTTTATTGATAATATTCTGATTTATTCTAAGACTGAAGAAGAGCACGCATAGCATTTGAAGATTGTTTTGCAAGTGTTGAAAGATAAGAAGTTGTATGCCAAGTTGTCTAAATGTGAGTTCTGGTTAAGTGAATTAAGTTTTCTTGGCCATATTATTTCTGGTAGTGGTATTGCGGTTGACCCGTCGAAAGTTGAAGCGGTGTCACAATGGGTGACTCCTAAGTCGGTTACTGAGATTAGAAGTTTTCTTGGTTTGGCTGGTTATTACCGTAGATTTATTGAAGGATTCTCGAAGTTGGCACTTCCTTTGACGCAGTTGACCTGTAAGGGTAAAGCTTTTGTGTGGGATATTCAGTGTGAGAATAGTTTCAATGAGTTGAAGCAACGGTTGACGACAGCTCCGATTTTGATTTTACCAAAGCCAGAAGAACCTTTTGTTGTTTATTGTGATGCGTCCAAGTTGGGCTTAGGTGGTGTACTTATGCAAGATGGTAAGGTGGTAGCTTATGCTTCGAGACAGTTGAGAATCCATGAGCGGAATTATCCTACGCACGATTTAGAGTTGGCTGCTATGGTTTTCGTGTTGAAAACTTGGAGGCATTATTTGTACGGTTCCAGATTTGAGGTATTCAGTGATCATAAGAGTTTGAAATACTTGTTTGATCAGAAGGAGTTGAATATGAGGCAGAGAAGATGGCTCGAGTTGTTGAAGGACTATGATTTTAGTTTGAATTACCATCCGGGTAAAGCTAATGTGGTTGCAGATGCCCTGAGCAGGAAGACGTTGCACATGTCTGCCATGATGATTAAGGAATTGGAGTTGCTTGAGCAGTTTAGAGATTTGAGTTTAGTTTGTGAACTGGCACCTCAGAGTGTGCAGTTGGGTATGTTGAAGATCAACAGTGAATTCTTGAATAGCATCAAAGAGGCGCAGAAAGTTGATGTCAAGTTTGTAGACTTGATGGTTGCTAGTTATCAGACTGCAGATGGTGATTTTCAAGTTGATGATCAAGGCGTGTTGAGGTTCTGAGGCAGAATTTGCATTCCGGATAATGATGAGTTGAAAAAGTTGATTTTAGAAGAAAGTCACAGGAGTAGCTTAAGTATTCATCCGGGAGCTACGAAGATGTATCACGACTTGAAGAAGTTATTTTGGTGGTCTGGATTGAAGCGAGATGTCGCGCAATTTGTTTATGCATGTTTGACTTGTCAGAAATCTAAAGTTGAACATCAGAAGCCTACAGGGTTGTTGACACCATTAGATGTGCCAGAATGGAAGTGGGATAGCATATCCATGGATTTTGTAACGAGCTTACCGAATACTCCGAAGGGGGGCATGATGCCATTTGGGTAGTTGTTGACAGGTTAACCAAGTCAGCACATTTTATTCCGATCCATATCAATTATCCAGTAGCTCAGTTGGCAGAGATTTACATTCATAATATTGTGAAGTTGCATGGTGTTCCATCAAGCATTGTGTCGGATAGAGATCCGAGGTTCACTTTGAGGTTTTGGAAGAGCTTGCAAGAGGCTTTGGGTTCTAAGTTGAAGTTGAGTTCGGCTTATCATCCTCAAACAGATGGTCAGTCGGAGAGGACGATTCAGTCGCTGGAAGATTTGCTAAGAGTTTGTGTACTTGAGCAAGGTGGAGCTTGGGATAGTCATTTACCGTTGATTGAGTTCACGTACAACAACAGTTATCATTCGAGTATTGGCATGGCACCATTTGAAGCTTTGTATGGTCGGAGGTGTAGAACTCCGTTGTGTTGGTTTGAATCGGGAGAAAGTATAGTGTTGGGACCGGAATTAGTCTAGCAGACTACAGAGAAAGTCAAATTGATAAAAGAACAGATGAAAGCGTCGCAGAGTCGGCAGAAGAGTTACCATGACAAGCATAGAAAGGAACTTGAATTTCAAGAGGGTGATCATGTGTTCTTGAGAGTCACTCCCATGACAGGTGTAGGTCGTGCGTTGAAGTCGAAGAAGTTGACTCCGAAGTTTATTGGTCCTTATCAGATATCGGAGAGGATTGGGCCAGTGGCATATCGAATAGGTTTGCCACCACTTCTTTGAAATCTGCATGATGTGTTTCATGTGTCGCAGCTGCGGAAGTACGTAGTGGATCCTTCGCATGTTATACCAAGGGATGATGTGCAGGTTAGAGACAACCTTACGGTGGAGACCTTACCGTTGAGAATTGATGATCGCAAGGTGAAGAAGTTGAGAGGCAAAGAGATACCTCTAGTGAGGGTTGTTTGGGGACGAGTAACTGGTGAAAGTCTAACTTGGGAGTTGGAGAGTAAGATGCAGGAGTCTTTTCCTGAGTTGTTTGCTTGAGGTAATATTTCGAGGACGAAATTCTATAAGTTCGGGAGAGTTGTAACACCTCATTTTAATTCTATTATTTTAAATGATGTTTGAATATTGGTTATATGATTTTGCATGACTTATTTGATATATATATATATATATATATATATATATATATATATGATTTTATGCGAAAATATATGATTCATGTGTGATATATATATATTATGTGTTATTTTATTATATAGTTGTTTTATTATTTAAAATAAAATATGAGAAATAGAAATAAGTGGTAATAATATTTATTTAGAATTAAGGGGGATTAATTGTAATTATGTGGATTAAGTGGGAGTTAAGGGAAAGAAAAGGGGGTTATGTTTTGGGAGTTAGTAAGAAAGAAAGGTCAGTCAAACATTTTAACGTACAGTAGAGAAAAAAGAGAGTTTTGAGAGAAAGAGGAGAAAAACTAAGAGGCTAGGAGAAGAGCTAGGAAGGGATCAAAATTTGCTGTAGGCTTTCAATCTTGCTGAATTAAGGTAAGGGTGGGATTCCTTTCACTAATAATGTATATAATTCTGAAAATTGTGAATTTTGGTGTTCTTGGTTTTCTAGGTTTTAGAAGTTTTGTGTAATTTCTAAAATGGATGAATTGTGTTGTTGATTGCCTATTTCAGTGTTGTTTTGTTGCCTATGTTGTACACTGAATCCATAAACATCTGTGCTTACACGTTTTGGGTAATTAGGGATCAAAATTGGGTTTTTGGATGATTTAGGGTTAGAGAATTCGAGGATTTACCCTGCCCAGACAACCGTTCGCTTAAGCGAACTTCCCGTCGCTTAAGCGACCATTCAAAGTAGTTGCCCAGAACTTAGTTGAGGCTGTTCGCTTGAGCGAGCCTGGAGCGAACTCGTAAGCGAAGTCACCTTTCCTCTCGGCGTTTTGCTCGCTTAAGCGAAGAGGCCTTCGCTTAAGCGAAGAAGGCTTTTAACAGCCGCATTGTGACCTTAGTTCAAACTTAAGGAGGTCTGTCCGGGTACTCCAAAATGCTTAGGTTGAGCTGTATAACCCCTGACTAAGTACTAAACCTTATAGAAACTTCTTGTTGCTTGAAAATGAATGATTTAAGTGAAATTGTGCACTTTTTGGTGAACCTTGTTGCAAGGACTTGGTCGAGTCCTATTCAATTGTAGTCGTACGGTATGTCATAGTTTATTATGCATGCTAGATGTTGATGTTGTTGTCGAGTTGTATGCAGGTATACACTATTGAGTCCATTTCATACTCATACCTTGTTGAGGGCTCATGCCCTGGAGTGTTTTCACTCAACCATTGAGGGCTTATGCCCTGGAGTGTTTATCACTCAATCGTTGAGGGCTTATGCCCTGGAATGTTATTTCATTCAAACTGTTTGGGGCTTATGCCCCGGAATGCTTAGCATTCAACGCGCATAAAATGGTACCACATGCATAATGCATTTGTCGTTGTCGATGTCGCATTGTCGTAGTCGTTGTCGTCGGTCATGTCGTTGGTGTTCATTGCTGATAATGACATTGTTGTTGCTGTTGTTTAATGTTGTTGAAGATAATTATGTTGCTATTATATATGTGTATATTTATTCACATTATATATGAATTGAATAATGCCTGTTGTAAGATGTTGTTGTTTCATTGATTTTATGGATTATATATATTTATTATTGATCGTGTATCTCACCCCTTCTGCTTGAAAACGTTGCCTTCCCTATGGGTAACTTGCAGGTAACGAAGATTAGTAGGATGATTGGCTCTGTGTCTAGGGCTCTGATACATATTAGGATGGGGGATCGTCGCGATGTTTTCCTTTCATTCCTTTATGTATCAAACTTCGATTATGTTGTTGAATTTTCATGTCGTTGAATAATGATGACTTTTGTTGGGGCTTTTGTGCCAAGATAATTGTTGAGGTTGAATTATGTCTTTTTAAACGAAATTTTCCGCTGCAGTTTAATGAGACTTTCAATTTGGAATAATAAATAGTATAATTTCTATTTATGAGATTTTGAAAAGTAGTGTAATACTCCGTTGTTGAATTACTCTGATATAATTATATTTATTATTACGCGTTTGGGAGAACGGGGTGTTACAAGAGTAGCCACTCACAACAGCAACAACAGCTAAAGCTTAATCACCTGCAAGTTACCCATATAATTCAATAATCATATTTAACAGCATAACTTCATCATCATAATATCATAACAATAGCCAAGTAACATCTTTATCAACATCATAATCTACATCATAACTCGACATCATAGTTCAACATCATAGTTCAACTTAATAGTTTGACTCGACAATGCAACTTCGACTCGACTTATGCAACTTGGACATCTTAATCATGCATGTGGTACCAATCTAGGGCATAAGCCCTCGTCACTATTGAGTATAAATATACTCCTAGGGCATAAGCCCTCGTCGCTGTTGAGCATAAAAATACTCCTAGAGCATAAGCTCTCGTCTCTGTTGAGCAAAAGCTCCCAGGGCATGAGCCCTCATCTCTGGATGAATATGCATGGACTCGACTTCTTAAATCTTAGACATCTCAAATTAAACTCCAATAATCTGGATTACAACTCATAAATCTTATAACAACACATGCAGCTTTTAATCAATAACAATATGGCAGCATGGAAGCACATCAACATCTCAAAACATAGCAATATCGTAAACATTCACATACGTTATCTCTTATAATTCAAAGAAAGCATACACACTTGTATAAGTCACTATTAACAAATCAAACATTAATTAACAGCTCTACAAGTCGTCTTAATATTACAGTAGTACTTAATTCTAATCCAGGGGTAATCTCATAACTAATCGTGCGACAAGAGTCGCATTATTCTAGAAGGTAGTCTGATACAGAACTACTCGCTATGGCGAGTGGGTTCTCTCGCCTTGCGAGCCATCAGGGGTTACTCGCGACAGCGAGTTGAACTGCTCGCCTTGCGAGCCATCACGGGTAGCTCGCTATGGCGAGTTGAGTTGCTCGCCTCGCGAGCCTTCTCAAGGGTTGCTCGCTATGGCGAGTGGATTGCTCGCCTCGCGAACCTTCTAGAGGTAACTCACTATGTCGAGTGGGTTGCTCGCCTCACGAGCTGATGAAGAGCACTCGCCGTGGTGAGTTGATTGCTCGCTGTGGCGAGCGACGACAGAACAGTTACGGGATTACAACAATTTTCACCCAAAACCCCAATTTTCATCATGTTCCTCCCCAATTTCGACTATAATGATGTTTAAGGGTTACCCTATGGTCTGTAAACAGTTTTGTACAACATTAGTACAGTTTCTCATCATCATTTCATCACTTTTTGACCTAATTCTTAGTTTCTAATTTCTCATGAAATACTCCTCAACATGTTAACTATAATCATGAATCATAAGCTTAATGGAATTGTAATGCTAGGCTCACCCTTACCTTAAGAAAATTGAGCAGCAACCTCTCTGGTTCTTCTCTTCTGTTTTCTCCCTTTTTCTCCCAAAAGCTGGATTGTACGTTCTGTACAATTCTAAACCTAATTCTCCCTTTTTAAACCTCTTTTTGTTTTATTTTATCTTATTTCACGTAATCTCTCATAACTTTATCTAATTCTAAAAACAACCTCACAACTTAAGATTTATTTTATTTTCAAATCTTATTTTACTAAACAATAAAATAAGTCACAACCCCTCATAGAAATCACGTAAATCACATACTTCACTTAATTCACACAAATTCATATAAATATCTCTATACTATATAAAATAATTTAAATAATTGAAACGGGCGTTACAGATCCCACACTTCATTCCTTTTGAATTGATTAAGTTCATCTTGCATTGCCAGAATCCATCCTTCATCTCCAAGCGCTTCTTCAATAGTGGTTGGTTCAATAACAGATAATAATCCCAAGGCAGACTCTTCTTGTCTGAAATACGATCTAGTTCATCTGAGACTATCTTTATTGCCAATAATTTGATCCTCAGGAGGTGAAGACTTGTATTTGAATGAATGTTTGGATTGACTAGCTTGCTGAAAACCATCTTGAGTTGCTTCAGAAGCTTCTTCATTAGGAACTTCAGGGGATGCTCCAGCTTCTGAAGTATCTTCAGATTCTGGAATCTGATCAGATTCTGAGTTGATATCAGAATCTTGAGATCCTGCGCAACTTTCATCTTGCTCTGGAGTTTCACTTCCAGGCACTTTGTCATCAAATCTGACATGCATAGATTCTTCAACACATTGTGTTTCTGAATTATACAGTCTGTATGCCTTAGATCGTTCAGAGTAACCTAAAAAGTTTCCCTTTTGAGCTTTGGCACCAAATTTCTTTAGATAGACTTTATTGTTTAGGATATAACATGTACATCCAAACTGATGAAAATAAGATATGTTAGGTTTCCTTCCTTTAAAGAGTTCATATACTGTTTTGTTCAACAGAGGTCTGATATAGATCCTGTTCTGAACATAGCATGCTGTATTTACTGCTTCTGCCCAAAAATGTTTAGCCAGACTGTTCTCATGGATCATGGTTCTAGCCATTTCTTGTAAGGTTCTGTTCTTTCTCTCTACAACTCCATTTTGTTGTGTAGTTCTAGGTGCAGAGAATTCATGAATAATTCCATGTTTTTCACAGAAAACCTCAAAAGGCTCATTTTCAAATTCTCCTCCATGATCACTTCTGACTTTCAAAATTTTCAATTCTTTTTTAGATTGAATTTGGATGCAAAATTTGCTAAACACAGAATATGAGTCATCTTTAGTTTTCAGAAACTTAACCCAACTCCATCTGCTGTAATCATCAACAATGACTAGTCCATACTTACTTCCATATAAGGATGCAGTGCTAACTGGTCCAAATAAATGTATGTGAAGTAACTCCAAGGGCCTGGATGTAGAAACAATTTCTTTAGGTTTGAAAGAACTCTTAACAATTTTCCCTTTCTGACATGCTCCACAAAGAGCATCTGAATGGTAGTCAATGTCTGGTAAGCCTTTGACTAGTTGCAACTTGCTAAGCTTAGAGATTAACCTCCAGTTTGCATGTCCCAACCGTCTATGCCACAACCATTTCTTATCACCCATTGACAAAAGGCAAACTACCTTCTGATCAGTCAGTTCAGAGAACTTTATTTTGTAGACATTGTTTCTTCTCTTTCCCTTGAAGACTATGGATTGATCATCCTTGTTAACTACAGTGCAGTTGTTCTTATTAAACAAAACATCATAACCACTGTCACATAATTGACTTATGCTCAGTAGGTTATGTTTAAGCCCATCAACAAACCACACATTACTAATAGAGATTAGAGAGTTACCAATGGTTCCAGTACCAATGATTTTTCCAGTCTGGTTTCCTCCAAATCCCACAGTTCCTCCCTCTTTCATGGTTAGGGTTAGGAACATAGACTTTTCTCCTGTCATGTGTCGCGAGCAACCACTGTCCAGGTACCAAGCCTTCTACTTTTCTTGTCCTTTTAGACATACCTGCAGCATCAACAATTTCAGACTTAGGTACCCATATTCTCATGGGTCCTATTGGGTTAGTCCTTGGACCATTGTATTCCTTTCGTAAGGTGTGTCTTGAAGTCATTAGCATTGTTTTCCTCCACACTTTGGGTTTAGAACCGTTCAGTTTAGGATCCAACTTGTCTTTCACAGTTTCTCTTCTTTGAAACTTAGGCTTTTGTTTTTCAGACTCTGGCTTCTTCAGAGTCTGTTTATCAAACTCTGAATATTTTAGAATCTGAATCATTGAAGCCTTAGGTTCAAAGTTTTTCAGAACTTTTGACTTTGCATTATGAGATTTTGACTTAGTCAAAACCTTAGAACTTGAAGTTATAGGTTCTGAATGAGTCACTGTGTTGACTTCATCAGACTTACTTACGAAGTGATTTTTCAATGCTTCTCTGGCGCCATCAGGACCTTGTTTCAAAATCACTTCATTCGAGCTACCTCCAATGAATCCAAGACCCTGTCCTCTGTTCTGATATGTGCTATAGATCATGGATGCAACCCTAGATCTATCAATTCCAGTAGCAATAAATTCTTGTAAAGCAATATCTTGCTCACTCAAGTATTTACAACTACACTTCTTGATCAACACAGAATCATTTTCTTCTTTTAAACTTTCTAACTCCAACAGAGTTGAATTATGCCTTTTTGACAACTTATCAAGCTGCTGTTTGACTTTCTTCAACTGAGTGGTTTTAGCTTTAATATGGCCAAGAAGTTCTTTGATAGAATCTACTAATTCTGATCTTGTGAGTTCAGAAAATACCTCTGTTTCACTTTCAGAGTCTGCATCTGATTCTGCCTCAGGTGTCTCCTTTACAGATTTAGTTGTAGCCTTTAATCCAACAGCTACATTAGCTTCACCATCAGTGTAACGCCCGTTTTAATTATTTAAATTCTTTTATATAGTATAGATAATAATTATATGATTTTGTGTGAATTAAGTGATATTTGAGATATTATGTGATTTTATGAAGGTTGAAACTTATTTTATTGTTTAATAAAATAAGATTTGAAAATAAAATAAATGTTAAGTTGTGGGTTTGTTTTAGAATTAGATAAAGTTGTGAGGGGATAAGATAAAATAAAACAAAGAGGTTTAAAAGGGGGAAATAGGTTTAGAATTGTACAGAACGTACAATTCAGAGTTTTGGGAGAAAAAGGGAGAAAACAGAAGAGAAGAACCAGAGAGGTTGCTGCTCAATTTTCTTAAGGTAAGGGTGAGCCTATCATTACAATTTCATTAGAACATGTAATTCATGATTATAGTTAACAAATTCTAGGTTTAATTCATGAGAAATGGGGATTTAAGAATTAGGTCAACAGTGAGGAATTGAGGTTTAGATGATGAAAAATTGTACCAATGTGGTAGAAAACTGTTTACAGGTCATAGGGAAACCTTTGTACATCACCTTCGACAAATTTAGAGATTAACATGGTGAAATTTGGGGTTTTCGGCGAAAATTGTCGCAAACCCGTAACTATTCTGTCGTCGCTCGCCACAGCGAGCAGCCAGCTCGCCACGGCGAGTAATCATCAGCTCGCGAGGCGAGTCAAACAGCTCTCCATAGCGAGCAACCCCTAGAAGGTTCGCGAGGCGAACAACCTACTCGCCATAGCGAGTAACACCCAGGAGCTCGCCAGGCGAGCAACCCAACTCGCCATCGCGAGTAGTACCCCCCTGAAGCTCGCAAGGCGAGCAACCCAACTCGCCATAGCGAGTCACCCTTGATGGTACGCGAGGCGAGCAGTTCCACTCGCCGTAGCGAGTAACCCTTGATGGCTCGCAAGGCGAGAGATTCCACTCGCCATAGCGAGCAGCACTGTACCAGACTGCTTTTAGAATAATGTGACTCTTGTCGCACGATTAGTTATGAGATTACCCCTCGGTTAGAATTAAGGGCTACTGTAATATTAAGACAACCTGCAGAGCTGTGAATTAATACTTGATTTGTTAATAGTGACGTATACAAGTGTATATGCTTTCTTTGAAATATAAGATATGATGTATGTGAATGTTACGATTTTACTATGTTTGAGATGTTGATATGCTGCCATGCTGCCGTGTTGTTATTGATTAAAAGCTGCATGTGTCGTTATAAGATTTATGATGTGGTAATCCAAATTATTGGAATTTATTTTGAGATGTCTAAGATTTAAGAAGTTGAGTCCATGCATATTCATCTAGAGACGAGGGCTCATGCCCTAGGAGCTTTTGCTCAATAGCGACGAGAGCTTATGCTCTAGGAGTATTTTTATGCTCAATAGCGACGAGGGCTTATGCCCTAGGAGTATATTTATACTCAATATGGTACCACATGCATGATTAAGATGTCTAAGTTGCATAAGTTGAGTCGAAGTTGCATTGTCAAGTGAAACTATTAAGTTGAACTATGATGTTGAATTATGATGTTGTTTAAGATGTTATTTGACTATTGTTATGATATATGAAGATGAAGTTATGCTGTTAAACGTAATTGTTGAATTATATGTTTAATGTATTTATTTTGAGAATCTCACCCCTTCTGTTGGAATTGCCGCCTTGTGGGCAAGTGCAGGTGATTAAGCTTTAGTTGTTGTTGCTGTTGTGAGTGGCTACCCTCACTGTGTCCTTAGGTGCTCTGATACGTAACGGGATGGGAACCTTTATGTTTATTTTCTATTCCTTACGTATTGATTATGATTTAAGTTTTCAGTTGATTTATGTTGAGACGTATTTATGAGGCCTGCGTGCCAAAACGAATTGTTAACATTGAATTTTATCCGGTGTGATGTTAGAACAATTTTGACTAGAATAAATATTTATTTATTCCTTTTTGAGAATTTTTAATTTGGGAAAACGGGGTGTTACAATTGGTATCAGAGCAGGTCGGTCCGTTCGGCCAAGTAGATCGAGTCGTCCGTGTCGAGTGTTAGTTTAATTCTGTTTGAATTTCTCTAACCCGTTCTCGTTATGTAGTGAACTAGATGGCTAGTTGCTGCTCTTGCTGCTGCATTACAAGCAATGACTCAGGCTATGGGCCAACAACAGAATGCTGGTGGGAATGACGGTGTGAGGATGTTGGAGACTTTTCTGAGGAATCATCCACCAACATTCAAGGGAAGATACGACCCCGACGGAGCTCAGACATGGCTTAAGGAGGTCGAGAGGATCTTTAGGGTGATGCAGTGTACGGACATCCAGATGGTGCGCTTTGGTACGCACATGTTGGCAGAAGAAGCCGATGACTGGTGGGTGAGTGTCCAACCGGTCTTAGAGAATGGAGGTGTTGCTGTTACTTGGGCGGTGTTTAGGAGGGAGTTCCTGAACCGTTACTTTCCGGAAGATGTTCGCGGGAAGAAGGAAATTGAGTTCCTTGAGCTGAAACAAGGGAACATGTCGGTGACTGAGTATGCTGCCAAGTTTGTAGAGTTGGCTAAGTTCTATCCACACTATATTGCTGAGACGGCTGAGTTTTCTAAGTGCATCAAGTTCGAGAATGGCTTGCGTGCTGATATCAAGAGGGCAATTGGTTAGCAGAAGATCCGTAATTTTTCCGAGCTGGTGAGCAGCTGCATGATTTATGAGGACACTAAAGCTCACTACAAGGTAGTGAATGAGAGAAAGAGTAAAGGACATCAGAGTCGTCCGAAGCCTTATAGTGCCCCTGCTGATAAGGGCAAGCAAAGAGTTAATGATGAGAGGAGACCTCAGAAGAAAGATGCTCCTGCTGAGATTGTCTGCTATAATTGTGGTGAAAAAGGCCACAAGAGTAATGCTTGTACTGGTGATATGAAGCGGTGTTACCGCTGTGGTAAGAAAGGACGTGCTACTTCGGCATGCAAATATGATGATGTTGTGTGCTTTAACTGTAATGAAGAAGGTCATATTGGTTCGCAATGCAAGAAGCCTAAGAAGGCTCAGACTACTGGTAGAGTGTTTGCTTTGACTGGCACACACACAGAGAATGAGGATCGTCTGATCAGAGGTACTTGTTATTTTGATAGTACTCCTTTAATTGCTATTGTTGACACTGGTGCTACACATTGATTTATTGCCATTGATTGTGCTGCTAAGTTGGGTCTTACTATGTCTAATATGAATGGCGAAATGGTTGTCGAAACTCCAGCTAAGGGTTCGGTGACCACTTCTCTCATGTGTTTAAAATGTCCTCTGTCGATGTATGATCGTGATTTTGAAATTGATTTCGTTTATCTACCCTTGAGTTGTATGGATGTGATTCTGGGTATGAATTGGTTAGAGTACAATCATGTACATATTAATTGTTTTCGCAAGTCGGTGTATTTCTCTTCTGACGAGGAAGAAAGTGGAGCAGAGTTTTTATCTACTAAACAGCTGAAGCAGTTAGAACGTGAAGGAATGCTGATGTTTTCTTTGATGGCATCTTTATCTATTGAGAACCAAACATTGATTGATAAGCAGAAAGTGGTGTGCGATTTTCCAGAAGTCTTTCCCGATGAAATTCCTGATGTGCCTCCAGAACGAGAAGTTGAATTTTCGATCGACCTTATTCTGGGAACGAAGCCTGTGTCTATGACACCTTATCGCATGTCAGCTTCCGAGTTGGCTGAGTTGAAGAAGCAGCTAGAAGATTTGCTTGACAAGAAGTTTGTTAGACCGAGTGTTTCTCCTTGGGGAGCGCCGGTAGCATGAGGTTGTGTATTGATTACCGACAGCTGAATAAAGTAACTATAAAGAATAGGTATCCACTTCCGAGAATTGACGATTTAATAGATCAATTAGTGGGTGCACGAGTGTTTAGCAAGATTGATTTGAGGTCGGGATATCACCAGATTAAAGTTAAAGATGAAGATATGCAGAAGACAGCGTTTAGGATGCGTTACGGGCATTATGAATACAAGGTGATGCCTTTCGGTGTTACGAATGCACCTGGTGTGTTTATGGAGTACATGAACCGAATTTTTCATGCATTCTTGGATCGATTCGTGGTTGTGTTCATCGATGATATTTTGATTTACTCCAAGTCTGAAGAAGAGCATGCGGAACATTTGAAGATAGTCTTGCAAGTGTTGAAGGAGAAGAAGCTTTATGCTAAATTGTCGAAGTGCGAATTCTGGTTGAACGAGGTGAGTTTTCTTGGTCATGTTATTTCTGGTAATGGTATTGCAGTTGATCCGTCTAAAGTGGAAGCTGTGTCGCAATGGGAGACTCCTAAGTCGGTTACAGAGATTAGAAGCTTTTTGGGATTAGCTGGGTACTACAGAAGATTTATAGAAGGATTTTTGAAGTTGGCACTTCCGTTAACGCAGTTGACCTGCAAAGGTAAAACATTTGTGTGGGATGTTCACTGCGAGAATAGTTTTAATGAATTGAAGAAGCATCTGACGACGGCTCCAGTTTTGATTTTGCCTAAGCCCGATGAATCTTTTATTGTGTATTGTGATGCGTCCAAGTTTGGTTTAGGTGGTGTGCTTATGCAAGATGGTAAAGTGGTTGCTTATGCATCAAGACAGTTGAGAATCCATGAACGAAATTACCCTACTCACGATCTTGAATTAGCTGCAGTGGTATTTGTGCTTAAGATTTGGAGACATTACTTGTATGGTTCGAGATTTGAAGTGTTCAGTGATCACAAGAGCTTGAAGTATTTATTTGATCAGAAGGAATTGAATATGAGACATCGAAGGTGGCTTGAGTTGTTGAAAGATTATGACTTTGGTTTGAATTATCATCCGGGTAAAGCTAACGTTGTTGCAGATGCCTTAAGTAGGAAGACTTTGCATATGTCCGCTATGATGGCTAAAGAGTTTGAGTTGCTGGAACAGTTTAGAGATTTGAGTTTAGTATGTGATTGGTCACCTCAAAGTGTAAAGTTGGGAATGTTGAAGATTGATAATGAATTCTTGAAAAGTATTAAAGAGGCGTAGAAATTGGATGTTAAGTTTGTGGACTTGTTGGTTGCTAGCAATCAGACCGAAGACGGTGACTTTAAGGTCGATGATCAAGGTGTTTTGAGGTTCCGAGGTAGAATTTGCATTCCAGATGATGACGAGATGAAGAAAATGATTCTTGAAGAGAGTCATAGAAGTAGCTTGAGTATTCACCCGGGAACTACGAAAATGTATCATGATTTGAAGAAGTTGTTTTGGTGGTCGTGTTTGGTTTGTCAAAAGTCGAAAGTGGAACATCAGAAACCGGCTGGGATGATGATACCTTTAGATGTGCCAGAGTTGAAATGGGATAGTATATCCATGGATTTTGTGACGAGTTTGCCGAATACACATAAAGGGAATAACGCCATTTGGGTAATTGTTGATAGACTGACGAAGTCGGCTCATTTTATCCCGATTAACATCAGTTTTCCTATAGCTCAGTTGGCAGAGATTTATATTCGAGAAATAGTGAAGCTGCATGGTGTTCCTTCGAGCATGGTATCAGACAGAGACCCGAGGTTTACTTCTAGATTTTGGAAGAGTTTGCAAGAGGCTTTAGGTTCTAAGTTGAAGTTGAGTTCGGCATATCATCCGCAGACAGATGGTCAGTCGAAAAGAACGATTCAGTCGTTGGAAGATTTGTTGAGAGTTTGTGTACTTGAGCAAGGAGGAATTTGGGATAGTCATCTTCCGTTGATAGAGTTCACGTACAATAACAGTTATCATTCTAGTATCGGTATGGCACCTTTCGAGGCTTTATATGGTCGGAGATGTAGAACTCCGTTGTGTTGGTTTGAGTCAGGTGAGAATGTGGTTTTAGGACCAGAAATTGTTCAACAAACTACTGAGAAGGTAAAAATGATTCAAGAAAAGATGAAAACGTCGCAGAGTCGGCAAAAGAGCTATCATGATAAGCGTAGGAAAGACCTTAAGTTCCAAGAGGGAGATCATGTATTCCTAAGAGTTACTCCCATGACCGGTGTGGGTCGTGCATTGAAGTCGAAGAAGTTAACCCCGAAGTTTATTGTTCCGTATCAAATATCAGAGAGAATTGGGATAGTAGCGTATCGAGTAGGTTTACCGCCGCACCTTTCGAATTTGCATGATGTGTTTAACGTGTTGCAACTTCGGAAGTATGTTCCATCCATCCCATATGATTCAAAGGGATGATGTGCAAGTTAGAGATAACCTGACGGTTGAGACCTTACCAGTGAGGATCGAAGGCCGTGAAGTGAAGACGTTGAGAGGCAAGGAGATACCTCTTGTGAAAGTCCTTTGGGACGGAGCGACTGGTGAAAGCTTGACATGGGAGCTAGAGAGTAAGATGCTGGAGTCTTATCCAGAGTTGTTTGCTTAAGGTAAATTTTCGAGGACGAAAATCTTATAAGTTGGGGAGAGTTGTAACGCTCGTTTTAATTATTTAAATTATTTTATATAGTATAGATAATATTTATATGATTTTGTGTGAATTAAGTGATATTTGAGATATTATGTGATTTTATGAAGGTTGAGACTTATTTTATTGTTTAATAAAATAAGATTTGAAAATAAAATAAATGTTAAGTTGTGGGTTTTTTTAGAATTAGATAAAGTTGTGAGGGGATAAGATAAAATAAAACAAAAAGAGGTTTAAAAAGGGGGAAATAGGTTTAGAATTGTACAGAACGTACAATTCAGAGTTTTGGGAGAAAAAGGGAGAAAACAGAAGAGAAGAACCAGAGAGGTTGCTGCTCAATTTTCTTAAGGTAAGGGTGAGCCTATCATTACAATTTCATTAGAACATGTAATTCATGATTATAGTTAACAAATTCTAGGTTTAATTCATGAGAAATGGGGATTTAAGAATTAGGTCAACAGTGAGGAATTGAGGTTTAGATGATGAAAAATTGTACCAATGTGGTAGAAAACTGTTTACAGGTCATAGGGAAACCTTTGTACATCACCTTCGACAAATTTAGAGATTAACATGGTGAAATTTGGGGTTTTCGGCGAAAATTGTCGCAAACCCGTAACTATTCTGTCGTCGCTCGCCACAGCGAGCAGCTAGCTCGCCACGGCGAGTAATCATCAGCTCGCGAGGCGAGTCAAACAGCTCTCCATAGCGAGCAACCCCTAGAAGGTTCGCGAGGCGAACAACCTACTCGCCATAGCGAGTAACACCCAGGAGCTCGCCAGGCGAGCAACCCAACTCGCCATCGCGAGTAGTACCCCCCTGAAGCTCGCAAGGCGAGCAACCCAACTCGCCATAGCGAGTCACCCTTGATGGTACGCGAGGCGAGCAGTTCCACTCGCCGTAGCGAGTAACCCTTGATGGCTCGCAAGGCGAGAGATTCCACTCGCCATAGCGAGCAGCACTGTACCAGACTGCTTTTAGAATAATGTGACTCTTGTCGCACGATTAGTTATGAGATTACCCCTCGGTTAGAATTAAGGGCTACTGTAATATTAAGACAACCTGCAGAGCTGTGAATTAATACTTGATTTGTTAATAGTGACGTATACAAGTGTATATGCTTTCTTTGAAATATAAGATATGATGTATGTGAATGTTACGATTTTACTATGTTTGAGATGTTGATATGCTGCCATGCTGCCGTGTTGTTATTGATTAAAAGCTGCATGTGTCGTTATAAGATTTATGATGTGGTAATCCAAATTATTGGAATTTATTTTGAGATGTCTAAGATTTAAGAAGTTGAGTCCATGCATATTCATCTAGAGACGAGGGCTCATGCCCTACGAGCTTTTGCTCAATAGCGACGAGAGCTTATGCTCTAGGAGTATTTTTATGCTCAATAGCGACGAGGGCTTATGCCCTAGGAGTATATTTATACTCAATATGGTACCACATGCATGATTAAGATGTCTAAGTTGCATAAGTTGAGTCGAAGTTGCATTGTCAAGTCAAACTATTAAGTTGAACTATGATGTTGAATTATGATGTTATTTAAGATGTTATTTGACTATTGTTATGATATATGAAGATGAAGTTATGCTGTTAAACGTAATTGTTGAATTATATGTTTAAAGTTTTTATTTTGAGAATCTCACCCCTTCTGTTGGAATTGCCGCCTTGTGGGCAAGTGCAGGTGATTAAGCTTTAGTTGTTGTTGCTGTTGTGAGTGGCTACCCTCACTGTGTCCTTAGGTGCTCTGATACGTAACGGGATGGGAACCTTTATGTTTATTTTCTATTCCTTACGTATTGATTATGATTTAAGTTTTCAGTTGATTTATGTTGAGACGTATTTTTGAGGCCTGCGTGCCAAAACGAATTCTTAACATTGAATTTTATCCGCTGCGATGTTAGAACAATTTTAACTAGAATAAATATTTATTTATTCCCTTTTGAGAATTTAAGAAATGTTGCATTCCGTTTTATATGATACTCTGATTTATTTATGAAATTTTTAATTTGGGAAAACGGGGTGTTACAATCAGCATCATCATCTTCAGACCCTGACTCATTATCAAGATCTTCCCCGGTAGCCATCAGACTTTTCTTGATTTGCTTCTTAAACTTGCTTGCCTTAAAGGTTGGCCTTTTTGACATGGATTTCTCTTTCTGCAACTCTGGACAATTAGCAATAAAGTGCCCAGGCTTCTTGCAATTGAAGCAACCTTTATGTTCCTCCTTTTTGAAACCCTTCCCACTGCTCTTGCTCAGAAACCTCTTGTTCTTTTTAGCAAGGTATTGCATTCTGCTTGAAAGCATAGCCATTTCTTTAGCAACATCAAGATCTTCCTCAAAGCTTTCAGAAGCAGAAGATTCTTTTTCAGACTCTTCAACCTTGAGAGCTTTTGAGGATCTTCCCTTTGACTTTAAAGAAATGGTTTTAGACTTTCTTGCAGATTCATGTTCATTGAGACTCAACTCATGAACTTTGAGAGAGCTTACAAGATCTTCAACACTTAAAGTGTTTAAATCCTTAGCTTCCTCAATTGCAGTAACCTTTGGTCTCCATCTAGAGGGTAAGCTCCTTAGGATCTTGCTAACATGGTCAGAAACTATGTAACTCTTCTTTAGTATCTGAAGTCCAGATACTAGAGTTTGAAATCTGGAGTACATCTGCTCAATACTTTCATCCTCTTGAATAATTCATACTGATGAACTAATAGAAGAGCTTTATCTTCCCTGACCTTTTAGCTTCCTTCATAGTTTGCACAAAGAAAAGCAAACATGGCTCTAGCAGTGGATTTGTCACTAATCTTCATGTATTCAGATTTAGGAATAGCAGTGACAAGAGCTCCTCTGATGATATGATGTTTCTTGTAGATCTTCTTTTGAGCAGCAGTGTGAAGTTTACGGTCAATGGCAGCACCTTCGTCATCAAGTTGTAAGTCATCAACACCATCTTCAAGTATGTCCCAGAGTTCTTCATCAAGACCCATGACATAGCTGTAGAAGTTGGTTTTCCACTAAAAAAATTCTTCAGGATCACCATTGTACTTTGGAATTTTTCCATAATCAGTTTTCTTACTGCTGTTATTGGATCCATAGTCATATGGTATAGCAGCACCAGAAGTAGCACCAGAAGAAGAAGGTTCACTGGAAGACATGTTTTTCTCTGGATCTCTTCTGTCACACGGTTAAGTGCTATGACAACAGAGCCAGAGCTCTGATACCAACTGAAGGTGAGAAAAACACAAGAAAGGGAGGGGTGGGGGTTGAATTGTGTTTTCTTTTCGCAACTCTTGAAGAGTAAGAATTTGATTCATCAGGATCAGAGTCTGAATGGCTTCAGAGTCTGATGGGAGATCAGATTCTGTTGCAACGGATATAAACAAGAGATAGAGAGAAAGAGAGAACACAAGCAATTATGCAGGTTCCTTCCACAAACCGGAAGTAGTCCTGTCCCCCTTGCACTTCCAAGGAGAGTTTCACTAAAATGAAATCTCAAATACAAGTTGCTCAAACACACAGTAAGAGACTTCCAATGCTCAAGCACGCAGGCAAGAGACTTCCAATGCTCAAAGACACAACTAAGAGACTTCTTTGCTCAAGGACACAGCCAAGAGACTTCTGACACAATTTACAGAAAATTGAATAGAGTTGAAACACTTGATAAACAATCAAATGTGTTCCAATTACAAAACAAAGGCAGACACTATTTTAAACAAAGACAAACTCTGTTTTTCTGATAAACTTAGAGATTCTAGAATACACAGTTTGTAAGAATAATCTAAGTTGTTGATGTGTTTCTAGTTTGACTCAGTAAGAATACAATAGCTTAGCAGCGTAGTTTTTCAGTTGTAGAGTCCCACCGATTCTTCAAGTCTTCTATCCTTTATATAGGCGTTGGAAAGAGACGTTGAGACAATGCAGCACATCAAGTGAATTCTGGAAGCTTGATCAATAGCTGTTGATCTGTTGCTTGATATGGTAATAGTCCTTCAAATGCATATTTTGAATTCCATTCCTTTTGAAGCTTAATACCGGTAGACATAGTTGCCAAACTGTACGAGGTAGTGGAGTAGTGGAAACAGAGTTCGTACACACGTACTTTGTACTATACTGCATTCTTTGTTGTTGAGCATCTCACACTCAAGTTGACTTTGAAGCTAGCCGTTACTCCAAATGAGAGTTTCTTGTGCATCGTAATGCCTTTAGAAAACCTTCTAAGCAGATCTTCAGATTGCAGGCTTCAGACTCACTGTAGCACTTCAGCTTCTGATGATCTTCAGACTCTCTTGATCTTCAGGTTCTGATCGTCTTCAGACTCTCTTAAACTTCAGGTTCTGATAATCTTCAGACTCTCTTGTACTTCAGGTTCTGATAGTCTTCAGACTTTCTTGAAACAACTTCTGATGATTCTTCAGACTCTTCAAATCGTCAGAATCACAAGCAACAAGCTTCTCTTGGTCTTGCTCTCAAAATGTTCAAACATAATACTTTTTAAGATACAAATCTTGATTAATATCCTTCATACTTAAACAAATATTAGCATATCCAATTGACAATTTTTAACACCTTGTTATCATCAAAACTCAAAACGTGGTATTGCTGAACACCTTTGTTCCAACACACTCAATCGTTGAGGGCTTATGCCCTGGAGTGTTATTTCATTCAAACTGTTGGGGGCTTATGCCCTGGAATGCTTAGCATTCAACGCGCGTAAAATGGTACCACATGCATTTGCATTAGTCGCATTGTTGTTGTTGTTGTTGTTGTCAGTCGGGTCGTCGATATCGTAGCTTGATGATGATGTTGTTGATTTGTTTTAATTATAAACTGGCAGTTGATTATCATTATATTGTTGTTGTTGAATTTAATTGATGAATTATAATATCTATTGTTGTTTGTGAATCTCACCCTTTCTGCTTGAAAATGTTGTCTTCCCTATGGGTAACTTGCAGGTAACGAAGATTAGTAGAGATGTCGGCTCAAAGTGTCTTAGGGCTCTGATACGTAACGGGATGGGAATTTAGTTACTTGCCTTCTCTTTCCTTACATATTACTTATGAATTATGAGACTTTTGATGAGGCCTGCGTGCCAAAGACTAATTTTGTTGATTTGAATGAATTCCGCTGCGAAGTTTGAAAGTTATTTATTACTGACTACTTTTTATGAAGAATAAATAGTTATTTATTAAGTTGAAGATTTTGTTGAAAGAAATGTAGCATTCCGTTATGTAAATACTCTGATTTTATTTATGAATTTTTATGTTGGGAAAACGGGGTGTTACAGTACACACCAACATACAATCAACATATATCATTCATTCACAAATCTCCATTTAATCATGTATGATCAATCACAAAAGGTTGCCAAACAATTAGTCTTTAAACTAAGTTTCCACAAGTTCTACTCACAATTCACAACTTTGAAAATATTTGAAGTAATGAATCAAAACCAACCCAACAAGGTTAATTGCCTAAGCCATGTATACTCTTAAGTCACAATTGTGTGCAGTAGAGGTTACATAAGCCTTTCATCGGCCAATCACGATGAATTAGCAAAAATCACGAAGTTCGTCTCACTTTGTCACTTTTCCAAAATTCTAAGTTTTCAAAATAAAACGAGACATAAACCAATGGAACCAATTGAAATCATTTTTAGAATGCATATAAACAAGGTGCAAGCCTAATCTCACTTTGTTTCTTTGAAAAGGATCCATTTCGGAAAAATTCATGTTCTTGAGTATTATCCAAAATCAAGTTTGATTTCACAAAATTCAATTCAATTTGATCATAGAGAAGTTCCAGTGAGACTAAGTATGCAAACAGTGCTTATATGAGTTGAAAGGAACATTAAGGAATGCTCGGTTAGGTCCCAATGTTCACAAATCAAAAATCAAATGGGGCTGAACAGGACACAGTTCGCTTAAGCGAAGTTTGGTTCGCTTAAGCGACCAGCACGCCGAAAGCAAAGACTCGCTCACTTGGAGTTCTCTTACAGCTCGCTCAAGCGAACTTGGTTGCTCAATGAATGTCTGCTTAAGTGAACAAGAGCTCACTTGAGCGAACCTTCATCTGGGCAGACCAGATGCTCACTGGTTCTTGACCCTTCTTCACTCAAAAACCCAATTTTAAACCCCCAAATCCCAAAAACGTGTTCAAGAAAGTGTTTATAGGTCACAATCATCATAAGACACCTAAAGGAAGTCAAATTATGCATCATAAACAACAAATCAACTCAGTTCAACAATTTCTCATAATTTCTCAAAACACCAACAACAACCATAAATTTCATCATCAATCCACAAACAGTGGTTCCAGTTCAACAAATCAACTTCCAACAGTTCACAAATCATTCATAACATCAACTGAACATGAATTCATACATGATACAACATCACAACTTCATTTCTCATCAATTTTTCACATAAACCCAAATATTCATTTTCATACATTTTTGACATGTTAATTCAACAACAATTACACAATCATCAGATAACTCATGCTTACAAAAATATCATCAACATCCAAACACGAATTTACAAAATCAAATCAAATCATGAAAATGAGTAGAAATGAGAGATTGAAGATAATGTGTGAAAACTATCCCTCTTACCTCTAACACCAAGAATCCTTGCTCAAGCCTCACTTTAGCTCCTAGGATCAATCTCCTCTTTAGCTTCCAACCATCTTCTCTTGTTCTTCTCTCTAGCCTCTTTTCCTCTATTCTTTAGTGTTGTGTGAATGACAAAGTTCCTAACCCTAGTTGCTCAAAGTCATGGGTCTAATGTTCACAACCCTTAATGGGCCTAAACCACACAAACTAATTGGGCTCAATCCTAATTACACTAACCGCTAACTCTAACTTACTAATGGTAACTAATTAGAAACCTCGGCTCTAATTAATTTATATTAACAACTTAGTATTTTACGAATAATAATGGTTCTAAATAGAAACGCTAAAAGAAAATAACTACTACCACAAGTTACTAAATTACCCTTCCTAGTAAAAGACTAAAATACCCTTAAGTCTAAATTACCAAAATACCTTTCCAATACGAAAACCCATGAAAATGCACACAGACATAAATAAACACACATAAAACAATTAAAATCAAATGATCACAAAATCGGGCTGTTACAAAAAGTGCTTAAATGAGATAAGTGATTATTGTGAACTTAATTGTTGAAATTCGTGCTCTTGTTTTAGTGATATGTTTGGCTATGTGAAATTGATGATAATTGAGTTGTTGATGATAAATTTGCATGTTCATGATATATATAAATGGGTACTTTGTGAATTATGCTCAAATTGATGAATTGCGGTATGTTGTTGTTAATTTGTGGTTGAATCTATGGTTAATTGTTGTTGTTGTTGTTGTTGTGAGATGTTGTTGTTGTTGATTGAGGCTATAAGTATTCATAATCATAGAGTTTGATGTGGATTTAAGTTGTTCTTGAGAGTTTTATGAAAAATGGGTCAAATGGTGATTTTGTAAAAGACTGATGTTTTGATTCAAGTTTTATATGGATTCGAGTGTTTATGTTTATAAACGTTTAGAAAAACTTTGGGAACAAATTGGGTGTTGAGGGATCAAAATTTGGGGTTTTGGAGTGAAAATGGAGTTTTTCCCGAGAGCATAATTTTTGAAAACTGTCACAACTCGCCATGGCGAGTTGGAGGCGGGTGGGAGGCAAGTGACACTTGTGTCAACTCGCCATGGCGAGTTGCACAATACAACAGTTCATATTTTGTCGTTTTTAGGGTTTTGGTTTGATTCGGACCATTCCAAATTGATTCCTTTGATGTAATTAAATTTAATTGAGCTTTCTAAAACTCTGCAAACATCAAGTGAATTGATTTGAACTTGGTTTGAGAATTCGCACCTCAAGCTTTTGAAAAACGTCAAAACATCAATTTTTCCGAATGGTTATGATTGGTTTCATTGAGTCTTAACTTGTTTTTCTTTGGAAATGGAATTCTTTTAGAAAAATGATAAAGAGAGATTTACTTTGTGATTTTGATGGTTTTGTCGTAATTGGTCTGTGAAACGCACATGTATACTCTACTGCACTCATATGTGATCTAAAAGTATACATAGTTGAGGCTTTAGTGTTGGTTTACTTGGTTTTGATTCAATTGTCGTAATTGGTTTAAAGTTGTAAAATGATAGACGAACTTTGTCGAAAATGATCTTTAAGGCCGAATACTTTACAATTCTTTTGTGAATAACTTTATATGATTTTATGAAGGTGGGTGAATGATTGATAGGTGTTGAATATGATGTTATCATAGTATGATGTACTTTCTCCTTTATTTGGATTGTGAGAAATTGTATGAAGTTGATGATTTGTAGTAATATTGGTTGATATACATACTTGATTGGATGCAATTGGTGAAAGATGTATATATATATATATAGCCATTGATTATAGTTGTTGAATTGTTGTGAACATATGCATGGTTGATTGAGTTATATGTTCATTCATCATATGTCGTGTTGGATGTTGATATCCTTATAGCCGTTGATTATAGCCGTTGACTATGATGTTTTTGTTGCATCATGAGGTGACAACCTTGGAGCAGTATGGTATCACATGCAGATAGGAGTCGTGTCTAAGCGCATATCATGATTTGGCATGAGTCCTAATTGCTTATGTGTTTGATAATGGTTGTGTTGGTGTTGAGTGTGGTTGAGGCATTGTATACTTGTAATGATTGGAATTACTGTGATGATGGATAATGTTGTAGTTGAATGCTCTTGTTATTCGTTTGAAGCTTAAATCAATGTTTATCGTTTCAATCTTTTATTATTATTGATTATGATTGACGTGAAGCTAACCCCCAGTGGTCTGTGGTGGACCGCCTACCTATTTGTATCAATGGGTAGACGGCGTGCATGATTAGTTGATAGCTTGCTTGATGAGTGATCGAGGATAGCGGGAGCTACCTCCGTTGTTTGTTCATAGCGTCTTAGATAGGCTCTGATCTAGGACGTTGTCGTTTATGTTATTCTGGATTTATCTTTGTTGTTGAGATTTACCCACGTGTCGGGTTTGGATATTTATGTTTGTTGATGTACTTATGAGTTTATGACCTGACTATTATGGAGATGCATGTTATATATATATATCCGCTGCGACTCTTGAGAAGTTTTAATATATATGCATGTATGTGAACTTTGAGTTGTGACATCTATTTCTTGAATATTTGGATTATTCACGTGTTTTATCGCTCTAATAGAAATAGGGCGTTACAGTTTACACACTAAATTCCACCTCACCCAATTAATCTTCCTCCCTCCCTCTACCCCTCCCCAAAGAAACTCCCATTGTATTCTCACAATTCTCCTCCACACCTTTTTTGGAACTTTCAAGTAGGATAAATAGTAAATCGGGATCGCATTCAACACTGAGTTAAGGAGCACAATCCTACTCCTTAGGCTCATATATTTGTTTCCCCAATTGTTAAGTCTACGAAGTAATAAATCCACAAGCGGTTGTCAAGTTGAGACACTACCCGGATTTGCACCTACAGGTAAGCCCAAATATTTAAAAGGTAGGAAACCTTCACTACAATATAACAATCATTTGAGATTCTAAGTATTAAGTATATAAGAAAATTAAATGTTATTGCAGTCCCATTTAAAGTTGTAAATTTAGAGTACTAATTTTTATTATTTGTAAAGAAATGTGGTTCTAACTCTAAGGCATGGCAAACATTCACTCACCTTTTACTAGGAAAACATGAACTAGTCAATATACATACACCTAATATGTGAATAATTGACCTCAATTATTCACGCATCTTTTTTTCCTCTCTCTCTCTTTTAGATCATTCAATCGTTCGAGTAGATATATGAGAGAGGCTGAATTAAAAAGGCGGAAGAGAATCCAAATCCAAAATATAACACCTCATATTTAAAAGAAAAACACCTCATACAATACAATGTGAGGTAGATCATTGTTTAATTCCTTTCATTATGAGTTAAATAGTCATTTTGCCTTTTAGGCTAAACACTCGTCCTTGCCACTTGGGTCAACATAGGACATAACATGAGCATCTGTGATAAAAATTTGTACGATCAGTTCGACATTTACAACCGTAAGTCTGAGAGTTTTTTCCAAACCGTTGCACGAATTCATAGTCACAGTCTTGAAGGGCATGGTCACAGTTGTTATCTAACCTTCCTAGGGTTTTGTAACAAAATTTATCGGCAAGCTCGCTTACAACTTTATCGACAGCAAAAATATCATCAAATCATTTCACATGTTAGTTTAGTTTAACAATAATCATAATACTAACCGCAACAGCAGCAGCAGCAACAACAAAAATAATAATAATAAACCATCGGTTTTGTTCCCTAAACTACCACTCTCTCATAAATTTAGTCCATAAACTATAAAATTGTAGTAAAAGTCTTTAAACTATTTTTAGTACATCAAGATAATGTCTAAATGATCATTCTCTGTCTCATTTCAAAAGGAAATGAAAAACTAATTTGATTGATCAACAATAAAAATTTAAAGGTTATTTAGAATATTTATATAATTGAAGGACTACATTCTTAAATGAGTGATAGTTTAAGAATCAAATTAATAGTTTATTCTAATAATATGTGTACATGATCCATAGGTGAGGCAAAGCTCACACTGTTAGGATAATGATTGTTTCCGAGCTTCATGATGTTGTTTGCTCAAACACGTACAATAATTTCAAATAGAATTTTTTAAGACAATGTCAAATGAGAGAATCAAACATATGGATAATGATTTTCACTTAATATTACTCCCTCCGTTTCAAAATACAACTAAGAAACCAAATCAATTTTGTTACTTTTGATGAAATTATGTGTGTTTTCTATAATACCCTTAATCATTTATTATTTCATTCTACTTTTTTCTATCTCTACAATAAATATGTAAGGGTATTAATGACAAGACAATAATTAATATTGCATTGAAACTTAAAAGTGACAAGTATTGTGAAACAAAATTATTCTCCAAGTGTATTATTTACATTGTAGAATATTGATACAAAACTAAAACTTTGATTCTTGTAATTAAATTTATTATTGCATTTATTATTTTGATATTTCAGTTTATGTTGCAATTAGACTTTCATTCAAAACTTAAAAGTGACAAGTATTGTGAAACAAAATTATTCTCCAAGTGTATTATTTACATTGTAGAATATTGATACAAAACTAAAACTTTGATTCTTGTAATTAAATTTATTATTGCATTTATTATTTTGATATTTCAGTTTATGTTGCAATTAGACTTTCATTCAAAACTTATTTTAAATTTTTACTATTTACTCTTTGATACCTTTTTTTAGGGAAAGGAACTTATTGAAGGTGAGAAAAACACAAGAAGGAGGGGGGGGGGGGGGGGGGGGGGGGGGGTTGAATTGTGTTTGCTTTTTCGAAACTCTTGAAAGAGTAAGAATCTGTTTATGTAGGATCAGAGTCTGATGGGAGACCAGATTCTGTTGCAGCGAAAATTAACAAGAGATAGAGAGAAAGAGAGAACACAAGCAATTATACAGGTTCCTTCCACAAACCGGAAGCAGTCCTGTCCCCCTTGCACTTCCAAGGAGAGTTTCACTAAAATGTAATATCAATTACAAGTTGCTCAAACACAAAGTAAGAGACTTCCAATTGCTCAAGCACGCAGGCAAGAGTCTTCCAATGCTCAAAGACACAACTAAGAGACTTCTTTGCTCAAGCACACAAGCAAGAGACTTCTGACACAATTTACAGAAAATTGAATAGAGTTGGAGACACTTGATAAACAATCAAATGTGTTCCAATAACTTAAACAAAGACAAACTCTATTTTTTGATAAACTTAGAGATTCTAGAATACACAGTTTGTAAGAATAATCTAAGTTGTTGATGTGTTTCTGGTTTGACTCAGTGAGAATACAATAGCTTAGCAGCGTAGTTTTTCAGTTGTAGAGTCCAACATATTCTTCAAGTCTTCTATCCTTTATATAGGCGTTGGAAAGAGACGTTGAGACAATCCAGCACATCAAGAGAATTATGGAAGCTTGATCAATAGATGTTGATCTGTTGCTTGATATGGTAATAGTCCTTCAAATGCATATTTTGAATTCCATTCCTTTTGAAGCTTAATACCGGTAGACACAGTTGCCAAACTGTACGAGGTAGTGGAGTAGTGGAAACAGAGTTCGTACACACGTACTCTGTACTATTCTGCATTCCTTGTCGTTGAGCATCCCACGCTCAAGTTGACTTTGAAGCTAGCCGTTACTCCAATAGAGTGTTTCTTATGCATCGCAATGCCTTTAGAAATCCTTCTAAGCAGATCTTCAGATTGTAGGCTTCAGACTCACTGTAGCAATTCAGCTTCTGATGATCTTCAGAATCTCTTGGTCTTCAGGTTCTGATCATCTTCAGACTTATATGAACTTCATATTCTTTTAGTCTTTAGGACTTCTTGACACAACTTCTGATGATTCTTCAGACTCTTCAGATCTTCAGAATCACAAGCAACACGCTTCTCTTGGTCTTGCTCTCAATTTGTTCAAACAGAATACTTTCTAAGATGAAAATCTTCATTAATATCCTGCATACTTAAACAAATATTAGCATATCCAATTGACAATTTTTAATACCTTGTTATCATCAAAACTCAAAATGTAGTATTGCTGAACACCCTTGTTCCAACAATCTCCCCATTTTTTATGATGACAAACATCAGTATTTAAAAGGTCAATTGTTGTTAATCTAATCAACAGGTTGACTTAAAGGGTCTGAGGTTTGTAAGCTCAGAGTCTCAGGTTTGTAAGCTCTGACTCACCCTGAGTCTGATAGTCCTTAAGTTGAGGTTTGTAAGCTCCCCCTAAGTTCTATCCAAGTTAATTAAATTCATGTTAAGCAAATAGCTGAATCAAATCTCAGAATAATAAACGAATATGAGAAAAGATTCTTTTTAATGGGGCTCAAAATCTAACGAAGTACCTTTCGCGCAAATTTTCCTTTAACTTTATATAGTACACACTGGACTTTCTCCCCCTTTTGTCATCAACAAAAAGATTTTTTTTTTTTTAAAAAAAAAAAATGTTTCTCCCCCTTTTTGAATGACTTCAAGTGAAGGTAAAAATTTTTTTTTAAAGAAAATGAGAAAAAGATTCAGAGCAAAAACATATTAGAGTCTGAAACCAAACAGATTCTAAGGAAAATTACTTCAGATGCAATAAGATAAATAAAACAAGATCTATCAGAAGCACATATAGTGAAGTAAAAACTTGAATAATCATAAAGTGAAAGTTCAGAAGATAATAGAAATCAGCAAAAATAAGAATACAAGCAAAACAAAATAGTTAAAACACTCGGTGTGCAACTAAGGTTGGTTTTGTTTGGCAATGTGATTCATCAACTTCTGGAGATCCTCTTGCTAATTCTTGACAATTTCTTCGAGAGCTTCTGTTCTTCTGAGATGAGCTTCTCTCTCAAGCCTAACTTCTTCTTGTACTCTGTAAAGCCTCTTCTTCAGTGAATCATAAACCACTGTTTCCCTTGGATTGTATTGATCAACATCAAAGAATGGTTTATATTCCAATCGCAGAATAGGAGCTTTCTTCTTAGCCTTTGCTGTCTCAGCTTTCTTAAGTTCTTCCACATGTTTGGCAAGAACATCAGCTTGTTCTTTTACAACAGCCTTCTGAATTTTGGTGATAAAATCCACAAATTCATTCTTCAGAGTAGAGAACTTATCCTCATAGCTTACATTGAGGATTGGCACAAATCTTTGCTCAATAATCTCCTTGAGCTTTGAGTTGGACACTCCATAAAACTCATCTATTCTCAACGAATCAAAGAGGTTGTGAGGAATAAGAGTTTGATTTGGCTCAGATGAGGTTGAAGGTTCAGAAGCTACGATAGCTTGTAAGGTTTCAAGGCCACTTACCACAGTTTGGTTTAGGGGTTCAGTAGCTGTTTCAGACACAGGCTCTGCTATGCATTCTGTTACAGGTTCTCGGTCAGGTGTGACACTAGAAACTTGTTCCAGAGTCTCAGAGACTGGTTCCTCTACAGTTTCAGAAACTGGTTCAATTAAAGCTAAGGTTAGAATTTCTGGTTCAGGTTGAGGTATAGAGTCTGGTTTTGAAACAAATTTTGTAGTGTTTGTTGTTTTGGATTTTGCAGGGGTCTTTGGTAGTTCTCCTCCTAGGTGTCTTTCAAGAGAATCTAGGGTGTCTGGATACTCTACACAAATAGTTTCATGTTGGGGGGATGGTTGAGTTGATTGAATGGTTACTTCAGGTTCTTCAGTAGGCTGAATTGCCTGAAGTGGTTTAAGAAATGATGGTTGAGCAGGATGGTCAAAGGGTAAGTTCAGAGACACTGTGATGGTGTCTTGAATAACCCTGTCAATAGTTGAATCAACATATTCAACTATTTTTGGATCAAGTGGGTCAAAAGATGATATAGGTTTGATTGGAGAGGGGGTTTTATTTCGAAGGGATGGAAGGACTTGGCTCAGAGGTATGTTATCTGATTTAGTTTCAGATGAGGACTCTTGATTCGTAGAAGAGGTAGGTGAGTTAAATGAAATGTTACCTGAGGTGCCAATGCCAGCTTCTGGAGAAGCTTGTTGATCAGAAGCATCAGACATAGTAGCTTCTGAGAGATCAGCTTCTGCATGGGCAACCTGACTCTTCTGTTTCAAAGCTGATGCAAGTAACTTAGCAGCTTCCTTCACAGTCTCATCCTTAAGTCTTTCTGCCACAACTTCTGCTGTCATTGTCTTGCCAACAGCATGTTCATCTTCAATCATAGATACAGAAGTACCTATCTTCTGTGCTACATCCTTAGCCACAGGAACAACTTCCATCTTCCTTTTCTTGGTCTGACTTTCTTCTTCATCAGAATCAGTGTTAAGAAATTCAGCAATTTCCTCAACCAGCCTTTTGTGATCTCTGACAGCTTTACCTTTCTTAGCTTTCTTCTCCTACTTTTCCTTCTTCTCGTCTTTTGTTTTCTTCTCATCCTTGGATTTCTTTATCCTTTCCTTAATTTCCTTGGATGCAGAAGAGACAGATAGAGGCATAGGAGTTATGGTTTCAGAGGCACCAATAGTCACTCCTGGAAGAGCTGTAGACTTTTTCTTCTTCTTGGGAGGCTCTTGCTTCTCTTCCTCTTCCTCTTCCTCTAGATTAACTTCCTTGGTCCTTTTGCCTTTGACCTTAAGAGGTCCTCCTCCAGCAGTCTCAGGAATGGCAGAAAAGTTGATTATTCTACCAGTTTCATTGTAGTAGTCTACTACAAATCTTGCTAGGACTTCAGGATTGTCTTCTTTGGAAATAGGAGGGAAGTCCATCATCAAATCTGATTGTACAGAAGATTCCTTCATATCTTGATTAGAAGGGTTGAACTTCCTGAAAATCTTCATGTATTGAAGAGTCTTGCCATTGATGATTCTCCCTGTTACTGTTCCAAGCTGAGCGTCTGATACAACACCAGATTCTGTCAAGACCTTCAAGAGGCCTCCTTGATACAGAATCTCAGAGCTCAATCTTCCAAAAGGAACTTGTCTTCTGGATTTTGTTTGGCTTTCCCTGATAGCCCAGCACATGTGGTGCATCACGTATCTTGGAAAGTTTATTTTCTGCTTTTTAATCAAAAAGTACAAAAGCACTTTATGATCAACAGACAGAGCGTCTGTTCCTCCACCTTTTTGAAGCATACTATCCAGTATGATCTTCAGGAGCATCCTATGCTCAGGATGCATGTCTACCAACTTATTTGAGGGTCTTCCTTCAAATAAGAGTTTGTTGTAGATACCCATCCACTCACTCTTCTTGTCCACATTCCATTGAAATTTTCCTTCATTAGTTACCCTGCAAGCTCTGGCAACTATTTCTTCAGTAATAAGAATTGGAATCCCCATCACAGCAGACCTTATTTCTAGACCTTTGTACGGTCTCAAACCCATTTGCTTTCTCGTCTTGCCAGCCAAAGAGGGGTTGTTCATGATTGCAGCAGTTTCTTCGATGGTTGTGTCGTCCTTGTCAAAGACTTCTGCTCTAACCCAGAGGTCTCTTACCAACTCTTGATATGTTGGTCCATTCAACATACCAAAATAACTCATCATTCCTTGTGATAAGAAATGAGAAGAGACATCTATACCATGCCTAATCAGGGAACCGAAATCCACTGGAGATTCCACTTGAACTTCCAGAGTCTCTTTGATGATGTTCATGGTTCTGGGTTTAATCACGTAAGACTTTCCGGTATTGATTATCACACCAGATTGAATAAGATCGCTTGCCATTTGTAAGGTTTCTAGGTTTTGATTTAGAGAACAAAAAATATTTTTCAAAGACTGAAAACGAGAGAGATGTTCAGAGAAAAAATCAAAGTGTAAAAAGTGAAGTGAGTTGTGTGTGATTGTTATTTATAGTGAAAGAATAGAAAACCGTTTGGAAAGAAAAGGGGACAAAGAAACAAGAGTAATAAAGACTAGTGAGCATGCAGCCGTAAAAGTGTTGGGAAGACGCGAGGGTTACTTGTTTAACGTAATAACATCATTGTCCTTTGAGTTCTTACCCAATACAGACAGGTCACGTCTGAGAACTAAAAAAGTAACTGTCACCATAGTAGGGTAGGTGTTGCTGAACTCAACAGTCATGCTTCCACTAATACCACCTTCTTGAGAGTCTAAGTTTCCTTAACAGAGTCTGAGTGTCTTCAGAAGCTTATGTTCAGCAGAGTCTCCAAAAGAGAGTCTGATTCTCAATTAGCTTCTAAGTATCTTTCAGAGACTGAATTCTGTTTTCAGAAGCGCACATTAACCAGAGACATAACACATGTTCAAATTTTTCTTTATAAAATTAAATTTGTCAACAGACAAAGGTTTAGTAAATATATCAGCCCATTGATGATCAGTATCAATGAATTGAATATCTATAATTCCTTTTTGAACATAGTCTCTTATAAAATGATGTTTAATCTCAATGTGCTTTGCTCTTGAATGCAGAGTTGGATTCTTAGATAAACATATAGCTATTGTATTATCACAATAAATTGGGATACAGTTTTCAGTTATTTGATAATCCTTAAGCTGATGTTTCATCCAGAGTAGCTGTGTACAACAACTAGCAGCTGAGATGTATTCTGCTTCTATTGTAGACAAAACAATAGTTGCTTGCCTCTTGCTAGCCCAGGATATCAGATTCTCTCCCAAAAATTGACAATTGCCACTGGTTGATTTTCTTTCAATCCTGTCTCCAGCATAATCAGCATCACAGAATCCAACTAGCTTATAATCAGAAGATTTCTTATACAGAAGTCCAAGATTAGTAGTTCCTTTCAGATATCTAAAGATTCTCTTAACAGCTGTTAAATGAGACTCTCCAGGATCTGATTGAAACCTTGCACACAAACATACACTGAATAAAATATCTGGTCTGGATGCAGTTAGGTATAGCAAAGAACCAATCATACCTCTATACAGCTTCTGATCAACTTTGATTCCTTGATCTTCTTTGCTCAGAGTGCAGGTTGGATGCATTGGAGTGTTCATTTTTTTGCAGTCCTCAAGATTGAACTTCTTCAGGAGCTCTTTAGTATATTTGGACTGATGAACATAGACTCCATCTTTGAATTGGTTGATTTGAATTCCTAGAAAGAACTCCAATTCTCCCATCATGCTCATTTCGAATTCATCCTGCATTACCTTAGAAAACTCTTTGCAAAGTGAACCATTAGTTGAACCAAAAATGATATCATCAACATAAATTTGAACGATAAGAATTTCCTTCTTCAGAGTCTTTCTGAATAGTGTAGTGTCAACTTGACCTCTTTCAAAATCATTTTGAATTAAGAAATTACTTAGTCTTTCATACCAAGATCTGGGAGCCTGTTTCAAGCCATATAGTGATTTCTTCAATTTATAAACATGCTCTGGATGTTTTAAATCTTCAAAGCCAGGAGGTTGTTTGACATAGACTTCTTCAGAAATGACACCATTAAGAAATGCACTCTTAACATCCATTTGATACAAGATTATGTTGTGATTGACTGCATAGGAAAGAAGTAACCTGATTGCTTCCAATCTTGCAACTGGAGCAAATGTTTCAGTGTAATCAATGCCTTCTTGTTGACTGTAGCCTTGCGCAACAAGTCTGGCCTTGTTTTTTATTACTTCTCCTTGTTCACTAAGCTTATTTCTGAACACCCATTTAGTTCCAATAATGTTCTTGTGTTCAGGCTTAGCTACTAGATCCCACACTTCATTCCGTTTGAATTGATTAAGTTCATCTTGCATTGCTAGAATCCATCCTTCATCTCCAAGTGCTTCTTCAATAGTGGTTGGTTCAATAACATATAATAATCCCAAGGTAGACTCTTCTTGTCTGAAATATGATCTAGTTCTTCTGGGACTATCTTTATTGCCAATTATTTGATCCTCAAGATGTGAAGACTTGTATTTGAATGAATGTTTGGATTGACTAGCTTGCTGAGAACCATCTTGAGCTTCTTTAGAAGCTTCTTCATTAGGAACTTCAGGGGATGCTCCAGCTTCTGAAGTATCTTCAGATTCTGGAATCTGATCAGATTCTGAGTTGATATCAGAATCTTGAGATCCTGCACAACTTTCATCTTGCTCTGGAGTTTCACTTCCAGGCACTTTGTCATAAAATCTGACATGCATAGATTCTTCAACACATTGTGTTTCTGAATTATACAGTTTGTATGCCTTAGATCGTTCAGAGTAACCTAAAAACATTCCCTTATGAGCTTTGACATCAAATTTCTTTAGATAGACTTTATTGTTCAGGATATAACATGTACATCCAAACTAATGAAAATAAGATATGTTAGGTTTCCTTCCTTTAAAGAGTTCATATGCTGTTTTGTTCAACAGAGGTCTGATATAGATCCTGTTCTGAACATAACATACTGTATTTACTGCTTCTGCCCAAAAATGTTTATCCAGACTGTTCTCATGAATCATGGTTCTAGCCGTTTCATGTAAGTTTTTGTTCTTTCTCTCTACAACTCCATTTTGTTATGGAGTTCTAGGTGTAGAGAATTCATGAATAATTCCATGTTTTTCACAGAAAACCTCAAAAGGCTCATTTTTAAATTCTCCTCCATGATCACTTCTGACTTTCAAAATTTTTAATTCTTTTTCAGATTGAATTTGGATGCAGAATTTGCTAAACATAGAATATGAGTCATCTTTAGTTTTCAGAAACTTAACCCAACTCCATCTGTTGTAATCATCAACAATGACTAGTCCATACTTACTTCCATATAAGGATGCAGTGCTAACTGGTCCAAATAAGTCAATGTGAAGTAACTCCAAGGGTCTGGAGGTAGAAACAATTTCTTTTGGTTTAAAGGAACTCTTAACAACTTTCCCTTTCTGACATGCTCCACAAAGAGCATCTGAATGATAGTCAATGTCTGGTAAGCCTTTGACTAGTTGCAACTTGCTAAGCTTAGAGATTAACCTCCAGTTTCCATGTCCCAACCGTCTATGCCACAACCATTTCTTATCACCCATTGACAAAAGGCAAACTACCTTCTGATCAGTCAGTTCAAAGAACTTTATTTTGTAGACATTGTTTCTTCTCTTTCCCTTGAAGACTATGGATTGATCATCCTTGCTAACTACAGTGCAGTTTTTCTTATTAAACAAAACATCATAACCACTGTCAGACAATTCACTTATGCTCAGTAGGTTATGTCTAAGCCCATCAACAAACCACACATTACTAATAGAGATTAGAGAGTTACCAATGGTTCCAAAACCAATGATTTTGCCATTCTGGTTTCCTCCAAATCCCACAGTTCCTGTCATGTGTCGCGAGCAACCATTGTCCAGGTACCAAGCCTTCTGCTTTTCTTGTCCTTTTAGACATACCTGCAACATCAACAATTTCAGACTTAGGTACCCATATTCTCATGGGTCCTCTTGGGTTAGTCCTTGAACCATTGATTTCCTTTTGTAAGGTGTGTCTTGAAGTCATTGGCATTGTTTTCCTCCACACTTTGGGTTTAGAACCGTTCAGTTTAGGATCCAACTTACCTTTCACAGTTTCTCTTCTTTGAAACTTAGGCTTTTGTTTTTCAGACTTTGGCTTCTTCAGAGTCTGTTTATCAGACTCTGAAATTTTTAGAATCTGAATCATTGAAGCCTTAGGTTCAAAGTTTTTCAGAACCTTTGACTTTGCATTCTGAGATTTTGACTTAGTTAAAACTTTAGAACTTGAAGTTATAGGTTCTCAATGAGTCACTGTGTTGACTTCATCAGACTCACTTACAAAGTGATTTTTCAATGCTTCTCTAGCGTCATCAGGACCAGGTTTCAGAATCAATTCATTTGAGCTACCTCCAATGAATTCAAGACCCTGTCCTCTGTTCTGATATATGCTATAGATCATGGATGCTATCCTAGATTTATCAATTCCAGTAGCAATAAATTCTTGTAAAGCAATATCTTGCTCACTCAAGTATTTACAACTACACTTCTTGATCAATAAAGAATCATTTTCTTCTTTTAAACTTTCTAACTCCAACATAGTTGAATTATGCCTTTTTGACAGCTTATCAAGCTGCTGTTTGACTTTCTTCAACTCAGTGGATTTAGCTTTAAAATGACCAAGAAGTTCTTTGATAGAATCTACTAATTCAGATCTTGTGAATTCAAAAAATACCTTTGTCTCACTTTCAGAGTCTGCATCTGATTCTGCCTCAGGTGCCTCCTTTACTGATTCTGTTGTAGCCATTAATCCAACAAGCTACATTAGTTTCACCATCAGCATTGTCATCTTCAGACCCTGACTCATTATCAAGATCTTCCCAGGTAGCCATCAGACTTTTCTTGATTTGCTTCTTAAACTTGCTTGACTTAAAGGTTGGCCTTTTTGACTTGGATTTCTCTTTCTGCAACTCTGGACAATCAGCAATAAAGGGCCCAGGCTTCTTGCTGTTGAAGCAACCTTTTTGAAACCCTTACCACTGCTCTTGCTCAGAAACTTCTTGTTCTTTCTAGCAAGGTATTGCATTCTGCTTGAAAGCATAGCCATTTCTTTAGCAACATCAGGATCTCCCTCAGAGCTTTCAAAAGCAGAAGATTCATCTTCAGATTCTTCAACCTTGAGAGCTTTGAGGATCTTCCCTTTGACTTTAAAGCAATGGTTTTAGACTTTCTTGCAGATTCATGTTCATTGAGACTTAACTCATGAACTTTGAGAGAGCTGACAAGATCTTCTACACTTAAAGTGTTTAAATCCTTAGCTTCCTCAATTGCAGTAACCTTTGGTCTCCATCTAGAGGGTAAGCTCCTTAGGATCTTGCTAACATGGTCAGAAGCTATGTAACTCTTCTATAGTATCTGAAGTCCAAATACTAGAGTTTGAAATCTTGAGTACATCTGCTCAATACTTTCATCCTCTTTCATCTTGAATAATTCATACTGATGAAATAGTAGAATAGCTTTAGATTCCCTGACCTTTTTGCTCCCTTCATAGTTTGCACAAAGAGAAGCAAACATGGCTCTAGCAGTAGATTTGTCACTCATCTTCATGTATTCAGATTTAGGAATAGCAGTGACAAGAGCTCCTCTGATGATATGATGTTTCTTGTAGATCTTCTTTTGAGCAGCAATGTGAAGTTTACGGTCAATAGCAGCACCTTCGTCATCGAGTTGTAAGTCACCAACACCATCTTCAAGTATGTCCCAGAGTTCTTCATCAAGACCCATGACATAACTATAGAAGTTGGTTTTCCACCAAGAAAATTCGTCAGGATCACCATTGAACTTATGAATTTTTCCATAATCAGCCATAGTCGTATGGTATAGCAGCACCATAAGTAGCACCAGAAGAAGAAGGTTCACTAGAAGACATGTTTTTCTCTGGATCTTTTCTGTCACACAGTTAAGTGCTATGACAACAGAGCCGGAGCTCTGATACCAACTGAAGGTGAGAAAAACACAAGAAGGGGGGGGGGGGGTTGAATTGTGTTTACTTTTTCAAAACTCTTTAAGAGTAAGAATCTGTTTCTGTAGGATCAGAGTCTGAATGGATTTAGAGTCTGATGGGAGACCAGATTCTGTTGCACCGGAAATTAACAAGAGATAGAGAGAAAGAGAGAACACAAGCAATTATACAGGTTCCATCCACAAACCGGAAGTAGTCATGTCCCCCTTGCACTTCCAAGGAGAGTTTCACTAAAATGTAATATCAATTACAAGTTGCTCAAACACACAGTAAGAGACTTCCAATTGCTCAAGCACGCAGGCAAGAGTCTTCCAATGCTCAAAGACACAACTAAGAGACTTCTTTGCTCAAGCACACAAGCAAGAGACTTCTGACACAATTTACAGAAAATTGAATAGAGTTGGAGACACTTGATAAACAATCAAATGTGTTCCAATAACTTAAACAAAGACAGACTCTATTTTAAACAAAGACAGACTCTGTTTTTCTGATAAACTTATAGATTCTAGAATACACAGTTTGTAAGAATAATCTAAGTTGTTGATGTGTTTCTGGTTTGACACAGTGAGAATACAATAGCTTAGTAGCGTAGTTTTTCAGTTGTAGAGTCCAACATATTCTTCAAGTCTTCTATCCTATATATAGGCGTTGGAAAGAGACGTTGAGATAATCCAGCACATCAAGAGAATTCTGGAAGCTTGATCAATAGTTGTTGATCTGTTGCTTGATATGGTAATAGTCCTTCAAATGTATATTTTGAATTCCATTCCTTTTGAAGCTTAATACTGGTAGATACAGTTGCCAAACTGTACGAGGTAGTGGAGTAGTGGAAAGAGAGTTGTACACACGTACTCTGTACTATTCTGCATTCTTTGTCGTTGAGCATCCCATGCTTAAGTTGACTTTGAAGCTAGCCGTTACTCCAAATGAGTGTTTCTTGTGCATCGTAATGCCTTTAGAAATCCGTCTAAGCAGATCTTCAGATTGCAGGCTTCAGACTCACTGTAGCACTTCAGCTTCTGATGATCTTCAGACTCTCTTGGTCTTCAGGTTCTGATAGTCTTCAGACTCTCTTGAACTTCAGCTTCTTTTAGTCTTCAGGACTTCTTGACACAGCTTCTGATGATTCTTCAGACTCTTCAGATCTTTAGAATCACAAGCAACAAGCTTCTCCTGGTCTTGCTCTCAAAATGTTCAAACAGAATACTTTCTAAGATAAAAATCTTGATTAATATCCTGCATACTTAAACAAATATTAGCATATCCAATTGACAATTTTTAATACCTTGTTATCATCAAAACTCAAAAAGTGGTATTGCTGAACACCCTTGTTCCAACACTTATATCATTTCATTTTGAATTAAATCAGTAATACATGTTGGAATTTCATCAAAGATACGGAAGCTAGTACTAGATGTGGCTGCCTTAGCTAATTCATGTGCAACCTCATTTGCTTGCCTCCTAATAAACTTGACATGAGAGTTTGTTAAATAGGAACTACATAATTGGATACTACTATCCATAATGGAACCAAATTCGGAGACATCTTCTCGACCTTTGTTGAAATAATCAGCTACTTTTTCGAATCAACCTCAAAATCAACCTTTGTTTAAATTTTCCGCTGTTTGGTTTCCTCCATCTAATGTTTATATATCCGTTAACCGTTGTGGTTATGATGGTGGGTAGGACTCGTAATGGAAGTTCTGTGATTCTGACTTGTAGGACTTTGTAGGCTGGCATAACTAATCGGCTAGAGTATCCTCTTATCATTGATACAATCAGTCAAAAGAATTATGTGTTTAAGGTGAAATGGCAACCAAAGTGGAAAACCAGCTCTATTGTTTCCTTTAAGGAAGGCTCTCCAATTTATGACCTCATCGTTTCTAGATTTCCTCATGCTCCGATATATTTCTTATTACCTATCATTTATGTTTGTATGTTGACAACTTTATTTGGACAACCTTAATTTATGACCTAATGTATTACACAAACATGCTATTTATTTCTTGGAATATCAAATCAGGTCCTTGCTTTTCCAGCTGAGTCCACTGAAGGTCTTGACAAACCTTCAGATCAAGGAGATATAGGAGAGGATGCTAGCATGTCTTTAGTTAGTTTATACAACTTACATAAGTATTATCATTATTTTGTTATATAAATTTCATATTTACCTTAATATGAATACAAGCTAACCTTCCTTATCCATCTTTCAGCCTGAGTTGTCTGCTATTGCTGAGAATGATTTAGAAACTCTGAGCCAAATAACACCTATGAGCTTGAAGTCATCAACTCCACTAAGCAAATAGAGGTTGTCTGAAGAAACCACTCCTTCTAGGGTTTTTCATGTACCTGCACTGCCTCTACCAGATGCACATGATGAATTCACCTCTGCAAAACATTCATCATCCAAGAGGGTCAAACTCATCAAACAAGAGAAGAAGTAGTGTTGCTGATGCATGCTGTCAAAATCCTCTCATTTAAGTCCTTAGCATTATATATATGAGAATATATTCTTAATATTAGAACTTTAATTATTATAACTATGTTTTCAAGTGTTACTTCGTGTGTAAGCTAATTAAAATAAAGTGTCAATCTGGATCATATACTAGGTCCAGGTTATACCACGCTTCATCTGCAGTTAGTACTGCAAACACTGTTATGTAACACTAACTATCTTTAAGACCTATATTTATGTTTACTATTATTACTACTGCGTTTGTTAAATCTACATATATCATATTAATTATTATATGAACTTTATATTTATAAATGACATTTTCCATAAGCTCCAACCCTTTACATTGAATGCTCCCTCAAAATTGTCCAGTTAAACATGTTTGGCACTTATAATTCAAAATGAGGCTTATCTTTTATTAATTATTTTAATATAACCTTTAACGAATTTCTGCCACGTCGTTGTTTTAAGGGTAATTCATGTCTTAATATTTTATTATAACCCTTTACATTATTAACACACTTTCCTTCAAAATATATACATTACTAACACACGTATATTGACTTTCATGTCCAGACTCCATAGTTCATCTAGATGTATTATTTCCAATTAGTGTGTCTCAACACTATATTTGTAATATTCCCAACTTCTTAAACTATAAACTTATCAAAGTCCATATATGATGATGAAGTTTTAAATGTCATGGACAACATACTAATCAATTTAGACACACTAATTCTACATTGTGGGACACTTTCCTGCGTACCAATCTCATCACAGAAAATAAAAGGACAATATGATGATCATACTAATATATACATAATATTAAAGACTCATGTTCAAGACACCTATTACTTGTACATCTAAGTAATATTTGACTATTGACACTTTTCAAATTGCTGATAGTTGTATTTTCCTGCCATACATTTAATGCATTACTCTTTACGTCATATTGGAACAGTGTAGGGAAACTGGTATACCATAGCCTACACTCCTCATTTCTTTTCCATAGCTTCAGTTTCTCATCACTTTTCTAACCAGAGGAACACACTTCCCTATCTAACTTTGCTTTCTCCCCAATCTATCTCAAAACTAACTAATGTAATGTAAATAATAAACAAATATAATTACAGTTTTACTATATGCTTACTACTAAAAGTAAATTATATTTTTGGTTATACTTTTGGTATTCCTTTGTTTTTATATTAATGAATTTAATTTAACCTTTAATATTTCACACAATTATCACCACCCATTACAGACTTCCTTCTCCTAGAGACATATCCTTTTTACTAGAAACATGGACGATTGCAAACTGTGATACCATACAAGACCAGGTACATTTCTATGCTTACCAATATCTTTATATTACATTATGTAATGTCTGCATAATATTTGACACAAATTCTATGACTTTTAACAAACAAAGTTCTAATTCTGATTTGTATCTTTTACAATTCCTATGATAAACATTATACTTCTTAAGGTAATTCAATATCCATTTCACATGTGTAGGGAAACAGGTTAAAGATAAATCATTTCAGCAATTTAGATAAACAAGCTTATATTTTCTATATATACAATCAAAAGTAGGCCTTTTCATTTTCCTATATCACTATACACAAGTTTTATTTCATTATTCTTCAGTATCTGTTGATCATGGATAAACATAAAGTTCAATTGGAAAACACATCTGGGGATGCAAGGCAGAAAAGGAAGTTGAACAGGACCACTAACAAACGCTACTCTCCAAAAAGACTACTCCATGGTGAACATCATAATAGCATAACCAAAAGGAATTTAAGAAAAGAAAACATCAACCAAGGAAATGTCAACGTTACCTCTCAGGCCAGTGATGAAAATACGAGTTTAATGCATGATTTGGTTGCTCTTCCACCTGTCGTTCAATTTGTTAGATCAATGTCAACATCCAAGCAGGCCCATACAACACTTCAACCAACTCAAATCCTTAGAATGCACCAAACAATCAAAACTAACCTAAACACGAACCCCAATCCTGTAAAGGCTATTCCATCTGGATCACAATCCAAGTCAAATACTGCCAATACTCCATATCTTGCAAACTATCCAATATCAAATTTAGTTACACATTCCATGAAACCTGCAACAAACTTAGCTCAACCATCAATTTCCCAATCAGTTGTTGAACCCACTCCAATTCCTCCAATGTCCAACAGGCCAACAAGTTCTTCTAAACCTACCAGAAATTATGTTAAGTACACAACTCCTCCATCACAATCTGAAGCTGTTGTTGCTGCCTCCAAGGCTAATAAAGAAAACTATCATAATCCGAAATCCAAAAGAGCTCGAACATAAACTCTACGTACAACTAACATGAAATCAGTAGAAGACCTTCATCATCTAAACCTCTAGCTGATATTACTCAATCAATGTTGAATCAAAATGATGTCAATGCACCTTATCATGAGGTCACTCCACAATCATCCCATCCTAATACACAATACACAATGAACACATCAGACTTACTTACTAATTTACAACCTTCATTTCAACGACCAAAAACATTGGTAAGAAGTACAAATTTGGTTGGCAGATTTAATGAAACAATGCATGGCAATGCATCGAGTTCATCGACTCCTCAACGAGGTACTAAAAGAAAGACAATATCAACAGATGCAGAATACTTTGCTGCAAACAAAATCCATAAACCTCAAGGAGTAAATACAGACAATTATGTCGAGACATCTTCATCTGATTCTGATTCTGAGAATTCTGCTCAAACAGATTCTGATAATGATATTGATGACGACATTCCAGAAGATGTTGATGACTTTTTGCTGGGTATGTATACACAATATCACATTATATATTTTTACTTGCTCTATAATAGATCTATGTTGACTATTAAGTTTAATTTTACCTTAAGTTTAACTAATACCATCATAATATCTTTTGATTGTTAGTTAAATATCTTTTCAGAATATTCTGATGTAGGTCATCCCAATTGGGAGTGTCAGAAGTGTGGAGCTCTAATGTGGTATCAAGAGAGGAAGAATAAAAGTAGGAATACAACCGTACCAAAATTTCAATTTTGTTGTGGGGATGGGAAAGTGCAGCTCCCACTTTTGGATCAGCCTCCACCACTGCTACAAGGTCTGTTGTTTGGCAACCAAACACCATAGAGTAAGAATTTCCAAACCAACATTAGGACATACATTGCAATGTTCTCTTTTACGTCTCCTGGTATGAACATGGATTCTAAAAACACCAAAGGAAAAGGTCCACCAACTTTAAGACTTCAAGGTCAAACCTGTCACATGATTGGAAGCATGTTACGATTACCAGGCGAACGTCCTAAATTTGCATAACTGTATATGCTTGACACTGAAAATGAAATTTCAAACAGAATGAGTTCATTCAGGTATTATATTTTTTTCTTAACCTTAATTTCATTCTCTTATTTCATATGTCTATTTATATGAGTTTGCACTAATCCTATGTTAATATTTCTTTCATACTTTAATTTTCGAACATAACAAACAAGGGGATTAATCAAGGCATAGTCACTGACTTAAAATATATGATTGATGAGAATAATGTTCATGCAAAAGCTTTCAGAATGGCACGGGATATGTTGCAAGATGGTCAGTTTCAAGATGTTAAGTTGAAACTTCTTTCAGATAGAAACACCGATGGAAGGATATACAACAAACCAACTGTTTCAGAAGTTGCTGCACTAATTTCATGCAAGTCATTTGGGTTTCCAATATCCCCTCATTTTTCAATATGGGGAGGATGGATACCGTCATTACAAAACAGAACAGATTGACTATAAAGGCATGGATATCATTTAGACTCCAATCAAGACTATGTGAGGCTATGATGGAATCTGAAAGACTTACTTGGCTAAGAAAGAATCAAACTAAGTTAAGAGTTGGTAAATACCGACAGCTTAATGATTCAAATCAAGATACTAATCCAAATAAATAGACAACACAGGGGAAAATAGTTGTTTTACCTTCAAACTTTGTCGGAAGCAAAAGATACATGGACCAACTATATTTTGATGGAATGGCAATTTCAAGTGTAGTTGGTTTCCCAGACATTTTTATCACTTTTACATGTAATCCAAACTGGCCAGAAATCAAAAGAGAATTGGCCAAACATAATTTGAAGCCTCAAGACAGGCCTGATTTAATCACTAGGGTCTTCAAGATTAAGTTTGACGAGCTTATGAAAGATTTAACAAAAAATCATGTTTTAGGCCATGTTTTGGCATGTAAGTGTTCAGTTAGTTATTTTTAATACACTTGATGTGCATGTCATTCTAAATTAAATATATAATTGTTACTAACCTTATTTTATATCTTTTCAGACATGTACACAATTGAGTTTCAAAAAAGAGGCTTACCACATGCGCACATTTTGATTTTCTTGCATCCAAGAAGCAAATATCCAACAATAGCTGATATTGACCATATCATATCCGTTGAGATACCCGACCCAGCAGTTCACTTGGAACTATACAACTTGGTCAAGACACATATGATACATGGTCCTTGTGGTCTTGCCCGTTTGTCTTCACCTTGTATGAAAGGTAATAAATGCTCAAAGTTTTTTCCAAAAAAATCAATGAAACTACTGTTGTTGATAATAATGGTTACCCCTTATACAAACGAAGTTCAAACAGGCACACTATTGTGAAAAATGGAATAACATTGGACAATAGAAATGTTGTGCCTTACAATAGAAGATTGTTGTTAAAATACCAAGCTCGTATAAATATGGAATGGTGTAACCAGAGCACTTCTATATATACTTATTCAAATACATACACAAGGATTACGATCGCATAACTGCAACAATTGTACCAACTCAACAACAACACAGAGCTTAAACACAACCGGTAGATGAAATCAAACATTACCTCGATTGTAGATACATATCACCAAGCAAAGCATGTTGGAGGATATTTTCATTCTCAATTCATGGTCGGAAACCTTCTGTTGAGAGGATGTTCTTTCATTTACTAGGGGAGAAATGTATTTACTTTACTGAGCATTCACGAATGGAGAACGTCCTAGAGAAAGCAAGTGTAACAGAATCAATGTTCACATCATGGATGGTTGCAAATCAAAAGTATGAAGCTGCCAGGCAACTAACTTATGGACAATTTGACACCAAATTTGTTTATAACAAAAAATATCGAGTCTGGACACCAAGGAAAAGAGGTTTCTCCATTGGCAGATTGATTTGGGTACCACCAACTACTAGAGAATTGTTTCACTTGAGATTAATGTTGAATGTTGTCAAAGGACCGAGATCATTTGATGAAATACGGAAGGTAGGAGACATACAATATTTATCATTTAGAGATGCTTGCTTTGCTATGGGGTTTCTTGATGACGATAAAGAATTCATTGGAGCTATTAGGGAGGCAATCCATTGGGGATCTGGTTTTTTTCTTAGAAAACTCTTTGTCATAATGCTACTATCTGGAGAAATGAACAGACCTAATCATGTGTGGAATAAAATTGTGCAATGGTTATCGGATGGAATATTGTATTCTCAGCGTAACCTAGCCAAAAATCAAAGTGAGACTTTAACTTCCTACTTTTATGCCATTTGTTTACAGGGAATATCGATATTCCTTCTTTGAATTCAAAGATATTCTTATTAGTTTAATTATTATCACAACATATATACTATACATTTTTACTTATATGAGGTAATACTTCTTTTATTCATTTGCAGAGTTGCAACTTACCGAAGAAGAATTGCACAATTTGACTTTAATTGAGATTGAGAAGTGCTTACAGTCTAGCCGACGTACTTTGAAAGAATTCTCCTCATTGCCATACCCAAAAGGATATGTGCTGGAGCAGTTGGGGAATAGACTGATTTACAACGAACGCAACTATGATGTTGATACCCTGCGTAAAGATTTTGCAGAATTACATGGTTTGCTTTTTGGAACAAGGGTGTTCAGCAATACCAATTTTAAGTTTTGATGATAACAAGGTATTAAAAATTGTCAATTGGATACGCTAATATTTGTTTAAGTGTGCAGGATCTTAATCAAGATTTCAATCTTAGAAAGTATTCTGTTATAACAAATCTAGAGCAAAATTCCTGAGAAGCTTGCTGCTTGTGATTTTGAATTACTAGAGAGTCTGAAGAATCATCAGAAGCTGTTTCGAGAGGTCCTGAAGACGAAGAGAGTCTGAAGTTCTGAAGAGAGTCTGAAGACTGAAAATTGAAGATTTGCTTAGAAGGATTTCTGAAGGCATTTCGATGCATAAGAAACGTTCATTTGGAGTAACGGCTAGCTTCAAAGTCAACTTGAGCATGGGATGCTCAACGACAAGAATGCAGAATAGGACAGAGTACCTTTGTACGAACTCTGTTTCCACTACTCCACTACCTCGTACATTTTGGCAGCTGTGTCTACCGGTAATTCGCTTCAAAAGGAATGAGATTCAAAATCTGTATTTGAAGGACTATTACCATATTAAGCAACAGATCAACAGCTATTGATCAAGCTTCCAGAAGACTCTGTGATGTGCTGGATTGTCTCAACGTCTCTTTCCAACGCCTATATAAAGGATAGAAGACTTGAAGAATACGTTGGACTCTACAACTGAAAAACTACGCTATCAAGCTATTGTATTTTCTCTGAGTCAAGCCAAAAACACATCAACAACTTAGCAAATTCTTACAAACTGTATATCCTAGAATTTCTAAGTTAATCAGAAAACATAAGCACTTTGTTTTGTAACTAGAAAACATTTGATTGTTTATCAAGTGTTCTAACTCTATTTAATTTTCTGTAAATTGTGTCAGAAGTCTCTTGGTTGTGTCCTTGAGCAAAGAAGTCTCTTAGTTGTGTCTTTGAGCATTGGAAGTCTCTTGCCTGCGTGCTTGAGCATTGGAAGTCTCTTGCATGCGTGCTTGAACATTGGAAGTCTCTTACTGAGTGTTTGAGCAACTTGTAATTGTTAATTACATTTTAGTGAAACTCTCCTTTGAAGTGCAAGGGGGACAGGACTACTTCCGGTTTGTGGAAGGAACCTGTATAATTGCTTGTGTTCTCTTTTTCCTTTATCTCTCATTATTTCCGCTGCAACAGACTCTGGTCTTCCATCAGTTGCAAAAAAGTTAACACAATTCAACCCCCTCCCCCCTTATTGTCAGTTGGTATCAGAGCTCCGGCTCTGTTGTCATAGCACTTAACCGTGTAATAGAAAAGATTCGGAGAAAATCATGTCTTCCAGTGAACCTTCTACTTCTGGTGCTAATGATGGTGCTGCTATACCATATGACTATGGATCCAGTAACAGCAGTAAGAAAGCTGATTATGGGAAAATTCCAAAGTTTAACGGTGATCCTGAAGAATTTTCTTGGTGGAAAACCAACTTCTATAGCTATGTCATGGGTCTTGATGAAGAACTTGATGACGAAGGTGCTGCTATTGACCGTAAGATACACACTGCCGCTCAGAAGAAGAGCTACAAGAAACATCATATCATCAGAGGAGTTCTTGTCGCAGCTATTCCAAAGTCTGAATACATGAAGATGAGTGACAAATCCACTGCTTAAGCCATGTTTGCTTCTCTTTGTGCAAACTATGAAGGGAGCAAGAAGGTCAGGGAAGCTAAAGCTCTTTTATTGGTTCATCAGTATGAGTTATTCAAGATGAAGAAGGATGAAAGCATTGAGCAGATGTACTCAAGGTTTCAAACTCTAGTATCTGGACTTCAGATACTGAAAAAGAGTTATATATCTTCTAACCATGTTAGCAAGATTCTAAGGAGCTTACCCTCTAGATGGAGACCAAAGGTTACTGCAATTGAGGAAACTAAAGATTTAAACACCTTGAGTGTTGAAGATCTTGTCAATTCTATCAAAGTTCATGAGTTAAGTCTCAATGAACATGAATCTGCAAGAAAGTCAAAACCATTGCTTTAAAGTCAAAGGGAAGATCCTCAAAGGCTCTCAAAGTTGAAGAGTCTGAAAATGAATCTTCTTCTTCTGAAAGCTCTGAGGAAGATCCTGATGTTGCTAAAGAAATGGCTATGCTTTCAAGCAGAATGCAGTACCTGGCCAAGAAGAACAAGAAGTTTCTGAGCAAGAGCAGTGGTAAAGGTTTCAAGAAGAAAGAACAGAAAGGTTGCTTCAACTACAAGAAGCCTGGGCATTTTATTGCTGATTGTCCAGAGTTGCAGAAAGAGAAATCCAAGTCAAAGAAGGCAAACTTCAAGTCAAGCAAGTTTAAAAAGCAAATCAAGAAAAGTATGATGGCTACGTGGGAGGATCTTGATAATGAGTCAGGGTCTGATGAAGATGATGCTGATGGTGAAGCTAATGTAGCTGTTGGATTAATGGCTACAACTGAACCAGTTGAAGAAGCACCATATGCAGAATCAAACACAGACTCTGAGAGTGAGACTGAGGTATTTTCTAAACTCACAAGATCTGAATTAGTTGATTCTATCAAAGAACTTCTTGGTCACTATGAGACCAAATCCACTGAGTTGAAGAAAGTCAAACAACAGCTTGATAAGTTGTTGAAAAAGCATGACTCAACTACGTTGGAGTTGGACAATTTAAAGAAAGAAAATGACTCTCTACTGATTAAGAAGTGTAACTGTAAATACTTGAGTGAGCAGGATGTTGCTCTACAATAATTTATTGCTACTGGAATTGATAGATCCAGGGTAGCATCTATGATCTATAGAACATATCAGAACAGAGGACAGGGTCTTGGATTCATTGGATGCAACTCAAATGAAGTGATCCTGAAACCTGGTCCTTATGGCGCCAGAGAAGCATTGAATAGTCACTTTGTGAGTGAGTCTGAAGAAGTCAACACAGTGACTCATTCAGGACCTAAAGCTTCAAGTTCTAAAATAATGACAAAGTCAAAACCACAGAACCAAAAGCCTAAGGTACTGAACAACTTTGAACCTAAGGCCTCAAGAATTCAGATTCTGAAGAAATCAAATTCTGGTAAACAGACTCTGAAGAAACCAGAGTCTGAAAAACAAAAGCCTAAGTTTCAAAGGTAAGTTGGATCCTAAACTAAATGGTTCTAAACCTAAAGTTTGGAGGAAAACATTACTAAGGACCTCAAGACACACAACATAAAGGGGATTCAATGATTCAAGGACTAACCCTAGAGGACCCATGAAAATATGGGTACCTAAGTCTAAAATTGTTGATGCTGCAGGTATGTCTAAAGGGACAAGAAAGGCAGAAGGCCTGGTACCTGGACAGTGGCTGCTCGCGACACATAACGGGAGAAAAGTCTATGTTCCTAACCCTAACCATGAAATAGGGAGGAACTGTAGGATTTGGAGGAAACCAGACTGGCAAAATCATTGGTACTGCAACCATTGGTAATTCTCTAATCTATATTAGTAATGTGTGGTTTGTAGATGGACTTAGACATAACCTACTGAGCATAAGTCAATTGTGTGACAATGGTTATGATGTTTTGTTTAATAAGAACAACTGCACAGTAGTCAACAAGGATGATCAATCCATAGTTTTGAAGGGAAAGAGAAGAAACAATGTTTACATAATAAAATTCTCTGAACTGGATGATCAGAAGGTAGTTTGTCTTTGGGTGATAAGAAATGGTTTTGGCAAAGACGGTTGGGACATGCAAACTGGAGGTTAATCTATAAGCTCAGCAAGTTGCAACTAGTCAAAGGCTTACCAGACATTGACTATCATTCAGATGCTCTCTATGGAGCATGCCAGAAAGGGAAAATTGTTAAAAGCTCTTTTAAACCAAAAGAAATTGTTTCTACCTCCAGACCCTTGGAACTACTTCACATTGACTTATTTGGACCAGCCAGTACTGCATCCTTATATGGAAGTAAATATGGATTAGTCATTGTTGATGATTACAGTAGATGGAGTTGGGTTAAGCTTCTGAAATCTAAAGATGATTCATATTATGTGTTTAGTAAATTCTGCATCCAAATACAATCTGAAAAAGAATTGAAAATTTTGAAAGTCAGAAGTGATCATGGAGGAGAATTTGAAAATGAGCCATTTGAACTTTTTTGTGAAAAACATGGAATTATCCATGAATTCACTGCTCCTAGAACTCCACAACAAAATGGGGTTGTAGAGAGAAAAAAAAAAACCTTACAAGAAATGGCAAGAACCATGATTCATGAGAACAATCTGGCTAAACATTTTTGGGCAGAAGCAGTAAACACAGCATGTTATGTTCAGAACAGGAATCTTCTTAGGTTATTCTGAAAGATCTAAGGCATACATACTGTATAATTCAGAAACATAATGTGTTGAAGAATCTATGCATGTCAGATTTGATGACAAAGTGCCTGGAAGTGAAACTCCAGAGCAAGGTGAAATTTTTTTAGGTTCTCAAGATTCTGATGATAAGTTAGAACCTGATCTGATCCCAGAATCTGAAGATACTCCAGAAGCTGTAGCATCCCCTGACGTTCCTAATGAAGAAGCTTCTGAAGAAGCTCAAGATGGTTCTCAGCAAGCCAATCAATCCAAACATGCATTCAAATACAAGTCTTCACATCCTGAGGATCAAATCATTGGCAACAAAGATAGTCCCAGAAGAACTAGATCACATTTCAGACAAGAAGAGTCTGCTTTGAGATTATTATATGTTGTTGAACCTACCTCTGTTGAAGAAGCACTTGGAGATGAAGGATGGATTCTGGCAATGCAAGATGAACTTAATCAATTCAAAAGTAATGATGTATGGGATCTAGTAGCTAAGCCTGAGCACAAGAACATTATTGGAACTAAATGGGTGTTCAGAAACAAGCTTAGTGAACATGGAGAAGTAATCAAAAACAAGGCCAGACTTGTTGCTCAAGGCTAAAGTTGTAACACCCTGTTTTCCCAACAAAAAAATTTCGTAAATAAATCAGAGTTTTCACATAACGGAATGCTACACTTCCTTTCAATAAAATCTCCAAATGAATAAACAACTATTTATTCTTCATAAAATAGTCAATAAAAATTAGCAATAAACTTCGCAGCGGAAATCGTTTAAATCAACAAAATTAAACTTTGGCACGCAGGCCTCATCAAAATCTCATAATTCATAAGTAATACGTAAGGAAAGAGAAAACAAGTAACGAATCCCCATCCCGTTACGTATCAGAGCCCTAAGACACTTTGAGCCGACATCTCTACTAATCTTCGTTACCTGCACTTGCCCACAAGGCGGCAATTCCAACAGAAGGGGTGAGATTCACAAACAACAATAGATATTATAATTCATCAATTAAATTCAACAACAACAATATAATGATGATCAACTGTCAGTTTATATTTTAAACAATTCAACAACATCATCAACTACGACAACGACGACTCAACCAACAACAACAACAACGACAACAACAATGTGACTAATGCAAATGCATGTGGTACCATTTTATGCGCGTTGAATGCTAAGCTTTCCGAGGCATGAGCCCCCAACAGTTGAATGTAATAACATTCCAGGGCATAAGCCCTCAACGGTTGAGTGAAAACACTCCAGGGCATAAGCCCTCAACGGTTGAGTGAAAACACTCTAGGGCATGAGCCCTCAACAAGGTATAAGTATGAAATGGACTCAATAGTGTATATCTGCATACAACTTGACAACAACAACGACAACTACAAAATGCATAATCAACTATGACATGAACTCCAACTTGACCAACAGGATACAACCAAAGGGTACAACAAAGTCTCACAACAAAATTCAACCATTTAGGCAAGCTACGAGACTACTCGCCGTGGCGAGTTCAGGAAATTGAGCTACTCGCTATGGCGAGTTGGGGGCGAGCTCAAGGCGAGCAAAACTGGGTGCTCTCGGCATTTTTGACATTTTTCACCTAAAATCTTCATTTTTAAGTCCCCAAAACCGAAATTTGATTCTGTAAAAAGATGCCATTCATCCCTAAATATATTAAGGCACTCAAGGCACTCAAATTTGGGTCTGCTCGCGGTGGCGAGCTACGCAGGCATTGCTCGCCTGGCGAGTGGGTTTGCTCGCCGTGGTGAGCGGCGACGGATAGAATTACGAACTGTACGAACAAACTTCTCCTTTTCAACCCCAAACCCCATTTTCAACACCTAAAAACTCAATTTTGATGAATTGCATCACTTATATGCATACTAACATCAGAACAGCAATAAACAACAAAAATTACATGAATTCATCAAGTTATTAACATCAATTAATCCTTAACCTAATTCAATTCACCAACCCTAACAACCCAACATTAATCAATGAATTATAGGACCTAAAATTGAGAGTTAGTCTCACCCTTACCTTAGATTATCTTCCTGAATTCAAAGCTGCGTTCTTCTCTCCCCTTGCTTCTTCTCTCTTGTTCTAGGTTTTTCTCCCTTTTCTCTGTTTCTCACTGTTTCAACGTGAAAACTGTTTTCTGACTTTCCCTTCCTTCTAACTCCTATTAATTCTAATTAATTCCCACTTATTTCTAATTAACTCCTATTAAAATATTATTCAATTCATTTTAATCCCCAACTTTCTAATAATTATAATTCTCACCTGTTTTAATTAAATAATCAAAATAATCATATAATAAAATATATCACACCATAAAATCAACATAAATTATTTAAAATCATATAAACTTATTAAAATCAACCGAAATTAAAATAATAGCAACAAGGGCGTTACAACTCTCCCCAACTTAAAGAATTTCGTCCTCGAAATATTACCTCAAGCAAACAACTCAGGATATGACTCCCGCATCTTACTTTCCAGCTCCCATGTTAAGCTTTCACCAGTCACTCCACCCGAGACAACTCTCACCATAGGTATCTCCTTGCCTCTCAACTTCTTCACCTTACGATCATCAATTCTCAACGGTAAAGTCTCCACCGTAAGGTTGTCTCTAACTTGCACGTCATCTCTTGGTATAACATGCGAAGGATCCGCTACGTACTTCCGCAGCTGCGACACATGAAACACATCATGCAGATTCGAAAGATGTGGTGGCAAACCTATTCGATATGCCACTGGCCCAATCCTCTTCGATATCTGATAAGGACCAATGAACTTTGGAGTCAACTTCTTAGACTTCAACGCACGACCTACACCTGTCATAAGAGTGACTCTCAAGAACACATGATCACGCTCTTGAAATTCAAGTTCCTTTCTACGCTTGTCATGGTAACTCTTTTGCCGACTCTGCGACGCTTTCATCTGCTCTCTTATCAACTTGACTTTCTCTGTAGTCTGCTGGACTATTTTCGGCCCCAACACTATACTTTCTTCCGATTCAAACCAACACAACGTAGTTCTACACCTTCGACCATACAAAGCTTCAAATGGTGCCATACCAATACTCGAATGGTAACTGTTGTTGTACGTGAACTCAATCAACGGTAGATGACTATCCCAAGCTCCACCTTGCTCAAGTACACACACTCTTAGCAAATCTTCCAATGACTGAATCGTCCTCTCCGACTGACCATCTGTTTGAGGATGATAAGCCGAACTCAACTTCAACTTTGAACCCAAGCCCTCCTGCAAACTCTTCCAAAACCTTGAAGTAAACCTCGGATCTCTATCCGACACAATACTTGATGGAATACCATGCAACTTCACAATACTATGAATGTAAATCTCCGCCAACTGAGCTACCGGATAATTGATATTGATCGGAATAAAATGCGCTGACTTTGTCAACCGGTCAACAACTACCCAAATGGCATCATACCTACTCGGAGTATTCGGTAAACTCGTTACAAAGTCCATGGATATGCTATCCCACTTCCATTTTGGCACATCTAATGGTGTCAACAACCCTGCAGACCTCTGATGTTCAACTTTAGATTTCTGACAAGTCAAACAAGCATAAACAAATTGCGCGACATCTCGCTTCAATCCAGACCACCAAAATAATTTCTTTAAGTCGTGATACATCTTTGTAGCTCCCGGATGAATACTTAAGCTACTCCTGTGACTTTCTTCTAAAATCAACTTTTTCAACTCATCATTATCAGGAATACAAATTCTTCCTCGGAATCTTAACACACCTTGATCATCAACCTGGAAATCACTATCTTCCGCTTCGTTACTAGCAACCATCAAGTCTACAAACTTAACATCAGCTTCCCGCGCTTCCTTGATAATGTTCAAGAATTCATTATTGATCTTCAACATACCCAACTGCACGCTCTGAGGCGCCAATTCACAAACTAGGCTCAAATCTCTAAATTGCTCAAGCAACTCGAACTCCTTCATCATCATAGCAGACATGTGCAACGTCTTTCTGCTCAAGGCATCTGCAACCACATTGGCTTTACCCGGGTGGTAATTCAAACTAAAATCATAGTCCTTCCACAACTCGAGCCATCTTCTCTGCCTCATATTCAATTCCTTTTGATCAAACAAATATTTCAGACTTTTATGATCACTAAACACCTCAAATCTGGAACTGTACAAATAATGCCTCCAAATTTTTAACACAAAAACTACAGCAGCCAATTCTAAATCATGTGTAGGATAGTTCTTCTCATGTACCCTCAATTGTCTCGAAGCATCCGCTACCACCTTACCATCCTGCATAAGTACACCGCCTAAGCCCAACTTAGACGCATCACAATAAACAACAAAAGGTTCATCTGACTTCGGTAAAATTAAAATTGGAGCAGTCGTCAACTGTTGCTTCAACTCATTGAAACTATTCTCACACTTAGTATCCCACACGAAAGCTTTACCCTTACAGGTCAACTGTGTCAAAGGAAGTGCCAACTTCGAAAATCCTTTGATAAATCTGCGGTAATAGCCTGCTAATCCCAGGAAACTTCTAATCTCAGTAACTGACTTCGGAGTCTCCCATTGTGATACCGCTTCAACTTTCGACGGGTCAACCGCAATACAACTACCAGAAATAATATGGCCAAGAAAACTTACTTCACGTAACCAGAACTCACATTTTGACAACTTGGCATACAACTTCTTATCTTTCAACACCTGCAAAACAATCTTCAAATGCTCTGCATGCTCTTCTTCAGTCCTAGAATAAATCACAATATCATCAATAAATACAACTACAAATCTGTCCAGAAAATCATGAAAAATTATGTTCATATACTCCATGAACACACCAGGTGCATTAGTAACACCGAAAGGCATCACTTTATACTCATAGTGACCATATCGCGTCCTGAACGCCGTCTTCTGCATATCTTCATCCTTCACCTTGATCTGATGGTAACCTGATCTCAAATCAATTTTACTAAATACACGTGCACCCACTAGCTGATCCATCAAGTCATCAATTCTTGGAAGTGGATACCTATTCTTTATCGTCACTTTATTCAGCTGTCGGTAATCTATACACAGCCTCATGCTACCATCTTTCTTCTTAACCAATAATACCGGCGCTCCCCAAGGTGAAACACTTGGTCTTACAAACTTCTTATCAAGTAGGTCCTCCAACTGCTTCTTCAATTCTGCCAACTCAGCTGCTGACATACGGTAAGGAGCCATCGACACAGGCTTCGTACCCGGAACAAGATCAATTGAGAATTTAACTTCTCTTTCAGGCGGCACATCGGGAATCTCATCAGGAAAAACTTCTGGAAATTCATTCACGACTGGTAGGCTATCAATCACCGCTTGATTCTCCACGGATAACTACTTCAGCTGCATAGTAGGCAAAAATTCTGCTCCACTCTCTTCTTCAGCAGAGGAAAAGTACACCGTGTTTCTAAAACAATATATATGGACATGGTTGTATTCCAACCAGTTCATACCAAGGATTACATCCATACCCGTCAACGGAAAACATACAAGAATAACCTCAAAGATTCTACACAACAATAACAAATCAGGACAACAAGGACAATACAAAATTGTCACACAACTCTACTAGGCTCGACTCGACTCTACTACTTGGCCGGACGGACCGACCTGCTCTGATACCAATTGTAACACCCCGTTTACCCAACATAAAAATTTCGTAAATAAATCAAAGTTTTCACATAACGGAATGCTACACTTCCTTTCAATAAAATCTCCAAATGAATAAATAACTATTTATTCTTCATAAAATAGTCAATAAAAATTAACAATAAACTTCGCAGCGGAAATCGTTTAAATCAACAAAATTAAACTTTGGCACGCAGGCCTCATCAAAATCTCATAATTCATAAGTAATACGTAAGGAAAGAGAAAACAAGTAACAAATCCCCATCCCGTTACGTATCAGAGCCCTAAGACACTTTGAGCCGACATCTTTACTAATCTTCATTACCTGCACTTGCCCACAAGGCGGCAATTCCAACAGAAGGGGTGAGATTCACAAACAACAATAGATATTATAATTCATCAATTAAATTCAACAACAACAATATAATGATGATCAACTGTCAGTTTATATTTTAAACAATTCAACAACATCATCAACTACGACACCGACGACTCAACCAACTACAACAACAACAACGACAACAACTACAACGACAACAACGACAACAACAATGTGACTAATGCAAATGCATGTGGTACCATTTTACGCGCGTTGAATGCTAAGCATTCCGGGGCATGAGCCCCCAACAGTTGAATGTAATAACATTCCAGGGCATAAGCCATCAATGGTTGAGTGAAAACACTCCAGGGCATAAGCCCTCAACGGTTGAGTGAAAACACTCCAGAGCATGAGCCCTCAACAAGGTATGAGTGTGAAATGGACTCAATAGTGTATATCTGCATACAACTTGACAACAGCAAACAACTACAAAATGCATAATCAACTATGACATGAACTCCAACTTGACCGACAGGATACAACCAAAGGGTACAACAAAGCCTCACAACAAAATTCAACCATTTAGGCAAGCTACAGTACTACTCGCCGTGGCGAGCTACATTACTCGCCGTGGCGAGTTCAGGAAATTGAGCTACTCGCTATGGCGAGTTGGGGGCGAGCTCAAGGCGAGCAAAATTGGGTGCTCTCGGCATTTTTGACATTTTTCACCTAAAATCTTCATTTTTAAGTCCCCAAAACCCAAATTTGATTCTGTAAAAAGGTGCCATTCATCCCTAAATATATTAAGGCACTCAAGTTGATATAAAAATTGGCCCAAAAACTTCATTAAGACAATTAACGATTTTTAAATTAAGCAACTCGCCGTGGCGAGTGCATTTGCTCGCTGTGGCGAGCTACGGGGGTTAACTACTCGCCTGGCGAGTGGGTCTGCTCGCGGTGGCGAGCTACACAGGCATTGCTCGCCTGACGAGTGGGTTTGCTCGCCGTGGCGAGCGGCGACGGACAGAATTACGAACTGTACGAACAGACTTCTCCTTTTCAACCCCAAACCCCATTTTCAACACCTAAAAACTCAATTTTGATGAATTGCATCACTTCTATGCATACTAACATCAGAACAGCAATAAACAACAACAATTACATGAATTCATCAAGTTATTAACATCAATTAATCCTTAACCTAATTCAATTCACCAACCCTAACAACCCAACATTAATCAATGAATTATAGGACCTAAAATTGAGAGTTAGTCTCACCCTTACCTTAGATTATCTTCCTGAATTCAAAGCTGTGTTCTTCTCTCCCCTTGCTTCTTCTCTCTTGTTCTAGGTTTTTCTCCCTTTTCTCTGTTTCTCACTATTTCAACGTGAAAACTGTTTTCTGACTTTCCCTTCCTTCTAACTCCTATTAATTCTAATTAATTCCCACTTATTTCTAATTAACTCCTATTAAAATATTATTCAATTCATTTTAATCCCCAACTTTCTAATAATTATAATTCTCACCTATTTTAATTAAATAATCAAAATAATCATATAATAAAATATATCACACCATAAAATCAACATAAATTATTTAAAATCATATAAACTTATTAAAATCAACCGAAATTAAAATAATAGCAACAAGGGCGTTACAAAAGTCAGCAAGAAGGCATTGATTACACTGAAAGGTTTGTTCTAGTTGCAAGGTTGGAAGCAATCAAGTTTCTTCTTTCATATGCAGTTAATCACAACATAATCCTGTATCAAATGGATGTTAAGAGTGCCTTTCTTAATGGTGTCATTACTGAAGAAGTGTATGTCAAACAACCTCCTAGTTTTGAGGATCTGAAACATCCTGAACATGTTTATAAACTGAAGAAATCACTATATGGCTTGAAACAAGCTCCTAGAGCTTGGTATGAAATACTAAGTAATTTCTTAATTCAAAATGATTTTGAAAGAGGACAAGTTGATACTACACTATTCAGAAAGACTCTGAAGAAGGACATTCTTATAGTTCAAATTTATGTTGATGATATTATTTTTGGTTCAACTAATGGTTCACTTTGCAAGGAGTTCTTTAAGGCAATGTAGGATGAATTTGAAATGAGCATGATGGGAGAATTGAAGTTCTTTCTGGGAATTCAAATCAACCAATGCAAACATGGAGTCTATGTTCATCAGTCCAAATACACTAAAGAGCTCCTGAAGAAGTTCAATCTTGAGGACTGCAAGGAAATGAACACTCCAATGCATCCAACCTGCACTCTGAGCAAAGAAGATCAAGGAACCAAAGTTGATCAGAAGCTCTATAGAGATATGATAGGTTCTCTATTATACCTAACTGCATCCAGACTAGATATTTTATTCAGTGTATGTCTGTGTGCAAGGTTCCAATCAGATCCTAGAGAGTCTCGCTTAACTGTTGTTAAGAGAATCTTTAGATATCTGAAAGGAACTACTAATCTTGGACTTCTGTATAAGAAATCTTCAGATTATAAGCTAGTTGGATTCTGTGATGCTGACTATGCTGGAGACAGGATTGAAAGAAAATCAACCAGTGGAAATTGTCAATTTCTGGGAGAGAATCTGATATACTGGGCTAGCAAGAGGCAAGCAACTATTGCTTTGTCAACAGCAGAAGCAAAATACATCTCAGCTGCTAGTTGTTGTACACAACTACTCTGGATGAAACATCAGCTTGAGGATTATCAAATAACTGAAAACTGTATCCCAATTTATTGTGATAATACAGCTGTTATATGTTTATCTAAGAATCCAATTCTGCATTCAAGAGAAAAGCACATTGAAATTAAACATCATTTTATTAGAGACTATGTTCAAAAAGGAATTTTAGATATTCCATTCATTGATACTGATCATCAATGGGCTGATATAATTACTAAACCTTTAACTGTTTAGAGATTCGATTTTATAAAGAAATATTTGAACATGTGTTATGTCTCTGTGTAATGTGCGCTCCTGAAGACAGAATTCAAACTCTGAAAGTTACTCAGAAGCTACTTGAGTATCAGACTCTTTCTTGGAGACTTTGAGGAATATAAGCTTATGAAGACACTCAGACTCTGTTAAGGAAACTTAGACTCTGAAGAAGCTCGTATTAGTAGAAGGGTGACTGTTGAGTTCAATAACACCTGTCCCACTACGTTGACAGTTACTTTTGAGGTTCTCAGACGTGGTCTGTTTGTATTGGGTAGAAACTCAAAGGGCAAAGATTTTATTCCTTTCAACAATTAACCCTCGCGTCTTCCCAACACTTTTACGACCTCATGCTTATTTGCCTTAAATGCTTATGTTTGTTTGTCCCCTTTTTCATTTCAAACGTTTTCAACTTTTCACATAAATAGCAATCACACACAATTCACTTCACTTTCTACACTTTACATTTTCTGAACTCTTCTCTCTCGCTATTTCTCTCTAAAAAACTTTTTTTCATAAACTCAAACCTAGAAACCTTTCAATGGAAAGTTCATCAGTTCAATCCGGTGTGATCATCAAATCTGGACAGTCTTATGTCATTAAACCCAGAACGATGAATATTATCAAAGAAACCCTGGAAGTTCAAGTTGAATCTCTAGTGGATTTTGGGTCTCTTTTGAAACATGGGGTTGATGTCTCAACACACTTTCTGTCACAAGGGATGATGAGTTATTTTGGTATGTTGAATGGACCAACATATCAGGAACTGGTAAGAGATCTCTGAGTTAGAGCAGAGGTCTACGATAAGGATGAAGCTACTCTTGAAGAAACTACTGCAATTATGAACAACCCTTCACTTGTTGGTAAAACCAGAAAACAAATGGGTCTGAAACCTTAAAATGGTTTAGAAGTCAAATCAGCAGTGATGGGGATTCCAATCCTCATTAAAGAAGAAATCGTTGCTAGGGCGTGCAGGGTGACCAACATTGGTAAATTTCAATGGAACGTCAACAAGAAAAGTGAATGGGCGAATATCTGCAATAAGTTCTTATTTGATGGGAGACCTTCAAATAAGTTGGTGGACATGCACCAGGATCATAGGGTGCTTCTGAAGATCATATCAGACAGTCTTCTTTAGAAATGTGGAGGAACTGATACTCTCTCAATTGATCACAAGGTGCTTTTGTACTTCCTGAACAACATGCAAAAGATCAACTTTCCAAGATATGTGATGCACCACATGTGCTGGGCTATCAAGGAAAGCCAAAACAAATCCAGAAGACAAGTTCCTTATAGGAGATTGCTTTCTGAGATTCTGTATCAGGGAGCACTCTTAAAGATCTTAACAGAATCTGGAGTAGTGTCTGATGCTCAACATGGAACAGTAACAGGGAGGATCATTAATGGCAAGACTCTTCAATACATGAAGATTGTTAAGAAGTATATACCTTCTGATGAAGATATGAAGGAGTCTTCTGTTCAATCTGACCTGATGATAGACTTCCCTCCAATTTCCAAAGAAGACAATCATGAGGTCCTTGCTAGATTTGTAGTGGATCACTACAATGAGACTGACAGAATAATCAACTATTCTGCTATTCATGAGTCTCTAGGAGGAGGTCCTCTAAAGGTCAAGGGAAAAAGTACAAAGGAGGTCATTCAAGAAGATGAGGAAGAGAAGAAAGAACCTCCTAAGAAGAAGAAGAAGTCTAAGTCAGCAGCTCTACCAGGAGTGACTATTGGTGCTTTTGAGGCCATAACTCCTGTGCCTCAATTTGCTGCTCCTGCATCCAAGGAAATTAAGGAGAGGGTTAAGAAAATGAGACAACAGCCAAGAGAGGCAATAGCTCATGTGCCTCAGATAATACCCCCCCTCAGCAGAGCCATTCCATCTCTACGCAAAAAGACCCCCTCAACAATCAAACCAACTACATCATATGAGCCACTTGATCCACAAGTTATGAAATATGTTGATACCACAATGGAACGAACTGTTCAAGAAGCTATCACCATATATCAAATTCTTCCACCTGACCATCCAGCTCAACCTTCTTTTCTTAAACCACTTCAGGTAATTCAGCGTAATGAAGAACTTGAAGAACCCATCCAATCTCAACAACCTTCATTCCAACAAGAAAAAACTCATATAGGCTATCCTGATAACCTAGATTCTCTTGAGAAACACCTAGGAGGAGAATTGCCTAAAACCCCTACAAAATCCAAAACAACCAAGACTACAGAATCTGTATCACAACCAGAATCTGTAACCGAACCAGAACCAGTAACTGAAAAGGAACTAGTGTCTGACACTCTGGAGCAAGACTTTGATGTCATTCCTGGCCCAGAACTTGTAACAGAATATGTTGCAGAGTGTAAAACCTCGTTTTCCTAACATGTTAAACAATACATAATTTATCAAAGTTCAACATAAGACAGGATGTCACATTTTCATACTTCAAAAATCTTTTCAACTTAATAGGGTTTAAAACCCGTTTTTAAATAAAACACCTGTTTTCAAACAATTAAATAATATCGCAGCGGAAAACTTAATCTTAATCAACTTATAAAATTCAAGGTTTGGCACTAGGCCTCAACACCATCAACATAAATCAAATACCAGTCAAATGGTTCAACAACAACTTCAAAAAGTTATGTAATTAATAAAGATAAATATAATAAATGATATTCCACATCCCGTTACATATCAAAGCGACACTCCTATGACGACACGAGGATCAACTCACATCTGCACTATTTTGGATCACCTGCAAGTTACTCATATGAAGAGCAACATTTTCAAGCAGAAGGGGTGAGATTTCACATTTATTAATAATAAGCAATAAATTCAAAATCAGAATTTAATCAACATACAACTACAACAGTTATCAATTAACAAGAACTACACGTGATTTTCAGTTAACAATTATTAATGAATTACAAACAACGACCATTCAACAATGCAACAATGATGACTCGACAATGCATCAACAACAACAACAACAACAACTATACAACGACACAACAACAACTCAACAATATGCAACATATGTATATGCATGTGGTACCAACAGAGCGTCAAGCTCTCAACAAGATGTCGTAATTCGACTAAACAGGGCATCAAGACCCCAACTTAACAACTTAACAGCTTAACAGGGCATCAAGCCCTCAACTTAGACCAATGGTTATGCGACACGACCACTTGACAACATGGAACAACACAACTTGGACAACATGCAACAACACAACTTAAACAACGTACAACTATATAGAAAATAATGCACTTAATCAAACATCCATGAAAGACTCTTCTTATCAGCTACAGCTACTGGAATCCTCGACTTAACCAACAACAATTTCCTAATTTAAACCTAAGTTCAACTCAAAACAAATACATGTTCAAAGACACAAGGTCGAGACACCTACTACCTAACTCGCAGTGGTGAGTGGGATTACTCGCTGTAACGAAGAGAGAGTGACTCTCTGCCATGTGCTCGCCGTTGCGAGTGAACTACTAGCCGTGGCGAAGATAGGGTGACTCTCTGCCATGTGCTCGCCGTTGCGAGCAAAGTACTCGTCGTTGCGAGTGACAACTGGGGTCACTCACGAGGCGAGGATAATCGCTCGCTGTGGCGAGCGACGACGAACAGGGGGACGAGCAGTACGAACAGCAACTCAGAATTTTCCCCAAAAACCCAATTTTTGACATACAAACTCCCCAAAATTGGTAGGATACATCATCTATTGATTATCTACAACCTATTCAACAGTCCTTACATTAATTCAACGGATACCTAAGCTTCTGACAACCTAAATTGATTCAACCCTAATTTCTTAGACAACATATATCAACAACATTATGATCAAATTAGTTTCAGAATTCATATACTAATCATTAAAGAAAGCTAGTCTCACCCTTACCTTGGATTTTTCTTGGTTTTACAGAACTCTACAGTTTTCTCCCAAAAGCTGCACTTTTACGTTCTCTCTGTTTCTCTAATTCTGGTTTCTAACCTAATCTTCTACAACTCCCTCCTATTTATAACCTCTCTTAATCTTTCCTAACAAACTCATCTAATTACCAAATCATCCCTACTTAATTTATTTTATTTTTCTTAAACAAACTCTATTATATTTCTCACCAAATATAACAAAACAACATCTACTACCAACAAATACTAAATTCAACATATATCAACATATATCAGCATATATCACAACAAATTTAATAAATTCAACAAAAGACTCTCAACTTAAATAAATAAATAATTAAATAAAGATAGGGCGTTACAACTCTCCCCCACTTAGAAGATTTTCGTCCTCGAAAATTTACCTCATTCAAACAACTCTGGATACGACTCTAGCATCTTACTTTCCAACTCCCATGTCAAACTTTCACCAGCCGCTCCTTCCCAAACAACTTTCACAAGGGGTATATCCTTGCCTCTTAGCTTCTTCACTTCACGACCTTCAATCCTCACTGGTAAGGTCTCGATCGTAAGGTTGTCTCTCACTTGCACATCATCTCTTGGAATCACATGAGATGGATCTGTAACATACTTCCGAAGTTGTGACACATGAAATACATCGTGCAAATTCCATAGATGCGGTGGTAAACCCACCCTATAAGCAACTGTTCCAATCCTTTCTGAAATCTGATACGGTCCAATAAACCTCGGAGTCAACTTCTTTGACTTCAATGCACGACCAACACCCGTCACCAGAGTGACTCTCAAAAACACATGGTCTCCTTCCTGAAACTCAAGGTCTTTTCTACGCTTATCATGATAACTCTTTTGTCGACTTTGCGACGCTTTCATCTTTTCTTGAATCATTTTTACCTTCTTTGTAGTTTGTTGAACAATTTCTGGTCCTAAAACCACATTCTCACCTGAGTCAAACCAACACAACGGAGTTCTGCATCTCCGACCATATAAAGCCTTGAAAGGTGCCATACCGATACTAGAATGATAACTGTTATTGTACGTAAACTCTATCAACAGAAGATGACTATCCCAAGTCCTTCCTTGCTCAAGTACACAAACTCTCAACAAATCTTCCAATGACTGAATCGTTCTTTCCGACTGACCATCTGTCTGCGGATGATACGCCGAACTCAACTTCAACTTAGAACCTAAAGCCTCTTGCAAACTCTTCCAAAATCTAGAAGTAAATCTTGGGTCTCTATCTGATACAATACTTGATGGAATACCATGCAGCTTCACAATCTCACGGATGTAGATTTCTGCCAACTGAGCTATAGGAAAAGTGATGTTAATCGGAATAAAATGAGCTGACTTCGTCAACCTATCAACAATCACCCAAATAGCGTCATTCCTGTCGCGTCATTTTTTGGAGATCAAGGCTATTTGATTAGCTTTTGACTCACTATTTTACGTCACGACTGAACATTTAATTTTTTTCAAAAGAAGTGGAAAAAGGTTCAAATACCACTTTAAAAAAAGATTTAGGGTTCGGGGGTTAGTTACATAAAGGGAAGGTATTAGCACCCTTTATGTCCGTAGTACTCTACGATAACCTCTTGGTTTTATTTAATTCTTGTGCTATAACTTACTTGCTTTGAAAAAAGAAATTTAAAATGATTAAGAAAAAACCTAATTATCTACATTTTTATTGATTTGAGAGGACGAGTGTCCTTTGCCTACGTACCCGTGAGGGATCAAAACCTCGTAGTTCGGGGTAGAAATTGCGTTTGATTTGTTTGGTGTTTTTTATTAGTTTTGAAAAAGGTTTTAAAATGAAAAGCCAAGTGGCAAAAGGAATTTGTTTGTGTTTTTTATGTTTAAAGGAAAATGACTAAAAAATATAATTAGGATTGATTGCAGTTTTGATTTATGAAAGAAGTAAAATAAAAGGATCACTTGATTTAAAAATCAAGGTTTGTTATGAAAATGTTTTTTTGTGTTTTGTTATTTGCATGTTTTTGTTGTTTTTGAATGATAGTTAAAACTGAAAACTAAACTAACGGACAGGTACCACGTGGTGGCGTTGGACCACCACGAGAACCTCTAACCTAAACTAGAAGCGGGAAAATAAAGCATACACCCACACACGCACACATGCACCTACAACTATTACATTAAACCTATTAATACATTCTAAGGTCTGCGGAAAATAGATAAATAAATTACATGAACACCTGTTTACATTCTAAAATCTTTGCTTTCTGTTTGGTTTGCTGTCTGTGAGAGGAAAAAACCTTCTGTTTGGTTTGCTGCCTGTGAGAAGAACCTTCTGTTTGGTGTGCTGTCTGTGAGAAAACACTTCTGTTTGGTCTGCTGTCTGTGCGAAGAAACTTCTGTTTGGTTTGCTGTCTGTGTGAAGAACCTTCTGTTTGGTTTGCTGTTTGTACGAAAATTGGTGTTTGGTTTGCTGTTTGTGCGAAAATTGGTGTTTGGTTGACTGTTTTATGCAAAATTTGGTATTTGTGATGTTCATGCGGGTTATGAATGAGAGTGAGCCTTCGAGAATGGTTTCTTTGCAGGTTGTGAATTTAGGCCTCCTTTTCTGTGTGTTTGCAGGTTGTATTTATAGCATTAGGACTAGGGTTATGGTTTGTTAAAAAGATGCAAAAAATTTGGGGCATGGGGAGGAGGAAAGCGTGTTTGTTACAGATTGCATATTTTGGATTTATACTCTTTTTTGGACTTATCATCTAATAATATAAATAAAAATAAATAAAAAGAAAGGATAATTATGCAGACTTGGACTTTGGATACTATTTGGACTTATCGACATTTTTTTGGAATTTTTGGACAATTTATAATAAATAATTAAAAATAAAATAAAGTGAAAGTAATTATACTAAGAAAATAAAATGGCTAATTAAAAATAGGAATTAAAATTAAAGATTAAAAATAAGGAAATTAAACAAAAGATGGAAATTAAAAATATAAAAGTAAATATAAATAAAGAGAGAAGAGGGCCCGACTCGGAACCAAAACATGAGATATTTTAAAATACCTCTCTTCCGAAATTTTTACTGAAAAAGTTAGAGATTGATCAGGGTCAAATGACACATGTCGGTGGGATCTTGGGTCAAAAATTGAGGTATGACAGATGCCCCTATTTAAGTTTCTTCGTCTGGAGATTTGAAGATGGAATCTTTGATTTGAACGGACCGAAGAGACTTAAATATAAAGTACACCTATTTTTGATCCTAAGATACTGTGAATGCATGTGACGCAATTATGAATGCAAGACGGCGTAGATTACTTGATTGGGACGAGTAATAACGACGGGATGCCCGAATTCTTTATAGAAAAGGATCTGACTCTGTTAGGGGAATGTAGTTTCACTGGAGAAATGATTGTCTATTATTGTATTAGTTTGGAATGATGGTTTAATGAAGACAAAAACTTTTGATGACATCTCTGGGCCAGACGCACTAGGGATGACACTCGAAGGAATGACAGGTAGGTACAGATTGTCCGTTGTTTAGGACTAGCAGCTTGAAACAAGAATAAAATGTAAACTTAAGCGGTCCGTTGTTTAGGACTGTCCGCTTGAAAGAAGATAAAAATGTAAGCGGCACGTTGTTTAGGACTGTCGGCTTGAAAGAAGATAAAAATGTAAGCGGTCCGTTATTTAGGAGTGTCGGCTTGAAAGCAGTAAAATGTAAGCGGTCCGTTGTTTAGGACTGTCGGCTTGAAAGCAGTAAAATGTAAGCGGTCCGTTGTTTAGGACTGTCGGCTTGAAAGCAGTAAAAATGTAAGCGGTCCGTTGTTTAGGACTGTCGGCTTGAAACGATAAAAATGTAAGCGGTCCATTGTTTGGACTGTCGGCTTGAAAGCAGTAAAAAACGTAAGTGGTCCGTTGTTAGGACTGTCGGCTTGAAACGATAAAAATTGTAAACTTAAGCATTCCATTGTCTGGGACTGTCGGCTTGAAAGCAGATAAAAGTGTAAGCGGTCCGTTGTCTAGGACTGTCGGCTTGAAAGCAGTAAAATTGTAAGCGGTCCTTTGTTTAGGACTGTCGGCTTGAAACGATAAAGGACTTAAAACGAAAGGATGCGGCAAAACAAGACTTTGGGTGACTGATGCAACCATGTGTGAATGATGTTGTGTATATGCTGTGTGTGAGTGAAAGTAATAATGCACGAATGTATGAATGTGTGAATGAATGTGTGAGTGTGTAGACTGGGTTGTGATGGATAAACTCGACGAAACGAGATAAGACAGGTAAGATGAGAGATAGACTGACATCGCAGTACAAACACTCGGCAAACTTCCTTGAAGATGATATTATTGCGAGCAGATTGAGCCACTTGCAGTGTGAAACCTGACACAAGATATCAACCGATGTTTCCTGGGGAGAGAGTCCATTGTTGACTGAAAAGTTGGGAAGAAGTCACCATTTGTGAACCGGTGTAGAGTGTTCTGATAAATGCCACTGTTGACCAAAAGTCTGGAAGTCGCCATTTTGCATAGAGTGTCAATCCATTGGTATGCCCCAGCAGTCACGCTCCTTTTTGTTTTTTGGTTTTCTTGTTTTTTTTTTTTGAAATCTCTAACTTTTGCCTGGACTGCCCTTTCGGGTTTTTAGTCCACCGGGAGTATATTCCTTTTTTGTGCCACTAATTTTTGCCTGGACATCCCTTTCGGGTTTTCAGTCCACCGGGACGCTCTCTATTGCCTAAGTCGCCTTTTCAGGTTTTCAACTTAGCGAGCTTTCATTTTTCGTTCTTGTTTTTGGATTGTGACTGCATCTTGCTCAAATTAGAGGTCCTCTTCATATTGCTTAGTCATGTTTCTCTTTCGGAGTGTAGCCGTTCTCGAGGCGGATGCTGATGTGCGCTTCTCCTACTCACGAGTTCAAAGAGAGTGTGTTTGTTGTTCGTACTTTTCAAAAGATCTAAAAAAGAGTTTTGTATTTTGAAATTTTTTGCTTCAAGTATGGCCATAAAAAATAGAAGAAATTTTGTAAATTGAATAAATGAGAGTTCCAAATACATGGGTACGGGCTCAAACTTGATTGATTGAGTGATGGCCTGCCAATGGCATGGCTCCACGGATCTTTGAAATATTTTGGAAAATGGTAAATGTAATGGGAAGGGTACATTGAACATGATAACCGCTATTCTCCCTAACAACTTTGAATGCCCCTGTTCCGAGTCTTTGATTTGTAGATGCTTCGAATCGGAGGTCTTTTGATAGCTGGGTGCCCCAAGTGGACTGTGCCTGACTTGATGCAGTTACTTTGTCATGATCCTTAACTTTTGCATAGATCGCCCTTTCGGGTTTTCAATCTATCAGGGTAATCATTTTGTTTATGTCTCTAATTTTTGCCTGGACCGCCCATTCGGGTTTTCAGTCCACCAAGACGCTCATTTTTGCCTAAGTCCCTTTTTTAGGTTTGCGACTTATCGAGCTTTTATTTTTGACAGAGTATTTCTTGACTGCACCGGCATTCGTAGGACGTGTGAGTTTGTCACCATTCGTAGTTGTAAGAAATCATTGAACACGAGCCTTCATAGTTAGGCGTCCACTTGCCCCTGGAATAAGGTTGGAAATAGTGCCTTTTTGAGCACAAAGTCCGACGAACCTTCTTGTTGGAAGTTTGGTTCAACTTCTTTTGATATAGTTGTACCAGGTCGTCATGCATTGTGAGTTCAATCAATCTTGAGATTTCAGCCGAAACCCTGTTGGCGGGACTTTGATCTCCATGAGAAGTCCGGCTTTCATATCGTATACTGAGGGAAGGAGGGGGGTTGCCCATGTTGAAATGTTTATTGAAACACGATGCCCATGTGAAGCAACGGTGCCATCTTATGCTAGTCTTTGTAAATGACTTCCACCTCTTGGCGATCTTCTTGATTTTGTTTGCAGCTTTGACGGCTAGGATACCCCAGTATGTGAGAGATCTTGTCGGGAATTTCTTCATTCTCCTTTGTTTTCGGACACGGAATTCAAAGTCGAGAAAGAGTATAGGGTTAACGTGTTCAACGGGCTTATTTATGTTTAATCTGCATTTATGTTTGATTTTTAGGAAGTGAATGTATTCAGATATTTGGAAATGATTAAAGAAAAAGATTTTTTTGGTTTTTTGTGTTACCATTTTTCCAGAAAAAGCACAAAATAAAAACAAAGTCGGGATCAAAACGACCTTTTTATTAATGATGGAAAATACATGAAGCAAAAAGCCCTACACAAGTTCACTTTCGTCTCGGGCGGGACGAAATGGTTTTTTTGGAAAAAGTAAACAGCAAACAAACACATTATTTGAACGGATAAGTAGCGGAAGAAAACATCAACAAAGATCTGATTGCGGCTAGCCATCCCATGTGTCACAAGCATTATGTATTATGATCTGGTAGCGGATTGACTTGCGCGTTCGGAGAGTCTTAGAAGGTCAGGCGGTTGGTCCGGATCAAGTTCTGGACTTCCTTCTTTAGTGCGTTACAAAGTTCGACGTCGTGTCCGGGTGCCCCTTGATGGAAAGTACAGAAAAGGGCAGGTTTATACCATGCTGGCAATCTTGTTGGTACTGGAGGAGGCGCTTTAGTCTGGACCAGATTCTTTTCGAGCAATTGTGGAAGCAAATCTGCATATTTCATGGGAATTTGATCATAATGTGTTCTCCGAGCCTAATTCTGAGGATTGGATTGTTGAGGAGCCTGTTGTCGAGGTTGTTGTATGCACAGTGGCTGACATGGTGGCTGGGGCCCTCGCTGGAATTATGGCGGATCCTTTGTAACCATCAACGAAGATACCAGGTTAGTTAACTTCTCTACTTCAGCCCGAAGCGTTGTCACCTCTTCACGAAGCTCGTGGACCTCTTGTTCAAGTTGATCCGTCTTTTGTGTTTGCACGAGTGTTTGCATGTGCGAGTTGAAATTGAACGAAGACATCAGACCACTTACTGATCGATCGACCTTTTATTGAAAAGACATAGTGTGAGACTCGGATTTGAAACTATGAATGCAGAATGATGCATGATATGTTTATGCAAAAATAGACATTTTTATTGAAGGACTTATAAAAGCATTTACGTAAACATTGTAGTTGAAAATTTCGTTGAATAATAATTTAAAGCACCACAAGATAATTCCCCCTTTTTAACCAACTGAGCCAACAGATAGACTCCAAAATACATCACAGAGAGCTAGAAAATGACATAGAGGATAAAAACAACTGCGAAGTTCCCCAACTCCTGAGGTGGACTACTCCTCGAAATCTGGATGAGTGCCAACAAAGAAATCCATATGCTCTTTCTTGTTAATATGTCGTTTGAGAAGCTTGTTCTTCACTTGGATGTCAATATTTTGTGCGCAAATTGTTCGACTTTGTTTGAGGAGTTTATGCTTGTGCTGTTCTATTTCTCCACTCATTGTTTCCATCTCGCGCATAGCTTCATCGTATCTTCTTTTCCAAGTGACACTTTCAAGGGTTGACTCAGTCAATCGCTCCTGATACTCCTCCTCCTTAGTCTTGATGGGTATGGGTAGAGATGGTGATGGGGCAGTCGAGGATAAGTACCTCGGTAGGGTGTAAGGCATCCTAAAGCTTGTAGCTCTGTCAATAACCCATTGAGTATAAGATCCATGCACAAAGTCTCCCTTCTTCCCCAACTGGCTTCTATTAAGTTTACGGATGCCACTCCAAGCTTGCACAAACTTATCTCTCTTGTTCGAGTAATCTTTATCGTTGTAGTAGAATTCTCCGGTTAAAGGGAGGTTATCCGGTTGGGTTCTCATTGGATACCCGAATTGTCGTCGGGCAAGGATAGGGTTGTAACTAATTCCTCCATACACACCAAGAAGAGGCACGTTGGGGCATTCACCGCAACTGACGATGATGGTTCCGTTGTCACAAGCTGCATGGTACCAGACTATATCTGATGGGGCTAGAAACATGATTTTTTAGGACCATGAATGACCTTCGAGATTGGCTTGAAAGGAATGGGTTTGAGGTAGATGAGAGTTAAACCATTTGTAGAGTAAAGGTGCACAACAAAGGATAGCTCCACGATCTGCTAAGGTCCGATCATGGATGGAATGGTATGTGTTGGCTAACAAAGTAGGGACGGGATTTTTGGTGAGAAGGATTTAAATGGCACGGATGTCCACGAAGTTATCAATATTTGGGAAAAGTACAAGGCCATATATGAGTAGGGCTAGAATGGAGTAAAAGGCCTCATTACTGGCTACATCAGCAAGAAAGGAGGCTTGTTGATAAATGAACTTTTGCCGTAAGGCCTTGGAGACCTCCTTTAACAATGAGGTTTGATTTTATGTCTGAGGCTCTCAGATGGAGGGCGTTTGCAATGGTTGAGAGTTTAGGGACGGGTTCAAGGCCGCTGAATGGTATTTTGTCAAGCACTGGTAGACCAACCAAATAAGAGTACTCTTCGAGGGTGGGGACAAGTTGATAATCAGGGAACGTGAAGCAGTGATAAAGAGGATCATAGAATTGGACTAAAGTTTCCAAGACTCCTTTCGCGACATCCGTTTTAAGGATACCAAGCAATCTCCCATGGCGAGTATGAAAATCTTTTGGACTAGATACCTTCTTCCCTAGCTCCCTTAATTTCAGCAAATTCGGTCTCTGGAAAGTGTATTTCTTGATGGAAAAAAGGTTTATGAATGAATGCATGTATGCATGATTATGCAAAAGAACAGAGAAAACATGATGAGGTTAAGTCCATGATGTTGAAGTCAAGGGTGAGCGCGCCATTTGGTAGAGACTATGGTTTTATTTGTACCTGTATCACGGGTTCTACCAAGTTCTCAAGGTCTACAACCCCCTTCCGAAGATTATTGCACAGCGGAATTTACTTCCGGCCCAAAAAAATGTTCGTACGAGAGTCTCGCTCGAGTGTAGTATCGCGTATCAACTAGATCAAGATTTACTCCTGAATAGCCACCGCACTACGCCCTAAAAGGCTAAGATGGGTTAAAGGTAACTAAAGGTTCTCAACTTCGACGGTCACTTGAAAATAGTATGCTAAACACGAATACTCATGTCAACATGGTATACTTCCAAGATTCCTCCATTGAGTGGGGTTATCACATGTACCACAACCAAAAGTCACTCTTGGTAAGGAACTATGATTATACCACCGTCCTATTTTATGTTTCCCTCAAGTCCGGGTGGGGGACTTATCTCACCACACAAGTTAAGAAAGGTGAAAGAAGAAGGAAGAACATATATACACGTATTTTGTTTTTAAGCAAGTTATAGCACAAAATTTAAATAAAGCCAAGTTAGGCTCAACCCTCTTTAGGGTGTCCCTAGTGAAGTTGCCATTTCTGTCGCGTCATTTTTTGGAGATCAAGGCTATTTGATTAGCTTTTGACTCACTATTTTACGTCACAACTGAACATTTAATTTTTTTCAAAAGAAGTGGAAAAAGGTTCAAATACCACTTTAAAAAAAGATTTAGGGTTCGGGGGTTAGTTACATAAAGGGAAGGTATTAGCACCCTTTATGTCCGTAGTACTCTACGGTAACCTCTTGGTTTTATTTAATTCTTGTGCTATAACTTACTTGCTTTAAAAAAAGAAATTTAAAATGATTAAGAAAAAACCTAATTATCTACATTTTTATTGATTTGAGAGGACGAGTGTCCTTTGCCTACGTACCCGTGAGGGATCAAAACCTCGTAGTTCGGGGTAGAAATTGCGTTTGATTTGTTTGGTGTTTTTTATTAGTTTTGAAAAAGGTTTTAAAATGAAAAGCCAAGTGGCAAAAGGAATTTGTTTGTGTTTTTTATGTTTAAAGGAAAATGACTAAAAAATATAATTAGGATTGATTGCAGTTTTGATTTATGAAAGAAGTAAAATAAAAGGATCACTTGATTTAAAAATCAAGGTTTGTTATGAAAATGTTTTTTTGTGTTTTGTTATTTGCATGTTTTTGTTGTTTTTGAATGATAGTTAAAACTGAAAACTAAACTAACGGACAGGTACCACGTGGTGGCGTTGGACCACCACGAGGACCTCTAACCTAAACTAGAAGCGGGAAAATAAAGCATACACCCACACACGCACACATGCACCTACAACTATTACATTAAACCTATTAATACATTCTAAGGTCTGCGGAAAATAGATAAATAAATTACATGAACACCTGTTTACATTCTAAAATCTTTGCTTTCTGTTTGGTTTGCTGTCTGTGAGAGAAAAAAACCTTATGTTTGGTTTGCTGTCTGTGAGAAGAACCTTCTGTTTGGTGTGCTGTCTGTGAAAAAACACTTCTGTTTGGTCTGCTGTCTGTGCGAAGAAACATCTGTTTGGTTTGCTGTCTGTGTGAAGAACCTTCTGTTTGGTTTGCTGTTTGTACGAAAATTGGTGTTTGGTTTGCTGTTTGTGCGAAAATTGGTGTTTGGTTGACTGTTTTATGCAAAATTTGGTATTTGTGATGTTCATGCGGGTTATGAATGAGAGTGAGCCTTCGAGAATGGTTTCTTTGCAGGTTGTGAATTTAGGCCTCCTTTTCTGTGTGTTTGCAGGTTGTATTTATAGCATTAGGACTAGGGTTATGGTTTGTTAAAAAGATGCAAAAAATTTGGGGCATGGGGAGGAGGAAAGCGTGTTTGTTACAGATTGCATATTTTGGATTTATACTCTTTTTTGGACTTATCATCTAATAATATAAATAAAAATAAATAAAAAGAAAGGATAATTATGCAGACTTGGACTTTGGATACTATTTGGACTTATCGACATTTTTTTGGAATTTTTGGACAATTAATAATAAATAATTAAAAATAAAATAAAGTGAAAGTAATTATACTAAGAAAATAAAATGGCTAATTAAAAATAGGAATTAAAATTAAAGATTAAAAATAAGGAAATTAAACAAAAGATGGAAATTAAAAATATAAAAGTAAATATAAATAAAGAGAGAAGAGGGCCCGACTCGGAACCAAAACATGAGATATTTTAAAATACCTCTCTTCCGAAATTTTTACTGAAAAAGTTAGAGATTGATCAGGGTCAAATGACACATGTCGGTGGGATCTTGGGTCAAAAATTGAGGTATGACAATTCCCTTTAGGCGTATTCGGCAAACTCGTCACAAAATCCATGGATATACTATCTCATTTCCACTCTGGCACATCTAAAGGTGTCATCAACCCAGCAGGTTTCTGATGTTCCACTTTCGACTTCTTACAAACTAAACACGAATACACAAACCGTGCCACATCACGTTTTAATCCAGACCACCAAATCAACTTCTTCAAATCATGATACATTTTTGTAGCTCCCGGATGAATACTCAAGTTACTTATGTGGCTCTCTTCCAGAATCACCTTTCTCATCTCTGCGTCTTCAGGGATACAAATCCTATTTCGAAATCGCAATACTCCTTGATCATTAACTTTAAAGTCACCATCATCAGTCCGATTACTTCCAACCATTAAGTCTACCAGCTTCACATCTTCTTTCTGAGCTTTTCTAATACTATCCAAAAATTCGTTGGTGATTTTCAACATCCCCAGTTTCACACTCTCGGGCGACACTTCACAAACCAAACTCAAGTCTCTGAACTGTTCTAGTAATTCTAACTCCTTAACCATCAAATCGTCAATCCTCGGAAGCGGACATTTATTCTTTATTGTTACTTTATTCAGCTGCCGGTAATCGATACACAACCTCATGCTGCCATCTTTCTTCTTAACCAATAACACAGGCGCTCCCCAAGATGAAACACTCGGCCTTACAAACTTTTTATCAAGTCTTCTAATTGCTTCATTAACTCAGCTAATTCGGAAGCTGACATACGGTAAGGCGCCATAGAAACATGCTTCGTACCCGGAATAAGATCAATTGAGAATTCTACCTCTCTCTCAGGCGGCACATCTGGGATTTCATCAGGGAAAACTTCTGGAAATTCACACACAACTTGCAACTTATCAATCACTGCTTGATTTTCAATGGAAAAGGATGCCATCAAAGAAAACATCGGGATTCCATCTTTCATCAGCTGCTTCAACTGCTTAGTAGTCAGGAGTTCAGTCTCTCCTTCTTCTTCGGTAGAGGAAAAACGCACCGTCTTTCTAAAGCAATTAATATAGACGTAGTTGTACTCTAACCAATTCATACCCAGAATTACATCCATCCCACTCAACGGAAAAACATATTAAGTCTACGACAAAGTCTCTACCAAACATCGACAAAGGACACTTTAAACATACAAGAGTAGTAGTCACCGAACCCTTAGCTGGGGTTTCGACAACCATTTCCCCATTCATAAAAGACGCATCAAGACCCAACTTTGAAACAACACCAGCAGCAATAAAACAATGCGTAGCACCAGTGTCAATGATAGTAATTAAAGGAGTACTATTAATAAAACATGTACCTCAGATCAGACGATCCTCATTAACTGTTTGAGTGCCAGTCAAAGCAAACACTTTCCCTCTAACTTGTTCCTTCTTAGGACTAGGACACTGAGGACTAATATGTCCTTCTTCGCCGCATTTAAAACAAACCATCTCATCATGCTTACAATCTGCAATTGTATGCCCTTTCCTGCCACAACGGAAACACCGTTTCACTTCACCCATATTGCAAGCATTACTTTTGTGACCTTTCTCTCCACATCGGAAACAAACAATCTCAGCGGGAGCATCTCTTCTCCCAATCCTCTTCTCATCATTTGGCCTTCTCTCATCCTTCACTTTCTGTTTGCCCTTGTCAGCAGGAGCACTGTAAGGCTTACCACGACTTTGTTGTTGCTTACTCTTCCGCTCATTTAGAACCTTATAATGAGCTTTGGTGTCTTCCTCATAAATCCTGCAGCTACTCGCCAACTCGGAAAACTGGCGGATCTTCTGATAACCAATGGCCCGCTTAATCTCAGCACGCAGACCATTCTCAAACTTGATACACTTAGAGAACTCAGCAGTCTCAGGAGTGTAATGCGGGTAAAACTTTGCCAACTCAACAAACATGGCAGCATACTCCGTTACAGACATGTCACCTTGCTTCAATTCCAGGAATTCGATTTCCTTCTTACCTCGGACATCTTCCGGGAAATACCTGTTCAGAAACTCTCTTCTGAACACACCCCAAGTGATCGCAGCTCCTCCGTTCCCTAGAACCGGTTACACACTCACCCACGAATCATCAGCCTTCTCAGCCAGCATGTGGGTGCCGAAGCGCACCATCTGAACATCAGTGCATTGCATAACCCTGAAGATTCTTTCAACTTCTTTCAACCATGTCTGCGCTCCATCAGGGTCAAACCTGCCCTTGAAAGTTTGTGGATGGTTCCTCAAAAAGGTTTCCAGCATGCGAACACCGTCGTTACCACCAGCATTGTTCTGTTGACCCACAACTTGAGCCATCGCTTGCAAGGCAGCAGCAAGTGCAACATCGTTCCTTCCCGCCATCTCAACTCACTACATAACGAGAACCAGTTAGGGAAATTCGATATAGAATTAAGCTAACACTCGACACAAACGACTCAATCTACTTGGCCGGACGGACCGACCTGCTCTGATACCAATTGTAACACCCCGTTTTCCCAACATGTAAAACAATACATAATTTATCAGAGTTCAACATAAGACAAGATGTCACATTTTCATACTTCAAAAATCTTTTCAACTTAATAGGGTTTATAACCCGTTTTTAAATAAAACACCTCTTTTCAAACAATTAAATAATATCGCAGCGGAAAACTTAATCTTAATCAACTTATAAAATTCAAGGTTTGGCACTAGGCCTCAACACCATCAACATAAATCAAATACCAGTCAAATGGTTCAACAACAACTTCAAAAAAATACGTAATTAATAAAGATAAACATAATAAATGATATTCCCCATCCCGTTACATATCAGAGCGACACTCCTATGACGACACAAGGATCAACTCACATCTGCACTATTCTGGATCACCTGCAAGATACTCATATGAAGAGCAACATTTTCAAGCAGAAGGGGTGAGATTTCACATTCATTAATAATAAGCAATAAATTCAAAATCAGAATTTAATCAACATACAACTACAACAGTTATCAATTAACAAGAACTACACATGATTTTCAGTTAACAATTATTAATGAATTACAAACAACGACCATTCAACAATGCAACAATGATGACTCGACAATGCATCAACAACAACAACAACAACTATACAACGACACAACAACAACTCAACAATATGCAACATATGTATATGCATGTGGTACCAACAGAGCGTCAAGCTCTCAACAAGATGTCGTAATTCGACTAAACAGGGCATCAAGACCCCAACTTAACAACTTAACAGCCTAACAGGGCATCAAGCCCTCAACTTAGACCAATGGTTATGCGACACGGCCACTTGACAACATGGAACAACACAACTTGGACAACATGCAACAACACAACTTAAACAACGTACAACTATATAGAAATCTATGCACTTAATCAAACATCCACGAAAGACTCTTCTTATCAGCTACAGCTACCCGAATCCTCTACTTAACCAACAACAATTTCCTAATTTAAACCTAAGTCCAACTCAAAACAAATACAGGTTCAAAGACACAAGGTCGAGACACCTACTGCCTAACTCGCCATGGCGAGTGGGATTACTCGCCGTGGCGAAGAGAGAGTGACTCTCTGCCATGTGCTCGCCGTTGCGAGTGAACTACTCGCCGTGGCGAAGAGAGGGCGACTCTCTGCCATGTGCTCGCCGTTGCGAGCAAAGTACTCGCCATGGCGAGTGACAACAGGGGTCACTCGCGAGGCGAGGATACAGGGGGACGAGCAGTACGAACAACAACTCAGAATTTGCCCCAAAAACCCAATTTTTGACATACAAACTCCCCAAAATTGGTAGGATACATCATCTATTGATTATCTACAACCTATTCAACAGTCCTTACATTAATTCAACGAATACCTAAGCTTCTGACAACCTAAATTGATTCAACCCTAATTTCTTAGACAACATAAATCAACAACATTATGATCAAATTAGTTTCAGAATTCATATACTAATCATTAAAGAAAGCTAGTCTCACCCTTACCTTGGATTTTTCTTGGTTTTACAGAACTCTACAGTTTTCTCCCGAAAGCTGCACTTTCACGTTCTCTCTGTTTCTCTGATTCTGGTTTCTAACCTAATCTTCTACCACTCCCTCCTATTTATAACCTCTCTTAATCTTTCCTAAAAAACTCATCTAATTACCAAATCATCCCTACTTAATTTATTTTATTTTTCTTAAACAAACTCTATTATATTTCTCACCAAATATAACAAAACAACATCTACTACCAACAAATACTAAATTCAACACATATCAACATATATCAGCATATATCACAACAAATTCAATAAATTCAACAAAAGACTCTCAACTTAATTAAATAAATAATTAAATAAAGATAGGGCGTTACACAGAGGCTGCTTCTGAATCAGTTGATGAACCATTTCAACAACCTTAAACCATACCTACTGAAACCTTACAAACAGCCATAACTTCTGAACCATCCACTTCTACTGAGCCAACCTAAACTCAAATACTTCCCAACCCTTTTGATTCATTGAGAATAGATGAGTTTTATAGACAATCAAGCTCAAAGCTCAAAGAAATTATTGAGCTAAGATTTGTTCCAGTCCTCAATGTCAGTTATGAGGATCAATACTCTACTTTAAAGAATGAGTTCCTGGACTTTGTCACTAAGATTCAGAAAGTGGCAGTAAAGGAACAAGCTGTTATTCTTGCTAAGCACATGGAAGAAATCAAAAGAGCTGAGGAAGAAAAGGCTAAGAAGAAGGCTCCTGTTCTGGCATTGGATAATAAACCGTATTTTGAATCTGATCAATATAATCACAAGGAGTCAATGGTGTTTGAGACCTTGAAGAAGAAGCTACATAAGATTCAAGAGGAAGCTAGAATTGAAAGAGAAGCTCATCTTAAGAGAACAGAAGCTCTTGAAGAAATTGTCAAGAAACAAGCTAAGGATCTGAAGAAACCGATGGATCATATTGCCAAACAAAACCAGCCTTAGTTGCACACCTAGTTTTCTTTTGTTTTGTTTTGCTTGTATTTTTTACTGCTTCTGTTTCTTTTCTTCTGAACTTTAAATTCTTTAATGAATATTAGCTTCTGAATCTTTGCTTCTGGATAGTTTTTAGCTTCTGTTTATTTGTGCTCCTGATATATCTTGATATATTTATTTGAGTAATTCTGAAGTCTAACTATCTTATCGTATTTAGAATCTGTTTATTTGGTTTTACTAAACTCTTGTGTTTTAAAACAGACTCTAACATGTTTTTGCTCTGAATCTTCTCTTCTCATTTTCTCTAAAATTGTTTTTCCTCAATTGGAGTCTTGTAAAAAGGGGGAGAAACTTGTCTTTAAACCTTTTAGTTAATGACAAAAGGGGGAGAAAGAACAGTAAGTATTTTGATACTTTATTCATGCTATGTCTAAAGAAAAAGAAAGTTGCGATAGGTACTTCGTTAGATTCTGAGCCCCTTAAATTAAATTTTCGCAATTTAATTTAAGAGAATCTTCTCTCATATCTTATCTTTTATTCATTGTGAGATTTGATTCTGATATTTTTGTTAAAAAATGAATTTAATTAACCTGGATAGGACTTAGGGGGAGCTTACAAACCTCACCTTAAAGACTATCAGACTTAGGGGGAGTCAGAGCTTACAAACCTCAGACCCTTTAGTCAACTTGTTAATTAAATTAACAACAATATACCTTTTAAATACTTATGTTTGTCATCATCAAAAAGGGGGAGATTGTTGGAACAAGGGTGTTCAGCAATACCACTTTTCAGTTTTGATGATAACAAGGTATTAAAAATTGTCAATTGGATATGCTAATATTTTTTTAAGTGTGCAGGATCTTAATCAAGATTTCAATCTTAGAAAGTATTATGTTAGAACAAATCTAGAGCAAAATTCCTGAGAAGCTTGTTGCTTGTGATTTTGAAGTACTAGAGAGTCTGAAGAATCATCAGAAGTTGTTTCGAGAGGTCCTGAAGACGAAAAGAGTCTGAAGTTCTGAAGAGAGTCTGAAAGCTCATCAGAGTCTGAAGTTCTGAAGAGAGTCTGAAGTTCATCAGAGTCTGAAGTGCTACAGAGAGTCTGAAGACTGCAAATTGAAGATTTGCTTAGAAGGATTTCTGAAGGCATTTCGATGCATAAGAAACGTTCATTTGGAGTAACGGCTAGCTTCAAAGTCAACTTGAGCATGGGATGCTCAACGACAAGAATGCAGAATAGAACAGAGTACCTTTGTACGAACTCTGTTTCCACTACTCCACTACCTCGTACATTTTGGCAGCTGTGTCTACCGGTAATTCGCTTCAAAAGGAATGGGATTCAAAATCTATATTTGAAGGACTATTACCATATCAAGCAACATATCAACAACTATTGATCAAGCTTCCGAGAGACTCTGTGATGTGCTGGATTGTCTCAACATCTCTTTCCAACGCCTGCATAAAGGATAGTAGACTAGAAGAATATGTTGGACTCTACAACTGAAAAACAACGCTATCAAGCTATTGTATTCTCTCTGAGTCAAGCCAAAAACACATCAACAACTTAGCAAATTCTTCTAAACTGTATATCCTATAATTTCTAAGTTAATCAGAAAACAGAGTCTCTTTGGTTTGTAATTGGAACACATTTGATTGTTTATCAAGTGTTTTAACTCTATTCAATTTCTGTAAATTGTGTCAGAAGTATCTTGGTTGTGAACTTGAGCAAAGAAGTCTCTTAGTTGTGTCTTTGAGCATTGAAGGTCTCTTGCCTGCGTGCTTGAGCATTGGAAGTCTCTTGTAACACCCCGTTTTCCCAAAGTAAAAATTTCATAAATAAATAAATAATTAGAGTTTCTCGTATAAACGGAATGTCACATTTCTTAAAATCTCAAATGGAATAAATAACAATTTATCCTTCATAAAATAATAATCATAATTATTCAAAACTTCGCAGCGGATTAAAATTCAAATTAACAAAATAGTTTTGGCACGCAGGCCTCATCAAAACTTCTCAACATAAATTCAACTGAAACTTATTAATATTAAATCATAATCAATACATAAGGAATAGAAAATAGTTATAAAGGTTCCCATCCCGTTACATATCAGAGCTTCTAAGGACACAGTGAGGGTAGCCACTCACAACAGCAAACAGCAGCTATAAGCTTAATCACCTGCAAGTTACTCATATGAAGAGCAACATATCCAAGCAGAAGGGGTGAGATTCACAAAACAATGGCATTAAACATATAATTCAATAATTGTATTTAACAACATAAACATCATAAATATATCATAACAATAGTCATGTAACATCTTAATCAATATCATAATCATCATCATAGTTCAACTTAACAGTTTGACTCGACAATGCAACTTCAACTCGACTATGCAACTTAGACATCTTATTCATGCATGTGGTACCAATCTAGGGCATAAGCCCTCGTCGCTATTTGAGCATAAATATACTCCTAGGGCATAAGCCCTCGTCGCTGTTTGAGCATAAAAATACTCCTAGAGCATGAGCTCTCGTCTCTGTTGAGCAAAAGCTCCTAGGGCATGAGCCCTCGTCTCTGAATGATTATGCATGGACTCCACATCCTATAACTTAGACAACATGAATGACTCCAATTATTTGGATCAAAACTCATAAACTTAGAATGACACATGCAGTTTTTAATCAATAACGAATAGCAGCATGGCAGCACATCAAATCTCAAGATATATCAATATCATAAATGGTCACATAATTCATCTCTTATAGTTCAAAAGAAAGCATACACAATTATATATGTCACTACTAACAAAATCAAACATTAATTAACAGCTTTACAAGTCATCTTAACTATTGCAGTAACGCTTAATTCTAACCCAGGGGTCATCTCATAACAATTCGTTTCGAAAGAACACAAGATCACGAGACAAGGTTACTGATGTTGTGTATTTCGCCAGGCGAGAAATATTTCTCCATGGCGAGCTCAAAATCTAGGCTGCTTCACCAGGCGGGCTATGATTTTCTGGGCTGCTTCGCCAGGCGAGACATATTTCGCTAGGCGGGCGATGAACTTATGGGCTGCTTCGCCAAGAGAGACATATTTCGCCAGGCGGGCGATGAATTTCTGTGCTGCTTCGCCAGGCGAGCGATGAATTTCTGGGCTGCTTCGTCAGGCGAGACATATTTCGCCACGACGAGCGATGACAGAACAGTTACGGGGTTACGACAATTTTCACCAAAAATCCCAATTTTCATCATGTTCCTCCCCAAATTCGACTATAATGATGTATAAGGGTTACCCTTTGGTCTGTAAACAGTTTTCTACAACAATGGTACTGTTTTTCATCATCTAATCATCAATTCATCACTTTTGACCTAATTCCCAAATTCTCAAATTACATGAATTAATCCTATAATCTGTTAACTATAATCATGAATTACATGTTTTAATGAAATTGTAATGCTAGGCTCACCCTTACATTAAGAAAATTGGAGCAGCAGCCTCTTGGTTCTTCACTTCTAGGTTTCTCCCTTTTTCTCCCAAAAACTGAATTGTACGTATTGTGTGTTTCTAAACCTAGTTTTCCCTTTTTATATCTCTTCTATCTATTCTATCTTATTTCACTTATTCCCTCATGATTCTATCTGATTTCCAAAACAGCCCCACAACTCAATATTTATTTTATTTTCAAATCTTATTCTATTAATTAATATAATAAGTCACTTAATAAAATCACAATACATCTCATAAATCATATAAATCACTTAAATCTTATAAATCATATAAATAGACTCTAAATCCAATAAAATAATCAACTAATTAAATAGGGCGTTACTGAAGGTGAGAAAAATACAAGAGGGGGGGGGGGGGGGGTTGAATTGTGTTTACTTTTTCGAAACTCTTGAAGAGTAAGAATTTGTTTTTCCAGGATCAGAGTCTGAATGGATTCAGAGTCTGATGGAAGACCAGATTATGTTGCAGCAGAAATTAACAAGAGATAGAGATAAAGAGAGGACACAAGCAATTTTACAGGTTCCTTCCACAAACCGGAGGTAGTCCTGTCCCCCTTGCACTTCCAAGGAGAGTTTCACTAAAATGTAATATCAATTACAAGTTGCTCAAACACACAGTAAGAGACTTCCAATTGCTCAAGCACGCAGGCAAGAGTCTTCCAATGCTCAAAGACACAACTAAGAGACTTCTTTGCTCAAGCACACAAGCAAGAGACTTCTGACACAATTTACAGAAAATTGAATAGAGTTGGAGACACTTGACAAACAATCAAATGTGTTCCAATAATATAAACAAAGACAGACTCTGTTTTTCTGATGAACTTAGAATTTCTAGAATACATAGTTTGTAAGAATAATCTAAGTTGTTGATGTGTTTCTGGTTTGACTCAGTTAGAATACAATAGCTTGACAGCGTAGTTTTTCAGTTGTAGAGTCCAACATATCCTTCAAGTCTTCTATCCTTTATATAGGCGTTGGAAAGAGACATTGAGACAATCCAACACATCAAGAGAATTCTAGAAGCTTGATTAATAGCTATTGATTTGTTGCATGATATGGTAATAGTCCTTCAAATGCATATTTTAAATTCCATTCCTTTTGAAGCTTAATACCGGTAGACATAGTTGCCAAACTGTACGAGGTAGTGGAGTAGTGGAAACAAAGTTCGTACACATGTACTCTGTCCTATTCTGCATTCTTTGTCGTTGAGCATCCCACGCTCAAGTTGACTTTGAAGCTAGCCGTTACTCCAAGTGAGTGTTTCTTATGCGTAGAAATGTCTTAGAAATCCTTCTAAACAAATCTTCAGATTGCAGTCTTCAGACTCACTGTAGCACTTCAGCTTTTGATGATCTTCAGACTCTCTTGGTCTTCAGGTTCTGATAGTCTTCAGACTCTCTTGAACTTCAGGTTCTGATAGTCTTCAGACTTATTTGAACTTCAGATTCTCTTAGTCTTCAGGACTTCTTGACACAACTTCTGATGATTCTTCAGACTCTCTAGATTTTCAGAATCACAAGCAACAAGCTTCTCTTGGTTTTGCTCTCAAAATGTTCAAACATAATACTTTCTAAGATTAAAATCTTGATTAAGATCCTGCATACTTAAACAAATATTAGCATATCCAATTGACAATTTTTAATACCTTGTTATCATCATAACTCAAAACGTGGTATTGCTGAACACCCTTGTTCCAACAATCTACCCCTTTTGGATGATGACAAACATCAGTATTAAAAAGGTCAATTGTTGTTAACCTAATTAACATGTTGACTAAAGGGTCTGAGGTTTGTAAGCTCAGAGTCTGAGGTTTGTAAGCTCTGACTCCCCCTGAGTCTGATAGTCCTTAAGTTGAGGTTTGTAAGCTCCCCCTAAGTTATATCCATGTTAATTAAATTCATGTTTAGCACAAATAGCTGAATCAAATCTCATAATAATAAAACGAATATGAGAGAAGATTCTTTTTAAATTAAATTTATGAATTTAATTTAATGGGGCTCAAAATCTAACGAAGTATCTATCGCAAACTTCCCTTTTCTTTAGACTTAGCATGAATAACTAAAAATTACTCACTGATCTTTCTCCCCCTTTTGTCATCAACAAAAAGGTTTAAATACAAGTTTCTCTCCCTTTTTATACGACTTCAAGTGAGGGAAATTTTTTTTTTAGAGAAAATGAGAAGAGAAGATTCAGAGCAAAAACACATTAGAGTCTGTTAAAACATGACAGATTCTAAGTAGAATACGATAGTTGGACTTCAGATGTACTTAGATAAATATAGCAAGATATATCACAAGCACAGATAATTGAAGTAGAAAAACTATCAGAAGTAAGAACTCAAGTGAATATAACAAAGTAAGAGTTCAGAAGACAATAGAAAGCAGCAAATAAGAGTACAAGCAAAACAAAACAAATTAAACACTAGGTGTGCAACTATGGTTGGTTTTGTTTGGCAATGTGATCCATCAATTTCTGGATATCCTCTTGCTGTTTCTTGACTATTTCTTCAAGAGCTTTTATTCTCCTGAGATGAGCTTCTCTTTCAAGTCTAGCTTCTTCTTGAACTATGTGAAGCTTCTTCTTAAGCGTATCATAAACCATTGTTTCCCTTGGATTGTATTGATCAGCATCAAAGAATGGCTTACTTGCCAATTTCAGAACAGGAGCCTTCTTCGTAGCCTTTGCTATCTCATCTTTCTTGATTTCTTCCATGTGTTTGGGAAGAACAACAACTTGTTCTTTTACTGCAGCCTTCTGAATTGTGGTGACAAAATCCAAAAATTCATTCTTCAGAGCAGCAAATTTATCCTCATAGCTTACATCGAGGATTGGCACAAATCTTTGCTCAATAATATCCTTGAGCTTTGAGCTTGACATTCCATAAAACTCATCTATTCTCAACGAATCAAAGAGGTTGTGAGGAATTAGAGTTTGGCTTGGCTCAGATGAAGCTGAAGGTTCAGAAGCTAAGATTTTTTGTAAGGTTTGGAAGCCAGTTACAACAGTTTGAGGTTGGGAAAGAGGTTCAGTAACTGTTTCAGACACAGGCTCTGCTATGCATTCTGTTACAGGTTCTGGGTCAGGGATGACATCATAAACTTGTTCAAGAGTCTCAGAGACTGGTTCCTCTACAGTTACAGTAACTGGTTCGTTTGAAGCTAAGGTTTGAATATCTGGTTCAGGTTGTGGTACAGAGTCTCGTTTTGAAACAGATTCTGTAGACTTGGTTGTATTGGATTTTGCAGGGGTCTTTGGTAGTTCTCCTCCTAGGTGTCTTTCAAGAGAATCTAGGGTATCTGGAGAGTCTACAAAGATTGTTTCATGTTGAGGAGATGATTGAGAAGATTGAATGGGTTCTTCAGGTTCTTTAGTAGGCTGAATTGCCTGAAGTGGTTTGAGAAATGATGGTTGAGCAGGATGGTCAGAGGGTAAGTTCAGAGACACTGTGATGGTGTCTTGAATAACTCTGTCAATAGTTGAATCAACGTATTCACCTATTCTTGGGTCAAGAGGATCAAATGAAGAGATTGGTTTGATTGGAGAGGGGGTTTTATTTCGAAGGGATGGAAGGGCTTTGCTCAAGGGTATGTTATCTGATTCAGTTTCAGATGAGGGTGATGACTCTTGATTCGTAGAAGAGAAAGGTGAGTCAAATGAAATGTTACCTGATGTGCCAATGTCGGCTTCTGGAGAAGCTAGTTGGTTAGAAGCATCAGACAGAGTAGCTCCTGATTGATTAGCTTCTGCAGGGGCAACATGACTCTTCTGTTTCAAAGCTGCGGCAAGCAACTTAGCAGCTTCCTTCACAGTTTCATCTCTAAGTCCTTCTGTCACAACTTCTGCTGCCATTGCCTTGCCAGCAGCATGATCATCTTCAATCATAGATACAGAAGTACCTATCTTCTGTGCTACATCCTTAGCCACAAGAACAACTTCTTTCTTCCTTTTCTTGACCTGACTTTCTTCTTCATCAGAATCAACATCAAGAAATTCAGCAATTTCTTCAACCAGCCTTTTGTGATCTCTGTTAGCTTTGCCTTTCTTAGCTTTGTTCTCATCCTTTGCATTCTTCTCGTCCTTTGTTGTCTTCTCATCCTTGGATTTCTTTATCCTTTCCTTAATTTCCTTGGATGCAGGAGAGACAGATAGAGGCATAGGAGCTATGGTTTCAGAGGCACCAATAGTCACTTCTGGAAGAGCTATTTGTTGGAACAAAGGTGTTCAGCAATACCACGTTTTGAGTTTTGATGATAACAAGGTATTAAAAATTGTCAATTGGATATGCTAATATTTGTTTAAGTATGCAGGATATCAATCAAGATTTATATCTTAGAAAGTATTCTGTTTGAACATTTTAAGAGCAAAGATCTAGAGAAGCTTGTTGCTTGTAAGACTGTATCGAAGAGAGTCTGAAGACTGTATCGAAGAGAGTCTGAAGACTATCAGAATCTGAAGACCAAGAGAGTCTGAAGATCATCAGAAGCTAAGTGCTACAGTGAGTCTGAAGCCTGCAATCTGAAGAACTGCTAACATGGATTTCTAAAGGCATTTCAATGCAAAAGAAACTCTCATTTGGAGTAACGGCTAGCTTCGAAGTCAACTTGAGCGTGTGATGCTCTACGACAAAGAATGCAGATCAGTACAGAGTACGTTGTACGAACTCTATTTCCACTACTCCACTACCTCATACAGTTTGGCAACTGTATCTACCGGTATTAATCTTCAAAAGGAATGGAATTCAAAATATGCAATTGAAGGACTATTACCATATCAAGCAACAGATCAACAGCTATTGATCAAGCTTCAGAAATCATCCTGATGTGCTGGATGACTCAACGTCTCTTTCCAACGCCTATATAAAGGATAGAAGACTTGAAGAATTGTGGGACTCTACTACTGAAAAAAACTACGCTGCATTGCTATCGTATTCAACTGAGTCTTAACAAAAACACATTAACAACTTAGATTATTCTTACAAACTGAGTATTCTAGAATTTATAAGTTAAGCAGAAAAACAGAGTCTGTCTTTGTTTAAAACAGAGTCTGTCTTTGTTGTAATTGAAACACGTTTGATTGTTTGTCAAGTGTTTCAACTCTATTCAATTTTCTGTAAATTGTGTCAGAAGTCTCTTGGCTGCGTCCTTGAGCAAAGAAGTCTCTTAGCTGCGTCCTTGAGCAAAGAAGTCTCTTAGTTGTGTCTTTGAGCATTGGAAGACTCTTGCCTGCGTGCTTGAGCATTGGAAGTCTCTTGCCTGCGTGCTTGAGCATTCTAAGTCTCTTACTGTGTGTTTGAGCAACTTGTAATATATATTACATTTTAGTGAAACTCTCCTTGGAAGTGCAAGGGGGACAGGACTACTTCCGGTTTGTGGAAGGAACCTGTATAATTGCTTGTGTTCTCTCTTCTCTCTATCTCTTGATTATTTCCGCTGCAACAGAACCTAATCTCCCATCAGACTCTGATCTCCTTCAGACTTTGATATTAAGGAATTAGATTCTCACTCTTCAAGAGCTGCGAAAAGCTAACACAATTCAACCCCCCCCCCTTCTTGTGTTTTTCTCACCTTCAGTTGGTATTAGAGCTCCGGCTCTGTTGTCATAGCACTTAACCGTGTGACATAAAAGATCCAGAGAAAAACATGTCTTCCAGTGAACCTTCTTCTTCTGGTGCTGCTATACCATATGACTATGGATCCAATAACAGCAGTAAAAAGGTTGATTATGGAAAAATTCCTAAGTTCAATGGTGATCCTGAATAATTTTCTTGGTGGAAAACCAACTTCTACAGCTATGTCATGGGTCTTGATGAAGAACTCTGGGACATACTTGAAGATGGTGTTGCTGACTTACAACTTGATGACGAAGGTGCTGCCATTGACCGTAAACTTCACACTGCTGCTCAAAAGAAAATCTACAAGAAACATCATATCATCAGAGGAGCTCTTGTCACTGCTATTCCTAAATCAGAATAAATGAAGATGAGTGACAAATCTACTGCTAGAGCCATGTTTGCTTCTCTCTGTGCAAACTATGAAGGAAGCAAAAAGGTTAGGGAAGCTAAAGCTCTTCTATTAGTTCATCAGTATGAACTATTCAAGATGAAATAGGATGAAAGTATTGAGCAGATGTACTCAAGATTTCAAACTCTAGTATCTGGTCTTCAGATACTAAAGAAGAGTTATATAGCTTCTGATCATGTTAGCAAGATCCTAAGGAGCTTACCCTCTAGATGGAGACCAAAGGTTACTGCAATTGAGGAGGCTAAAGATTTAAACACTTTAAGTGTTGATGATCTTGTAAGCTCTCTCAATGTTTATGAGTTAAGTCTCAATGAACATGAGTCTGCAAGAAAGTCTAAAACCATTGCTTTAAAATCAAAGGGAAGATCCTCAAAAGCTCTCAAGGTTGAAGAGTCTGAAAATGAATCTTCAGCTTCTGAAAGCTCAGAGGAAGATCCTGATGTTGCAAAGGAAATGGCCATGCTTTCAAGCAGAATGCAGTATCTTGCTAAAAAGAACACGAGATTTCTGAGCAAGAGCAGTAGGAAGGGTTTCAAAAAGGAGGAACAGAAAGGTTGCTTCAACTGCAAGAAGACTGGACATTTTATTGCTGACTGTCCAGAACTGCAGAAGGAGAAATCCAAGTCAAAAAGGCCAACCTTCAAGTCAAGCAAGTTTAAGAAGCAAATCAAGAAAAGTCTGATGGCTACCTGGGAAGATCTTGATAATGAGTCAGGGTCTGAGGATGATGATGCTGATGGTGAAGCCAATGTAGCTGTTGGGCTAATGGCTACAACTGAATCTGTAAAGGAGACACCTGAGGCAGAATCAGATGCAGACTCTGAAAGTGAAACAGAGGTATTTTCTGAACTCACAAGATCTGAATTAGTAGATTCTGTCAAAGAACTTCTTGGTCATTTTAAAGCTAAAACCACTGAGTTGAAGAAAGTCAAACAACAGCTTGATAAGCTGTCAAAAAGACATGATTCAACTCTGTTGGAGTTAGAAAGCTTAAAAGAAGAAAATGATACTTTATTGATCAAGAAGTGTAGCTGTAAATACTTGAGTGAGCAAGATATTGCTTTACAAGAATTTATTGCTACTAGAATTGACAGATCAAGGGTTGCATCCATGATCTATAGCACATATCAGAACAGAGGACAAGGTCTTGGATTCATTGGAGGAAGCTCGAATGAAGTGACTCTAAAACCTGGTCCTGATGGAGCCAGAGAAGCATTGAAAAATCACTTTGTAAGTGAGTCTGATGAAGTCAACACAGTGACTCATTTAGAACCTACAACTTCAAGTTCTAAGGTTCTGACTAAGTCAAAATCTCAGAATGTAAAGTTAAAAGTTCTAAAAAACTTTGAATCTAAAGCTTTAATGATTCAGACTCTAAAACATTCAGAGTCTGTTAAACGGACTCTGAAAAGGCCAGAGTCTGAAAAAACGAAAGCCTAAATTTCAAAGAAGAGAAACTGTGAAAGGCAAGTTGAACCCTAAACCAAACGGTTCTAAACCCAAGGTGTGGGAGAAAACACTGCCAATGACTTCAAGACGCACCTTACGGAAGGAATTCAATGGTTCAAAGAATAACTCAAAAGGACCCATGAGAATATGGGTACCTAAGTCTGAAATTGTTGATGCTGCAGGTATGTCTAAAAGGACTAGAAAAGCAGAAGGCTTGGTACCTGGACAGTGGTTGCTCGCGTCACATGACGGGAGAAAAGTCTATGTTCCTAACCCTAACCATGAAAGAGGGAGGAACTGTGGGATTTGGAGGAAACCAGACTGGCAAAATCATTGGTACTGGAACCTTTGGTAACTCTCTGATCTCAATCAGTAATGTGTGGTTTGTTGATGGGCTTAGACATAACCTACTAAGCATAAGTCAATTATGTGACATTGGTTATGATGTTTTGTTTAATAAGAACAACTGCACTGTGGTTAACAAGGATGATCAATCCATAGTCTTCAAGGGAAAAAGAAGAAACAATGTCTACAAGATAAAATTCTCTGAACTGACTGATCAGAAGGTAGTTTGCCTTTCGTCAATGGGTGATAAGAAGTGGCTATGGCATAGATTGTTGGGACACGCTAACTAGAGATTAATCTCTAAGCTTAGCAAGTTGCAACTAGTCAAAGGCCTACCAGACATTGACTATCATTTAGATGCTCTTTGCGGAGCATGTCAGAAAGGGAAAATTGTCAAGAGTTCCTTTAAACCGAAAGAAATTGTTTCCACTTCTAGACCCTTGGAGTTACTTCATATTGATTTATTTGGACCAGTTAGCACTGCATCCTTATATGGAAGTAAATATGGACTAGTAATTGTTGATGACTAAAGCAGATGGAGTTGGGTTAAGTTTCTAAAAACTAAAGATGACTCATATTCTGTGTTTAGTAAATTCTGCATCCAAATTCAATCTGAAAAAGAATTGAAAATCTTAAAAGTCAGAAGTGATCATGGAGGAGAATTTGAAAATGAGCCTTTTGAGGTTTTCTGTAAAAAACATGGAATTATTCATGAATTCTCTGCACCCAGAACTCCACAACAAAATGGAGTTGTAGAGAGAAAGAACAGAACCTTACAAGAAATGGCTAGAACCATGATCCATGAGAACAATCTGGCTAAACATTTTTGGGCAGAAGCAGTAAACACAGCATGTTATGTTCAGAACAGAATCTATATCAGACCTCTGTTGAACAAAACAGCATATGAACTCTTTAAAGGAAGGAAACCTAACATATCTTATTTTCATCAGTTCGGATGTACTTGTTATGTCCTGAACAATAAAGTCTATCTAAAGAAATTTGATGCCAAAGCTCAAAAGGGAATCTTCTTAGGTTACTCTGAACGTTCAGAAACACAATGTGTTGAAGAATCTATGCATGTCAGATTCGATGACAAAGTGCCTGGAAGTGAAATTCCAGAGCAAGATGAAAGTTATGCAGGATCTCAAGATTCTGATGACAACTCAGAATCTGATCAGATTCTAGAATCTGAAGATACTTCAGAATCTGGAGCATCCCCTGAAGTTCCTAATGAAGAAGCTTCTGAAGAAGCTCAAGATGGTTCTCAGCAAGCTAGTCAATCCAAACATTCATTCAAATACAAGTTTTCACATTCTGAGGATCAGATTATTGGCAATAAAGAAAGTCCCAGAAGAACTAGATCGTATTTCAGACAAGAAGAGTCTGCTTTGCGATTATTATCTGTTATTGAACCAACCTCTATCGAAGAAGCACTTGGAGATGAAGGATGGATTCTGGCAATGCAAGACGAACTTAATCAATTCAAAAGGAATGAAGTATGAGATCTTGTAGCTAAGCCTGAACACAAGAACATCATTGGAACTAAATGGGTGTTCAGAAATAAGCTTAGTGAACAAGGAAAAGTAATCAGAAACAAAGCCAGACTTGTTGCGCAGGGCTACAGTCAACAAGAAGGCATTGATTACACAGAAACATTTGCTCCAGTTGCAAGATTGGAAGCAATCAGGTTACTTCTTTCCTATGCAGTAAATCACAACATAACCCTGTATCAAATGGACGTTAAGAGTGCATTTCTTAATGGTGTTATTTCTGAAGAAGTGTATGTTAAACAACCTCCTGGCTTTGAAGATTTAAAACATCTAGAGCATTTTATAACTTTGAACGAGGGGAAGTTGACACTACACTATTCAGAAAGACTCTGAAGAAAGACATTCTTATAGTTCAGATTTATGTTCATTATATCATTTTTGGTTCTACAAATAGTTCACTTTGCAAAGAGTTTTCCAAAGTAATGCAGGATGAGTTTGAAATGAGCATGATGGGAGAATTGAAGTTCTTTCTAGGAATTCAAATCAACCAATGCAAAGATGGAGTCTATGTTCATCAGTAAAAATATACGAAAGAGCTCCTGAAAAAGTTCAATCTTGAGGACTGCAAAGAAATGAATACTCCAATGCATCCAACCTGCACTCTAAGCAAAGAAGATCATGGAACAAAAGTTGATCAGAAGTTGTATAGAGGTATGATTGGTTCTTTGTTATACCTAACTGCATCCAGACCAGATATTTTATTCAGTGTGTGTCTGTGTGCAAGGTTTCAATCAGATCTTAGAGAGTCTCACTTAACAGCTGTTAAGAGAATCTTTAGATATCTGAAAGGAACTACTAATCTTGGACTTCTGTACAAGAAATCCTCTGATTATAAGCTAGTTGGATTCTGTGATGCTGACTACGTTGGAGACAGGATTGAAAGAAAATCAACCAGTGACAATTGTCAATTCTTGGGAGAGAATCTTATATCCTAGGCTAGCAAGAGACAAGCAACTATTGCCTTGTCTACAGCAGAAGCAGAATACATCTCAGCTGCTAGTTGCTGTACACAGCTACTCTAGATGAAACATCAGCTTGAGGATTATCAATTAACTGAAAACTGTATCCCAATTTATTGTGATAATACAGCAGCTATATGTTTATCTAAGAATCCAATTCTGCATTCAAGAGCAAAGCACATTGAGATTAAACATCATTTTATAAGAGACTATGTTCAAAAAGGAATTTTAGATATTCAATTCATTGATACTGATCATCAATGGGCTGATATATTTACTAAACCTTTATCTGTTGAAAGATTTGATTTTATAAAGAAAAATTTGAACATGTGTTATGTCTCTGGGTAATGTGCGCCTCTGAAAACAGAATTCAGACTCTGAAAGATATTCAGAAGCTAATTGAAAATCAGACTCTCTTTTGGAGACTCTGGTGAACATAAGCTTCTGATAAACCACCAGACTCTGTTAAGGAATCTTAGACTCTCAGAAGCTCGTATTAGTGGAAGCATGACTGTTGAGTTCAGTAACACCTGCCCCACTACGGTGACAGTTACTTTTTAGTTTCTCAGACGTGGCCTGTCTGTATTGGGTAAGAACTCAAAGGGCAATGATTTCATTACGTTTAACAAGTTACCTTCGCATTGTCCCAATACTTTTACGGCTGCATGCTCTTTGTATTTATTGATCGTGTTTGTTTGTCCCCCATTCTTTCCAAACGGTTATCATTTTTTTCTATAAATACCTATCACACACAACTCACTTCTCTTTTCACTCTTTGATTTTTTCTCTGAACAATCTTCTTGTTTTCAATCTTTGTAAAATTCTTTTTGTTCTAAAAAATCAAAACCTAGAAACCTCTCAATGGCAAATGATCTCATTCAATCTGGTGTGTTAGTCAAAACTGGAAAATCATACGTGATTAAACCCAGAACGATGAACCTCATTAAAGAAACTCTGGAAATTCAAGTTGAATCTTCAGTAGACTTTGTCTCTCTCAGTCGTCACGGAGTAGACGTCTCTTCTCATTTCTTATCACAAGGGATGATGAACTATTTCGGTATGTTGAATGAACCAACATATCAGGAGCTGGTAAGAGATTTCTGGGTTAGGGCAGAAGTCTTCGACAAGGATGAAGCTACCATTGAAGAAACAGCTGCAATCATGAACAACCATAAGCTGGCTGGCAAAACTAGAGAGGAAATGGGTTTAAGACCGTACAAAGGTCTTGAAATTAGATCCGCTGTGATGGGGATTCCAGTCCTTATCACTGAAGAGGTGGTTGCCAGAGCTTGTAAAGTGGTGAATGAAGGAAAATTTCAGTGGAATGTCCTGAAGAAGAGTGACTGGATGGGTATCTGCAACAAACTCTTATTTGAAGGGAGACCCTAAAATAAGTTGGTTGACATGCATCCAGAGCACAGGGTGCTTCTGAAGATCATACTAGATAGTATGCTTCAGAAAGGTGGAGGAACAGACACTCTGTCTGTTGATCACAAGGTTCTTCTTTATTTTCTGATAAATAAAATGAAGATAAACTTTCCAAGGTACGTAATGTACCACATGTGCTGGGCTATAAAGAAAAGCCAATCTGAATCCAGAAGACAAGTTCCTTTTGGAAGGCTAATCTCTGAGATTCTGTATCAAGGAGGCCTCTTGAAGGTCTTATCAGAATCTGGTGTAGTATCAGACGCTCATCTTGGAACAGTAACTGGGAGAATCATCAACGGTAAAACTCTTCAATACATGAAGATTGTCAGAAGATTCAATCCTTCTAAGCAAGATATGAGGGAATCTTATGTGCAATCAGACTTGATGATGGACTTCCCTCCTATTTCCAAAGAAGATAATCCTGAAGTCCTTGCAAGATTTGTGGTGGATTACTTCAAGGAAATTGGTAGAATAATCAACTATTCTGCCATTCATGAGACTTCTGGAGGAGGACCTCTTAAGGTTAAAGGAAAAAGGACCAAGGAAGTGATTCCAAAGGAAGAGGAAGAGAAGCACGAGCCTCTCAAGAAAAAGATGAAATCTACAGCTCTTCTAGGAGTAACTATTGGTGCCCCTAAGACCATAGCTCCCATGCCTGTGTCTGTATCTTCTGCATCCAAGGAAATCAAGGATAGGATAAAGAAGAAAGCGAAGAAAGGCAATGGTGACAGAGATTATGAGAAACTAGCTGAAGAGATTGTTGAATTCCTTGATACTGACTCTGATAGAGAAGAAAGTCAAATCAAGAAGAGAAAGATGGAAGAGGTTCATGTGGCTAAGGATGTAGCACAGAAGATAGGTACTACTGTATCTATGATTGAGGATGAACATGCTGCTGGCAAGGCAATGGCAGCAGAAGTGGTTGCTGATGAACTTAAGGAAGAAACTGTTAAAGAAGCTGCTAAGTTGCTGGCATCTGCTCTGAAACAGAAGAGTCAGGTTGCTCCTGCAGAAGCTGAGATATCAGAAGCTACTGTGTCTGATCATCATGCTTCTCCAGAAGCTGGAATAGGCACTTCTGGTAATGTAGAATTTAACTCACCTTCCTCTACAAATCAAGAGTCTTCATCTGATACTGAATCAGATAACAAACCCTTGAGTCAAATTCTTCCCTCCCTCAGAAATTCATCCCCCTCACCAATTAAACCCCTATCATCCCATAACCCACTTGACCCCAAAATAGTTGAATATGTTGATTCAACTATGGACAGAGTTATTCAAGACACCATGACAGTGTCTATGAACTTACCTGCTGACCACACTGCTCAACCATCTTTTCTCAAACCACTTCAGGCAATTCAACCTTCTGAAGGGCCTGAAGTAACCATTCATTCAACTCAACCATCCCCCCAACATAAGCCTATTTGTGTAGACTCTCCAGACACCCTAGATTCTCTTGAGAAACACCTAGGAGAAGAACTACCAAAAACCCCTGCTAAATCCAAATCAACAAAGGCTACAAAATCTGTTTCTAAATCAGACTTTGTACCAAAACCTATAGAAATTCTCACCGTTGCTTCTGTTGAACCCTCAGAACCTGTTGAGGAACCAGTCTCTGAAATTCTGGAACAAGCTTCTGATATCCTATCAGAACCTGTAACAGAATGCATAGCAGAGCCTGTGTCTGAAACAGTTCCTGAACCTTCTTCTGTATCCAGAACAGTTGTACCTGGTTTTGAAACCTTTCAAGCTTTAAAAGTCTCTCAACCCTCAACTTCTGAACCTCAAAACCTCTTTGATTCGTTAAGGATATATGAGTTCTATGCTTCATCAAACTCTAAGCTCAAGGACATTATTGAGAAAAGGTTTGTGCCTATCCTAAATGTAAGCTATGAGGATAAGTTCTCCACTTTGAAGACTGAATTTTTGGATTTTGTCACCAAAATTCAGAAGGCTGTTGTCAAGGAACAAGCCATTGTTACTGCCAAGCATGTCGAAGAAGTGAAGAGAGCTGAGGAAGCTAAAGCTAAGAAGAAAGCTCCTATTCTGCAGATTGAGTATAAACCATTCTTAGATGAAGATCAATACAATCCAAGAGATTAAATGGTTTTTGACTCTTTGAGAAGGAGACTGCACAGAGTTCAGGAAGAAGCAAGACTTGAAAGAGAAGCTCACTTAAGAAGAACTGAGGCTTTGGAAGAGATTGTTAAGAAGCAGCAAGAGGATCTCCAGAAATTGATGGATCACCTTGCCAAACAAAACCAACCTTAGTTTAAATTCTTTATATTCTGAACTGTTTTCATTTTTAAGAATATTCAAGTTGTTGTTTAATCTCTGAGACTCTGTTATATATATATATATATATATTGTGTTTTGCATCTTATATGTTTTTCGCTCTGAATCTTGTTTTCCTTAAAATTTGTTTTTATCCTTACCTGAAGTCATTTAAAAAGGGGGAGAAACTTGTTTCTAAACCTTTTTGTTGATGACAAAAGGGGGAGAAGGGAAAGCTTTGTGAGATTTTGTAACTTTTTGTTAACTGGTGAATCTGCAAGTTCTACGTAAAAAGTTAAAGGGAAATTTGCGAAAGGTGCTTAGTTAGACTCTGAGCCCCTGTTTATAGAATCTGTTCTCTAATTCGTTTATTTTTCTGAGAATGAATTCAACTGCTTATGCAAATGAATTTAATTAACTTGGATAGAGCTTAGGGGGAGCTTACAAACCTCAACTTAAGAACTATCAGACTCAGGGGGAGTCAGAGCTTACAAACCTTAGACTCTGAGCTTATAAACCTCAGACCCCTTAAGTCAACCTGTTAATTAGATTAACAACAATTGACTTTTTAAATACTGATGTTTGTCATCATCAAAAAGGGGGAGATTGTTGGAACAAAGGTGTTCAGCAATACCACGTTTTGAGTTTTGATGATAACAAGGTATTAAAAATTGTCAATTGGATATGCTAATATTTGTTTAAGTATGCAGGATATCGATCAAGATTTATATCTTAGAAAGTATTATGTTTGAACATTTTAAGAGAAAAGATCTAGAGAAGCTTGTTGCTTGTAAGACTGTATCGAAGAGAGTCTGAAGACTATCAGAATCTGAAGACCAAGAGAGTTTGAAGATCATCAGAAGTTAAGTGCTACAGTGAGTCTGAAGCCTGCAATCTGAAGATCTGCTAACATGTATTTCTAAAGGCATTTCAATGCAAAAGAAACTCTCATTTGGAGTAACGGCTAGCTTCGAAGTCAACTTGAGCGTGGGATGCTCAACGACAAAGAATGCAGGTCAGTACAGAGTACGTTGTACGAACTTTGTTTCCACTACTCCACTACCTCGTACAGTTTGGCAACTGTGTCTACTGGTATTAATCTTCAAAAGGAATGGAATTCAAAATATGCAATTGAAGGACTATTACCATATCAAGCAAAATATCAACAGCTATTGATCAAGCTTCAGAAATCATCCTGATGTGCTGGATGACTCAACGTCTCTTTCCAACGCCTATATAAAGGATAGAAGACTTGAAGAATTGTGGGACTCTACTACTGAAAAAAACTACGCTGCATTGCTATCGTATTCAACTGAGTCTTAACAAAAACACATCAACAACTTAGATTATTCTTACAAACTGAGTATTCTAGAATTTATAAGTTAAGCAGAAAAACAGAGTCTGTCTTTGTTTAAAACAGAGTCTGTCTTTGTTGTAATTGAAACACGTTTGATTGTTTGTCAAGTGTTTCAACTCTATTCAATTTTCTGTAAATTGTGTCATAAGTCTCTTGCTTGTGTGCTTGAGCAAAGAAGTTTCTTGGCTGCGTTCTTGAGCAAAGAAGTCTCTTAGTTGTGTCCTTGAGCATTGGAAATCTCTTGCCTGCGTGCTTGAGCATTGGAAGTCTCTTGCCTGCGTGCTTGAGCATTGGAAGTCTATTACTGTGTGTTTGAGCAACTTGTAATAGATATTACATTTTAGTGAAACTCTCCTTGGAAGTGCAAGGGGGACGGGACTACTTCCGGTTTGTGGAAGGAACCTGTATAATTGCTTGTGTTCTCTCTTCTCTCTATCTCTTGATTATTTCCGCTGCAACAGAACCTAATCTCCCATCAGACTCTGATATTAAGGAATTAGATTCTCACTCTTTAAGAGCTGCAAAAAGCTAACACAATTCAACCCCCCCCCCCCTTCTTGTGATTTTCTCACCTTCAGTTGGTATTAGAGCTCCGGCTCTGTTGTCATAGCACTTAACCGTGTGACAAAAAAGATCCAGAGAAAAACATGTCTTCCAGTGAACCTTCTTCTTCGGGTGCTGTTATACCATATGACTAGGGATCCAATAACAGCAGTAAAAAGGTTGATTATGGAAAAATTCCTAAGTTCAATGGTGATCCTGAATAATTTTCTTGGTGGAAAACCAACTTCTACAGCTATGTCATGGGTCTTGATGAAGAACTCTGGGACATACTTGAAGATGGTGTTGCTGACTTACAACTAGATGACGAAGGTGCTGCCATTGACCGTAAACTTCACACTGCTGCTCAAAAGAAAATCTACAAGAAACATCATATCATCAGAGGAGCTCTTGTCACTGCTATTCCTAAATCAGAATAAATGAAGATGAGTGACAAATCTACTGCTAGAGCCATGTTTGCTTCTCTCTGTGCAAACTATGAAGGAAGCAAAAAGGTTAGGGAAGCTAAAGCTCTTCTATTAGTTCATCAGTATGAACTATTCAAGATGAAAGAGGATGAAAGTATTGAGCAGATGTACTCAAGATTTCAAACTCTAGTATCTGGTCTTCAGATACTAAAGAAGAGTTATATAGCTTCTGATCATGTTAGCAAGATCCTAAGGAGCTTACCCTCTAGATGGAGACCAAAGGTTATTGTAATTGAGGAGGCTAAAGATTTAAACACTTTAAGCGTTGAAGATCTTGTAAGCTCTCTCAATGTTCATGAGTTAAGTCTCAATGAACATGAGTCTGCAAGAAAGTCTAAAACCATTGCTTTAAAATCAAAGGGAAGATCCTCAAAAGCTCTCAAGGTTGAAGAGTCTGAAAATGAATCTTCAGCTTCTGAAAGCTCAGAGGAAGATCCTGATGTTGCAAAGGAAATGGCTATGCTTTCAAGCAGAATGCAGTATCTTGCTAAAAAGAACACGAGATTTCTGAGCAAGAGCAGTAGGAAGGGTTTCAAAAAGGAGGAACAGAAAGGTTGCTTCAACTGCAAGAGGACTGGATATTTTATTGCTGACTGTCCAGAACTGCAGAAGGAGAAATCCAAGTCAAAAAGGCCAACCTTCAAGTCAAGCAAGTTTAAGAAGCAAATCAAGAAAAGTCTGATGGCTACCTGGGAAGATCTTGATAATGAGTTAGGGTCTGAGGATGATGATGCTGATGGTGAAGCCAGTGTAGCTGTTGGGCTAATGGCTACAACTGAATCTGTAAAGGAGACACCTGAGGCAGAATCAGATGCAGACTCTGAAAGTGAAACAGAGGTATTTTCTGAACTCACAAGATCTTAATTAGTAGATTCTGTCAAAGAACTTCTTGGTCATTTTAAAGCTAAAACCACTGAGTTGAAGAAAGTCAAACAACAGCTTGATAAGCTGTCAAAAAGACATGATTCAACTCTGTTGGAGTTAGAAAGCTTAAAAGAAGAAAATGATACTTTATTGATCAAGAAGTGTAGCTGTAAATACTTGAGTGAGCAAGATATTGCTTTACAAGAATTTATTGCTACTGGAATTGACAGATCAAGGGTTGCATCCATGATCTATAGCACATATCAGACCAGAGGACAAGGTCTTGGATTCATTGGAGGAAGCTCGAATAAAGTGACTCTGAAACCTGGTCCTGATGGAGCCAGAGAAGCATTGAAAAATCACTTTGTAAGTGAGTCTGATGAAGTCAACACAGTGACTCATTCAGAACCTACAACTTCAAGTTCTAAGGTTCTGACTAAGTCGAAATCTCAGAATGTAAAGTTAAAAGTTCTGAAAAACTTTGAATCTAATGCTTTAATGATTCAGATTCTAAAACATTCAGAGTCTGATAAACGGACTCTGAAAAGGCCAGAGTCTGAAAAAACGAAAGCCTAAATTTCAAAGAAGAGAAATTGTGAAAGGCAAGTTGAACCCTAAACCAAACGGTTCTAAACCCAAGGTGTGGGAGAAAACACTGCCAATGACTTCAAGACGCACCTTACGGAAGGAATTCAATGGTTCAAAGACTAACTCAAAAGGACCCATGAGAATATGGGTACCTAAGTCTGAAATTGTTGATGTTGCAGGTATGTCTAAAAGGACCAGAAAAGCATAAGGCTTGGTACCTGGACAGTGGTTGCTCGCGTCACATGACGGGAGAAAAGTTTATGCTCCTAACCCTAACCATGAAAGAGGGAGAAACTGTGGGATTTGGAGGAAACCAGACTGGCAAAATCATTGGTACTGGAACCATTGGTAACTCTCTGATCTCAATCAGTAATGTGTGGTTTGTTGATGGGCTTAGACATAACCTACTAAGCATAAGTTTATTATGTGACAGTGGTTATGATGTTTTGTTTAATAAGAACAACTGCACTGTGGTTAACAAGGATGATCAATCCATAGTCTTCAAGGGAAAAAGAAAAAACAATGTCTACAAGATAATATTCTCTGAGCTAACTGATCAGAAGGTAGTTTTCCTTTTGTCAATGGGTGATAAGAAGTGGCTATGGCATAGACGGTTGAGACACGCTAACTGGAGATTAATCTCTAAGCTTAGCAAGTTGCAACTAGTCAAAGGCCTACCAGACATTGACTATCATTCAGATGCTCTTTGCGGAGCATGTCAGAAAGGGAAAATTGTCAATTGTTCCTTTAAACCGAAAGAAATTGTTTCCACTTCCAGACCCTTGGAGTTACTTCATATTGATTTATTTGGACCAGTTAGCACTGCATCCTTATATGGAAGTAAATATGGACTAGTAATTGTTGATGACTACATCAGATGGAGTTGGGTTAAGTTTCTAAAAACTAAAGATGACTCATATTCTGTGTTTAGTAAATTCTGCATCCAAATTCAATCTGAAAAAGAATTGAAAATCTTAAAAGTCAGAAGTGATCATGGAGGAGAATTTGAAAATGAGCCTTTTGAGGTTTTCTCTAAAAAACATGGAATTATTCATGAATTCTCTGCACTTAGAACTCCACATCAAAATGGAGTTGTAGAGAGAAAAAACAGAACCTTACAAGAAATGGCTAGAACCATGATCCATGAGAACAATCTGGCTAAACATTTTTGGGCAGAAGCAGTAAACAGAGCATGTTATGTTCAGAACAGAATCTATATCAGACCTCTGTTGAACAAAACAGCATATGAACTCTTTAAAGAAAGGAAACCTAACATATCTTATTTTCATCAGTTCGGATGTACTTGTTATGTCCTGAACAATAAAGTCTATCTAAAGAAATTTGATGCCAAAGCTCAAAAGGGAATCTTCTTAGGTTACTCTGAACGTTCAGAAACACAATGTGTTGAAGAATCTATGCATGTCAGATTCGATGACAAAGTGCCTGGAAGTGAAATTCCAGAGCAAGATGAAAGTTATGCAGGATCTCAAGATTCTTATGACAACTCAGAATCTGATCAGATTCCAGAATCTGAAGATACTTCAGAAGCTGGAGCATCCCCTGAAGTTCCTAATGAAGAAGCTTCTGAAGAAGCTCAAGATGGTTCTCAGCAAGCTAGTCAATCCAAACATTCATTCAAATACAAGTCTTCACATTCTGAGGATCAGATTATTGGCAATAAAGAAAGTCCCAGAAGAACTAGATCGTATTTCAGACAAGAAGAGTCTGCTTTGCGATTATTATTTGTTATTGAACCAACCTCTATCGAAGAAGCACTTGGAGATGAAGGATGGATTCTGGCAATGCAAGACGAACTTAATCAATTCAAAAGGAATGAAGTATGGGATCTTGTAGCTAAGCCTGAACACAAGAACATCATTGGAACTAAATGGGTGTTCAGAAATAAGCTTAGTGAACAAGGAGAAGTAATCAGAAACAAAGCCAGACTTGTTGCGCAGGGCTACAGTCAACAAGAAGGCATTGATTACACAGAAACATTTGCTCCATTTGCAAGATTGGAAGCAATCAGGTTACTTCTTTCCTATGCAGTAAATCACAACATAACCCTGTATCAAATGGACGTTAATAGTGCATTTCTTAATGGTGTTATTTCTGAAGAAGTGTATGTCAAACAACCTCCTGGTCTTGAAGATTTAAAACATCTAGAGCATTTTATAAATTGAAGAAATCACTCTATGGCTTGAAACAAGCTCCTAGAGCTTGGTATGAAAGACTGGGTATTTTCTTAATTCAAAATAACTTTGAACGAGGGCAAGTTGACACTACACTATTCAGAAAGACTCTGAAGAAAGACATTCTTATAGTTCAGATTTATGTTGATGATATCATTTTTGGTTCTACAAATAGTTCACTTTGCAAAGAGTTTTCCAAAGTAATGCAGGATGAGTTTGAAATGAGCATGATGGGAGAATTGAAGTTCTTTCTAGGAATTCAAATCAACCAATGCAAAGATGGAGTCTATGTTCATCAGTAAAAATATACGAAAGAGCTCCTGAAAAAGTTCAATCTTGAGGACTGCAAAGAAATGAATACTCCAATGCATCCAACCTGCACTCTAAGCAAAGAATATCATGGAACAAAAGTTGATCAGAAGCTGTATAGAGGTATGATTGGTTCTTTGTTATACCTAACTGCATCCAGACCAGATATTTTATTCAGTGTGTGTCTGTGTGCAAGGTTTCAATCAGATCTTAGAGAGTCTCACTTAACAGCTGTTAAGAGAATCTTTAGATATCTGAAAGGAACTACTAATCTTGGACTTCTGTACAAGAAATCCTCTGATTATAAGCTAGTTGGATTCTGTGATGCTGACTACGTTGGAGACAGGATTGAAAGAAAATCAACCAGTGGCAATTGTCAATTCTTGGGAGAGAATCTTATATCCTAGGCTAGCAAGAGACAAGCAACTATTGCCTTGTCTACAGCAGAAGCATAATACATCTCAGCTGCTAGTTGCTGTACACAGCTACTCTAGATGAAACATCAGCTTGAGGATTATCAATTAACTGAAAACTGTATCCCAATTTATTGTGATAATACAGCAGCTATATGTTTATCTAAGAATCCAATTCTGCATTCAAGAGCAAAGCACATTGAGATTAAACATCATTTTATAAGAGACTATGTTCAAAAAGGAATTTTAGATATTCAATTCATTGATACTGATCATCAATGGGCTGATATATTTACTAAACCTTTATCTGTTGAAAGATTTGATTTTATAAAGAAAAATTTGAACATGTGTTATGTCTCTGGGTAATGTGCGCCTCTGAAAACAGAATTCAGACTCTGAAAGATATTCAGAAGCTAATTGAAAATCAGACTCTCTTTTGGAGACTCTGGTGAACATAAGCTTCTGATAAACCACCAGACTCTGTTAAGGAATCTTAGACTCTCAGAAGCTCGTATTAGTGGAAGCATGACTGTTGAGTTCAGTAACACCTGCCCCACTACGGTGACAGTTACTTTTTAGTTTCTCAGACGTTGCCTGTCTGTATTGGGTAAGAACTCAAAGGGCAATGATTTCATTACGTTTAACAAGTTACCTTCGCATTGTCCCAATACTTTTACGGCTGCATGCTCTTTGTATTTATTGATCGTGTTTGTTTGTCCCCCATTCTTTCCAAACGGTTATCATTTTTTTCTATAAATACCTATCACACACAACTCACTTCTCTTTTCACTCTTTGATTTTTTCTCTGAACAATCTTCTTGTTTTCAATCTTTGTAAAATTCTTTTTGTTCTAAAAAATCAAAACCTAGAAACCTCTCAATGGCAAGTGATCTCATTCAATCTGGTGTGTTAGTCAAAACTGGAAAATCATACGTGATTAAACCCAGAACGATGAACCTCATTAAAGAAACTCTGGAAATTCAAGTTGAATCTCCAGTAGACTTTGGCTCTCTCAGTCGTCACGGAGTAGACGTCTCTTCTCATTTCTTATCACAAGGGATGATGAACTATTTCGGTATGTTGAATGGACCAACATATCAGGAGCTGGTAAGAGATTTCTGGGTTAGGGCAGAAGTCTTCGACAAGGATGAAGCTACCATTGAAGAAACAGCTGCAATCATGAACAACCATAAGCTGGCTGGCAAAAGTAGAGAGGAAATGGGTTTAAGACCGTACAAAGGTCTTTTAATTAGATCCGCTGTGATGGGGATTTCAGTCCTTATCACTGAAGAGGTGGTTGCCAGAGCTTGTAAAGTGGTGAATGAAGGCAAATTTCAGTGGAATGTCCAGAAGAAGAGTGACTGGACGGTTATCTGCAACAAACTCTTATTTGAAGGGAGACCCTCAAATAAGATGGTTGACATGCATCCAGAGCACAGGGTGCTTCTGAAGATCATACTAGATAGTATGCTTCAGAAAGGTAAATGAACAGACATTCTGTCTGTTGATCACAAGGTTCTTCTTTATTTTCTGATAAATAAAATGAAGATAAACTTTCCAAGGTACGTAATGTACCACATGTGCTGGGCTATAAAGAAAAGCCAATCTGAATCCAGAAGACAAGTTCCTTTTGGAAGGCTAATCTCTGAGATTCTGTATCAAGGAGGCCTCTTGAAGGTCTTATCAGAATCTAGTGTAGTATCAGACGCTCATCTTGGAACAGTAACTGGGAGAATCATCAACGGTAAAACTCTTCAATACATGAATATTGTCAGAAGATTCAATCCTTCTAAGCAAGATATGAGGGAATCTTATGTGCAATCAGACTTGATGATGGACTTCCCTCCTATTTCCAAAGAAGATAATCTTGAAGTCCTTGCAAGATTTGTGGTGGATTACTTCAAGGAAACTGGTAGAATAATCAACTATTCTGCCATTCCTGAGACTTCTGGAGGAGGACCTCTTAAGGTTAAAGGAAAAAGGACCAAGGAAGTGATTCCAAAGGAAGAGGAAGAGAAGCAAGAGCCTCTTAAGAAAAAGATGAAATCTACAGCTCTTCCAGGAGTAACTATTGGTGCCCCTAAGACCATAGCTCCCATTCCTGTGTCTGTATCTTCTGCATCCAAGGAAATCAAGGATAGGATAAAGAAGAAAGCGAAGAAAGGCAATGGTGACAGAGATTATGAGAAACTAGCTGAAGAGATTGCTGAATTCCTTGATACTGACTCTGATAGAGAAGAAAGTCAAATCAAGAAGAGAAAGATGGAAGAGGTTCATGTGGCTAAGGATGTAGCACAGAAGATAGGTACTTTTGTATCTATGATTGAGGATGAACATGTTGCTGGCAAGGCAATGGCAGCAGAAGTGGTTGCTGAAGAACTTAAGGAAGAAACTGTTAAAGAAGCTGTTAAGTTGCTTGCATCTGCTCTAAAACAGAAGAGTCAGGTTGCTCCTGCAGAAGCTGAGATATCAGAAGCTACTGTGTCTGATCATCATGCTTCTCCAGAAGCTGGAATAGGCACTTCTGGTAATGTGGCATTTAACTCACCTTCCTCTACGAATCAAGAGTCTTCATCTGATACTGAATCAGATAACAAACCCTTGAGTCAAATTCTTCCATCCCTCAGAAATTCATCCCCTCCACCAATCAAACCCCTATCATCCCATAACCCACTTGACCCCAAAATAGTTGAATATGTTGATTCAACTATGGACAGAGTTATTCAAGACACCATCACAGTGTCTATGAACTTACCTGCTGACCACACTGCTCAACCATCTTTTCTCAAACCATTTCAGGCAATTCAACCTTCTGACGGGCCTGAAGTAACCATTCATTCAACTCAACCATCCCCCCAACATAAGCCTATTTGTGTAGACTCTCCGGACACCCTAGATTCTCTTGAGAAACACCTAGGAGAAGAACTACCAAAAACCCCTGCTAAATCCAAATCAACAAAGGCTACAGAATCTGTTTCTAAATCAGACTCTGTACCAAAACCTACTGAAATTCTCACCGTTGCTTCTGTTTAACCCTCAAAACCTGTTGAGGAACCAGTCTCTGAAATTCTGGAACAAGCTTCTGATATCCTATCAGAACCTGTAACAGAATGCATAGCAGAGCCTGTTTCCGAAACAATTCCTGAACCTCCTTCTATATCCAGAACAGTTGTACCTGGTTTTGAAACCTTTCAAGCTTTAAGATTCTCTCAACCCTCAACTTCTGAACCTCAAAACCTCTTTGATTCGTTAAGGATAGATGAGTTCTATGCTTCATCAAACCCTAAGCTCAAGGACATTATTGAGCAAAGGTTTGTGCCTATCCTAAATGTAAGCTATGAGGATAAGTTCTCCACTTTGAAGACTGAATTTTTGGATTTTGTCACCAAAATTCAGAAGGCTGCTGTCAAGGCCATTGTTACTGCCAAGCATGTGGAAGAAGTTAAGAGAGCTGAGGAAGGTAAAGCTAAGAAGAAAGCTCCTATTCTGCGGATTAAGTATAAACCATTCATAGATGAAGATCAATACAATCCAAGAGATTCAATGGTTTTTGACTCTTTGAGAAGGAGACTGCACAGAGTTCAAGAAGAAGCAAGACTTGAAAGAGAAGCTCACTTAAGAAGAAATGAGGCTTTGGAAGAGATTGTTAAGAAGCAGCAAGAGGATCTCCAGAAATTGATGGATCACCTTGCCAAACAAAATTAACCTTAGTTTAAATTCTTTATATTCTGAACTGTTTTCATTTTTAAGAATATTCAAGTTGTTGTTTAATCTCTGAGACTCTGTTATATATATATATATATATATATTGTGTTTTGCATCTTATATGTTTTTCACTCTGAATCTTGTTTTCCTTAAAATTTGTTTTTATCCTTACCTGAAGTCATTTAAAAAGGGGGAGAAACTTGTTTCTAAACTTTTTTGTTGATGACAAAAGGGGGAGAAGGGAAAGCTTTGTGAGATTTTGTAACTTTTTGTTAACTGGTGAATCTGCAAGTTCTACGTAAAAAGTTAAAGGGAAATTTGCGAAAGGTGCTTAGTTAGACTCTGAGCCCCTGTTTATAGAATCTGTTCTCTAATTCGTTTATTTTTCTGAGAATGAATTCAACTGCTTATGCAAATGAATTTAATTAACTTGGATAGAGCTTAGGGGGAGCTTACAAACCTCAACTTAAGAACTATCAGACTCAGGGGGAGTCAGAGCTTACAAACCTTAGACTCTGAGCTTACAAATCTCAGACCCCTTAAGTCAACCTGTTAATTAGATTAACAACAATTGACCTTTTAAATATTGATGTTTGTCATCATCAAAAAGGGGGAGATTGTTGGAACAAAGGTGTTCAGCAATACCACGTTTTGAGTTTTGATGATAACAAGGTATTAAAAATTGTCAATTGGATATGCTAATATTTGTTTAAGTATGCAGGATATCAATCAAGATTTATATCTTAGAAAGTATTATGTTTGAACATTTTAAGAGCAAAGATCTAGAGAAGCTTGTTGCTTGTAAGACTGTATCGAAGAGAGTCTGAAGACTATCAGAATCTGAAGACCAAGAGAGTCTGAAGATCATCAGAAGTTAAGTGCTACAGTGTGTCTGAAGCCTGCAATCTGAAGATCTGCTAACATGGATTTCTAAAGGCATTTCAATGCAAAAGAAACTCTCATTTGGAGTAACGGCTAGCTTCGAAGTCAACTTGAGCGTGGGATGCTCAACGACAAAGAATGCAGGTCAGTACAGAGTACGTTGTATGAACTCTGTTTCCCTTACTCCACTACCTCGTACAGTTTGGCAACTGAGTCTACCAGTATTAATCTTCAAAAGGAATGGAATTCAAAATATGCAATTGAAGGACTATTACCATATCAAGCAACAGATCAACAGCTATTGATCAAGCTTCAGAAATCATCCTGATGTGCTGGATGACTCAACGTCTCTTTCCAACGCCTATATAAAGGATAGAAGACTTAAAGAATTGTGGGACTCTACTACTGAAAAAAACTACGCTGCATTGCTATCGTATTCAACTGAGTCTTAACAAAAACACATCAACAACTTAGATTATTCTTACAAACTGAGTATTCTAGAATTTCTAAGTTAAGCAGAAAAACAGAGTCTGTCTTTGTTTAAAACAGAGTATGTCTTTGTTGTAATTGAAACACGTTTGATTGTTTGTCAAGTGTTTCAACTCTATTCAATTTTCTGTAAATTGTGTCATAAGTCTCTTGCTTGTGTGCTTGAGCAAAGAAGTCTCTTGGCTGCGTCCTTGAGCAAAGAAGTTTCTTAGTTGTGTCTTTGAGCATTGGAAGTCCCTTGCCTGCGTGCTTGAGCATTGGAAGTCTCTTGCCTGCGTGCTTGAGCATTGGAAGTCTCTTACTGTGTGTTTGAGCAACTTGTAATAGATATTACATTTTAGTGAAACTCTCCTTGGAAGTGCAAGGGGGACAGGACTACTTCCGGTTTGTGGAAGGAACCTGTATAATTGCTTGTGTTCTCTCTTCTCTCTATCTCTTGATTTTTTCCGCTGCAACAGAACCTAATCTCCCATCAGACTCTCATCTCCTTCAGACTCTGATATTAAGGAATTAGATTCTCACTCTTCAAGAGCTGCGAAAAGCTAACACAATTCAACCCCCCCCCTTCTTGTGTTTTTCTCACCTTTACTGTTGATTTGGTCTTTTTCTTCTTCTTAGGAGGTTCTTGCTTCTCTTCCTCCTCCTCTAGATTTACTTCCTTGGTCCTTTTGCCTTTGACCTTAAGAGGTCCTCCTCCAGCAGTCTCAGGAATGGCAGAATAGTTGATTATTCTACCAGTCTCATTGTAGTAATCTACTACAAATCTTGCAAGGACTTCAGGATTGTCTTATTTGGAAATAGGGGGGAAGTCAATCATCAGATCAGGGTGTACAGAAGAGTCCTTCATATCTAGATTAGAAGGTTTGTACTTCCTTACAATCTTCATGTATTGAAGAGTTTTGCCATTGATGATTCTCCCTGTTACTGTTCCAAGCTGAGCGTCTGATACAACACCAGATTTTGTCAAGACCTTCAAGAGGCCTCCTTGATTCAGAATCTTAGAAATTAATCTTCCAAAAGGAACTTGTCTTCTGGATTTGATTTGGCCTTCCCTGATGGCCCAGCACATGTGGTGCATCACGTATCTTGGAAAGTTGATCTTCTTCTTTTTAATCAAAAAGTACAGAAGCACTTTATGATCCACGGACAGAGTGTCTGTTCCTCCACCTTTCTGAAGCATACTGTCCAGAATGATCTTCAGAAGCATCCTATGTTCTGGATGCATGTCTACCAACTTATTTGACGGTTTTCCTTCAAATAAGAGTTTGTTGCAGATGCCCATCCATTCACTCTTCTTATCCACATTCCCCTGAAACTTTCCTTCATTTGTTACCCTACATGCCCTGGCAACTATTTCTTCATTGATAAGGATTGGAATCCCCATCACAGCAGATCATATCTCTAGACCATTGTACGGTCTCAGACCCATTTGCTTCCTGTTTTTGCCAACCAAGGAGGGGTTGTTCATGATTGCAGCAGTTTCTTCTAGGGTTGCATCATCTTTGTCAAAAACTTCAGCCCTCACCCAAAGGTCTCTAACCAATTCTTGATAAGTTGGTCCATTCAACATACCAAAGTAACTCATCATTCCTTGTGCTAAGAAATGAGAAGAGACGTCAATACCATGCCTCATCAAGGATCCAAAATCAACTAGAGATTCAACTTGAACTTCCAGAGTCTCTTTGATGATGTTCATTGTTCTGGGTTTAATCACATAGGATTTTCCAGTTTTGACGATCACACCAGATTGAACGAGTTCACTTGTCATTTGTAAGGTTCTAGGTTTGATTTTGAGAAACAAAGTTTTTCAGAGACTAAAAACGAAAGAGTAGTTCAGCGAAAAAATCAAAGTGTGGAAAGTGAAGTGGGTTGTGTGTGATTGCTATTTATAATGAAAGTGGAAAACTGTTTAAAAATGAGAAGGGGACAAACAAACATAAGCAATAAAGACTAGTGAGCATGCAGCCGTAAAAGTGTTGGGAAGACGCGAGGGTTACTTGTTAAACGGAATAAAATCATTGCCCTTTGAGTTCCTACCCAATACAGACAGGCCACGTCTGAGAACTTAAAAAGTAACTGTCACTGTAGTAGGCAGGTGTTACTGAACTCAACAGTCATCCTTCCACTAATACGAGCTTCTTAAGAGTCTAAGTTTCCTTAACAGACTCTGAGTGTCTTCAGAAGCTTATATTCATCAGAGTCTCCAAGAGAGAGTCTGATTCTCAATTAGCTTCTGAGTAACTTTCAGAGTCTGAATTCTGTTTTCAGAAGCACGCATTAACCAGAGACATAACACATGTTCAAATTTTTCTTTATAAAATCAAATCTTTCAACAGTCAAAGGTTTAGTAAATATATCAGCCCATTGATGATCAGTATCAATGAATTGAATATCTAGAATTCCTTTTTGAACATAGTCTCTAATAAAATGATGTTTAATCTCAATATGCTTTGCTCTTGAATGCAGAATTGGATTCTTAGATAAACATATAGTAGCTGCATTATCGCAATAAATTGGGATACAGTTTTCAGTTATTTGATAATCCTCAAGCTGATGTTTCATCCAGAGTAGTTGTGTACAACAACTAGCAGCTGAGATGTATTCTGCTTCTGCTGTAGACAAAGCAATAGTTGCTTGCCTCTTGCTAGCCCAGGATATCAGATTCTCTCCCAAAAATTGACAATTGCCACTGGTTGATTTTCTTTCAATCCTGTCTCCAGCATAGTCAGCATCACAGAATCCAACTAGCTTATAATCAGAAGATTTCTTATATAGAAGTCCAAGATTAGTAGTTCCTTTCAGATATCTAAAGATTCTCTTAACAGCTGTTAAGTGAGACTCTCTAGGATCTGATTGAAACCTTGCACACAGACATACGCTGAATAAAATATCTGGTCTGGATGTAGTTAGGTATAACAAAGAACCTATCATACCTCTATACAACTTCTGATCAACTTTGGTTCCTTGATCTTCTTTGCTCAGAGTGCAAGTTGGATGCATTGGAGTGTTCATTTCTTTGTAGTCCTCAAGATTGAACTTCTTCAGGAGCTCTTTAGTGTATTTAGACTGATGAACATAGACTCCATCTTTGCATTGGTTGATTTGAATTCCTAAAAAGAACTTCAATTCTCCCATCATGCTCATTTCGAATTCATCCTGCATTGCCTTAGAAAACTCCTTGCAAAGTGAACCATTAGTTGAACCAAAAATGATATCATCAACATAGATTTGAACTATAAGAATGTCCTTCTTCAGAGTCTTTCTGAATAGTGTAGTGTCAACTTGTCCTCTTTCAAAATCGTTTTGAATTAAGAAATTACTTAGTATTTCACACCAAGCTCTAGGATCCTGTTTCAAGCCATATAGTGATTTCTTCAATTTATAAACATGCTTTGGATGTTTTAAATCTTCAAAGCCAGGAGGCTGTTTGACATAAACTTCTTCAGAAATGACACCATTAAGAAAAACACTCTTAACATCCATTTGATACAAGATTATGTTGTGATTGACAGCATAGGAAAAAAGTAACCTGATTGCTTCCAATCTTGCAACTAGAGCAAATGTTTCAGTGTAATCAATGCCTTCTTGTTGGCTGTAGCCTTGTGCAACAAGTCTGGCTTTGTTTCTGATTACTTCTCCTTGTTCACTAAGCTATTTTCTGAACACCCATTTAATTCCAATAATGTTTTTGTGTTCAGGCTTAGCTACTAGATCCCACACTTCATTCCTTTTGAATTGATTAAGTTCATCTTGCATTGCCAGAATCCATCCTTCATCTTCAAGTGCTTCTTCAATAGAGGTTGGTTCAATAACATATAATAATCTCAAGGCAGACTCTTCTTGTCTGAAATATGATCTTGTTCTTCTAGGACTATCTTTGTTGCCAATGATTTGATCCTCAGGATGTGAAGACTTGTATTTGAAAGAATGTTTGGATTGACTAGCTTGCTGAGAACCATCTTGAGCTTCTTCAGAAGCTTCTTCATTAGGAACTTCAGGGGATGCTACAACTTCTGGAGTATCTTCAGATTCTGGAATCTGATCAGATTCTGAGTTGATATCAGAATCTTGAGATCCTGCGCAACTTTCATCTTGCTCTGGAGTTTCACTTCCATGCACCTTGTCATCAAATCAGACATGCATAGATTCTTCAACACATTGTGTTTCTGAATTATACAATTTGTATGCCTTAGATCTTTCAGAGTAACCTAAAAAGATTCCCTTCTGAGCTTTGGCATCAAATTTCTTTAGATAGACTTTATTGTTTAGGATATAACATGTACATCCAAACTTATGAAAATAAGATATGTTAGGTTTCCTTCCTTTTAAAGAGTTCATATGCTGTTTTGTTCAAGAGAGTTCTGATGTAGATCCTGTTCTGAACATAACATGCTGTATTTATTGCTTCTGCCCAAAAATGTTTAGCCAAACTGTTCTCATGGATCATGGTTCTTGCCATTTCTTGTAAGGTTCTGTTCTTTCTTTCTACAACTCCATTTTGTTGTGGAGTTCTAGGTGCAGAGAATTCATGGATAATTCCATGTTTTTCACATAAAACCTCAAATGGCTCATTTTCAAATTCTCTTCCATGATCAATTCTGACTTTCAAAATTTTTAATTCTTTTTCAGATTGAATTTGGATGCAGAATTTGCTAAACACAGAATATGAGTCATCTTTAGTTTTCAGAAACTTAACCCAACTCCATCTGCTGTAATCATCAACAATGACTAGTCCATACTTACTTCCATATAAGGATGCAGTGCTAACTAGTCCAAATAAATCAATGTGAAGTAACTCCAAGGATCTGGATGTAGAAACAATTACTTTAGGTTTGAAGGAACTCTTAACAATTTTCCCTTTCTGACATGCTCCACAAAGAGCATCTGAATGATAGTCAATGTCTCGTAAGCCTTTGACTAGTTGCAACTTGCTAAGCTTGGAGATTAACCTCCAGTTTGCATGTCCCAACCGTCTATGCCACAGCCATTTCTTATCACCCATTGACAAAAGGCAAACTACCTTCTGATCAGTCAGTTCAGAGAACTTTATTTTGTAGACATTGTTTCTTCTCTTTCCCTTGAAGACTATGGATTGATCATCCTTGTTAACTACAGTGCAGTTGTTCTTATTAAACAAAACATCATAACCACTGTCACACAATTGACTTATGCTCAGTAGGTTATGTCTAAGCCCATCAACAAACTACACATTACTAATAGAGATTAGAGAGTTACCAATGGTTCAAGTACCAATGATTTTGCCAGTCTGGTTTCCTCCAAATCCCACAGTTCCTCCCTCTTTCATGGTTAGGGTTAGGAACATATACTTTTCTCCTGTCATGTGTCGCGAGCAGCCACTGTCCAGGTACCAGGCCTTCTGCCTTTCTTGCCCTTTTCGACATACCTGCAGCATCAACAATTTCAGACTTAGGTACCCATATTCTCATGGGTCCTCTTGGGTTAGTCCTTGAACCATTGAATTCCTTTTGTATTGTGTGTCTTGAAGTCATTGGCATTGTTTTCCTCCAAACTTTGGGTTTAGAACCTGTCAGTTTAGGATCCAACTTACCTTTCACAGTTTCTCTTCTTTGAAACTTAGGCTTTTGTTTTTCAGATTCTGGTTTCTTCAGAGCCTCTTTACCAGACTCTGATTTTTTCATAATTTGAATCATTGAAGCCTTAGGTTCAAAGTTTTTCAGAACCTTTGACTTTACGTTCTGAGATTTTGACTTAGTCATAACTTTAGAACTTGAAGCTTTAGGTTCTAAATGAGTCATTGTTTTGACTTCATCAGACTCACTTACAAAGTGATTTTTCAATGCTTCTCTGGCGCCATCAGGAAAAGGTTTCAGAATCACTTCATTTGAGCTTCCTCCAATGAATCCATAACCCTGTCCTCTATTCTGATATGTGTTATAGATCATGGATGATACCCTAGATCTATCAATTCCAGTAGCAATAAATTCTTGTAGAGCAACATCTTGCTCACTCAAGTATTTACAACTACACTTCTTGATCAATAAAGAATCATTTTCTTCTTTTAAATTTCTAACTCCAACAGAGTTGAATTATGCCTTTTTGACAGTGTAACGCCCTAGTTGTTATTTATTTAATTTCGGTTGATTTTAATGAAGTTTATATGATTTTAAATAATTTATGGTGATTTTATGGTGTGATATATTTTATTATATGATTATTCTAATTATTTAATTAAAATAGGTGAGAATTATAATTATTAGAAAGTTGGGGATTAAAATGAATTGAATAATATTTTAATAGGAGTTAATTAGAAATAAGTGAGAATTAATCATAATTAATAGGAGTTAGAAGGAAGGGAAAGTCAGAAAACAGTTTTCACGTTGAAACAGTGAGAAACAGAGAAAAGGAAGAAAAACCTAGAACAAGAGAGAAGAAGCAAGAGGAGAGAAGAACGCAGCTTTGAATTCAGGAAGATAATCTAAGGTAAGGGTGAGACTAACTCTCAATTTTAGGTCTTATGATTTGTTGATTAATGTAGGGTTGTTAGGGTTGATGAATTGAATTAGGTTAAAGATGAATGGATGTAATAACTTGATTAATTCATGAAATTGTTGTTGTTTATTGCTGTTCTGATGTTAGTATGCATAGAAGTGATGCAATTCATCAAAATTGGGTTTTTAGGTGTTGAAAATGGGGTTTGGGGTTGAAAAGGAGAATTCTGTTCGTACAGTTCGTAGTTCTGTCAGTCGCGACTCGCCAGGCGAGCATTGCCTGTGTAGCTCGCCACGGCGAGCAGTGAACCCCCTTAGCTCGCCACAGCAAGCATATGCACTTGCCACGGCGAGTTGCTTAAATTAAAAATCGTTAACTGTCTTAATGAGGTTTTTGGGCCAATTTTTATATCAACTTGAGTGCCTTAATATATTTAGGGATGAATGGCACCTTTTTACAGAATCAAATTTGGGTTTTGGGAACTTAAAAATGAAGATTTTAGGTGAAAAATGTCAAAAATGCCGAGAGCACCCACTTTTACTCGCCTTGAGCTCGCCCCTAACTCGCCATCGCGAGTAGCTCAATTTCCTGAACTCGCCACGGCGAGTAAAGTAGCTCGCCACGGCGAGTAGTACTTTAGCATGCCTAAATTGTTGAATTTTGCTGTGAAACATTGTTGTGCCCTTTTGTTGTGTCCTGTCGATTAAGTTGGTGTCTTATGTCATAGTTGATTATGCATATTGTAGTTGTCGTTGCTGTTGTCGAGTTGTATGCAGATATACACTAGTGAGTCCATTCATACTCATACCTTGTTGAGGGCTCATGCCCTGGAGTGTTTTCACTCAACCGTTGAGGGCTTATGCCCTGGAGAGTTTTCACTCAACCATTGAGGGCTTATGCCCTGGAATGTTATTTCATTCAACCGTTGGGGGCTCATACCCTGGAATGCTTAGCATTCAACGCGCGTAAAATGGTACCAGATGCATTTACATTAGTCGCATTATTGTCGTTGTTGTTGTCGTTGTAGTTGTTGTCGTTGTTGTTGTTGTCGGCTAAGTCGTCTGTGTCGTAGTTGATGATGTTGTTGAATTGTTTAAATTATAAACTGTTAGTTGATAAATTCATGTAATTGTTGTTGATGAATTTAATTGATGAATTATAATATCTATTGTTGTTTGTGAATCTCACCCCTTCTGTTGGAATTGCCGCCTTGTGGGCAAGTGCAGGTAACGAAGATTAGTAGAGATGTCGGCTCAAAGTGTCTTAGGGCTCTGATACGTAACGGGATGGTCATATTAATACTTGTTTCTCTTTCCTTACGCATTGTTTGAAATATGAACCCCTTTGACGAGGCCTGCATGCCAAAGTTTAATTTTGTTGATTGAAAAGAATTCCGCTGCGAAGTTTATTGTTAATTTTTATTGACTACTTTTATGAAGAATAAATAGTTATTTATTTATTTGGAGTTTTTGTTTTAAGAAAGTGTAGCATTCCGTTTGGTGAATACTCTGATTTAATTTGTTAATTATTAATGTTGGGAGAACGGGGTGTTCCAATTGGTATCAGAGCAGGTCGGTCCGTCCGGCCAAGTAGTGGAGTCGAGTCGAGCCTAGTAGAGTCGTGTGACAATTTTGTATTGTCTTTCCTGTCCCGGTTGTTGTTGTAGTGTAAATTTTCGCAATGGCTGGAAGGAATGATGTTGCACTTGCTGCTGCTTTGCAAGCGATGGCTCAAGCTGTGGGTCAACAGAATAATGCTGGTGGTAACGACGGTGTTCGCATGATGGAAACCTTCTTGAGGAACCATCCACCAACTTTCAAGGGCAGGTATGACTCTGACGGAGCGCAAACATGGTTGAAGGAGGTTGAAAGGATCTTTAGAGTTATGCAATGCACGGATGTTCAGATGGTGCGTTTTGGCACACATATGCTGGCTGAGGAGGCTGATGATTGGTGGGTGAGTGTGCAACCAGTGCTAGGGAACGGAGGAGCTGTGATCACTTGGGCTGTGTTAAGAAGAGAGTTTATGAATAGGTATTTTCCGGAAGATGTCTGAGGCAAGAAGGAAATTGAATTTCTGGAACTGAAGCAAGGTGACATGTCAGTAACAGAGTATGCTGCCAAGTTTGTTGAGTTTGCAAAGTTTTACCCGCATTACACTCCTGAAACTGCTGAGTTCTCTAAGTGTATCAAGTTCGAGAATGGTCTGCGTGCTGAGATTAAGCGGGCCATTGGTTATCAGAAGATCCGCAACTTTTCTGATTTGGTGAGTAGCTGCAGAATTTACGAAGAGGAAACGAAAGCTCACTATAAAGTGATTAATGAAATGAAGAGTAAGAGTCAGCAGAGCCGTCCTAAGCCTTACAGTGCTCCTGCTGATAAGGGTAAACAACGGGTGAATGATGAGAGGAGGCCCAGGAAGAATGAGACTTCTGCTGAGGTTGTCTGCTACAAGTGTGGTGAGAAAGGCCACAAGAGTAATGCTTGCCACCGCGATGAGAAGAAATGCTTCCGATGTGGGAAGAAAGGGCATACGATAGCTGAATGCAAACGTGGTGATATTGTCTGTTTCAATTGTGATGAAGAGGGTCATCTTAGTTCTCAGTGCAAGAAGCCTAAGAAGGCTCAGTTTGGAGGGAAAGTGTTTGCATTGTCTGGTACACAGACGGACAATGAGGATCGACTTATCAGAGGTACTTGTTATTTTGATAGTACTCCTTTAATTGCTATTATTGATACTGGTGTTACGCATTGTTTTTTTGTTGTTAGTTGTGCTTCTAAGTTGGGGCTTACTATGTCTAATATGGGTGGAGAAATGATTGTTGAAACTCCAGCTAAGGGTTCAGTGACTACTTCTCTTGTTTGTTTAAGATGTCCACTGTCTGTGTTTGGTAGAGATTTTGAAGTTGATCTTGTATGTTTACCGTTGACGGGTATGGATGTAATCCTTGGGATGAACTGGTTAGAGTATAACCATGTCCTCATCAATTGTTTTAGTAAGACGGTACGTTTCTCTTCCGCTGAAGAGGAAAGTGAAGTTGATTTCTTGAATACTAAGCAGCTGAAGAAGATAGAGCGCGACGGAATTCTGATGTTTTCCTTGATAGCGTATTTGTCGGTGGAGAATCAAGCAAGGATTGATAGCCTACCAGTCCTGAATGAATTTCCAGAAGTTTTTCCTGATGAGATTCCCGATGTGCCGCCAGAAAGGGAAGTTGAATTCTCAATTGATCTTGTTCCGGGTACGAAACCTGTGTCGATGGCTCCTTACCGTATGTCAGCAGCTGAGTTGGCAGAATTGAAGAAGCAGTTGGAGGACCTACTTGATAAGAAGTTTGTAAGACCAAGTGTTTCACCTTGTGGAGCGCCGGTATTATTGGTTAAGAAGAAAGATGGTAGCATGAGGCTGTGTATAGATTACCGTCAGTTGAATAAAGTGACGATAAAGAATAGGTATCCACTTCCGAGAATTGATGACTTAATGGACCAGCTAGTGGGTGCACGTGTATTTAGTAAAATTGATTTGAGATCAGGTTACCATCAGATCAAGGTGAAGGATGAAGATATGCAGAAGACGGCGTTCAGGACGCGATATGGTCACTATGAGTATAAGGTGATGCCTTTCGGTGTTACTAATGCACCTGATGTATTTATGGAGTATATGAACAGAATTTTCCATGACTTTCTGGACAGATTTGTAGTTGTGTTTATTGATGATATTCTGATTTATTTTAAGACTGAAGACGAGCATGCAGAGCATTTAAAGATTGTTTTGCAAGTGTTGAAAGATAAGAAGTTGTATGCCAAGTTGTCAAAATGTGAGTTCTGGTTAAGTGAAGTAAGTTTTCTTGGCCATATTATTTCTGGTAGTGGTATTGCGGTTGACCCGTCGAAAGTTGAAGCGGTATCGCAATGGGAGACTCTGAAGTCAATTACAGAGATTAGAAGTTTTTTGGGTTTAGCAGGCTATTACCGCAGATTTATCGAGGGATTTTCGAAGTTGGCACTTCCTTTGACACAGTTGACCTGTAAGGGTAAAGCTTTTGTGTGGGATACTAAGTGTGAGAATAGTTTCAATGAGTTGAAACAACGGTTGACGACTGCTCCAATTTTAATTTTACCGAAGTCAGATGAACCTTTTGTTGTTTATTGTGATGCGTCTAAGTTGGGCTTAGGTGGTGTACTTATGCAGGATGGCAAGGTGGTAGCTTATGCTTCAAGACAATTGAGGATACATGAGAAGAACTATCCTACAAATGATTTAGAGTTGGCTGCTGTGGTTTTTGTGTTAAAAATTTGGAGGCATTATTTGTACGGTTCCAGATTTGAGGTGTTTAGTGATCATAAAAGTTTGAAATATTTATTCGATCAGAAGGAGTTGAATATGAGGCAGAGAAGATGGCTCGAGTTGTTGAAGGACTATGATTATAGTTTGAATTACCACCCGGGTAAAGCCAATGTGGTTGCAGATGCCTTGAGCAGAAAGACGTTGCACATGTCTACTATGATGATGAAGGAGTTCGAGTTACTTGAGCAATTTAGATATTTGAGCCTAGTTTGTGAATTGGCACCTCAGAGCGTGCAGTTGGGTATGTTGAAGATCAATAATGAATTCTTGAACAGTATCAAGGAAGCGCAGGCAGTTGATGTGAAGTTCGTAGACTTGATGGTTGCTAGTAACGAAGCAGAAGATAGTGATTTCCAGGTTGATGATCAAGGTGTGTTGAGATTCCGAGGCAGAATTTGTATTCCTGATAATGATGAGTTGAAAACGTTGATTTTATAAGAAAGTCACAGGAGTAGCTTAAGTATTCATCCGGAAGCTACGAAGATGTATCACGACTTGAAGAAATTGTTTTGGTGGTCCGGATTAAAGCGAGATGTCGCGCAATTTGTTTATGCTTGTTTGACTTGTCAGAAATCTAAAGTTGAACATCAGAAGCCTGCAGGGTTGTTGACACCATTAGATGTGCCAGAATGGAAGTGGGATAGCATATCCATGGATTTTGTAACGAGTTTACCGAATACTCCGAGAGGGCATGATGCCATTTGGGTAGTTGTTGACAGGTTGACAAAGTCAGTGCATTTTATTCCGATCAATATCAATTATCCGGTAGCTCAGTTGGCGGAGATTTACATTCATAGTATTGTGAAGTTGCATGGTGTTCCATCAAGTATTGTGTCGGATAGAGATCCAAGGTTTACTTCAAGGTTTTGGAAGAGTTTGCAGAAGGCTTTGGGTTCAAAGTTGAAGTTGTGTTCGGCTTATCATCCTCAAACAGATGGTCAGTCGGAGAGGACGATTCAGTCGTTGGAAGATTTGCTAAGAGTGTGTGTACTTGAGCAAGGTGGAGCTTGGGATAGTCATCTACCATTAATTGAGTTCGCGTACAACAACAGTTACCATTCGAGTATTGGTATGGCACTATTTGAAGCTTTGTATGGTCGGAGGTGTAGAACTCCGTTGTGTTGGTTTGAATCGGGAGAAAGTATAGTGTTGGGACCGGAATTAGTCCAGCAGACTACAGAGAAAGTCAAGTTGATAAGAGAGCAGATGAAAGCGTCGCAGAGTCGGCAAAAGAGTCACCATGACAAGCGTAGAAAGGAGCTTGAAATTCAAGAGGGTGATCATGTGTTCTTGAGAGTCACTCTTATGACAGGTGTAGGTCGTGCGTTGAAGTCTAAGAAGTTGACTCCAAAGTTTATTGGTTCTTATCAGATATCAGAGAGGATTGGGCCAGTGGCATATCGAATAGGTTTGCCACCACATCTTTCGAATCTGCATGATGTGTTTCATGTGTCGCAGCTGCGGAAGTACGTAGCGGATCCTTCGCATGTTATACCAAGAGATGACGTGCAAGTTAGAGACAACCTTACGGTGGAGACTTTACCGTTGAGAATTGATGATCGTAAGGTGAAGAAGTTGAGAGGCAAGGAGATACCTCTGGTGAGAGTTGTCTGGGGTGGAGTAACTGTGTGAAAGCTTAACATGGGAGCTGGAAAGTAAGATGCTAGAGTCATATCCTGAGTTGTTTGCTTGAGATAATATTTCGAGGACGAAATTCTTTAAGTTGGGGAGAGTTGTAACGCCCTAGTTGTTATTTATTTAATTTCAGATGATTTTAATGAAGTTTATATGATTTTAAATAATTTATGGTGATTTTATGGTGTGATATATTTTATTATATGATTATTCTGATTATTTAATTAAAATAGGTGAGAATTATAATTATTAGAAAGTTTGGGATTAAAATGAATTGAATAATATTTTAATAGGAGTTAATTAGAAATAAGTGAGAATTAATCAGAATTAATAGGAGTTAGAAGGAAGGGAAAGTCAGAAAACAGTTTTCACGTTGAAACAGTGAGAAACATAGAAAAGGGAGAAAAACGTAGAACAAGAGAGAAGAAGCAAGAGGAGAGAAGAACGCAGCTTTGAATTCAGGAAGATAATCTAAGGTATGGGTGAGAGTAACTCTCAATTTTAAGTCTTATGATTCGTTGATTAATGTAGGGTTGTTAGGGTTGATGAATTGAATTAGGTTAAAGATGAATTGATGTAATAACTTGATTAATTCATGAAATTGTTGTTGTTTATTGCTGTTCTGATGTTAGTATGCATAGAAGTGATGCAATTCCTCAAAATTGGGTTTTTAGGTGTTGAAAATGGGGTTTGGGGTTGAAAAGGAGAAGTCTGTTCGTACAGTTCGTAGTTCTGTCAGTCGCGACTCGCCAGGCGAGCATTGCCTGTGTAGCTCCCCACAGCGAGCAGTGAACCCCCTTAGCTCGCCACAGCGAGCAGATGCACTCGCCACAGCGAGTTGCTTAAATTAAAAATCGTTAATTGTCGTAATGAGGTTTTTGGGCCAATTTTTATATCAACTTGAGTGCCTTAATATATTTAGGGATGAATGGCACCTTTTTACATAATCAAATTTGGGTTTTGGGAACTTAAAAATGAAGATTTTAGGTGAAAAATGTCAAAAATGCCGAGAGCACCTAGTTTTGCTCGCCCCCAACTCGCCATAGCGAGTAGCTCAATTTCCTGATCTTGCCACGGCGAGTAAAATAGCTCGCCACGGCGAGTAGTACTGTAGCATGCCTAAATTGTTGAATTTTGCTGTGAGACATTGTTGTGCCCTTTTGTTGTGTCCTGTCGATTAAGTTGGTGTCTTATGTCATAGTTGATTATGCATATTGTAGTTGTCGTTGCTGTTGTCGAGTTGTATGCAGATATACACTAGTGAGTCCATTCATACTCATACCTTGTTGAGGGCTCATGCCCTGGAGTGTTTTCACTCAACCGTTGAGGGCTTGAGGGCTGATGCCCTGGAGTGTTTTCACTCAACCGTTGAGGGCTTATGCCCTGGAATGTTATTTCATTCAACTGTTGGGGGCTCATGCCCCGGAATGCTTAGCATTCAACGCGCGTAAAATGGTACCACATGCATTTGCATTAGTCGCATTGTTGTCGTTGTAGTAGTTGTCGTTGTTGTTGTTGTTGGCTGAGTCGTCGGTGTCGTAGTTGATGATGTTGTTGAATTGTTTAAATTATAAACTGTTAGTTGATAAATTCATGTAATTGTTGTTGATGAATTTAATTGATGAATTATAATATCTATTGTTGTTTGTGAATCTCACCCCTTCTGTTGGAATTGTCGTCTTGTGGGCAAGTGCAGGTAACGAAGATTAGTAGAGATGTCGGCTCAAAGTGTCTTAGGGCTCTGATACGTAACGGGATGGGAATATTAAAACTTGTTTCTCTTTCCTTACGTATTGTTTGAACTATGAACCCCTTTGATGAGGCCTGCGTGCCAAAGTTTAATTTTGTTGATTGAAAAGAATTCCGCTGCGAAGTTTATTGTTAATTTTTATTGACTACTTTTATGAAGAATAAATAGTTATTAATTAATTTGGAGTTTTTGTTTTAAGAAAGTGTAGCATTCTGTTTGGTGAATACTCTGATTTAATTTGTTAATTATTAATGTTGGGAGAACGGGGTGTTCCAGACAGCTTATCAAGCTGCTCTTTAACTTTCTTCAACTCAGTGGATTTAGCTTCATAGTGACCACGAAGTTCTTTGATAGAATCTACTAATTCAGATCTTGTGAGTTCAGAAAATACCTCAGTCTCATTTTCAGAGTCTGCATCTGATTCTGCCTCAGGTGCCTCTTTTACTGATTCAGTTGTAGCCATTAATCCAACAGTTACATTAGTTTCACCATCTTCAGACCCTGACTCAATATCAAGATCTTCCCAAGTAGCCATCAGACTTTTCTTGATTTGCTTTTTAAACTTGATTTACTTAAAGGTTGGCCTTTTTTATTTGGATTCTCTTTCTACAGTTGAAGCAACCTTTTTGTTCTTCCTTCTTGAAACGCTTACCACTGCTCTTACTTAGAAACTTCTTGTTCTTTTTAGCAAGGTATTGCATTCTGCTTGAAAGCATAGCCATTTCTTTAGCAACATCAGGATCTTCCTCAGAGCTTTTAGAAGCAGAAGACTCATTTTCAGACTCTTCAACTTTGAGAGCTTTTAAGGATCTTCCCTTTGACTTTAAAGCAATGGTTTTAGACTTTCTTGCAGATTCATGTTCATTGAGACTTAACTTATGAACTTTGAGAGAGCTGACAAAATCTTCAACACTCAAAGTGTTTAAATCTTTAGCTTCCTCAATTGCAGTAACCTTTGGTCTCCACCTAGAGGGTAAGCTCCTTAGAATCTTGCTAACATGGTCAGAAGCTATGTAACTCTTCTTTAGTATCTGAAGTACATATACTAGAGTTTGAAATCTTGAGTACATCTGCTCAATGCTTTCATCCTTTTTCATCTTGAATAATTCATACTGATGAACCAATAGAAGAGCTTTAAGTTCCCTGACCTTCTTGCTCCCTTCATAGTTTGCACAAAGAGAAGCAAACATGGCTTTAGCAGTAGACTTGTTACTCATCTTCATGTATTCAGATTTAGGAATAGCAGTGACAAGAGCTCCTCTGATGATATGATGTTTCTTGTAGATCTTCTTCTGAGCAGCAGTGTGAAGTTTACGATCAATGGCAGCACCTTTGTCATCAAGTTGTAAGTCACCAACACCATCTTCACGTATGTCCCAGAGTTCTTCATCAAGACCCATAACATGAAGGTGAGAAAAACACAAGAAGGGGGGGGGGGGGTTGAATTGTGTTAGCTTTTCGCAGCTCTTGAAGAGTGAGAATCTAATTCCTTTAAACTAAGAGTCTGAATGGGATCAGAGTCTGATGGGAGATTAGGTTCTGATGCAGCGGAATAATCAAGAGATAGAAAGAAGAGAGAACACAAGCAATTATATAGGTTCCTTCCACAAACCGGTAGTAGTCCTGTCCCCCTTGTACTTCCAAGGACAGTTCACTAAAATGTAATATCAATTACAAGTTGCTCAAACACACAGTAAGAGACTTCCTTGCACAAGCACGCATGCAAGAGACTTCCTTGCTCAAAGATACAACTAAGAGACTTCCTTGCTCAAGGATGCAGCCAAGAGACTTCCTTTGCTCAAGGACGCAGCCAAGAGACTTCCTTTGCTCAAGCACAAAAGCAAGAGACTTCTTACACAATTACAGAAAATTGAATAGAGTTGAAACACTTGACAACAATCAAATGTGTTTCAATTACAACAAAGACAGACTCTGTTTTTACACAAAAGACAGACTCTGTTTTTCTGTGGAACTCAGAAATTCTAGAATACTCAGTTTGTAAGAATCTAAGTTGATGATGTGTTTTTGTTAAGCCTCAGTTGAATACGAAAGCAACGCAGTGTAATTTTTCTAGTTGTAGAGTCCAACAATTCTTCAAGTCTTCTATCCTTTATATAGGCGTAGGAAAGAGACGTTGAGTCATCCAGCACATCAGGAAGATTTCTGAAGCTTGATCAATGGTTGTTGATCTGTTGCTTAATTTGAATTCCATTCCCTTTGAAGATTAATACCGGTAGACACAGTTGCCAAACTGTACGAGGTAGTGGAGTAGTGGAAACAGAGTTCGTACAACGTACGCTGTACTGGTCTGCATTCTTGTCTTTGTGCTTCCCACGCTCAAGTTGACTTTGAAGCTAGTCGTTACTCCATTTGAGAGTTTCTTTTGCATCGCAATGCTGTAGAAATCCTTGTTAGCAGATTATCAGATTTTGGGCTTCAGACTCACTGTAGCACTAAGCTTCTGGTAATCTTCAGACTCTCTTGGTTTTCAGATTCTGATAGTCTTCAGACTCTGATACAGTCTTTCAGACTCTCTTCGGTACAGTCTTCAGACTCTCTTCGATGCAGTCTTCAGACTCTCTTCGATACAGTCTTCAGATTCTCTTCGATACAGAATCACGAGCAACAAGCTTCTCTGGATTTTTGCTCTTTAACATTGTTCAAACAGAATACTTTCTAAAATATAAATCTTGATTTATATCCTGCATACTTAAACAAATATTAGCAATATCCAATTGACAACTTTTTAATACCTTGTTATCATCAAAACTCAAAACGTGGTATTGCTGAACACCTTTGTTCCAACAATCTCACCATTTTTGACGATGACAAACATTAGTATTTAAAAGGTCAATTATTGTTAATCTAACTAACAAGTTGACTTAAGGGTTCTGAGGTTTGTAAGCTCAGAGTCTGAGGTTTGTAAGCTCTGACTCCTCCTGAGTCTGATAGTTCTTAAGTTGAGGTTTGTAAGCTCCTCTTAAGTTCTATCCAGGTTAATTAAATTCATTTTCATAAGCAATCGAAATTCATTCTCAGAATAACAAATAAATTTAGAGAACTGATTCTTAAACAGGGGTTCAGAGTCTAACTAAGCACCTTTCGCAGATTTCCCTTTAACTTTTACATAGAACATGCAATGTATTTAAAAGAAATAAAAAATCTCATAATTTTCCCTTCTCCCTGTTGAGAAAATACAAACAAATACTTTCCCTTCTCCCCCTTTTGTCATCAACAAAAAAAAGGTTTAGAACAAGTTCCTCCCCCTTTTTAAATGACTTAAGGTAAGGGTATAAACATATTTTAAGGAAGAAAAAAAATTAGATTTAGAGGGAAAAACATAGAAGATTCAGAGCATAAGAAAAAATTGAATGCAAATAGAATCAAATAAAACTTGTATAAATTGTAAGCAAAACAGTTCAGAAGATAGCAAACAAGAATTACAAAGCAAAACAAAACGAAAAAAAATAAACTAAGGTTGGTTTTGTTTGGCAAGATGATCCATCAATTTCTGGAGATCCTCTTGTTGTTTCTTTACCATCTCTTCCAGAGCCTCAGTTCTTCTTAAATGCGCTTCTCTTTCTTGTCTGGCTTCTTCTTGAACTCTGTACAGTCTCCTCTTCAAAGAGTGATAAACCATTGATTCCCTTGGATTATACTGATCTTCATCAAAGAATGGTGTATCTCTAATCCTCAGAATAGGAGCTCTTTCCAAGATAATAGCTTTCTCAGCCCGATTGACTTCTTCAACATGCTTGGCAGTGACAAGTGCTTGTTCCCTGACAGCAGCCTTCTGAATTTTGGTGATAAATTCCAAGAACTCAGTCTTCACTGAAGAGAACTTGTCCTCATAGCTCACATTGAGGATGGGCACAAACCTTTGCTCAATAATGTCTTTGAGCTTATTGCATGAAGAAGCATAGAACTCATCTATCTTGTTTGAATCAAATAAGTCAATTTGAGGTTTAGAGGTTGAGGGTAGAGAGGATCTTAAGGCTAGAAAAGCTTCAAACTCTGGGAAGATAGTTATAGGATCACAAAGAGGTAGGGGAACTCTTCTAATTTCTGCTCTACATTCTGTTACAGTTTCTGATATGATATCAGAAGCTTGTTCCAGATTTTCAGCGGCTGGTTCAACAACAGGTTCTGAAGGTTCAACAGAAGCTAAGGTAAGACTTTCTATAGGTTCAAGTACATGGTCTGGTTTAAAAACAGATTCTGTAGCTTTTTTTGATTTGGATTTAGCAGGGGTTTTTGGTAGTTCTCCTCCTAGATGTTTTTCAAGAGAATCTAGAGTGTCTGGAGAGTCTACACAAATGGTTTCATGTTGGGGGGATGACTGTTTAGATTGAATGGTTACTTCAGGCTTTTCAGAAGGTTGAATTGCCTGAAGTGGTTTGAGAAATGAAGGTTGAGCAGGATGGTCAGCAGGAAGATTCATAGACATTGTGATTGTGTCTTGAATTACTCTGTCCATAGTTGAATCTGAAGGTGAGAAAAACACAAGAAGGGGGGGTTGAATTGTGTTTGCTTTTCGCAGCTCTTGAAGAGTGAGAATCTAATTCCTTTAAACTCAGAGTCTGAATGAGATCAGAGTCTGATAGGAGATTAGGTTCTGATTGCAGCACACAGGCGAGAGACTTCCTTGCTCAAAGACACAACTAAGAGACTTCCATGCTCAATGGACGCAGCCAAGAGACTTCCTTGCTCAATGGACGCAGCCAAGAGACTTCCTTTGCTCAAGCACAAAAGCAAGAGACTTTTACACAATTACAGAAAATTGAATAGAGTTGAAACACTTGACAACAATCAAAATGTGTTTCAATTACAACAAAGACAGACTCTGTTTTACACAAAAGACAGACTCTGTTTTTCTGTGAAACTTAGAAATTCTAGAATACTCAGTTTGTAAGAATCTAAGTTGATGATGTGCTTTTGTTAAGACTCAGTTGAACACGAAAGCAGCGCAATGTAATTTTTCAAGTTGTAAAGTCCAACAATTCTTCAAGTCTTCTATCCTTTATATAGGCGTAGGAAAGAGACGTTGAGTCATCCAGCACATCAGGATGATTTCTGAAGCTTGATCAATGACTGTTGATCTATTGCTTGATTTGGTAATAGTCCTTCAATAGCATCATTTGAATTTCATTCCCTTTGAGGATTAATACCGGTAGACACAGTTTCCAAACTGTACGAGGTAGTGGAGTAGTGGAAACAGAGTTCGTACAACGTACTCTGTACTGGCCTGCAATCTTTGTCTTTGTGCTTACCACGCTCAAGTTGACTTTGAAGCTAGTCGTTACTCCATTTGAGAGTTTCTTTTGCATCGCAATGCAGTAGAAATCCTTGTTAGCAGATTATCAAATTTGTGGCTTCAGACTCACTGTAGCACTATGCTTCTGATAATCTTCAGACTCTCTTGGTTTTCAGATTCTGATGGTCTTCAGACTCTGATACAGTCTTCAGACTCTCTTTGGCACAGTCTTCAGACTCTCTTCGATGCAGTCTTTAGACTCTCTTTGGCACAGTCTTCAGACTCTCTTCGATGCAGTCTTCAGACTCTCTTTGGCACAGTCTTCAGACTCTCTTCGATACAGAATCACAAGCAACAAGCTTCTCTGGATTATTTGCTCTTTAATATTGTTCAAACAGAATACTTTCTAAGATATAAATCTTAATTGATATCCTGCATACTTAAACAAATATTAGCAATATCCAATTGACAACTTTTTAATACCTTGTTATCATCAGAACTCAAAACGTGGTATTGCTGAACACCTTTGTTCCAACAATCCCCCCCTTTTTGATGATGACAAACATTAGTATTTAAAAGGTCAATTGTTGTTAATCTAATTAACAAGTTGACTTAAAGGGTTCTGAGGTTTGTAAGCTCAGAGTCTGAGGTTTGTAAGCTCTGACTCCCCCTGAGTCTGATAGTTCTTAAGTTGACGTTTGTAAGCTCCTCTTAAGTTATATCCAGGTTAATTAAATTCACTTTCATAATCAATCAAATTCATTCTCAGAATAATAAATGAATTCAGAAAACTGATTCTTAAACAGGGGCTCAGAGTCTAACTAAGCACCTTTCGCAGATTTCCCTTTAACTTTTACGTATAACATGCAATGTAATTAAAAGAAATTTTCCCTTCTGCCTGACATAAATACTTTCCCTTCTCCCCCTTTTGTCATCAACAAAAAAAAAGGTTTAGAACAAGTTCCTCCCCCTTTTTAAATGACTTAAGGTAAGGGTGTAAACATGTTTTAAGGAAGAATGAGATTCAAAGGGAAAAACATAGAAGATTCAGAGCATAAAAAAATAGAATTGAATGCAAATAGAATCAAAAACAACTTGTATAAATTGTAAGCAAAAACAAGTTCAGAAGATAGCAAACAAGAATTACAAAATAAACCAAAACGAAATTAAACTAAGGTTGGTTTTGTTTGGCAAGATGATCCATCAATTTCTGGAGATCCTCTTGCTGTTTCTTTACCATCTCTTCTAGAGCCTCAGTTCTTCGCAAATGCGCTTCCCTTTCTTGTCTAGCTTCTTCTTGAACTCTATACAATCTCCTCTTCAAAGAATTATAAGCCACTGATTCTCTAGGAATATACTGATCTTCATCAAAGAAGGGTGTATCTCTAATCCTCAGAATAGGAGCTCTTTCCAAGATAACAGCTTTCTCAGCCCGCTTGACTTCTTCAACATGCTTGGCAGTTACAAGATAACGTGCTTGTTCCCTGGCAGCAGTCTTCTGAATTTTGGTGATAAATTCCAAAAACTCAGTCTTCACTGTAGAGAACTTGTCCTCATAGCTCACATTAAGGATTGGCACAAACCTTTGCTCAATAATGTCTTTGAGCTTATTGCATGAAGAAGCATAGAACTCATCTATCTTGCTTGAATCAAATAAGTCAATTTGAGGTTCAGAGGTTGAGGGTAGAGAAGCTCTCAAGGCTAGAAAAGTTTCAAAACCTGGGAAATAGGTTATGGGGTCACAAAGAGGTTGGGAAACTCTTCTGGTCTCAGCTTTACATTCTGTTACAGTTTCTGATACGTTATCAGAAGCTTGTTCCAGATTTTCAGAAGCTGGTTCAACAACAGGTTCTGAAGGTTCAACAGAAGCTAAAGTCAGATTCTCTGTAGGTTCAGGTACAGGGTCTGGTTTGGAAACAGATGAAGTAGCTTTTGTTGATTTGGATTTTGCAGGGGTTTTTGGTAGTTCTCCTCCTAGATGTTTTTCAAGAGAATCTAGAGTGTCTTGAGAGTCTACACAAATGGTTTCAGTTTGGGGGGATGGCTGTTTGGATTGAATGGTTACATCAGGCTTTTCAGAAGGTTGAATTACCTGAAGTGGTTTGAGAAATGAAGGTTGAGCAGGATGGTCAGCAGGAAGATTCATAGACACTGTGATTGTGTCTTGAATTACTCTGTCCATAGTTGAATCAACATAATCAACTACTGCAGGGTCAAGTGGGTTAAGGGATGGTATGGGTTTGATTGGTGAGGGGGATGAATTTTTGAGGGATGGAAGAATTTAGCTTAAGGGTTTGTTGTCAGATTCTGAATCTGATTCTGACTCTTGATTCAAAGATGAAGATGAGCTATATGCCACGTTGCCAGAGGTGCCAATGCCAGCTTCTGGAGAGGCATAGTGATCAGACACATAAGCTTCTGATAACTCAGCTTCTGCAGTTGCTAAAGGATTCTTCTGTTTAAGAGCAGAAGCAAGCAACTTAGCAGCTTCCTTGACAGTTTCTTCCTTTATTTCTTCAGCCACTACCTCTGCTGCCATTGCCTTGCCAGCAGCATGTTCATCCTCAATCATAGATACAGAAGTACCTATCTTCTGTGCTACATCCCTAGCCACAGGAATCACATCCACCTTTCTCTTCTTGATCTGACTCTCTTCACCTTCAAAGTCAGCATCAAGGTAGTCAGCAATATCTTGAGCCATTCTGTCATAGTCTCTGTCAGCCTTGCCTTTCTTTGCTTTCTTCTCATCTTTCTTAGCCTTCTTCTCATCTTTCTTGGCTTTCTTTTCATCCTTGGTTTCTTTAATCCTATCCTTAATTTCACGAAGTGCAGAGGATGTTGATGAAGGCATAGGTGTTAAAGTCTTAGGGGAACCAATTGTCACTCTAGGAAGAGCAGTATATTTGATCTTTTTCTTGAGAGGCTCCTGCTTCTCTTCCTCTTCCTTGAGAACCACTTCCTTGGTCCTTTTTCCCTTAACCTTAAGAGGTCCTCCTCCAGCAGTCTCAGGAATGGCAGAATAGTTGATTATTCTACCATTCTCCTTGAAGTAATCCACCACAAATCTTGCAAGAACTTCAGGATTATCTTCTTTGGAAATGGGAGGGAAGTCCATCATCAAGTCAGATTGTACAAAGGATTCCCTCGTATCATGCTTAGAGGGGTTGAATCTCTTGACAATCTTCATGTACTGCAGAGTCTTGCCATTAATGATTCTTCCGGTCACAGTTCCTAGATGAATCTCAGATATTAATCTTCCAAAAGGAACTTGCCTCCTGGTTTCTGATCGACTCTTCTTGTTGGCCCAACACATGTGGTGCATCACATATCTGGGGAAGTTGATCTTTATTTTGTTGACAAGAAAATAAAGAAGAACTTTGTGATCCACAGACAATGTATCTGTTCCTCCTCCTTTCTGAAGCATATTGTCCAGTATAATCTTCAGAAGCACCCTATGCTCAGGATGCATATCCACCAGTTTATTTGAGGGTCTCCCTTCAAATAACAATTTGTTGCAGACAACAGCCCATTCACTTTTCTTGTTGACATTCCACTGAAATTTACCAGCGCTTTCCATTTGACAAGCCCTAGCTACCACCTCTTCAGTGATAACTATTGGTATTCCCGTCACAGCAGACCTTACTTCAAGACCATTGTACGGTCTTAAACCCATTTGGTCTCTGTTCTTGCCAGCAAGACTGGGATTGTTTGAGATTGCTACTGTTTCTTCCAAAGTAGTTTCAGCTTTGTCGTAGACTTCTGACCTAACCCAAAAATCTCTAACAAGCTCCTGATATGTTGGTCCATTCAACATACCAAAGTATCTCATCATTCCTTGTGATAAGAAATGAGGTGTAACGTCAACTCCATGACGACTGAGCGAACCAAAATCTACTGGAGATTCAACTTGAATTTCCAGAGTCTCCTTGATGATGCTCATTGTTCTGGGTTTGATAACGTAGGACCTTCCGGACTTGATTATGACACCAGATTGGATGAGATCACTTGCCATTAGGGTTTTCTAAGAGTTTGATTTGAGAACAAAAAAAGTTTTGCAAAGTATTGAAAAACAAGAAATTTTTTCAGAGAGAAAATCAAAGAGTGAAAAGAGAAGTGAGTTGTGTGTGTTATGTATTTATAGAGAAAAAGTTTGATAACTGTTTGGAAAGAATAGGGGACAAACAAACACAAACAATAAATACATATAGCATGCAGCCGTAAAATTATTGGGACAAAGCGAAGGTAACTTGTTTAACGTAATGAAATCATTGCCCTTTGAGTTCTTACCCAATACAGACAGGCCACGTCTGAGAAACTGTAAAGTAACTGTCACCGTAGTGGGGCAGGTGTTACTGAACTCAACAGTCATGCTTCCACTAATACGAGCTTCTGAGAGTCTAAAGATTCCTCACCAGAGTCTGAATAGTTTATCAGAAGCTTTTATCAGAGTCTCTAAAAGAGGGTCTGATTCTCAAATAGCTTCTGAATATTTTCAGAGTCTGAATTTTGTTTTCAGAGGCGCACATTACCCAGAGACATAGCACATGTTCAAATTTTTCTTTATGAAATCAAATCATTCAACAGATAAGGGTTTAGTAAATATATCAGCCCATTGTTGATCAGTATCAATGAATTGAATATCTAAAATTCCCTTTTGAACATAGTCTCTTATAAAATGATGTTTAATCTCAATGTGCTTTGCTCTTGAATGCAGAATTGGATTCTTAGACAAACATATAGCTGTCGTATTATCACAATAAATTGGGATATGGTTTTCAGTTATTTGATAGTCCTCAAGCTGATGTTTCATCCAGAGTAGCTGTGTACAACAACTAGCAGCTGAGATGTATTCTGCTTCTGCTGTAGACAAAGCAATGGTTGCTTGCCTCTTGCTAGCCCAGGATATCAGATTCTCTCCCAAGAATTGACAATTGCCACTGGTAGATTTTCTTTCAATCCTGTCTCCAGCATAATCAGCATCACAGAATCCAACTAGCTTGTAGTCAGAGGATTTATGTTAAAGAAGTCCAAGATTAGTAGTTCCTTTCAGATATCTAAAGATTCTCTTAACAGCAGTTAAGTGAGACTCTCTAGGATCTGATTGAAACCTTGCACACAAACATACACTGTATAAAATATCTGGTCTGGATGCAGTTAGGTATAACAAAGAACCAATCATACCTCTATACAGCTTCTGATCAACTTTGGTTCCTTGATCTTCTTTGCTTAGAGTGCAGGTTGGATGCATTGGACTATTCATTTCTTTGCAGTCCTCAAGATTAAACTTCTTCAGAAGCTCTTTCGTATACTTGGACTGATGAACGTAAACTCCATCTTTGCATTGGTTGATTTGAATTCTAAGAAAGAACTTCAATTCTCCCATCATGCTCATTTCAAACTCATCCTGCATTACTTTTGAAAACTCTTTGCAAAGTGAACTATTTGTAGAACCAAAAATGATATCATCAACATAAATCTGAACTATAAGAATGTCTTTCTTCAGAGTCTTTCTGAATAGAGTAGTGTCAACTTGTCCTCGTTCAAAGTTGTTTTGAATCAAGAAATTACTTAGTCTTTCATACCAAGCTCTGGGAGCTTGTTTCAAGCCATAGAGTGATTTCTTCAATTTATAAACATACTCTGGATGCTTTAAATCTTCAAAGCCAGGAGGTTGTTTGACATATACTTCTTCAGAAATGACACCATTAAGAAATGCACTCTTAACGTCCATTTGATACAGGGTTATGTTGTGATTAACTGCATAGGAAAGAAGTAACCTGATTGCTTCCAATCTTGCAACTGGAGCAAACGTTTCTGTGTAATCAATGCCTTCTTGTTGACTGTAACCCTGCGCAACAAGTCTGGCCTTGTTTCTGATTACTTCTCCTTGTTCACTAAGCTTATTTCTGAACACCCACTTGGTTCCAATGATGTTCTTGTGATCAGGCTTAGCTACTAGATCCCATACTTCATTCCTTTTGAATTGATTCAGTTCTTCTTGCATTGCCAGAATCCATCCTTCATCTCCAAGAGCTTCTTCAACAGAGGTTGGTTCAATAACAGATAATAATCCTAAAGCAGACTCTTGTTGTCTGAAATGCGATCTTGTTCTCATGGGACTTTCTTTATTGTCAATTATCTGATCTTCTAGATGTGAAGACTTGTATTTGAAAGATTGTTTGGATTGACTAGCTTGCAAAGAACCATCTTGAGCTTCATCAGAAGCTTCTTCATTAGGAACTTCAGGGGTTGTTCCAGCTTCTGAAGTATCTTTAGATTCTAGAATCTGATAAGATTCAGAGTTATCATCAGAATCTTGAGATTCTGCATGACTTTCATCTTGCACTGGAGTTTCACTTCCAGGCACTTTGTCATCGAATCTGACATGCATAGATTCTTCAACACATTGTGTTTCTGAATTATACAGCCTGTATGCCTTAGAGCGTTCAGAGTAACCTAAAAAGATTCCCTTTTGAGCTTTGACATCAAATTTCTTTAGGTAGACTTTGTTGTTCAGGACATAACACGTACATCCGAACTGATGAAAATAAGATATGTTGGGTTTTCTTCCTTTAAAGAGTTCATAAGCTGTTTTGTTCAACAGAGGTCTAATATAGATTCTGTTCTGAACAAAACACGCTGTGTTTACTGCTTCTGCCCAAAAATGCTTAGCCAGATTGTTCTCATGGATCATGGTTCTAGCCATCTCTTGTAAGGTTCTGTTCTTTCTCTCTACGACTCCATTTTGTTGTGGAGTTCTAGGTGCAGAGAATTCATGAATAATTCCATGTTTCTCACAGAAAACCTCAAACGGTTCATTTTCAAATTCTCCTCCATGATCACTTCTGACTTTCAAGATTTTCAATTCCTTCTCTGATTGAATTTGGATGCAGAATTTACTAAACGCAGAATATGAATCATCTTTAGTTTTGAGAAATTTAACCCAACACCATCTGCTGTAGTCATCAACAATAACTAGTCCATATTTACTTCCATATAAGGATGCAGTGCTAACTGGTCCAAATAAGTCAATATGAAGTAACTCCAAGGGTCTGGAAGTAGAAACAATCTTTTTCGGCTTGAAGGGACTCTTGACAATTTTCCCTTTCTGACATGCTCCGCAAAGAGCATCTGAGTCATAGTCAATGTCTGGTAGGCCTTTGACAAGTTGCAACTTGCTAAGCGTAGAGATTAATCTCCAGTTAGCATGTCCCAAACGTCTATGCCACAGCCACTTCTTATCACCCATTGACAAAAGGCACACTGTAACACCCTGTTCTCCCAACAGTATTAATTAACAAATTAAATCAGAGTTTTTCACCAAAAATAGAATGCTACATTTTTCGTTCAAATAAAATCTCCAAATTAACGGATGAATAAATATTCTCCAATAAAATAGTCAATAACAATTAACTTCAAAACTTCGCAGCGGAATTATTTTAAAGCAACCAAATAATCTTTGGCACGCAGGCCTCATCAAAAGTTTCATAAAATCATAATTAATACGTAAGGAAAGAGAAAACAAGCAACAAATTCCCGTCCCGTAACGTATCAGAGCCCTAAGACACTTCAGCCGACATCTCTACTGATCTTCATTACCTGCACTTGCCCACAAGGCGGCAATTCCAGCAGAAGGGGTGAGATTCACAAACAACAATAGATAACATAATTCATCAATTAAATTCAACAACAACAGTATAATGAATAATCAATTATATTTATAATTTGAACAATTCAACAACATGGTCAACAACGACACCGACAACAACTACAACGACGACAACAACAGCAACTACAACGACAATAACAATGCAACTAATGCAAATGCATGTGGTACCATTTTATGCGCGTTGAATGCTAAGCATTCCGGGGCATAAGCCCCCAACAGTTGAATGAAATAACATTCCAGGGCATAAGCCCTCAACAATTGAGTGATAAACACTCCAGGGCATAAGCCCTCAACGATTGAGTGGAAACACTCCAGGGCATGAGCCCTCAACAAGGTATGAGTATGAATGGACTCAATGGTGTATATCTACATACAACCCAACGACAGCAACGACAACTACAATATAAATAATCTACTATGACATAAGACTCAAATTCAATTGATAGGACACAACAAGGGCACAACAAAGCCACACAACAAAAATCCAACAACTTAAGTAACCTACAGCATTACTCGCCGTGGCGAGCTACCTTACTCGCCGTGGCGAGTTCACAAATTGAGCTCCTCGCCGTGGCGAGTTGGGGGCGAGCTCAAGGCGAGCAAAAGTGGTTGCTCTCGGCATTTTTGACATTTTTCACCTAAAATCTTCATTTTTAAGTTCCCAAAACCCAAATTTAATTCTGTAAAAAGGTGCCATTCATCCCTAAACATATTAAGGCACTCAAATTGATATAAAAATTCACCCAAAAACCTCACTAAGACAATTAACCACTTTTTAATTAAGCAACTCGCTGTGGCGAGTGCATCTGCTCGCTGTGGCGAACTACGGGTGTTTCACTGCTCGCCTCGCGAGGGGGACTGCTCGCTGTGACGAGCTACACAGGCACTGCTCGCCTGGCGAGTGGGTTTACTCGCCGTTGCGAGCGGCGATTGGCAGAACTACGAACTGTACGAACAGACTTCTACTTTTCAACCCTAAACCCCAAATTCAACACCTAAAGGCTCAATTTTGATGAATTTCATCATCCCTATGCATTCTAACATCAGAACAACATAAAACAACAACAATTACATGAATTCATTAAGTTATTAGCATCAATTCATCTTAACCTAATTCAATTCAACAACCCTAACAACTCTACGTTCATCAATGAATTAAGAACCTAAAGTTGAGAGTTAGTCTCACCCTTACCTTAGATTATCTTCCTGAATTAAAAGCAGCGTTCTTCTCTCCTCTTGCTTCTTCTCTCTTCTTCTAGGTTTTTCCCCCTTTTCTTGTTTTTCTCACTGTTTCTACGTGAAAACTGATTCTGACTCTTTCTTCCCTTATTAATACCTATTAACTTCTCCTTAATTCTAATTAACTCCTATTAAATTATTAAATAATTCATTTTACTCCCCAACCTTCTAATAATTATAATTATCACCTATATTAATTAAACATTTCAAAACAACTTTATAATAAAATATATAACACACCAAAAATCAACATAATTATTTAAAATTATAAAAACTTATTAAAATCAATTGAAATAAAATAATCGACAACTAGGGCTTTACACACACTACCTTCTGATCAGTCAGTTCTGAGAATTTTATCTTGTATACATTGTTTCTTCGTTTGCCCTTGAAGACTATGGACTGATCATCCTTGTTAACCACTGTGCAGTTGTTCTTATTAAACAATACATCATAACCACTGTCACATAATTGACTTATGCTTAGTAAGTTGTGTCTAAGTCCATCAACGAACCACACAATACTGATTAAGATCAGAGAGTTACCAATGGTTCCAGTACCAATGATTTTGCCAGTCTGGTTTCCTCCAAATCCCATAGTTCCTCCCTCTTTCATGGTTAGGGTTAGGAACATAGACCTTTCTCCCGTCATGTGACGCGAGCAACCACTGTCCAGGAACCAAGCCTTGTGCTTTTCTAGTCCTTTTAGACATACCTCTATTTCATTTTCAGAGTCTGCATCTGATTCTGCCTCAGGTGTCTCTTTAATAGATTCGGTTGTAGCCATTAGTCCAACAGCTACATTGGCTTTACCATCAGCATCATCATCCTCAGACCCTGACTCATTATCAAGATCTTCCCAGGTGGCCATTAGACTTTTCTTGATCTGCTTCTTAAACTTGCTTGACTTGAAGGTTGGCCTCTTTGACTTGGATTTCTCCTTCTGCAGTTCTGGAAACTCAGCAATAAAATGTCTAGTCTTCTTGCAGTTGAAGCAACCTTTCTGATCCTCCTTTTTGAACCCCTTCCCACTGCTCTTGCTCAGAAATCTTTTATTCTTCTTAGCAAGGTACTGCATTCTGCTTGAAAGCATAGCCATTTCCTTTGCAACATCAGGATCCTCCTCTGAGCTTTCAGAAGCTGAAGACTCATTTTCAGACTCTTCAACCTTGAGAGCCTTTGAAGACCTTCCTTTTGATTTTAAGGCAATGGTTTTGGATTTTCTTGCAGAATCATGTTCATTGAGACTTAACTCATGAACCTTGAGTGAGCTTACAAGATCTTCAACACTTAAAGTGTTTAAATCTTTAGACTCCTCAATTGCAGTGACCTTTGGTCTCCATCTAGAGGGTAAGCTCCTTAAAATCTTGCTAACATGATCAGAAGCTATGTAACTCTTCTTCAGTATCTGAAGACCAGATACTAGAGTTTGAAATCTTGAGTACATCTGCTCAATACTTTCATCCTCTTTCATCTTAAATAGTTCATATTGATGAACTAACAGAAGAGCTTTAGCTTCCCTGACCTTTTTGCTTCCTTCGTAGTTAGCACAGAGAGAAGCAAACATGGCTCTAGCAGTAGATTTGTCACTCATCTTCATGTATTCCGTTTTAGGAATAGCAGTGACAAGAGCCCCTCTTATGATATGATGTTTCTTATAGATTTTCTTTTGAGCAGCAGTGTGAAGTTTGCGGTCAATGGCAGCACCTTCGTCATCAAGTTGTAAGTCACCAACACCATCTTCAAGTATGTCCCAGAGTTCTTCATCAAGACCCATGACATAACTATAGAAGTTGGTTTTCCACCAAGAAAATTCTTCAGGATCACCATTGAACTTAGGAATATTTCCATAATCAGCCTTTCTACTGCTGTTATTGGATCCATAGTCATATGGTATAGCAGCACCAGAAGTAGCACCAGAAGAAGACGGTTCACTGGAAGACATGTTTTTCTCTGGATCTTTTCTGTTACACGGTTAAGTGCTATGACAACAGAGCCGGAGCTCTGATACCAACTGAAGGTGAGAAAAACACAAGAAGGGGGGGGTTGAATTGTGTTTGCTTTTCGCAGCTCTTGAAGAGTGAGAATCTAATTCCTTTAAACTCAGAGTCTGAATGAGATCAGAGTCTGATAGGAGATTAGGTTCTAATTGCAGCGGAATAATCAAGAGATAGAGAAAAGAGAGAACACAAGCAATTATACAGGTTCCTTCCACAAAACGGAAGTAGTCCTGTCCCCCTTGTACTTCCAAGGAGAGTTCACTAAAATGTAATATCAAATTACAAGTTGCTCAAACACACAGTATGAGACTTCCTTGCTCAAGCACACAGGCGAGAGACTTCCTTGCTCAAATACACAACTAGGTGACTTCCTTGCTCAATGGACGCAGCCAAGAGACTTCCTTGCTCAATGGATGCAGCCAAGAGAGTTCCTTTGCTCAAGCACAAAAGCAAGAGACTTTTACACAATTACAGAAAATTGAATAGAGTTGAAACACTTGACAACAATCAAAATGTGTTTCAATTACAACAAAGACAGACTATGTTTTACACAAAAGACAGACTCTGTTTTTCTGTGAAACTTAGAAATTCTAGAATACTCAGTTTGTAAGAATCTAAGTTGATGATGTGCTTTTGTTAAGACTCAGTTGAATACGAAAGCAGCGCAATGTAATTATTCAAGTTGTAGAGTCCAACAATTCTTCAAGTCTTCTATCCTTTATATAGGCGTAGGAAAGAGACGTTGAGTCATCCAGCACATCAGGATGATTTCTGAAGCTTGATCAATGACTGTTGATCTGTTGCTTGATTTGGTAATAGTCTTTCAATAGCATCATTTGAATTCCATTCCCTTTGAGGATTAATACCGGTAGACACAGTTGCAAAACTGTACGAGGTAGTGGAGTAGTTGAAACAGAGTTCGTACAACGTACTCTGTACTGGCCTGCAATCTTTGTCTTTGTGCTTCCAACGCTCAAGTTGACTTTGAAGCTAGCCGTTACTCCATTTGAGAGTTTCTTTTGCATCGCAATGCAGTAGAAATCCTTGTTAGCAGATTATCAAATTTGTGGCTTCAGACTCACTGTAGCACTATGCTTCTGATAATCTTCAGACTCTCTTGGTTTTCAGATTCTGATGGTCTTCAGACTCTGATACAGTCTTCAGACTCTCTTTGGCACAGTCTTCAGACTCTCTTCGATGCAGTCTTCAGACTCTCTTTGGCACAGTCTTTAGACTCTCTTCGATGCAGTCTTCAGACTCTCTTTGGCACAGTCTTCAGACTCTCTTCGATACAGAATCACAAGCAACAAGCTTCTCTAGATTATTTGCTCTTTAACATTGTTCAAACAGAATACTTTCTAAGATATAAATCTTAATTGATATCCTGCATACTTAAACAAATATTAGCAATATCCAATTGACAACTTTTTAATACCTTGTTATCATCAAAACTCAAAACGTGGTATTGCTGAACACCTTTGTTCCAACAGAATCAACATATTCAACTACTGCATGGTCTAGTGGGTTAAGGGATGATATGGGTTTGATTGGTGAGGGGGATGAATTTTTGAGGGATGGAAGAATTTGGCTTAAGGGTTTGTTGTCTGATTCTGAATCAGATTCTGACTCTTGATTCAAAGAGGAAGATGAGCTATATGCTATGTTGCCCGAGGTGCCAATGCCAGCTTCTGGAGAAGCATAGTGATCAGACACAGTAGCTTCTGATAACTCAGCTTTTGCAGTAGCTACAGGATCCTTCTGTTTAAGAGCAGAAGCAAGCAACTTAGCAGCTTCTTTGACAGTCTCTTCCTTTAATTCTTCAGTCACCACTTCTGCTGCCATAGCCTTGCCAGCAGCATGTTCATCTTCAATCATAGACACAGAAGTACCTATCGTCTGTGCTACATCCTTAGCCACAGGAACCACATCCACCTTTATCCACCATCAGAGTCAGCATCAAGGTAATCAGCAATATCTTGAGCAATTCTGTCATAGTCTCTGTCAGCCTTGCCTTTCTTCGCTTTCTTCTCATCTTTCTTAGCCTTCTTCTCATCCTTGGTTTCTTTAATCCTATCCTTAATTTCACGAAGTGCAGAGGATAGTGATGAAGGCATAAGAGCTATGGTCTTAGGGGAACCAATTGTCACTCCTGGAAGAGCAGTAGATTTGATCTTTTTCTTGAGAGGCTCCTGCTTCTCTTCCTCTTCCTTGAGAACCACTTCCTTGGTTCTTTTACCTTTGACCTTAAGAGGTCCTCCTCCAGTAGTCTCAGGAATGGCAGAATAGTTGATTATTCTACCTGTATCCTTGAAGTAATCCACCACAAATCTTGTAAGAACTTCATGATTATCTTCTTTGGATATGGGAGGGAAGTCCATCATCAAGTCAGATTGCACATGGGATTCCCTCATATCAGGCTTAGAGGGGTTGAATCTCTTGACAATCTTGCCATTTATGATTCTCCCGGTCACAGTTCCTAGATGAATATCTGATACCACACCAGATTCTGATAAGACCTTCAAGAGGCCTCCTTGATACAGAATCTCAGATATTAATCTTCCAAAAGGAACTTGCCTTCTGGTTTCTGATTGACTCTTCTTGATGGCCCAGCACATGTGGTGCATCACATATCCGGGGAAGTTGATCTTTATTTTGTTGATGAGAAAATAAAGAAGAACATTGTGATCCACAGACAGTGTGTCTGTTCCTCCTCCTTTCTGAAGCATACTGTCCAGTATAATCTTCAGAAGCACCCTATGCTCAGGATGCATATCCACCAGTTTATTTGAGGGTCTCCCTTCAAATAATAGTTTGTTGCAGACAACAGCCCATTCACTTTTCTTGTTGACATTCCACTGAAATTTACCAGCGCCCTCCATTTGACAAGCCCTGGCTACCACTTCTTCATTGATAACTATTGGTATTCCCATCACAGCAGACCTTATTTCAAGACCATTGTACGGTCTTAAACCCATTTGGTCTCTGTTCTTGCCAGCAAGACTGGGGTTGTTTGAGATTGCAACTGTTTCTTCCAAAGTAGCTTCAGCTTTGTCGTAGACTTCTGACCTAACCCAAAAATCTCTAACAAGCTCCTGATATGCTGGCCCATTCAACATACCAAAGTAGTTCATCATTCCTTGTGATAAGAAATGAGAAGAAACATCAACTCCATGACGACTGAGAGAACCAAAATCTACTAGAGATTCAACTTGAATTTCCAGAGTCTCCTTGATGATGTTCATCGTCCTAGGTTTGATAACATAGGACTTTCTAGACTTGATTATGACAACAGATTGGATGAGATCACTTGCCATTATAGGGGTTTCTAAGTGTTTGATTTGAGAACAAAAAGTTTTGCAAAGTATTGAAAAACAAGAAATTTGTTCAGAGAGAAAATCAAAGAGTGAAAAGAAAAGTGAGTTGTGTGTGTTATGTATTTATAGAGAAAGATTTTGAAAACCGTTTGGAAAGAATAGGGGACAAACAAACACAAACAATAAATACAGATAGCATGCAGCCGTAAAAAGTATTGGGACAACGCGAAGGTAACTTGTTCAACGTAATGAAATCATTGCCCTTTGAGTTCTTACCCAATACAGACAGGCCACGTCTGAGAAACTGTAAAGTAACTGTCACCGTAGTGGGGCAGGTGTTACTAAACTCAACAATCATGCTTCCACTAATACGAGCTTCTGAGAGTCTAAAGATTCCTTACCAGAGTCTGAATAGTTTATCAGAAGCTTTTATCAGAGTCTCCAAAAGAGGGTCTGATTCCCAAATAGCTTCTGAATATTTTCAGAGTCTGAATTCTGTTTTCAGAGGCGCACATTACCCAAAGACATAGCACATGTTCAAATTTTTCTTTATGAAATCAAATCTTTCAACAGATAAGGGTTTAGTGAATATATCAGCCCATTAATGATCAGTATCAATGAATTGAATATCTAAAATTCCCTTTTGAACATAGTCTCTTATAAAATGATGTTTAATCTCAATATGCTTTGCTCTTGAATGCAGAATTGGATTCTTAGACAAACATATAGCTGCCGTATTATCACAATAAATTGGGATACGGTTTTCAGTTATTTGATAGTCCTCAAGCTGATGTTTCATTCAGAGTAGCTGTTTACAACAACTAGCAGCTGAGATGTATTCTGCTTCTACTGTAGACAAAGCAATGGTTGCTTGCCTCTTGCTAGCCCAGGATATCAGATTCTCTCCCAGGAATTGACAATTGCCACTGGTAGATTTTCTTTCAATCCTGTCTCCAGCATAGTCAGCATCACAGAATCCAACTAGCTTGTAGTCAGAGGATTTCTTGTAAAGAAGTCCAAGATTAGTAGTTCCTTTCAGATATCTAAAGATTCTCTTAACAGCAGTTAAGTGAGACTCTCTAGGATCTGATTGAAACCTTGCACACAAACATACACTGTATAAAATATCTGGTCTGGATGCAGTTAGGTATAACAAAGAACCAATCATACCTCTATACAGCTTCTGATCAACTTTGGTTCCTTGATCTTCTTTGCTTAGAGTGCAGGTTGGATGCATTGGATTATTCATTTCTTTGCAGTCCTCAAGATTAAACTTCTTCAAAAGCTCTTTCGTATACTTGGACTGATGAACGTAGACTCCATCTTTGCATTGGTTGATTTGAATTCCAAGAAAGAACTTCAATTCTCCCATCATGCTCATTTCAAACTCATCCTGCATTACTTTCGAAAACTCTTTGCAAAGTGAACTATTTGTAGAACCAAAAATGATATCATCAACATAAATCTGAACTATAAGAATGTCTTTCTTCAGAGTCTTTCTGAATAGAGTAGTGTCAACTTGTCCTCGTTCAAAGTTGTTTTGAATTAAGAAATTACTTAGTCTTTCATACCAAGCTCTGGGAGCTTGTTTCAAGCCATAGAGTGATTTCTTCAATTTATAAACATGTGTCGTGCCCTAATTTTTGACCAATTTATTTTTTATTTATTCGTACGTTGATCGTTTTTCAGTCGTCCGTTCACGCGCTAATTCCCGTAATATCTGCGTTTGTTCGTATTTGCGGTCGCGGTTATTTTTCGTTCGTTGTTTATGTTTTAATGTCGCTCGCGTATTAATTTCGTAATTTTTACTCGCGTTTTGTGCGTTTTTTAGTGTAGCGTAATGTTTGCGTTCGTAAAGTTCATTTTATTCACATCGTCGTTTTATTGTTTTAATTAGCGTAAAAAGCCGCGTATTTCAGTCGTATCAGACGAAATTTCGGCAGAGAGGTATTTTAAAATACCTCATTTTTTGGTTCCGACGGGACATTTTTATTATTTCTTTTATTAATTTTCGTTTTTAATTATTTAATTATTTATTTAGTTATTTCTTTTTTTCATTTATTTATTTATTGTTATTTATTTATCAGATTTTATTTTTCTTTTAAGTCATTTTAGTCCACTTGTCATGTTATCATTGGTCTGGTCCAACTTTTTCCCCAAGAAATTGCAGGGGTATTTTTGTCATTTTCAGGGTATCAGTGAACAGTACTATAAAAGTACTGTTCACGCGTCAGATTGGTCCCCCAAGTGTCAGAGTCAGTCAGAAAATTCAAAATCAACCACAAACACATTTTTCATCTTTTTTTTCATCTCACAAGATCAAATTACCAAAATCTCAAGAACTTTCTCAAGAACACATGAATATCACATGAATATCATATGAACTTCTAAAAATTCCAGCAACAAATCATCAACCAAACATAACCACAACATCAAATCCAAGCCATTAACCACAAACAACACATTTTCGGCCTCAAAGCATCAAAAACAACAACAAAACCGATTTCAAATACAAGAAACCCAAACAAACACCACCAAATTCGAATTCATTTTTTTTTCGGATCTAAACAATAACAACATCACAGATCCAAGATCGAACCTCAAATCAAACTTTTCAAACTTTCACAAACAACCAAAACTGAACCGAAATCGTGAAGAACAAGTCGAAACAAAGGATTTTTTTTTCGGTTTAAACACAAAGAACAAAACAGAACCGAATCGAAAAGGAAGAAGGAAGGAGCAAAAAACGAAACGTGAGCAAGGCAAGGAACAAAGAAGGAAATCCGAAAATAAGAGGTAGTTTCATGAGCTTTTCTTTGTGTTTTTTTTGTAAACTTCATTCGTAGATCTAGGGATTTTGGGTGATGTTTTTGAAAATTTAAGGCTAAATCCGTGATTAGAAGAGGAAGGTGAAGCTTTGGGTGAAAAAAAAATTTGAAAAAAAATAAGCCTAAGGCTCCGACGCGGCGGCGCTCCGGCCGGCCACCGCGTCGGAGCACCACCCTCCGCCCCACCTTCATCTTCTCCGGCGAGCTCCCTTCTAGAGAGAAGGGAGAGCTTTTTTTTTTCTTTGTGTTTTTAGAGAGAGGTTTTGGGTTGTGAAAATGAGAAAAAACCACAAAAGGGCCTTTTATACTCATTTAAGTGAGCTGGGCGGGTCACCCATGGGTTGACCCAGTACCCGCCCCAGCTCCATTACCCAGTACCCAAGCCCAGTTGTTACTACTCTTTTACTGGTTTTCACCCCCATCTCTGCTACTGCACCCCCATGCATTTGTGTAGTAATTCTTGTTTTTTTAATTTCATGCATTATCTTTTTATTTAATTCATATAAGATTTAGATTATATTTCATGCATTTTTATTGGTGTCTTAGTCTTCATGTCATGCATTTTTTTATTTTATTGGTTTATTTAAATTTTATCTCTTATATTTTAGTTTATTTTAAGCTTTGAAATAACATTTTATATTTTTTTCTATTTTTGTCTAAAGTTTTAATTATTGTGCATTTGTTATTTGATTAGGGTTTAATCCCTATCTTATGCATTTTGTTTAATTAGCATTTTAAATATCCCGCATTATATAGTTTACCTATCAATTTAATCTTAAACTCATGCATTTTTCTAACTAATATTTTCTTTTTTTTGAAAACTTGCATTTTATATTTTTTAAATATGCTTCATGTCATGCATTTTATTTGGTAGTTATTCTAGGATGTGATGTTCTTTTATGCTTAATGTTTCGGTATATTTCGTTTTTACATTATCTCTAGTATAATCTCATGCATCTTTTAATTTTTTTGTTATGTATTTATTTATCATACTTAGTGTGTAATTAGGGAATTGATGTAATTTATTTTCGCGCATTTTTTTTCTTTTGAGACCATAGAATGTATTTAGGGTATGTAATATGTAACCGGCACACGCACTGACACGCGCACCGACACACCACTTTATTTATCGCTTTATGCTTATTTATTTTTCCGCCGTTACGCGATTTCATCGTTAGTTTAGAAAAAATATTTTCTTCCAAAAAATCAATCAAGTCAAATTCAATTTTCTTTTAAGTAAACATTGGTATGTAATCCAAGTGATTTTCATTTTATTTTCCTTAATCAAATGTTAATTAATTTAATATCCACATTAGACATGGATTTCGTGCAATTAAAATTGACCAACTTCATCGTATTTTCTTCTCATGCCTTGAGGCCTCTCATCTCTTCTTAAAACCTTTCTTTCAAAAATGTTAAAATCAATTCAACTCATCAAATAAGTTCTTTAGCCGAACTACTTGATTTTGATCCCGATTTATTTGGGTAAGTAGGCAAAGGGTTTTGACCCTTCCAAATCAATAAAATAACCAAAAACATTCTTCATCTTTCTCCTTTCTTTCACTTTAACTCTTAACTTTTTTAATAAGTAAAACCAATTTAGCGCAAGATTAGAGAATAGGTAGAAGGTTCCTATGGGATACCATAGTCGGTTCGGGTGCCTAACACCTTCCCCAATCGAAACCAACCTCCGAATCCAAGGTCTATAAGGGTTTTTACTCACTTTTTCCCTTCCCGCGAATAAAAGTTGAGAGTTCAATGATTAAAGGTTCAAATCCAATCAATGATTTTTGATACCCGAAAATCACGAGCACAGAATTGGCGACTTCACTGGGGATCTTTTTGAGGGTTAAGCCTATTTTATCTTTCTTTACTTTTGCGCTTTATTTGCTTATACCTTTGTAAATACGTGCCTAATTGTTTACTTTTTTCGTGAGTGGCGAGATAAGTCCTATACCCGGGCTTGAGTGAAATATAAGATAGGAGTGGTAGAATCATAGTGACATGCCGAGAGTATTCTCGTGTGGTGGAACATGTGATATAACCACACTTAGCGGAGGATCTTGAAGTGATATACGTCGGCGTGTGTTGTCGCGCTTAGACATTATTGCTTTTAAGTTTCCGTCGAAGCTAAGGACCTTAGTTACCTTGAACCCATTTTGACCATTAGGATGTAGTGCGGTGGCTAACCAAGTGTTGTCTTGGTCTTAGTCGATACGCGATGCTACACTCAAACTAGACTCTCCTACGGATGTTGTTGGACCGGGTGTCGTCCCGGGAATCCAATAAAGTTCGGAGGGGGTCGTAATTTGGGAACTGTGTTAGAACCCTGGTTACAAGTGCATCTGAAACCTTAGTCCTTACCAAATGACGTGTTTACCCTCAGCTCCAACTTTGTGTACTTAACCTCACCATGTTTTCTATGTTCTTTAGCATAATCATGCATACATGCATTCATACATAGATACTTTTTTGCATCCATTAAAACATCGAAGGACTTATGTAATCTTTTTTTGTAAACATATTAGATATGGAGGGTGTTGTGAAGAAAATTGTGAAGAGGACTAAGAAGTATGATTTCAAGAAACCGGATTTGGAGAATTTAAGGAAGCTAGCATGGAGGTTGACTAGCCCGGACCACTTTCGTGAGCGGTATGGTTATTTGCTTAGTATTCTCAAGACGGATGTCGATGAAGGACTCCTCCATACCTTGGTCCAGTTCTATGACCCACTTTATCACTGTTTTACTTTCCCGAATTATCAGCTTGTGCCCACACTTGAAGAGTACTCTTACTGGATCGGTCTACCCATACTCGACAAAGTACCTTTCCATGGTCTTGAACCCGCACCCAAGTATTCAACCATCGCGGCTGCTCTTCATCTTGAAATCTCCGAGATAAAAGCCAATCTTACCCTTAAAGGAGGTCTCCAATGCCTACCCTTCAATTTCCTATACCAAAAAGCCACCACTTTCTCCGAGAGATCCAACGCCGATGCCTTTGAGGCCATCCTTGCTTTACTTATCTATGGTATTGTGCTGTTCCCGAATGTTGACAATTTCGTTGACATGAATGCTATCCAGATTTTCATTACCCAGAACCCTGTCCCTACCTTGCTTGCTGATACCTACTTGTCCATCCATGACCGTACATCTAAAGGACGTGGAGTTATCATTTGTTGTACACCCCTGCTTTACACCTGGTTTACCTCACATTTACCTCGCCCTAAAATTCGATCTGAGTTCATTCCATGGTCGGAGAAACTCATGGCTCTCACCCCAGATGATATAGTGTGGTACAACTCGGCTTATGATACTGGAGTGATCATTGACCATTGTGGGAAGTTCTCCAATGTGCCTCTTCTTGGTATACACGGGGGCATCAGTTATAACCCGCTTCTTGCCAGACGTCAGTTTGGGTACCCTATGAGGATGAGACCTGCTTACCTCTTCTTATCCAGTGAGTTTTTCTTGTACAAGGAGGATGTTAACGATAAGAGAATGCAGTTTGTGCAAGCTTGGCGATCCATCATCAGGTTGAACAAGAGCCAGTTGAAGTATAAGTCAAGTGTAACTCATGAATCTTATATCGATTGGGTCATTGATAGAGCTGCTCAGATAGGGATGCCTTACCCCCTGCTAAGGTCCTTAACTGCAACTATTCCAACAATACCAGTGCCTTTACCTCCTAAGACCATGGAGGAGTATCAGGCACGTTTGGTTGAGTCAGAGCGTGAAAGTGCTGATTGGAAAGAGAAATATCATGCAGCTAAGCGTGAGAATGACACTCTCATGGGTCTTTTAGAAGAAGAGAATTGGAAAAATCATAAGAAAGATCAAGAGATTGCTGAGCTGAAAGAGCGTATCAGGGTAAAGGATGCTATACTTGAACAGGTTCCCAGGAGTAAGAAGAAACGCATGAATTTCTTCGCTGGCCCGCATTCAGATTTGGAGGAGTAGTCTGCTTCAAGAGCTTGAGATCTTCATCTTTTGTTTCCTTTTATTGTATTTTCTTAAGTTTTCTATTATGTACTTTGAAATCTATCCCTTGGCTCAGTTTGTTAAAAGGGAATTATCTTGTTTTTGCTTTTTATTTTTGTAATGAATGTTTAAGATTGTTATGTTTACAAAAGATTGTTTCTATAAGTTCTTCGATGAATCAAAAAAAATTGCATTGTTTTTGCATTTAGCATATCATGCATCATACTGCATCCATAAGATGTCAAAACCGAGTCTCATAATTCTCTCATTTCTGCCTCAGTCAAGGAAAGTGGCCCGGCGTATTCAGTACAAGCCTTCTCGCATCCACAACACTCGGACAATTGTTAAAAAGAAGATGGATTTGATGGAACAAGAGAACAGGGATCTCAAAGAACAGGTTATTACACTCAGAGAGGGGATGGATAAGTTAACGGTTATGATGGAAGCTATAATGGCCAATCAGGCACAAGCGGCAGCTACCCAACCGATTCTTGATGTTATCCCGGTCCAACCAGTTCTTGATGCTCAGCCAATTCCTGTTGTTGTGTCTGCTGCACATAATTCTCCTGTGGTTGTTTTGTCTTCCCAGACTGGTCCTACACAACCGATCCTTACTGCTACGGCTGCTGGCACTGCATAGCCCACCCCGGCTGGTTTTTCTTTTGGAGATGCATCAAATATGTACAATGAAGGTCTTCGTCCTCCTGGTTTTGCTTATCACCCTCAGAACTACATGTCCAAAGAGTATCCTTGGAGTATGCCTCTTACAGCTAATGAAGGTGTACGCTTTGCTGGCCCAGAAATGCCAACTCCTTATGGACAACAAGCAACGCCACTTTTTCATCATGGACAGTTATTCCCTCAAGCTGACATGAATCACACGGCACCCATTGTGCACACTGCCCAGCAGGAGGAAGGACCAATTTATCATTCAGGTAGTGTAGTAGGAGATGACAGAATGGTAAGTCTGGAAGAGAAGTACGACGTAGTGCAGAAAGAACTGAGGGCTTTTCGTGGTAAAGACATCTATGGTCAGAATGTGCACGATCTTTGTTTGGTCCCAAATGTGGTACTGCCTCCCAAGTTCAAGACTCCGGATTTCGTCAAATATGAAGGGAACACTTGTCCACAGAGTCACCTGGTTATGTATGTAAGGAAGATGACAGCCTACAAAGACAATGAACCTTTGCTCATTCATTGTTTCCAAGACAGTTTGACTGGTCCCGCACAAATATGGTATATGAATCTGAAGGGCATCACCACCTTCGAAGAACTGGCCAGGGCTTTCATACAGCAGTACCGGTATAACATACATCTGGGGCCCACCCGAAGGGAACTGCAAGCTATGGCTCAAAAGGATAAAGAGTCTTTCAAGGAGTATGCTCTCCGCTTTATTCAAAAATCGGCCCAAATCCGCCCAGCTCTGGAGGAAAGAGAAATGGCTGATCTATTCTTTGAAACTTTGAGTCCCTACTACTCGGAGAAAATGATTGGTTGCGCATCGCAGAAGTTTACTGAGATGGTTGACGCGGGGGTTCGCATTGAAGATTTGGTCCGTAAAGGAATTTTGGCCAAAGAAGGTAGTGTGTCAAGTGCTTCGTCAGGTGGGTCGTCTAATGGATCTAAGAAATTTGGAAGTGGTTATCCAAAGAAGAGTGCTCAGGAAGTCAGTATGGTAGCCCAGGGTGGATCCCAGCCAATATATCCAAACTACCCCTTCATTGCCAATATTCCACCACCTTTTCCAGCTCCACAAAATCAACATTACCACCCACAAACGCCCCAAAGGCCTCCACCATTCTATCCACCACTATACCAATAACCGTATCCGCAACCTTTCTACCAACAACCATATTACCCACCACCACCTCAACAACAACAACCTCGTAATCGAGCCCCACAACAGCCAAATCGCCTTCCCAGAAAAGAGTTTCCCCCCATACCCATGTTGTATGCAGACTTGCTACCCTCTTTATTAGCAAGGAATCTTGTGCAGACTAGGCAGCCTCCCCGCCTACAGAACCCATTACCTCCATGGCACCGTGCTGACCTTACCTGTGCTTTTCACCAAGGGGCACCGGGGCATGATGTTGAGCATTGCTACCCGCTCAAAGAAGAAGTTCAGAGATTGATTCAAAGCAAAGAGTTGTCCTTTGAGGACACCAATTCCAATACTCAGAATAATCCTTTGCCATCTCATGGGCCGGCTGTTAATATGATTCAAGAGGATCAAGATTTGAGTCTAATTCTCAGGGCTCAAGATATCAGAACTCCTTTGGTCCCGATTCACGCCAAGATGTGCGAAGCCAACATGTTTAACCACGATCACGATGCTTGTGAAGTGTGTTCTGTGGATCCCCGAGGGTGTGAGAAAGTCCAGGAGGACATACAAGGACTGATTGACAGAAAAGAGCTGATTGTCAAGAAGGAATCCAGGAATGTTTGTGTTATTACCCCGGTGTTTAAGAATCTTGAGATAATCCGTGATGGTGCGAAGTCAGACGTAACTCCTCTAGTGATCCGCTTGCCAGGACCTGTTCCCTATACTTCTCAGAAGGCCATACCCTACAGGTATGAGGCAACTATTGTGGAGAATGGTAAAGAGATCCCTCTGCACTCTGCAGATGCTGTCATAAATATAGCAGGTGTGGGCAAAGTAATGAGAAGTGGGTGTATTCTCCCTACTGTTGTGCGCAACGAGAATACTGCTTCGAATGTGCCAGTGCAGAGTCTTGATAAAGGTAAAGGTGCCAGCCAACCTGAGGGGATCATTCAGGAAGGTAGTGATGAGATCTTTAAGTTGATCAAAAAGAGTGAATACAAGATAATCGATCAGTTGTTGCAAACCCCGTCCAAAATTTCCATAATGTCTTTACTAATGAATTCTGGAGCTCATAGGGACACTCTTATGAAGATTTTGGCTCAAGCATATGTGGATCCCGATGTTACCCTGGGGCAATTCGGGAGTATAATTGGGAATGTAACTGCGTGTAATAACCTGAGCTTTAGTGATGAAGACCTCCCGGCGGAGGGAAGAAACCACAACTGAGCTTTGCACATTTATGTCCTTTGTAAGTCAGAATCGATGTCGAATGTGTTGATAGACACCGGTTCCGCCCTCAATGTGATGGCAAAAACTACTTTGGAAAGGTTGGCATACCGTGGCGCTCAGTTGAGGCCAAGTGCAGTGATGGTAAAAGCATTCGATGGATCTAGGAAGTCGGTGATTGGGGACATAGACTTGCCTATCACGGTGGGCCCTCATACCTTCAAGGTTACATTCCAAGTCATGGACATTCAAGCTTCATACAGTTGCTTACTTGGACGACCGTGGATTCATGAGGCTGGAGCAGTGACCTCCACTCTTCATCAGAGGCTAAAATTTGTAAGTTGTGGAAAACTGATAACGGTAATTGGTGAATCAGCCTTGTTGGTTAGTCATTTGTCTGCTTTCTCCTATATTGGTGCTGATGATGTGGAAGGAACTTCTTTTCAGGGGTTCTCTGCGGAAGAAGGAGCTGCTAAGAAGGGTGAGACTTGTATGGCCTCCTTGAAGGATGCCCGGAAGCTTGTACAAGATGGTAAAATAGAAGGCTGGGGTCAGTTGGTACAGCTGCCTGAGAACAAGCGGAAAGAAGGTCTCGGTTTCTCTACCAGTCAATCGAGTGCAATTTTCAAGCCAGCTGAGGGCATTTTTCATAGTGCTGGGTTTATTCATGCTCCACCGGAAACCAATGCTATCCTTGAGGATCAGTCGGAAGAGGTTGCACCTGTCTTTGTAATACCTGGAGGAGCCTGTTGTAATTGGATCGCTGTGGATATTCCTTCTGTGATGCATGTGTCTAAGTAATATGTTTGTCTACTTTTTCGTTTTTTTAAGAAAAACTCTTTTCGTCCTGCCCCAGACGAAAATGAAATCTTGTAGGGCTTTTGGTTTTATCTTCAAGTATTGTCGTTATTAATGAAAAAACGTCGTTTCTATCATGACTGTTTTATTTTTATTTACTGCTTTTTCTGGAAAAATGGTAATAGAAAAATCCCAAAAAAAAATTTCATTCTTTTTTTCTTTTTTAATCGATCAAATTCAAAAGTCTGCATTTACTCATTTACTAAAATCAATCATAAATCATGTGCAGACTGAACATACATAAGCCCGTTGAACACTGTGACCCTATGCTTCTGCCCAACTTTGAATCCCCTGTTTACGAGGCTATGGTAGAGGAGGATGATGAGATTCCTGAGGAGATCAGATGGATGTTAGAGCAAGAGAAAAAGATCATTCAGCCTCATGAGGAAGAATTAGAATTGATCAATCTGGGTACTGAGGAGGATAGAAAAGAGATCAAGATTGGAGCGTCGTTGCAGATTACCGTCAAAGAAAAGGTAATTGAACTTCTCAGGGAGTACGCTGACATATTTGCTTGGTCATACAAAGACATGCCAAGTTTAGATCATGAAGTTGTAGAACACCGCTTGCCTTTGAAGCCTGAGTGTCCTCCAGTCAAACAGAAGCTCAGAAGGTCTCATCCTGATATGGCCCTCAAGATCAAAGAAGAAGTACGGAAGCAGATTGATGCAGGCTTTCTAGTTACATCCGAGTATCCTCAGTGGTTAGCCGACATTGTGCCTGTTCCGAAGAAAGATGGTAAGGTCCGAATGTGTGTTGATTACCGAGATCTGAACAAGGCAAGTCCGAAAGATGATTTCCCTCTACCTCATATTGATGTATTGGTTGATAGTACTGCTCAATGCAAAGTTTTCTCCTTCATGGATGGTTTCTCTGGTTACAATCAGATCAAGATGGCTCCTGAAGATAGAGAAAAGACATCTTTCATCACGCCGTGGGGCGCTTTCTGTTATGTAGTCATGCCATTTGGTTTAATAAATGCTGGTGCCACTTATCAGAGGGGTATGACCAAGATATTCCATGATATGATGCACAAAGAGATAGAAGTTTACGTGGATGATATGATTGTCAAGTCTGGTACTGAAGAAGAACATGTTGAGTATCTGTTGAAGATGTTCCAGCGGTTGAGAAAGTACAAGCTCCGTTTGAATCCTAATAAATGTACTTTCGGTGTCCGATCAGGGAAACTTTTGGGCTTCATTGTTAGTCAAAAAGGCATTGAAGTAGATCCCGACAAAGTCAGAGCCATCCGAGATATGCCCGTTCCAAAAACAGAGAAACAAGTTAGAGGTTTTCTCGGAAGACTGAATTATATCTCCAGGTTTATCTCTAATATGACTGCTATTTGTGGGCCAATATTCAAGTTACTCCGCAAAGATCAAAGGATTGTTTGGACGGAAGATTGTCAGAAAGCCTTCGGCAGTATCAAGGAGTATTTGTTAGAACCTCCAATTCTTGTCCCTCCAGTTGAAGGAAGACCGTTGATCATGTACTTGACTGTGTTAGAAGATTCCATGGGTTTTGTACTCGGACAGCAAGATGAAACTGGTAGAAAAGAGCATGCAATCTATTACTTAAGCAAGAAATTCACAGATTGTGAATCCCGATACTCGGCACTTGAGAAGACTTGTTGTGCTTTAGCCTGGGCTACCAAACGTCTCCGGCACTATATGATCAATCATACCACTTGGTTGATATCCAAAATGGATCCAATCAAGTATCTCCTGGAGAAGTCTTCGATATCAGGAAGAATTGCTCGTTGGCAGATGTTATTGGCCGAGTTTGATATTGAATACCATACTCAGAAAGCGATCAAAGGGAGTATCCTTGCAGATCACTTGGCTCATCAACCAGTTGATGATTATCAACCTGTTAAGTTTGATTTCCCTGATGAAGAGGTTATGTATTTGAAGATGAAAGATTGTGATGAACCGTTATTTGGTGAAGGTCCAGATCCTGAATCTAAATGGGGTTTGATATTTGATGGGGCCGTTAATGCTTATGGCAATGGAGTCGGGGCAGTCCTTGTCACACCTGAGGGCACTCACATCCCTTTTACTGCAAGGCTACGATTTGATTGTACAAACAATATGGCAGAATATGAAGCTTGCATCATGGGCATTGAAGAAGCAATCAATATGAGGATTAAGAATATTGACATATGTGGAGATTCAGCCTTGGTGATTAATCAGATCAAAGGGAAGTGGGAAACTCACCATGCTGGTTTGATTCCTTACAGAGATTATGCAAGACGGTTGTTAAATTTCTTTAACAAAGTGGAGTTGCGTCACATTCCCCGTGATGAGAATCAGATGGCAGATGCTTTGGCCACCTTGTCTTTGATGATCAAAGTAAATCGTCACAATGATGTGCCATTAATCAGTGTCCAGTTCCTTGAAAGGCCCGCTTATGTGTTTGCAGTTGAAGTACTTGCTGATGGTAAGCCATGGTTTCATGATATCAAGGTTTTCCTTCAAACTCAAGGGTATCCGCTTGGGGCATCTCACAAAGATAAGAGGACTTTGAGAAGACTGTCTGGTAATTTCTTCCTGAATGAAGATGTATTGTATAAAAGAAACTTTGATGCAATGTTGCTCAGGTGTGTGGATGAACGTGAAGCAGATTTATTGATGCATGAGATACATGAAGGTCCATTTGGCACCCATTCCAGTGGACATGCAATGGCTAAGAAAACATTGAGGGCAGGTTATTATTGGATAACGATGCAAGCTGATTGTTATAATCATGCCAAGAAGTGCCACAAATGTCAGATTTATGCAGATAAGAGCCATGTACCACCATCTATGCTCAATTTTATCTCTTCTCCGTGGCCTTTCTCCATGTGGGGCATTGATATGATTGGTCGGATTGAACCAAAAGCTTCTAATGGACATCGTTTCATACTAGTGGCTATTGATTACTTTACCAAGTGGGTTGAAGCGGCATCTTTCGCCAATGTGACCAAGCAAGTAGTGGTTCGGTTCATCAAGAATAATATCATCTGCCGTTATGGTATTCCTAACAAGATCATCACAGATAATGGTACAAATTTTAACAACAACATGATGAAAGAATTGTGCGATGACTTCAAGATTGAACATCACAACTCTTCCCCATACAGACCTCAGATGAATGGTGCGGTTGAGGCTGCAAATAAGAATATCAAGAAGATTGTGCAAAAGATGGTGGTTACCTACAACGATTGGCATGAGATGTTACCTTATGCTTTACATGGATATCGTACCTCAGTGCGTACTTCAACAGGGGCAACCTCGTTCTCTTTTGTATATGGTATGGAAGCAGTGCTCCCTGTGGAGGTGGAAATCCCATCTTTGAGAGTCTTGATGGAGGCTGAATTAACTGAAGCTGAGTGGTGCCAGAGTAGGTATGATCAATTGAATTTGATTGAAGAGAAACGCATGACCGCTTTGTGTCACGGACAACTTTATCAGTCAAGGATGAAACAAGCGTTTGACAAAAAGGTTCATCCCCGTGAATTCAAAGAAGGAGACCTTGTGATCAAGTGTATCAAATCTTTCCAACCAGATCCCAGGGGCAAGTGGTCTCCGAATTATGAAGGTCCTTATGTGGTCAAGAGAGCGTTCTCTGGTGGTGCTTTAATCCTTACAAATATGGATGGAGAAGATTTACCTCGTCATGTGAATTCTGATGCAGTCAAGAAATACTTTGTCTAAAGAGATATGAAAAGAACAGCTCGGTAGGTCGAAAACCCGAAAGGGCGGCCTAAACCAAAAAAGAGCGTCTCGGTAAGTCGAAAACCCGAAAGGGCGGCTTAGGCAAAAATTAGAGACACAAAAAAAAAAAAAAAAGAATTGAAAAAAGAGTTTATCCTGATAGGTCGAAAACCCGAAAGGGCGGCCTATGCAAAAGTTAAGGATTATGACAAAGTAACTGCATCAGATCAAGCATCACCCATTTGGGGCACCTTAGCTGTCAGAAGTCCTCCGACACTAAAGCATCTAAACAGTGGTTCAAAGTTGTTAAGGAATGTAGTGGTTATTGTGTTCAATGTACCTTCCCATGTAATTACCATTTTCCAACTTTTGTAATCCGTGGAGCCATGCCTTTGGCCGGTTACTACCCTATTACATTAATTTGAGCCGGTGCACTCTTTTGGAATTCTTGTTTATTCTATATGCAAATTTTTCTTCTTCCATTTTTAATGTCAATACTTGAAGTAAAAACTTTGAAAATTCTTTTACTTTTTATATTTTCTTTTGAAAAAACAAAAAAATGACAAACATATTATCTGTAGGTTCATATATCATGGAAACATATGTCAACATCCATTCAAACACAGGTGAATTCAACAGAGTGGATCGTAGTCTTGCAAAAAAAAAAAAAAAAAAAAAAAGCTCGCTAAGTCGAAAACCCGAAAGGGCGGCTTAAGCCAAAAATGAGCGTCCCGGTGGATCGAAAACCCGAAAGGGCGGTCCAGGCAAAAATTAGGGACATACAAAAAGAATATATTCCCGGTGGATTGAAAACCCGAAAGGGCGGTCCAGGCAAAAGTTAGGGATTCAAAAAAATATATATACAAAAAAGCAATGACTATGTGAAGCACGATTTTGAGAAGGTACTTTGGTTCAGTTCAGAAATGGCGACCTCAGCCAGGTTTTTTGTGTTATGTGTTCTTTACCTAGCATTGGTTTGGTTAACGGATGGCACTCCGTTTGTGTTTTGTTTCATCTCCAGTGATATTATCCCCAGTGAAGAAAGAATGCTAAGTGTTGGCACTGTAATACCGGGTCACTATCCTTACGACCTGCCCAATCTTGTCTCGTCAGTTTTACCAATATATTTTCATACATGTTCATTCATTCATGCATACATATCATGCATACTAATATCATTCATATGCATTTTACCTGTGTGTCGTACTCCATGTGTATCCAGTAAAATTTGTCATCATCAATGTGTTCATTTCGGTCTGTTTACCAATTAAGTTCTTTCAAGTGGCAGGTCTCATCTTTCAATTTTCCCCAGTATCTTGTTTAAGCTACATTCGTACAAAGAGTATTCGTTTGTACCTTGTATTTTTGTTCGGCTAAATTGCCTCAGTAATAATAACGCATCACCAGTATTTCAATTTGTATGTTCGTCATTACCCCAGTAAAGGTAATTGACAGTTTTACCCTTTCGTATGTTCGTCATTACCCCAGTAAAGGTAATTGACAGTTTTACCCTTCGTATGTTCGTTGTTACCCCAGTAAAGGTAATGACCAGTATTTCTTTTCGTATGTTTGTCGTTACCTCAGTAAAGGTAATTGACAGTTTTACCCTTTTCGTATGTTCGTCATTACCCCAGTAAAGGTAATTGACAGTTTTACCCTTCGTATGTTCGTCATTACCTCAGTAAAGGTAATTGACAGTTTTTCATTTCGTATGTTCGTCTTTACCCCAGTAAAGGTAATTGACAGTTTTACCCTTCGTATGTTCGTCATTACCTCAGTAAAGGTAATTGACAGTTTTTCATTTCGTATGTTCGTCTTTACCCCAGTAAAGGTAATTGACATTTTTTTTACCCTTCGTATGTTCGGTGTTACCCCAGTAAAGGTAATGACCAGTATTTCTTTTCGTATGCGCGTCTTTACCCCTGTAAAGGTAACAGACATCTTTTTCTCCCCAGTAACGCTTTATTTGTTTCTCGAGTCAGTATTTTCGTCGTCATTGCATTCGTACTTGCATAACAGACAACTCATATCATTACATCCATAGAGCTTTCTCGATTTCTGGGTTGGTCAAAAATTGGTGTACTTGATATTTAAGTCTCTCCGACCCGTCGTTTCAAAAAATTTCGTCTTTTTAAATCCTTGTGACGGAGAAACTTAAATAGGGGCATCTGTCGTACCCTAATTTTTGACCAATTTATTTTTTATTTATTCGTACGTTGATCGTTTTTCAGTCGTCTGTTCGCGCGCTAATTCCCGTAATATCTGCGTTTGTTCGTATTTGCGGTCGCGGTTATTTTTCGTTCGTCGTTTATGTTTTAATGTCGCTCGCGTATTAATTTCGTAATTTTTACTCGCGTTTTGTGCGTTTTTTAGTGTAGCGTAATGTTTGCGTTCGTAAAGTTCATTTTATTCACATCGTCGTTTTATTGTTTTAATTAGCGTAAAAAGCCGCGTATTTCAGTCGTATCAGACGAAATTTCGGCAGAGAGGTATTTTAAAATACCTCATTTTTTGGTTCCGACGGGACATTTTTATTATTTCTTTTATTAATTTTCGTTTTTAATTATTTAATTATTTATTTAGTTATTTCTTTTTTTCATTTATTTATTTATTGTTATTTATTTATCAGATTTTATTTTTCTTTTACGTCATTTTAGTCCACTTGTCATGTTATCATTGGTCTGGTCCAACTTTTTCCCCAAGAAATTGCAGGGGTATTTTTGTCATTTTCAGGGTATCAGTGAACTGTTCACGCGTCAGATTGGTCCCCCAAGTGTCAGAGTCAGTCAGAAAATTCAAAATCAACCACAAACACATTTTTCATCTTTTTTTTCATCTCACAAGATCAAATTACCAAAATCTCAAGAACTTTCTCAAGAACACATGAATATCACATGAATATCATATGAACTTCTAAAAATTCCAGCAACAAATCATCAACCAAACATAACCACAACATCAAATCCAAGCCATTAACCACAAACAACACATTTTCGGCCTCAAAGCATCAAAAACAACAACAAAACCGATTTCAAATACAAGAAACCCAAACAAACACCACCAAATCCGAATTCAGTTTTTTTTCGGATCTAAACAATAACAACATCACAGATCCAAGATCGAACCTCAAATCAAACTTTCACAAACAACCAAAACTGAACCGAAATCGTGAAGAACAAGTCGAAACAAAGGATTTTTTTTTCGGTTTAAACACAAAGAACAAAACAGAACCGAATCGAAAAGGAAGAAGCAAGGAGCAAAAAACGAAACGTGAGCAAGGCAAGGAACAAAGAAGGAAATCCGAAAATAAGAGGTAGTTTCATGAGCTTTTCTTTGTGTTTTTTTTGTAAACTTCATTCGTAGATCTAGGGATTTTGGGTGATGTTTTTGAAAATTTAAGGCTAAATCCGTGATTAGAAGAGGAAGGTGAAGCTTTGGGTGAAAAAAAAATTTGAAAAAAAATAAGCCTAAGGCTCCGACGCGGCGGCGCTCCGGCCGGCCACCGCGTCGGAGCACCACCCTCCGCCCCACCTTCATCTTCTCCGGCGAGCTCCCTTCTAGAGAGAAGGGAGAGCTTTTTTTTTTCTTTGTGTTTTTAGAGAGAGGTTTTGGGTTGTGAAAATGAGAAAAAACCACAAAAGGGCCTTTTATACTCATTTAAGTGAGCTGGGCGGGTCACCCATGGGTTGACCCAGTACCCGCCCCAGCTCCATTACCCAGTACCCAAGCCCAGTTGTTACTACTCTTTTACTGGTTTTCACCCCCATCTCTGCTACTGCACCCCCATGCATTTGTGTAGTAATTCTTGTTTTTTTAATTTCATGCATTATCTTTTTATTTAATTCATATAAGATTTAGATTATATTTCATGCATTTTTATTGGTGTCTTAGTCTTCATGTCATGCATTTTTTTATTTTATTGGTTTATTTAAATTTTATCTCTTATATTTTAGTTTATTTTAAGCTTTGAAATAACATTTTATATTTTTTTCTATTTTTGTCTAAAGTTTTAATTATTGTGCATTTGTTATTTGATTAGGGTTTAATCCCTATCTTATGCATTTTGTTTAATTAGCATTTTAAATATCCCGCATTATATAGTTTACCTATCAATTTAATCTTAAACTCATGCATTTTTCTAACTAATATTTTCTTTTTTTTGAAAACTTGCATTTTATATTTTTTAAATATGCTTCATGTCATGCATTTTATTTGGTAGTTATTCTAGGATGTGATGTTCTTTTATGCTTAATGTTTCGGTATATTTCGTTTTTACATTATCTCTAGTATAATCTCATGCATCTTTTAATTTTTTTGTTATGTATTTATTTATCATACTTAGTGTGTAATTAGGGAATTGATGTAATTTATTTTCGCGCATTTTTTTTCTTTTGAGACCATAGAATGTATTTAGGGTATGTAATATGTAACCGGCACACGCACTGACACGCGCACCGACACACCACTTTATTTATCGCTTTATGCTTATTTATTTTTCCGCCGTTACGCGATTTCATCGTTAGTTTAGAAAAAATATTTTCTTCCAAAAAATCAATCAAGTCAAATTCAATTTTCTTTTAAGTAAACCTTGGTATGTAATCCAAGTGATTTTCATTTTATTTTCCTTAATCAAATGTTAATTAATTTAATATCCACATTAGACATGGATTTCGTGCAATTAAAATTGACCAACTTCATCGTATTTTCTTCTCATGCCTTGAGGCCTCTCATCTCTTCTTAAAACCTTTCTTTCAAAAATGTTAAAATCAATTCAACTCATCAAATAAGTTCTTTAGCCGAACTACTTGATTTTGATCCCGATTTATTTGGGTAAGTAGGCAAAGGGTTTTGACCCTTCCAAATCAATAAAATAACCAAAAACATGCTTCATCTTTCTCCTTTCTTTCACTTTAACTCTTAACTTTTTTAATAAGTAAAACCAATTTAGCGCAAGATTAGAGAATAGGTAGAAGGTTCCTATGGGATACATAGTCTGTTCGGGTGCCTAACACCTTCCCCAATCAAAACCAACCTCCGAATCCAAGGTCTATAAGGGTTTTTACTCACTTTTTCCCTTCCCGCGAATAAAAGTTGAGAGTTCAATGATTAAAGGTTCAAATCCAATCAATGATTTTTGATACCCGAAAATCACGAGCACAACATGCTCTGGATGTTTTAAATCTTCAAAGCCAGGAGGTTGTTTGACATATACTTCTTCAGAAATGACACCATTAAGAAATGCACTCTTAACGTCCATTTGATACAGGGTTATGTTGTGATTAACTGCATAGGAAAGAAGTAACCTGATTGCTTCCAATCTTGCAACTGGAGCAAACGTTTCTGTGTAATCAATGCCTTCTTGTTGACTGTAGCCCTGCGCAACAAGTCTGGCCTTGTTTCTGATTACTTCTCCTTGTTCACTAAGCTTATTTCTGAACACCCACTTGGTTCCAATGATGTTCTTGTGATCAGGCTTAGCTACTAGATCCCATACTTCATTCCTTTTGAATTGATTCAGTTCTTCTTGCATTTCCAGAATCCATCCTTCATCTCCAAGAGCTTCTTCAACAGAGGTTGGTTCAATAACAGATAATAATCCCAAGGCAGACTCTTCTTGTCTGAAATGCGATCTTGTTCTCATAGGACTTTCTTTATTGCCAATTATCTGATCTTCTGGATGTGAAGACTTGTATTTGAAAGATTGTTTGGATTGACTAGCTTGCAGAGAACCATCTTGAGCTTCATCAGAAGCTTCTTCATTAGGAACTTCAGGGGATGTTCCAGCTTCTGAAGTATCTTCAGATTCTGGAATCTGATCAGCTTCTGAATTGTCATCAGAATCTTGAGATTCTACACAACTTTCATCTTGCACTGGATTTTCACTTCCAGGCACTTTGTCATCGAATCTTACATGCATAGATTCTTCAACACATTGTGTTTCTGAATTATACAGCCTGTATGCCTTAGAGCGTTCAGAGTAACCTAAAAAGATTCCCTTTTGAGCTTTGGCATCAAATTTCTTTAGGTAGACTTTGTTGTTCAGGACATAACACGTACATCCGAACTGATGAAAATAAGATATGTTGGGTTTCCTTCCTTTAAAGAGTTCATAAGCTGTTTTGTTCAACAGAGGTCTAATATAGATTATGTTCTGAACATAACAAGCTGTGTTTACTGCTTCTGCCCAAAAATGCTTAGCCAGATTGTTCTCATGGATCATGGTTCTAGCCATCTCTTGTAAGGTTTTGTTCTTTCTCTCTACAACTCCATTTTGTTGTGGAGTTCTAGGTGCAGAGAATTCATGAATAATTCCATGTTTTTCACAGAAAACCTCAAACGGGTCATTTTCAAATTCTCCTCCATGATCACTTCTGACTTTCAAGATTTTCAATTCCTTCTCTGATTGAATTTGGATGCAGAATTTACTAAACACAGAATATGAATCATCTTTAGTTTTCAGAAATTTAACCCAACACCATCTGTTGTAGTCATCAACAATGACTAGTCCATATTTACTTCCATATAAGGATGCAGTGCTAACTGGTCCAAATAAGTCAATATGAAGTAACTCCAAGGGTCTGGAAGTAGAAACAATTTCTTTCGGCTTGAAGGGACTCTTGACAATTTTCCCTTTCTGACATGCTCCGCAAAGAGCGTCTGAGTGATAGTCAATGTCTGGTAAGCCTTTGACAAGTTGCAACTTGCTAAGCTTAGAGATTAATCTCCAGTTAGCATGTCCCAAACATCTATGCCACAGCCACTTCTTATCACCCATTGACAAAAGGCACACTACCTTCTGATCAGTCAGTTCTGAGAATTTTATCTTGTATACATTGTTTCTTCGTTTTCCCTTGAAGACTATGGACTGATCATCCTTGTTAACCACTGTGCAGTTGTTCTTATTAAACAATACATCATAACCACTGTCACATAATTGACTTATGCTTAGTAGGTTATGTCTAAGTCCATCAACGAACCACACATTACTGATTGAGATCAGAGAGTTACCAATGGTTCCAGTACCAATGATTTTGCCAGTCTGGTTTCCTCCAAATCCCACAGTTCCTCCCTCTTTCATGGTTAGGGTTAGGAACATTACCTTTTCTCTCGTCATGTGACGCGAGCAACCACTGTCCAGGTAACAAGCCTTCTGCTTTTCTAGTCCTTTTAGACATACCTGCAGCATTAATAATTTCATACTTAGGTACCCATATTCTCATGGGTCCTTTTTGGTTAGTCTTAGAACCATTGAACTTCTTTCGTAAGTTATGTCTTGAAGTCATTGGCAATGTTTTCTCCCATACCTTGGGTTTGGAACCGTTTGGTTTAGGTTTCAACTTGCTTTTCACAGTTTCTCCTTTTTGAAACTTAGGCTTTAGTTTTTCAGACTCTGGCTTTTTCAGAGTCTGTTTATCAGACTTTGAATGTTTCAGAGTCTGAGTCTTTAAAGCTTTGGGTTCAAAGTTTTTCAGACCCTTTAACTTAACATTCTGAGATTTTGACTTAGTCAGAACCTTAGAAGTAGAAGTTGTAGGTTCTGAATGAGTCACTGTGTTGACTTCATCAGACTTACTTACAAAGTGATTTTTCAACGCCTCTCTGGCTCCATCAGGACCAGGTTTCAGAGTCACTTCATTTGAGTTTCCTCCAATGAATCCAAGACCCTGTCCTCTGTTCTGATACGTGCTATAGATCATGGACGCAACCCTTGATCTGTCAATTCCAGTAGCAATAAATTCTTGCAGAGCAACATCTTGCTCACTTAAGTATTTACAGCTCCACTTCTTGATCAATAAAGAGATATTTTCTTCTTTTAAATTCTCTAATTCCAACAGAGTTGAATTATGTCTTTTTGACAGCTTATCAAGCTGTTGTTTGACTTTCTTCAACTCAGTGGTCTTAGCTTTAAAATGACCAAGAAGCTCTTTGAAAGATTCTACAAGTTCAGATCTTGTGAGTTCAGAATATACCTCTGTTTCATTTTCAGAGTCTGCATCTGGTTCTGCCTCAGGTGTCTCTTTAACAGATTCGGTTGTAGCCATTAGTCCAACAGCTACATTGGCTTCACTATCAGCATCATCATCCTCATACCCTGACTCATTATCAAGATCTTCCCAGGTAGCCATCAGACTTTTCTTGATCTGCTTCTTAAACTTGCTTGACTTGAAGGTTGGCCTCTTTGACTTGGATTTCTCCTTCTGCACTTCTGGACACTCAGCAATAAAATGTCCAGTCTTCTTGCAGTTGAAGCAACCTTTCTGTTCCTCCTTTTTGAACCCCTTCCCACTGCTCTTGCTCAGAAATCTCTTGTTCTTCTTAGCAAGGTGCTGCATTCTGCTTGAAAGCATAGCCATTTCCTTTGCAATATCAGGATCCTCCTCTGAGCTTTCAGAAGCTGAAGACTCATTTTCAGACTCTTCAACCTTGAGAGCCTTTGAAGATCTTCCTTTTGATTTCAAGGCAATGGTTTTGGACTTTCTTGCAGAATCATGTTCATTGAGACTTAACTCATGAACCTTGAGTGAGCTTACAAGATCTTCAACACTTAAAGTGTTTAAATCTTTAGCCTCCTCAATTGCAGTGACCTTTGGTCTCCATCTAGAGGGTAAGCTTCTTAAAATCTTGCTAACATGATCAGAAGCTATATAACTCTTCTTCAGTATCTGAAGACCAGATACTAGAGTTTGAAATCTTGAGTACATCTGCTCAATACTTTCATCCTCTTTCATCTTGAATAGTTCATACTGATGAACTAACAGAAGAGCTTCAGCTTCCCTGACCTTTTTGCTTCCTTCATAGTTATCACAGAGAGAAGCAAACATGGCTCTAGCAGTAGATTTGTCACTCATCTTCATGTATTCCGTTTTAGGAATAGCAGTGACAAGAGCCCCTCTTATGATATGATGTTTCTTATAGATTTTCTTTTGAGCAGCAGTGTGAAGTTTGCGGTCAATGGCAGCACCTTCGTCATCAAGTTGTAAGTCACCAACACCATCTTCAAGTATGTCCCAGAGTTCTTCATCAAGACCCATGACATAACTATAGAAGTTGGTTTTCCACCAAGAAAATTCTTCAGGATCACCATTGAACTTAGGAATTTTTCCATAATCAGCCTTTTTACTACTGTTATTGGATCCATAGTCATATGGTATAGCAGCACCAGAAGTAGCACCAGAAGAAGACGGTTCACTAGAAGACATGTTTTTCTCTGGATCTTTTCTGTTACACGGTTAAGTGCTATGACAACAGAGCCGGAGCTCTGATACCAACTGAAGGTGAGAAAAACACAAGAAGGGGGGGTTGAATTGTGTTAGCTTTTCGCAGCTCTTGAAGAGTGAGAATCTAATTCCTTTAAACTCAGAGTCTGAATGGGATCAGAGTCTGATGGGAGATTAGGTTCTGATGCAGCGGAATAATCAAGAGATAGAGAGAAGAGAGAACACAAGCAATTATACAGGTTCCTTCCACAAACCGGAAGTAGTCCTGTCCCCCTTGTACTTCCAAGGAGAGTTCACTAAAATGTAATATCAATTACAAGTTTCTCAAACACACAGTAAGAGACTTCCTTGCTCAAGCACGCAGGCAAGAGACTTCCTTGCTCAAAGACACAACTAAGAGACTTCCTTGCTCAAGGACGCAGCCAAGAGACTTCCTTTGCTCAAGGACGCAGCCAAGAGACTTCCTTTGCTCAAGCACAAAAGCAAGACACTTCTTACACAATTACAGAAAATTGAATAGAGTTAAAACACTTGACAACAATCAAATGTGTTTCAATTACAACAAAGACAGACTCTGTTTTTACACAAAAGACAGACTCTGTTTTTCTGTGGAACTTAGAAATTCTAGAATACTCAGTTTGTAAGAATCTAAGTTGATGATGTGTTTTTGTTAAGACTCAGTTGAATACGAAAGCAACGCAGTGTAATTTTTCTAGTTGTAGAGTCCAACAATTCTTCAAGTCTTCTATCCTTTATATAGGCGTAGGAAAGAGACGTTGAGTCATCCAGCACATCAGGATGATTTCTGAAGCTTGATCAATGGCTGTTGATCTGTTGCTTGATTTGGTAATAGTCCTTCAATTGCATAATTTGAATTCCATTCCCTTTGAAGATTAATACCGGTAGACACAGTTGCCAAACTGTACGAGGTAGTGGAGTAGTGGAAACAGAGTTCGTACAACGTACTCTGTACTGGCCTGCATTCTTGTCTTTGTGCTTCCCACGCTCAAGTTGACTTTGAAGCTAGCCGTTACTCCATTTGAGAGTTTCTTTTGCATCGCAATGCTATAGAAATCCTTGTTAGCAGATTATCAGATTTTGGGCTTCAGACTCACTGTAGCACTAAGCTTCTGGTAATCTTCAGACTCTCTTGGTTTTCAGATTCTGATAGTCTTCAGACTCTGATACAGTCTTTCAGACTCTCTTCGGTGCAGTCTTCAGACTCTCTTCGATACATAATCACAAGCAACAAGCTTCTCTGGATTTTTGCTCTTTAACATTGTTCAAACAGAATACTTTCTAAGATATAAATCTTGATTGATATCCTGCATACTTAAACAAATATTAGCAATATCCAATTGACAACTTTTTAATACCTTGTTATCATCAAAACTCAAAACGTGGTATTGCTGAACACCTTTGTTCCAACATAACATAGCTATAGAAGTTGGTTTTCCACCAAGAAAATTCTTCAGGATCACCATTAAACTTTGAAATTTTCCCATAATCAGCTTTCTTACTACTGTTATTGGATCCATAGTCATATGGTATACCAGCACCAGAATTAGCACCAGAAGTAGAAGGTTCATTGGAAGACATGTTTTTCTCTGGATCTTTTCTGTTACACGGTTAAGTGCTAAGACAACAGAGCTGGATCTCTGATACCAACTGAAGGTGAGAAAAACACAAGAAGGGGGGTTTAATTGTGTTTACTTTTTCGAAACTCTTGAAGAGTAAGAATCTGTTTTTCCAGGATCAGAGTCTGAATGGATTCAGAGTCTGATGGAAGACCAGATTCTGTTGCAGCGGAAATTAACAAGAGATAGAGAGAAAGAGAGGACACAAGCAATTATACAGGTTCCTTCCACAAACCGGAAGTAGTCCTGTCCCCATTGCACTTCCAAGGAGAGTTTCACTAAAATGTAATATCAATTACAAGTTGCTCAAACACACAGTAAGAGACTTCCAATTGCTCAAGCACGCAGGCAAGAGTCTTCCAATGCTCAAAGACACAACTAAGAGACTTCTTTGCTCAAGCACACAAGCAAGAGACTTCAGACACAATTTAGAGAAAATTGAATAGAGTTGGAGACACTTGACAAACAATCAAATGTGTTCCAATAATATAAACAAAGACAGACTCTGTTTTTTTGATGAACTTAGAATTTCTAGAATACACAGTTTTTAAGAATAATCTAAGTTGTTGATGTGTTTCTGGTTTGACTCAGTTAGAATACAATAGCTTGACAGCGTAGTTTTTCAGTTGTAGAGTCCAACATATCCTTCAAGTCTTCTATCCTTTATATAGGCGTTGGAAAGAGACGTTGAGACAATCCAGCACATCAAGAGAATTCTGGAAGCTTGATCAATAGATGTTGATCTGTTGCTTGATATGGTAATAGTTCTTCAAATGCATATTTTGAATTCTATTCCTTTTGATTAAGATCCTGCATACTTAAACAAATATTAGCATATCCAATTGGCAATTTTTAATACCTTGTTATCATCAAAACTCAAAATGTGGTATTACTGAACACCCTTGTTCCAAAATTTACAACTCTCCTCAACTTGTAGAATTTTCGTCCTCGAAAATTACCTCAAGCAAACAACTCTGGATAAGATTCCAGCATTTTACTCTCTAGCTCCCACGTCAAGCTTTCACCAGTCGCTCCGTCCCAAACGACTTTCGCAAGAGGTATCTCCTTGCCTCTCAACTTCTTCACTTCACGGACTTCAATCCTCACTGGTAAAGTCTCAACCGTAAGGTTATCTCTAACTTGCACATCATCCATTTGGATCACATGAGATGGATCCGGAACATACTTCCGAAGTTGTGACACATGAAACACATCATGCAAATTCGAAAGGTGCGGTGGTAAATCCACTCGATACGCCACCGTTCCAATTCTTTCTGATATCTGATACGGACCAATAAACTTCAAGGTTAACTTCTTTGACTTCAATGCACGACCCACACCGGTCATGGGAGTAACACTTAGGAATACATGATCTCCCTCTTTAAACTCAAGGTCTTTCCTACGCTTATCATGATAACTCTTTTGTCGACTCTGTGACGCTTTCATCTTATCTTGAATCATTTTTACCTTCTCAGTAGTCTGTTGAACAATTTATGGTCCTAAAACCACATTCTCACCTGACTCAAACCAACACAACGGAGTTCTGCATCTCTGACCATACAAATCCTCGAAAGGTGTCATTCCGATACTAGAATGATAACTGTTATTGTACGTGAACTCTATCAACGGAAGATGACTATCCCAAGTTCCTCCTTGCTCAAGTACACAAACTCTCAACAAATCTTCTAATGACTAATCATTCTTTCCGAATGACCATCTGTCTGCGGATGATACGCCGAACTCAACTTCAACTTAGAACCTAAAGCCTCTTGCAAACTCTTCCAAAATCTAGAAGTAAACCTTGGGTCTCTATCGGATACGATGCTCGAAGGAACACCATGCAGCTTCACTATTTCTTGAATATAAATCTTTGCCAATTGAGCTATAGGAAAACTGATGTTAATCGGAATAAAATGAGCCGACTTCGTCAATCTATCAACAATCACCCAAATAGCGTCATTCCCTTTAGGCGTATTCAGAAAAATCGTCACAAAATCCATGGATATATTATCCCATTTCCACTCTGGCACATCTAAAGGTATCATCAACCCAACAGGTTTCTGATGTTCCACTTTCGACTTCTGAAAAATCAAACAAGAATACACAAATTGTGCAACATCACGTTTCAACCCAGACCACCAAAACAACTTCTTCAAATCATGATACATTTTTGTACCTCCCGGGTGAATACTCAAGCTACTCCTATGACTCTCTTCAAGAAACATCTTCTTCATCTCGTCATCGTCTGGAATACAAATTCTACCTCGAAATCTCAACACACCTTGATCATCGACCTTAAAGTCACTCTCCTCAGTCTGATTACTAGCAACCAACAAGTCCACAAACTTAACATCCAATTTATGCGCTTCTTTAATACATTTCAAGAAATCACTATCAATCTTCAGCATTCCCAGCTTTACACTCTGAGGTGACCATTCACAAACTAAACGCAAATCTCTAAACTATTCCAGCAACTCAAACTCTTTTGCCATCATAGCTGACATATGTAAAGTCTTCCTACTTAAGGCATATGCAACCACATTAGCTTTACCCGGATGATAATTCAAACCAAAATCATAATCTTTCAACAATTCGAGCCACCTTCGCTGTCTCATATTCAATTCCTTCTGATCAAACAAATACTTCAAGCTCTTGTGATCACTGAACACTTCAAATCTCGAAACATACAAGAAATGTCTCCAAATCTTAAGCACAAATACCACTACAGCTAATTCAAGATCATGAGTAGGGTAATTTCGTTCATGGATTCTCAACTGTCTCGATGCATAAGCAACCACTTTACTATCTTGCATAAGCACACCACCTAAACCCAATTTGGACGCATCACAATATACAACAAAAGGTTCATCGGACTTCGGTAAAATCAAAACTGGAGTCGTCGTCAAACGTCTCTTCAATTCATTAAAACTATTCTCACAATGAACATCCCACACAAAGGCTTTACCTTTACAAGTCAATTGCGTTAACGGAAGTGCCAACTTAGAAAATCCTTCTATAAATCTTCTGTAATAACCAGCCAATCCCAAAAAGCTTCTAATCTCCGTAACCGACTTAGGAGTCTCCTCTCATCATTAACTCTTCGTTTGCCCTTATCAGCAGGGGCACTATAAGGCTTAGGACGACTCTGTTGATCTTTACCTTTCCTCTCATTCACAACCTTGTAATGAGCCTTAGTATCTTCATCATAAATTCTGCAACTGCTCACCAGCTCATAAAAGTTACGGATCTTCTGGTAACCAATTGCCCTCTTGATATCAGCACGCAAACCATTCTCGAACTTGATGCACTTAGAAAACTCAGCAGTCTCAGCTGTATAATGTGGATAGAATTTAGCCAGCTCCACAAACTTAGCAGCATACTCTGTCACCGACATGTTTCCCTGTTTCAGTTCAAGGAACTCAATCTCCTTCTTCCCGCGAACATCTTCCGGAAATTAACGGTTCAGGAACTCTCTCCTAATCACAGCCCAAGTAACAGCAGCACCTCCATTCTCTATAACCGGTTGAACACTCACCCACCAGTCATCAGCTTCTTCTGCCAACATGTGCGTGCCAAAGCGCACCATCTGAATATTCTTCCATTGCATAACTCTGAAAATCCTCTCGACCTCCTTAAGCCACGTCTGAGCTCCATCAGGGTTATACCTTCCTTTAATAGTAGGTGGATGGTTTCTCAGAAAAGTCTCCAACATCCTCACTCCGTCATTACCACCAGCATTATGTTGTTGTCCCACAGCTTGAGCCATCGCTTGCAATGCAGCAGCAAGAGAAACATCATTTCTCCCAGCCATCTTAGTTCTCTACACAACATACAACAATCGGAACAACATAATAATGGTATTCCAACTGTTAAACGACACTACTCGACTCAACTACTTGGCCGGACGGACCGACCTGCTCTGATACCAATTGTAACACCCCGTTTTCCCAAAGTAAAAATTTCATAAATAAATAAATAATCAGAGTTTCTCGTATAAATGGAATGTCACATTTCTTAAAATCTCAAATGGAATAAATAACAATTTATCCTTCATAAAATAATAATCATAATTATTCAAAACTTCGCAGCGGATTAAAATTCAAATTAACAAAATAGTTTTGGCAAGCATGCCTCATCAAAACTTCTCAACATAAATTCAACTGAAACTTATTAATATTAAATCATAATCAATACGTAACGAATAGAAAATAGTTATAAAGGTTCCCATCCCATTACATATCAGAGCACCTAAGGACACAGTGAGGGTAGCCACTCACAACAGCAAACAGCAGCTATAAGCTTAATCACCTGCAAGTTACTCATATGAAGAGCAACATTTCCAAGCAGAAGGGGTGAGATTCACAAAACAATGGCATTAAACATATAATTCAATAATTGTATTTAATAACATAAACATCATCAATATATCATAACAATAGTCATGTAACATCTTAATCAATATCATAATCATCATCATAGTTCAACTTAACAGTTTGACTCGACAATGCAACTTCAACTCGACTATGCAACTTAGACATCTTATTCATGCATGTGGTACCAATCTAGGGCATAATCCCTCGTCGTTATTTGAGCATAAATATACTCCTAGGGCATAAGCCCTCGTCGCTGTTTGAGCATAAAAATACTCTTAGAGCAAGAGCTCTCGTCTCTGTTGAGCAAAAGCTCCTAGGGCATGAGCCCTCGTCTCTAAATGATTATGAATGGACTCCACATCCTATAACTTAGACAACATGAATGACTCCAATAATTTGGATCACAACTCATAAACTTAGAATGACACATGCAGTTTTTAATCAATAACGAATAGCAGCATGGCAGCACATCAAATCTCAAGATATATCAATATCATAAATGGTCACATAATTCATCTCTTATAGTTCAAAAGAAAGCATACACAATTATATATGTCACTACTAACAAAATCAAACATTAATTAACAGCTTTACAAGTCATCTTTACTATTGCAGTAACGCATAATTTTAACCTAGGGGTCATCTCATAACAATTCGTTTCGAAAGAACACAAGATCACGAAACAAGGGTACTGATGCTGTGTATTTCGCCAGGCGAGAAATATTTCTCCATGGCGAGCTCAAAATCTAGGCTGCTTCGCCAGGCGAGACATATTTCGCCAGGCGGGCGATGAATTTCTGGGCTGCTTCGCCAGGCGAGACATGAATTTTTGTGCTGCTTCGCTAGGCGAGACATATTTCGCCAGGCGCACGATGAATTTCTGGGCTGCTTCGCCAGGCGAGACATATTTCGCCACGGCGAGCGATGACAAAACTGTTATGGGGTTATGACAATTTTCACCAAAAATCTCAATTTTCATCATGTTCCTCCTCAAATTCGACTAAAATGATGTATAAGGGTTACCCTATGGTCTGTAAACAGTTTTCTACAACAATGGTACTGTTTTTCATCATCTAATCATTAATTCATCACTTTTGACCTAATTCCCAAATTCTCAAATTACATGAATTAATCCTATAATCTGTTAACTATAATCATGAATTACATGTTTTAATGAAATTGTAATGCTAGGCTCACCCTTACCTTCAGAAAATTGGAGCAGCAGCCTCTTGGTTCTTCACTTCTAGTTTTCTCCCTTTTTCTCCCAAAAACTGAATTGTACGTATTGTGTGTTTCTAAACCTAGTTTTCCCTTTTTATATCTCTTCTATCTATTCTATCTTATTTCACTTATTCCCTCATGATTCTATCTGATTTCCAAAACAGCCCCACAACTCAATATTTATTTTATTTTCAAATCTTATTCTATTAAATAATATAATAAGTCACTTAATAAAATCACAACACATCTCATAAATCATATAAATCACTTAAATCTTATAAATCATATAAATAGACTCTAAATCCAATAAAATAATCAAATAATTAAATAGGGCGTTACATCTCTTGCCTGCGTGCTTGAGCATTGCAAGTCTCTTACTGTGTGTTTGAGCAACTTGTAATTGTTAATTACATTTTAGTGAAACTCTCCTTGGAAGTGCAAGGGGGACAGGACTACTTCCGGTTTGTGGAAGGAACCTGTATAATTGCTTGTGTTCTCTCTTTCCTTTATCTCTCATTATTTCCGCTGCAACAGACTCTGGTCTTCCATCAGGTTCTGAACTCATTCAGACTCTGATCCTAGAAAACAGATTCTCACTCTTCAAGAGTTGCGAAAAAGTTAACACAATTCAACCCTCCCTCCCCCTTCTTGTGTTTTTCTCACCTTCATTGGTTACAGGTGCATGCTTAATCCTAATACCATTTTATATTTGGCCAATCATCATATTCTTTGCATATCATGTTCATTATTTTAACTTATCAGTTTCATTTTCCATAAATAGATGAACAGAGAAAGATCTTTGAACAAATTATGGTGGTTGTTACCAATCAAAAAGGAGGTGTGTTTTTCTTGCATGGTTATGGGGGGACATGTAACACCCTGTTCTCCCAACATTAATAATTAACAAATTAAATCAGAGTATTCACCAAACAGAATGCTACACTTTCTTAAAACAAAAACTCCAAATAAATAAATAACTATTTATTCTTCATAAAAGTAGTCAATAAAAATTAACAATAAACTTCGCAGCGGAATTCTTTTCAATCAACAAAATTAAACTTTGGCACGCAGGCCTCGTCAAAAGGGTTCATATTTCAAACAATACGTAAGGAAAGAGAAACAACTATTAATATTCCCATCTCGTTACGTATCAGAGCCCTAAGACACTTTGAGCCGACATCTCTACTAATCTTTGTTACCTGCACTTGCCCACAAGGCGGCAATTCCAACAGAAGGGGTGAGATTCACAAACAACAATAGATATTATAATTCATCAATTAAATTCATCAACAACAATTACATGAATTTATCAACTAACAGTTTATAATTTAAACAATTCAACAACATCATCAACTATGACACCGACGACTCAGCCAACAACAACAACGACGACAACAACTACAACGACAACAACAACGACAACAATGCGACTAATGCAAATGCATGTGGTACCATTTTACGCGCGTTGAATGCTAAGCATTCTGGGGCATGAGCCCCCAACGGTTGAATGAAATAACATTCCAGGGCATAAGCCCTCAACGGTTGAGTGAAAACACTCCAGGGCATAAGCTCTCAACGGTTGAGTGAAAACACTCCAGGGCATGAGCCCTCAACAAGGTATGAGTATGAATGGACTCACTAGTGTATATCTGCATACAACTCGACAACAGCAACGACAACTACAATATGCATAATCAACTATGACATAAGACACCAACTTAATCGACAGGACACAACAAAAGGGCACAACAATGTCTCACAGCAAAATTCAACAATTTAGGCATGCTACAGTACTACTCGCCATGGCGAGTTCATGAAATTGAGCTACTCGCTATGGCGAGTTGGGGGCGAGCTCAAGGCGAGTAATAGTGAGTGCTCTCGGCATTTTTGACATTTTTCACCTAAAATCTTCATTTTTAAGTTCCCAAAACCCAAATTTGATTCTGTAAAAAGGTGCCATTCATCCCTAAATATATTAAGGCACTCAAGTTGATATAAAAATTGGCCCAAAAACCTCATTAAGACAATTAACGATTTTTAATTTAAGCAACTCGTTGTGGCGAGTGCATCTGCTCGCTGTGGCGAGCTAAGGGGGTTCACTGCTCGTCTGGCGAGTGGGTCTACTCGTCGTGGCGAGTTACACAGGCAATGCTCGCCTGGCGAGTGGGTTTGCTCGCCATGGCGAGTGGCGACTAACAGAACTACGAACTGTACGAACAGACTTCTCCTTTTCAACCCCAAACCCCATTTTCAACACCTAAAAACCCAATTTTGATGAATTGCATCACTTCTATGCATACTAACATCAGAACAACAATAAACAACAACAATTTCATGAATTAATCAAGTTATTACATCAATTCATCTTTAACCTAATTCAATTCATCAACCCTAACAACCCTACATTAATCAACGAATCATAAGACCTAAAATTGAGAGTTAGTCTCACCCTTACCTTAGATTATCTTCCTGAATTCAAAGCTGCGTTCTTCTCTCCTCTTGCTTCTTCTCTCTTGTTCTAGGTTTTTCTCCCTTTTCTCTGTTTCTCACTGTTTCAACGTGAAAACTGTTTTCTGACTTTCCCTTCTTTCTAACTCCTATTAATTCTGATTAATTCTCACTTATTTCTAATTAACTCCTATTAAAATATTATTCAATTCATTTTAATCCCCAACTTTCTAATAATTATAATTCTCACCTATTTTAATTAAATAATCAGAATAATCATATAATAAAATATATCACACCATAAAATCACCATAAGTTATTTAAAATCATATAAACTTCATTAAAATCAACCGAAATTAAATAAATAACAACTAGGGCGTTACAACTCTCCTCAATTTAAAGAATTTCGTCCTCGAAATATTACCTCAAGCAAACAACTCAGGATATGACTCTAGCATCTTACTTTCCAACTCCCATGTTAAGCTTTCACTAGTTACTCGACCCCAGACAAATCTCACCAGAGGTATCTCCTTGCCTCTCAACTTCTTCACCTTACGATCATCAATTCTCAATGGTAAAGTCTCCACCGTAAGGTTGTCTCTAACTTGCACGCCATCTCTTGGTATAACATGTGAAGGATCCGCTACGTACTTCCGCAGCTGCGACACATGAAACACATCATGCAGATTCTAAAGATGTGGTGGCAAACCTATTCGATATGCCACTGGCCCAATCCTCTCCGATATCTGATAAGGACCAATAAACTTTGGAGTCAACTTCTTAGACTTCAACGCACGACCTACACCTGTCATAGGAGTGACTCTCAAGAGCACATGATCACCCTCTTGAAATTCAAGTTCCTTTCTACGCTTGTCATGGTAACTCTTTTGCCGACTCTGCGACGCTTTCATCTGCTCTCTTATCAACTTGACTTTTTTTGTAGTCTGTTGGACTAATTCCGGTCCCAACACTATACTTTCTCCCGATTCAAACCAACACAATGGAGTTCTACACCTCCGACCATACAAAGCTTCAAATGGTGCCATACCAATACTCAAATGGTAACTGTTGTTGTACGTGAACTCAATCAACGGTAGATGACTATCCCAAGCTCCACCTTGCTCAAGTACACACACTCTTAGCAAATCTTCCAACGACTGAATCGTCCTCTCCGACTGACCATCTGTTTGAGGATGATAAGCCGAACTCAACTTCAACTTTGAACCCAAAGCCTCCTGCAAATTCTTCCAAAACCTTGAAGTAAACCTCGAATCTCTATCCGACACAATACTTGATGGAACACCATGCAACTTCACAATACTATGAATGTAAATCTCCGCCAACGGAGCTACCGGATAATTGATATTGATCGGAATAAAATGCGCTGACTTTGTCAACCTGTCAACAACTACCCAAATGGCATCATGCCATCTCGGAGTATTCGGTAAACTCGTTACAAAATCCATGGATATGCTATCCCACTTCCATTCTGGCACATCTAATGGTGTCAACAACCCTGCAGGCTTCTGATGTTCAACTTTAGATTTCTGACAAGTCAAACAAGCATAAACAAATTGCGCGACATCTCGTTTCAATCCGGACCACCAAAACAATTTCTTAAAATCGACTTTTTCAACTCATCATTATCAGGAATACAAATTCTGCCTCAGAATCTCAACACACCCTGATCATCAATCTGGAAATCACTATCTTCCACGTCGTTACTAGCAACCATCAAGTCTACGAACTTCACATCTACTGCCTGCGCTTCCTTGATATTGTTCAAGAATTCATTATTGATCTTCAACATACCCAACTGCACGCTCTGAGGTGCCAATTCACAAACTAGGCTCAAATCTCTAAATTGCTCAAGTAACTCGAACTCCTTCATCATCATAGTAGACATGTGCAACGTCTTTCTGCTCAAGGCATCTACAACCACATTGGCTTTACCCGGGTGGTAATTCAAACTAAAATCATAGTCCTTCAACAACTCGAGCCATCTTCTCTGCCTCATATTCAACTCCTTCTGATCGAATAAATATTTCAAACTTTTATGATCACTAAACACCTCAAATCTGGAACCGTACAAATAATGCCTCCAAATTTTTAACACAAAAACCACAGCAGCCAACTCTAAATCATGTGTAGGATCGTTCTTCTCATGTATCCTCAATTGTCTCGAAGCATAAGCTACCACCTTGCCATCCTGCATAAGTACACCACCTAAGCCCAACTTAGACGCATCACAATAAACAACAAAAGGTTCATCTGACTTCGGTAAAATTAAAATTGGAGCAGTCGTCAACCGTTGTTTCAACTCATTGAAACTATTCTCACACTTAGTATCCCACACAAAAGCTTTACCCTTACAGATCAACTATGTCAAAGGAAGTGCCAACTTCGAAAATCCCTCGATAAATCTGCGGTAATAGCCTGCTAAACCCAGAAAACTTCTAATCTCTGTAACTGACTTCAGAGTCTCCCATTGCGATACCGCTTCAACTTTCGACGGGTCAACCGCAATACCACTACCAGAAATAATATGGCCAAGAAAACATACTTCATTTAACCAGAACTCACATTTTGACAACTTGGCATACAACTTCTTATCTTTCAACACTTGCAAAACAATCTTCAAATGCTCTGCATGCTCGTCTTCAGTCTTAGAATAAATCAGAATATCATCAATAAACACAACTACAAATCTGTCCAGAAAGTCATGGAAAATTCTGTTCATATACTCCATAAATACACCAGGTGCATTAGTAACACCAAAAGGCATCACCTTATACTCATAGTGACCATAACGCGTCCTGAACGCCGTCTTCTGCATATCTTCATCCTTCACCTTGATCTGATGGTAACCTGATCTCAAATCAATTTTACTAAATACACGTGCACCCACTAGCTGGTCCATTAAGTCATCAATTCTCGGAAGTGGATACCTATTCTTTATCGTCACTTTATTCAAATGACGGTAATCTATACACAGCCTCATGCTACCATCTTTCTTGTTAACCAATAATACCGGCGCTCCCCAAGGTGAAACAATTGGTCTTACAAACTTCTTATCAAGTAGGTCCTCCAACTGCTTCTTCAATTCTGCCAACTCAGCTGCTGACATACGGTAAGGAGTCATCGACACAGGCTTCGTACCCGGAACAAGATCAATTGAGAATTCAACTTCCCTTTATGGCGGCACATCGGGAATCTCATCAGGAAAAACTTCTGGAAATTCATTCACGACTGGTAGGCTATCAATCACTGCTTGATTCTCCACCGACAAATACGCTATCAAGGAAAACATCAGAATTCCGTCGCGCTCTATCTGCTTCAGCTGCTTAGTATTCAAGAAATCAACTTCACTCTCCTCTTCAGCGGAAGAGAAACGTACCGTCTTACTAAAACAATTGATGAGGACATGGTTATACTCTAACCAGTTCATCCCAAAGATTACATCCATACCCGTCAACGGTAAACATACAAGATCAACTTCAAAATCTCTACCAAACACAGACAGTGGACATCTTAAACAAATAAGAGAAGTAGTCACTGAACCCTTAGCTGGAGTTTCAACAATCATTTCTCCACCCATATTAGACATAGTAAGCCCCAACTTAGAAGCACAACTAACAGCAATAAAACAATGCGTAGCACCAGTATCAATAATAGCAATTAAAGGAGTACTATCAAAATAACAAGTACCTCTGATAAATCGATCCTCATAGTCCGTCTGTGTACCAGACAATGCAAACACTTTCCCTCCAAACTGAGCCTTCTTAGGCTTCTTGCACTAAGAACTAAGATGACCCTCTTCATCACAATTGAAACAGACAATATCACCACGTTTGCATTCAGCTATCGTATGCCCTTTCTTCCCACATCGGAAGCATTTCTTCTCATCGCGGTGGCAAGCATTACTCTTGTGGCCTTTCTCACCACACTTGTAGCAGACAACCTCAGCAGGAGTCTCATTCTTCCTGGGCCTCCTCTCATCATTCCCCCGTTGTTTACCCTTATCAGCAGGAGCACTGTAAGGCTTAGGACGGCTCTGCTGACTCTTACTCTTCCTTTCATTAATCACTTTATAGTGAGCTTTTGTATCCTCTTCGTAAATTCTGCAGCTACTCACCAAATCAGAAAAGTTGCGGATCTTCTGATAACCAATGGCCTGCTTAATCTCAATTTCCTTCTTGCCTCGGACATCTTCCGGAAAATACCTATTCAGAAACTCTCTTCTGAACACAGCCCAAGTGATCACAGCTCCTCCGTTCCCTAGCACTGGTTGCACACTCACCCACCAATCATCAGCCTCCTCAGCCAGCATATGTGTGCCAAAACGCACAATCTGAACATCAGTGCATTGCATAACTCTGAAGATCCTTTCAACCTCCTTCAACCATGTATGCGCTCCGTCAAGGTAATACCTGCCCTTGAAAGTTGGTGGATGGTTCCTCAAGAAGGTTTCCAGCATGCGAACACCGTCGTTACCACCAGCATTATTCTGTTGACCCACAGCTTGAGCCATCGCTTGCAAAGCAGCAGCAAGTGCAACATCATTCCTTCCAGCCATTACGAAAATCTACACTACAACAACAACCGGGACATCAAAGACAATACAAAATTGTCACACGACTCTACTAGGCTCGACTCGACTCCACTACTTGGCCGGACGGACCGACCTGCTCTGATACCAATTGTAACACCCTGTTCTCCCAACATTAATAATTAACAAATTAAATCAGAGTATTCACCAAACAGAATGCTACACTTTCTTAAAACAAAAACAACAAATAAATAAATAACTATTTATTCTTCATAAAAGTAGTCAATAAAAATTAACAATAAACTTCGCAGCGGAATTCTTTTCAATCAACAAAATTAAACTTTGGCACGCAGGCCTCGTCAAAGGGGTTCATATTTCAAACAATACGTAAGGAAAGAGAAACAACTATTAATATTCCCATCTCGTTACGTATCAGAGCCCTAAGACACTTTGAGCCGACATCTCTACTAATCTTTGTTACCTGCACTTGCCCACAAGGCGGCAATTCCAACAGAAGGGGTGAGATTCACAAACAACAATAGATATTATAATTCATCAATTAAATTCATCAACAACAATTACATGAATTTATCAACTAACAGTTTATAATTTAAACAATTCAACAACATCATCAACTATGACACCGACGACTCAGCCAACAACAACAACGACGACAACGACAACAACAACGACAACAATGCGACTAATGCAAATGCATGTGGTACCATTTTACGCGCGTTGAATGCTAAGCATTCTGGGGCATGAGCCCCCAACGGTTGAATGAAATAACATTCCAGGGCATAAGCCCTCAACGGTTGAGTGAAAACACTCCAGGGCATAAGCCCTCAACGGTTGAGTGAAAACACTCCAGGGCATGAGCCCTCAACAAGGTATGAGTATGAATGGACTCACTAGTGTATATCTGCATACAACTCGACAACAGCAATGACAACTACAATATGCATAATCAACTATGACATAAGACACCAACTTAATCGACAGGACACAACAAAAGGGCACAACAATGTCTCACAGCAAAATTCAACAATTTAGGCATGCTATAGTACTACTCGTCGTGGCGAGCTACTTTACTCGCCGTGGCAAGTTCATGAAATTGAGCTACTCGCTATGGCGAGTTGGGGGCGAGCTCAAGGCGAGTAATAGTGGGTGCTCTCGGCATTTTTGACATTTTTCACCTAAAATCTTCATTTTTAAGTTCCCAAAACCCAAATTTGATTCTGTAAAAAGGTGCCATTCATCCCTAAATATATTAAGGCACTCAAGTTGATATAAAAATTGGCCCAAAAACCTCATTAAGACAATTAACGATTTTTAATTTAAGCAACTCGCTGTGGCGAGTGCATCTGCTCGCTGTGGCGAGCTAAGGGGGTTCACTGCTCGTCTGGCGAGTGGGTCTGCTCGCCGTGGCGAGTTACACAGGCAATGCTCGCCTGGCGAGTGGGTTTGCTCGCCGTGGCGAGTGGCGACTGACAGAACTACGAACTGTACGAACAGACTTCTCCTTTTCAACCCCAAACCCCATTTTCAACACCTAAAAACCCAATTTTGATGAATTGCATCACTTCTATGCATACTAACATCAGAACAGCAATAAACAACAACAATTTCATGAATTAATCAAGTTATTACATCAATTCATCTTTAACCTAATTCAATTCATCAACCTTAACAACCCAACATTAATCAATGAATTATAGGACCTAAAGTTGAGAGTTAGTCTCACCCTTACCTTAGATTATCTTCCTGAATTCAAAGCTGCGTTCTTCTCTCCCCATGCTTCTTCTCTCTTGTTCTAGGTTTTTCTCCCTTTTCTCTGTTTCTCACTGTTTCAACGTGAAAACTGTTTTCTGACTTTCCCTTCCTTCTAACTCCTATTAATTCTGATTAATTCTCACTTATTTCTAATTAACTCCTATTAAAATATTATTCAATTCATTTTAATCCCCAACTTTCTAATAATTATAATTCTCACCTATTTTAATTAAATAATCAGAATAATCATATAATAAAATATATCACACCATAAAATCACCATAAATTATTTAAAATCATATAAACTTCATTAAAATCAACCGAAATTAAATAAATAACAACTAGGGCGTTACAGGACAGGCAAGACCTTTATGTGGAGAACACTGGCATCAACATTGAGATCAAAACATGACATCGTCCTTACTGTTGCAACAAGTGAAATAGCATCTCTTCTTTTCCCTGGAGGACGGACAGCTCATTCCAAATTTAAGTAGCCAGTTCCCACATTGGACAACTCTACCAGTAACATTGAACATGATAGTGATTTGGATAATCTTCTTCGACAAACCAAGATGATTATTTGGGACGAAGCACCCATGTCACACAGATATACATTTGAGTGTCTTGACAGAACACTTAGAGATATAACGATTACAAAAGAAGTCAAGTGTGATACTATATTTGGAGGAAAGGTTGTTGTTTTTGGAGGAGATTTCAGACAAATTTTACATGTTATTCCCCGAGGTAATCGATCAAATATTGTACATGCTTCTATTAATGCCTCATATATCTGGGACCATTGTCAAGTTCTTACTCTAACTCAGAACATGAGAATGAAACAAGGTGATAATCCTGAAGAGAATTTGGATACTAAAGCATTTTCAAAGTGGTTGTTAAGTGTTGGAGATGGGAAGGTTAGTGAACCAAATGATGGATATGCATAAATACCGATACCTAAAGAAATGTTGATTGTTGAATATCAGGATCCAATCTCAGCAATTGTCCAAAGTACATATCCAAGTTTCCTGGACAATTACTAGTCATATGAGTATTTGAAATCCAGGGCAATATTGGCCTCAAATTATGCCAGGTAAATTTCAATATTCAGTTTTAGTTACTTATCTTAACTTCTTATAATTTTTACTAATTTTTATTTCATATACTTACATAACCTAGGTGATCAAAGAATCTATTACAGTTCCAACAAAGTTGATAGGTCTGAAATCCATGACAATAACATTATTGAGGTACTAACACCATAATTTCTGAGTTCACTTCGTACATCAGGCCTTCCTAATCATGAAATTAAGTTGAAAGTTGGTGCCCCAATTATGTTGTTGAGGAATTTAGACCATGCTGAAGGGTTGTGCAATGGAACTAGATTGATTGTTACCAAATTGGCCAATCATGTTATAGAAGCTAAAATTATGGGTGGGAAGCATCATGGAAATATAATTTATATTCCATGAATGGATATGTCTCCATCCCAATCTCCTTGGCCATTCAAGTTAAGTCGAAGGCAGTTTCCTATTGTTGTATCATATTCTATGACAATCAACAAATCACAAGGACAATCACTGGATTATGTTGGACTATATTTACCACGAGATGTTTTTAGTCATGACCAAATATATGTCGCAATATCTAGAGTTACAAGCAAAAAGGGGATCAAGATTTTGATACATGATGAGAATTTGCAACCCAAAGTCACAACAATGAATGTCGTGTATAAAGAGGTCTTTCAAAATGTTTGACGAGTAAGTTTTAAATACAATAATAACTTCTTAATTATATCATTATATATTTAGGTACCTATAAGATTTTAACTTACTTATAATACAGGATATACAGGATTCATCACCCAGAAATTGGCTCAACATCAATCTCCACAATCAACATCAAACATGTGCTCATGTTTATCACTTGGAAATATTAATTCATCAACATCAAACTTCTTTCATTTATGCAAATTATAACAAATATATAGTTATCTTATGTTTAATTTGTAGTGAACTGATATTTTATAAGCATTAGTTTATGTTGATTGTAACTTAAGGAACAGTTTAAGTACCAAATTAAAAATATCATTTAACAAATCGAGATTCAGCAACTGGCTTATATTTACCAATTCATATAGTCTTATAATGCATTATCACTTACCAACAAGCTTATACAATTATAGATTGATCAGCAGAGACTCGTCTGCCATGATAGCGTCTTCAGCTTTCGCAAACCATTTATTGCTAAATCAATATACTCTGGATGACTATCACAAGGTATTGTGCATTTTTAGGGTCAATTTTATAGTTAACAACTCCAACTTAATTACACAATTAACAACTACATGCATCCTACTACAACAATCATATAACAACTTTCGTAGCTTCAGGCAACTAGCCATACAACAATATAAACTCTAACCACTTATATTCTGCAATTAACAACCAAGAATACGACTTCCTTCTTTCGGTTTCATGAGTTACCCAATCAACTAAGAGCCAACGATTATCCACTACATGCATCAAACATATTTCCATTTTCAAAACCACTTGCATCAAATTACTTTTAGATGTAACATCAGTTATCTACGCATACAACAATTTCAACTCTAACCACAACTATATAATTGAACTTACCTGGAACAGAATTAAATGTTCGTTCAAGATCTTGAAAGGAAACAAAAGTTTGGATATCATAAAATAGTCCACAAAATTAAATTTGTGGAGTCTGAGATTCTTTGTAAACCGATGCCTAGATCCAAAATCTATATTTCAATTGATAGTGTCATACCCCAATTTTCGACGCAAGATCCCACCGACACGCGTCAGTTGACCCCGATAAGTCGTTGATTTTTCAGTGAAAAATTCGGCAGAGGGTATTTTAAAATACCTCATTTTTGATTCCGAGTCGGGCCCTTTTTTTCCCTCCTTTTATTGGTCCTTTTAATTTTAAGTCATTTCCATCTTTTACCAATTAATTAGTTTCAACTTTTATCTTTTAATTTTTATTTCTATTAATTCATTATTTATTTTTTTGTGTTGTTCTGTCCAAAATATTCATCCGTCCAAGTCCAAAAAACATGCATATATTTATTTTATTTTATTTTCGTCCAAAATGGTCAAGGTCCAAATTGCAAGCTGTCAATAGTCCAAATCCAAGAAGCACATCAATTTTGATCCTAATCAGATTCACAGTCTCATCTGCAACAAATCCAGGAACGGTCATACGCTTTCCCCATCATCCCAATCCAAAACCCACTGATTTCTCGGCATCCAACAAACCCTAAAAAAGGGGTCTAGGACTATAAAACCAAACCAACAGACACACAAGTGGGGACGGGAAAAATTCACCAACAAAAACTGCACCATACAACAATAAAAATCGAAAACCTGCAACACCACAATCGCAATACACGCCTCAATCCAAAATCGTGAAAAAGAGAATCACAGTCTCAAGTCATTCAAGCCAACACCATCCAGGCGGTCCAGGAACACACACAAAGCCGTGACACGAAACCAGTACCATACGACAGCAAATTCGAAAAAAGAAGTTAAAAGGTAGCATTTTCTTAACTCTTAGATCTAAGGCTCGGTGTTTGTTACATAGGAGTTTTGAGGTGAGGAGAGTGTAGAGGAGGAAGAGAGGTTTAAAAAGAAGGAAAAAAAATTAAAAAAATAATAACTTAGGGTTCCGACACGGTGGCGCCGCCGCACCGGACGGCCAACCACCGCCAGAACCCCACCTCACCGTCGCCGAAAAATTGTTGATGTTCTTGAAGAACATGAGAGAGAACAGAGTGTTTTAGTAAGAGAAAGAGTGAAGAGAGAGAAAGGCACCAATAAAATGAATGAAAAAGGCTGTTAAAGCCTATTTATAATCCGCCCTAATCCTGTACACGCAAGAGTACGCTTCCAGCGTACACACTCATTTCCAGACTCTTTGATCTTAGATCTGATGGCTGCTGAAGCTTTACCCCTTAATCAAATCTAGGCCAGATGATCCTGATCAGATGGCCCAGATCTAATCTTTCGAGCCCGACCCCCCAGCCTATCTCTTGAGCCCAATTCCTGTTTTTATTTATTTTCACACCCCCTGGTCATTACTGCACCCCCTGTCCTTTCTTTTATTTTTTTCTTTCATGCATTTTCATTTTTCTTTAGCATCTTATTTATATTTCTCATGCATTTTCATTTAGTTTAGTTTTTATTATTCATTATTTTTACAGCCAGAGTATTAGAATGTAAATAGGCTCTCTAATGTAATTTATTTATTTCTATCGCAGACCCTAGAATGTATTAATAGGTTTTTTTTGTAATAGCTTAGGTGCATGTGTGTGTGGGTGCATGATTTATCTTTATTGTTTCTAGTTTAGGGTAAAGGTTTTGCGGTGATCCAACGTCACTACAAAAACCTACGTTTTACTTTCTTGCTCCGATAGATTTAATTTTCGTCTAATTATTCAAAAAAACAAACAAAAACATTGCAAATAACAAAACACAAAAAAAACATTTTTATAATAAACCTTGATTGTTTAAATCAAGTGACCCTTTTATTTTATCATTTCATAAGTAAATATTGCAATCAATCTTAATTATATTTTCAGTCATTTTCCTTTAGTATAAAAAACACAAACAAATTTATTTTGCCACTTGGCTTTTTATTTCAAAACATTTTCAAAATCATTAAAAAACGCTCAACCAATCAAACGTCAATTTTTACCCCGAACTACGAGGTTTTGATCCCTCATGGGTACGTAGGCAAAGGACCTTGTCCTCTCAAATCAATAAAAATGTAGATAATTAGGTTTTTTTCTTAATCATTTTAAATTTCTTTTTTCAAAGCAAGTAAGTTATAGCACAAGAATTAAATAAAACCAAGAGGTTCCCGTAGAGTACTACGGACATAAAGGGTGCTAATACCTTCCCTTTATGTAACTAACCCCCGAACCCTAAATCTTTTTTAAAGTGGTATTTGAACCTTTTTCCACTTTCTTTTAAAAAATAAAATGTTCAGTCGTGAAATAAAATAGTGAGTCAAACGCTAATCAAATAGCCTTGATCTCCGAAAAATGACGCGACAGAAATGGCGACTTCACTGGGGACCCCCTAAAGAGGGTTGAGCCTAATTTGACTTTATTTAACTCTTTGGGCTATAACTTGCTTAAAACAAAAAAAAACGATGGAAATGCGTGTATATATGTTATTCCTTCTTCTTTCTTAACATGTGTGGTGAGATAAGTCCTCCACCCGGACTTGAGGGAAACATAAGATAGGACGGTGGTATAATCATAGTTCCTTACCAAGAGTGATTTTTGGTTGTGGTACATGTGATAACCCCACTCAATGGAGGAATCTTGGAAGTATACCGTGTTGACATGAGTATTCGTGTTTAGCATACTATTTCCTTACCAAGAGTGTTTAGCATACTATTTGTTGAGAACCTTTAGTTACCTTTAACCCATCTTAGCCTTTTAGCCCTTTAGTTACCTTGATCTAGTTGATACGCGGTACTACACTTGAGCGAGACTCTCGTACGAACATTTTTTTTTGGACCGTAAGTAAATTTCGCTGTGCAATAATCTTCGGAAGGGGGTTGTAGACCTTAAGAACTTGGTAGAACCCGTGATACAGGTACAAGTAAAACCATAGTCCCTACCAAATGGCACGCTCACCCTTGACTCCAACATCATAGACTTAACATCATCATGTTTTCTCTGTTCTTTAGCATAATCATGCATACATGCATTCATTCATAAACCTTTTTTCATCAAACAATCGAAGGACTTATATAAACTTTTTGTAAAACATCATAGATGGAGATTGCAAGAAGAAACACTAAGAAATACACTTTCCAAAGACCGGATTTGCTGAAATTAAGGGAGCTAGGGAAGAAGGTAGCTAGTCCAGAACATTTTCATACTCGCCATGGGAGATTGCTTGGTATCCTTAAAACGGATGCTGCGAAAGGAGTCTTGGAAACTTTAGTCCAATTCTATGATCCTCTTTACCACTGCTTCACGTTCCCTGATTATCAACTTGTCCCCACCCTCGAAGAGTACTCTTATTTGGTTGGTCTACCAGTGCTTGACAAAATACCATTCAGCGGCCTTGAACCCGTCCCTAAACTCTCAACCATTGCAAACGCCCTCCATCTGGGAGCCTCCGTCATAAAATCAAACCTCATTGTTAAAGGAGGTCTCCAAGGCCTTACAGCAAAGTTCCTCTATCAACAAGCCTCCTTTCTCGCTGATGTAGCCAGTAACGAGGCCTTTTACTCCATTCTAGCCCTACTCATATATGGCCTTGTACTTTTCCCAAGTATTGATAACTTCGTGGACATCCGTGCCATTCAAATCTTTCTTACCAAAAATCTCGTCCCTACTTTGTTAGCTAACACATACCATTCCATCCATGATCGGACCTTAGCAGGTCGTGGAGCTATCCTTTGTTGTGCACCTTTACTTTACAAATGGTTTACCTCTCATCTACCTCAAACCCATTCCTTTCAAGCCAATCTCGAAGGTCATTCATGGTCCCAAAAAATCATGTCTCTGACCCCATCCGATATAGTCTGGTACCATGCAGCTTGTGACAACGGAACCATCATTGCCAGTTGCGGTGAATACCCCAACGTGCCTCTTCTCGGTATGTATGGAGGAATTAGTTACAACCCTATCCTTGCCCGACGGCAATTCGGATACCCGATGAGAACCCAACCGGATAACCTCCCTTTAACCGGAGAATTCTACTACAATGACAAAGATTACTCGAACAAGAGAGATAAGTTTGTGCAAGCTTGGAGTAGCATCCGTGAACTTAATAGAAGCCAGTTGGGAAAGAAGGGAGACTTTGTGCATGGATCTTATACTCAATGGGTTATTGATAGAGCTACAAGCTTTGGGATGCCTTACACCCTACCGAGGTACTTATCCTCGACTACCCCATCATCATCTCTACCCATACCCATCAAGACTAAGGAGGAGTATCAGGAGCGATTGACTGAGTCAACCCTTGAAAGTGTCACTTGGAAAAGAAGATATGATGAAGCTATGCGCGAGATGGAAACAATGAGTGGAGAAATAGAACAGCACAAGCATAAACTCCTCAAACAAAGTCGAACAATTGTCGCACAGAATATTGACATCCAAGTGAAGAACAAGCTTCTCAAACGACATATTAACAAGAAAGAGCATATGGATTTCTTTGTCGGCGCACATTCAGATTCTGAAGATCCACCTACAACAAGGGTTTGAGGATCTTCCGGGCTTGTTACCTCCTCTTATGCCGTTTTCTAGTTTGTTTATGAACTTCGGAGTCCATCCCTGGGCCCAGCTTGTTTTAAAAAGGGGGAATTATCTTGTGGTGTTTTAACTATTATTCCATGGAATTTTCAATTACGATGTTTACAAAATTGCTTTTATAAGTCCTTCAATAAAAACGTCTATTTTTGGATAAACATATCATGCATCATTCTGCATTCATAGTTTCAAATCCGAGTCTCACACTATGTCTTTTCAATAAAAGGTCGATCCATCAGTAAGTGGTCCGATGTCTTCGTTCAACTTCAACTCGCACATGCAAACACTCGTGCAAACACAAAAAACGGATCAGCTTGAACAAGAGGTCCACGAGCTTCGTGAAGAGGTGACAACGCTTCGGGCTGAAGTAGAGAAGTTAACTAACCTGGTATCTTCGCTGATGGTTACAAAGGATCCGCCACAATTCCAGCGAGGGCCCCAGCCACCATGTCAGCCACTGTGCATACAACAGCCTCGACAACAGGCTCCCCAACAATCCAATCCTCAGAATCAGGCTCGGAGAACACATTATGATCCAATTCCCATGAAATATGCAGAGTTACTCCCAATGTTACTCGAAGAGAATTTGGTCCAGACCAAGGCACCTCCTCTGGTGTCGGAAAAATCGTCAGCATGGTTTAAAGCGGATCTTTCATGTGCCTTCCATCAAGAGGCACCAGGTCACGACACCGAGCAATGTTATGCCTTAAAGAATGCAGTCTGAGACTTGATCTGAACCAATGTCCTATCCCCCGAGGGTCAGCTACTTGTCCAGCGAAGGCCCCATCAACAATATCAACAACAATCTCATCAACAACAACCTCGACAACATGCTCCAAGAACACAAATTGATCCGATTCCTGTGAAGTACGCAGAATTGCTTCCAATGTTGCTTGAAAGGAATTTGGTCCACACCAAGGCACCCCTCCCGGTTCCGGCAAGATTGCCAGCGGGGTATATAGCCGACCTCTCTTGTGCTTTCCATCAAGGGGCACCGGGTCACGATATCGAGCACTGCTTCGCTTTGAAGAAAATAGTTCAGAAGTTGATCTGAAACAATATCTTACCCTTCCCAGACTAATCTCGGACATACAAGTTAACCTACTACCGGATCATCGTGCCTAATATCGACACATGGATTGTTTGGCTGCAATTTGTTTATTGTTGATGTTTTTTCTACTACTCTTATCTGTCCAAATAATGCGTTTGTTTGTTGTTTACTTTTTTCAGAAAAATCTTTTCGTCCCGCCCAAGACGAAAGCGAACTTGTGTAGGGCTTTTTGCTTCGTGTATTTTCCATCATTAATAAAAAGGTCGTTTTGATCCCGACTTTGTTTTTATTTTGTGCTTTTTCTGGAAAAAAATGGTAACACAAAAAACCAAAAAAATCTTTTTCTTTAATCATTTCCAAATGTCTGCATACGATCATTCACTTTCTAAAGATCAAACATAAATGCAGATTAAACATTAATAAGCCCGTTGAACACATTAACCCTTATACTCTTTCTTGACTCTGAATCCCCTGTATCCAAAGATGAAGAAAATAAGAATGAAGTGATTCCCAACAAGATCTCTCACATACTGGGGCATCCTAGCCGTCAAAGCTGCAAACGAAAATCAAGAAGATTGTCAAGAGAATGGCAGTCACTTACAAAGACCAGCATAAGATGGCACCGTTGCCTCACATGGGCATCGTGTTTCAATAAACATTTCAACAGGGGCAACCCCCCTCCTTCTATCAGTATACGACATGAAGGCCGGACTTCTCATGGAGATCAAAATCCCGTCAACAAGAGTTCTACGGAAATCTCAAGTTTTGATTGAACTTACAATGCATGATGACCCTGGTACAACTATATCAAAAGAAGTTGAAGCAAGCTTCCCAAAAGAAGGTTCGTCCCCCGTGAATTTCAAAGGGACTTTGTGCAAAAAACATTATCTCTCCAACCAGACTCCAGGGGTAAGTGGACGCCTAACTATGAAGGCTCGTGTGCAATGACGTTTACAACTATGGATGGTGACAAACTCACACGTCCTACGAATGCCGGTGCAGTCAAGAAATACTCTGTCAAAAATAAAAGCTCGATAAGTCGCAAACCTGAAAAAGGGACTTAGGCAAAAATGAGCGTCTCGGTGGACTGAAAACCCGAAAGGGCGGTCCAGGCAAAAATTAGAGACATAAACAAAATGATTATCCTGATAGATTGAAAACCCGAAAGGGCGATCTATGCAAAAGTTAAGGATCATGACAAAGTAACTGTATCAAATCAAGCACAGTCCACTTGGGGCATCCAACTATCAAAAGATCTCCGATTCAAAGCACCTACAAATCAAAGACTCGAAACAGGGGCATTCAAAGTTGTTAGGGAGAATAGCGGTTATCGTGTTCAATGTACCCTTCCCATTACATTTACCATTTTCCAAAATATTTCAAAGATCCGTGGAGCGATGTCATTGGCAGGCCACCACTCAATTAATCAAGCTTGAGCCCGTACCCATTTACTTGGAACTCTCATTTATTCAATTTACAAAATTTCTTCTATTTTTTATGGCCATACTTGAAGCGAAAAATTTCAAAATACAAAACTCTTTTTACATCTTTTGAAAAGTACGAACAACAAACACACTCTCTTTGAACTCGTGAGTAGGAGAAGCGCACATCAGCATCCGCCTCGAGAACGGCTACACTCCGAAAGGGAAATATGTCCAAGCACTATGGAAGGACCTCTGCTTTGAGCAAGATGCAGTCACAATCCAAAAACAAGAACAAAAAATAAAAGCTCGCTAAGTTGAAAACCTGAAAAGGCGACTTACGCAATAGAGAGCGCCCCGGTGGACTGAAAACCCGAAAGGGCGGTCCAGGCAAAAATTAGGGGCACAAAAAAGGAATATACTCCCGGTGGACTGAAAACCTGAAAGGGCGATCCAGGCAAAAGTTAGGGATTTCAACAAAAAAAACAAAAAGGAGCGTGACTGCTGAGGCATACCAATGGATTGGCACTCTATGCAAATGGCGACTTCCAGGCTTTTGGTCAACAATGGCTTTTATCATAAAACTCTACGCCGGTTCACAAATGGCGACTTCTTCCAGACGTCTCGTCAACCCAGGGGTCTCTCCCCAGGAAGCATCAGTAGCTACCTCGTGCCGAGTTTCACCCTGCAAGTGGCTCGATCTGTTCGTGATGATATATCTTCAAGGAAGTTTGCCGAGTGTTTGTACTGCGATGTCAGTCTGCCTCCCATCTTACCTGTCTTGTCTCGTTTCGTCGAGTTCACCTATCACAATCCAGTCTATACACTCATTCATTCATTCACACATACATACATTCATGCATTATTACTTTCACTCATACACAGCATATACACAACATTATTCATGCATGGCGACGTTTGCCATCCGGAACTTTGTCGTATCCTTTCAGTCTGGCCTTCATTTATCGTAATTTCTATAATAGTTAACAATTGTCTTTTATTTCAATAGTGTCATCCCCAGTGTAGCTGTTCCAGCGATGCCACTAATCAATTTCAATTCCAATAGTGTCATCCCCAGCATAGTTGTTCAAGTGATGTCACTTATTCCAATAGTGTCATCCCCAGCATAGCTGTTCAAGTGATGTCACTAATTCCAATAGTGTCATCCCCAGCGTAGCTGTTCCAGCGATGCCACTAATCAATTTCAATTCCAATAGTGTCATCCCCAGCGTAGCTGTTCAAGTGATGTCACGTATTCCAATAGTGTAATCCCCAGCGTAGCTGTTCCGGTGATGTCACTAATTCCAATAGTTTCATCCCCAGCGTAGCTGTTCCAGTGATGTCACTAACTCCAATAGTGTCATCCCCAGCGTAGCTGTTCCAGCGATGCCACTAATCAATTTCAATTCCAATGGTGTCATCCCTAGCGTAGTTGTTCAAGTGATGTCACAATTCCAATAGTGTCATCCCCAGCGTAGCTGTTCCAGTGATGTCACTAACTCCAATAGTGTCATCCCCAGCGTAGCTGTTCTAGCGATGCCACTAATCAATTTCAATTCCAATAGTGTCATCCCCAGCGTAGCTGTTCCAGTGATGTCACTAACTCCAATAGTGTCATCCCCAGCGTAGCTGTTCCAGCGATGCCACTAATCAATTTCAATTCCAATAGTGTCATCCTCAGCGTAGTTGTTCAAGCGATGCCACTAATCAATTTCAATTCCAATAGTGTCATCCCCGGCGTAGCTGTTCCAGCGATGCCACTAGTCAATTTCAAATTTCAATAGTGTCATCCCCAGCGTAGCTGTTCCAGCGATGCCACTAGTCAATTTCAATTTCAATTTTAATAGTGTCATCCCCAGCGTAGTTGTTCCAGCAATGCCACTAGTCAATTTCAATTTCAAATTCAATAGTGTCATCCCCAGCGTAGCTGTTCCAGCGATGCCACTAGTCAATTTCAATTTCAATAGTGTCATCCCCAGCGTAGCTGTTCCAGCGATGCCACTAGTCAATTTCAATTTCAAAGGTGTCATCCCCAGCGTAGCTGTTCCAGCGATGCCACTAATCAATTTCATTTTCAATGGTGTCATCCCCAGCATAGCTGTTCAAGAGGTGTCACTAAAAGGCTTTGTCTTCGTTCAAACTATCGTTCCCAAACTAATACAATAATAGACAATAATTTCCCCAGTGAAACTACATTCCTCCTACGGAGTCGGATCCTTTTCTTCAACAAATTCGGGCATCCTGTCATTATTACTTGTCCCAGTCGAGTCATCCATACCGTCTTGCATTCATAATCGCGTCACATGCATTCACACAGTATCTTAGGGTCAAAAATAGGTGTACTTTGTATTTAAGCCTCTTCGGCCCGTCAAATCAAAGATTCCATCTTCAAATCTACGAACAAAGAAACTTAAATAGGGGCATCTGTCATACCCCAATTTTTGACCCAAGATCTCATCGACACACATCAGTTGACCCTGATAAGTCGTTGACTTTTCAGTGAAAAATTCGGCAGAGAGGTATTTTAAAATACCTCATTTTTGATTCCGAGTCGGGCCCTTTTTTCCCTCCTTTTATTGGTCCTTTTAATTTTAAGTCATTTCCATCTTTTACCAATTAATTAGTTTTAACTTTTATCTTTTAATTTTTATTTCTATTAATTCATTATTTATTTTTTTGTGTTGTTCTGTCCAAAATATTCATCCGTCCAAGTCCAAAAAACATGCATATATTTATTTTATTTTATTTTCGTCCAAAATGGTCAAGGTCCAAATTGCAAGCTGTCAATAGTCCAAATCCAGGAAGCGCATCAATTCTGATCCTAATCAGATTCACAGTCTCATCTGCAACAAATCCAGGAACGGTCATACGCTTTCCCCATCATCCCAATCCAAAACCCACTGATTTCTCGGCATCCAACAAACCCTAAAAAAGGGGTCTAGGACTATAAAACCAAACCAACAGACACACAAGTGGGGACGGGAAAAATTCACCAACAAAAACTGCACCGTACAACAATAAAAATCGAAAAACCTGCAACACCACAATCGCAATACACGCCTCAATCCAAAACCGTGAAAAAGAGAATCACAGTCTCAAGTCATTCAAGCCTACACCATCCAGGTGGTCCAGGAACACACACAAAGCCATGACACGAAACCAGTACCATACGACAGCAAATTCGAAAAAAGAAGTTAAAAGGTAGCATTTTCTTAACCCACATGAACAATCTTAAAGATATCACATTTGATGTCAATGTACCAAAAAAAGAACCAGTAACTTCCAAATTGGTAAATCTTCTATCTTTCGTTACTTTCTACCAAAAATTTTAATTATAATTTTTTATCAAAGTTACTAATATCTTATTCATTTTGTATACATTTCAGATTCTACCACCTGACCTTGGTCGATTTTTTCAAGTTATAAACCATGAATACCTCCGAGTGTGTGGGTCATCAAATACTATAACTAATTGCAAATTGTTTTTCAAAAAGGATGCCAAAACCAATATCACAACGGTTACAATTGGACATGGATGGAGATCATTTTGCTATCATAATCACATTTATCCAAACGATCTGCTCGAGTTTAAATACGACGCAATAATGGCAAAAAACATCATTTATGTTTACAAAGTTTCTAGACGTTATTAAGTTTATCTTTAAATTCAATTTATATTTTAATATTATTTTATATTTCTGCTCATCAATTAGTATTGTAAGGTTCTTCACATATTATGACCATGATTTGGTTCTAAACGAACACTTCATTTGTCAGTGTGATCTATGTTTGCTATTATTCATGTCATTTATTATTGTCATCAATCTACGTTTTATACTTTATTGTTTATTATTGTTGACTTCATTGTTTATAGAAATCTACATTACCAATACATTGTCTGTTTATATTGGATCGTAGTCAATATATCATTTAACATCTACATTATGATCGGATACCGCTAACCAATGTATGTCCAAACCATTCAAAGCTAATATTCTATTCCAATTTCATGTAACAAAATCATATATTAATAACAAACAAACAATGTCTCTCTCTCTGTCACTATAATTTTTTAAATTAATTCAAACATTATTTAGAAATTTGTATTAAATTCATATCTGGTCATATCTAATAATTGAGATGTTATAGTTTCTCATTATTCCATCATCATCCTTCTTTGTTTTAATGAATACCACAACTATTATTATATAATACACGTTCACTTTTATGTTCTTATTAACATAACATACGCCTTATCCATTCATTTTTGTCTTTCGTGTATACTTTATGACTCTAACAGGACAAAGTTCACACTGCTCAATGACCGAATGGGCAAATCATTCATAATGCATGTGACAACCCTCACCTACCAAAAATTACTTCTTCAACTACATGTCATCTTTTGTTTTTAATTCTTTAACAAGTACAATATATTTAATTCTTTTCAAAGTTTTTTATTCCCCCATTCGTCAGGTTATAGTAATATTTATTAAAGGTTCATATAAACACATCCTTATCTGCAAAACCAAACTACTTCCATTCCTTCCACCAAATATTACCAATATCACAACATGTTAGCCAAACACAAATTGTTTGAGAAGGAACCACTAGAACAGTTTATTGATGTTAAATTATTAGTGCAGGTTATATGTTGCACATTTCTTTCGAAATTCGGTTTATGTTTTTAATTTATCTTAACCATTGCTTTTTAAATCGCTAACATTTATTTTATTAATATTAACTAGGACTATGCTGAAGTTTATAACAGCCTGATTTTGCTATTATTTGATTTTAATTGTTTTATGTGTGTTTATTCATGTTCGAGTGCATTTTCATGAGTTTTCGTATTAGGAGGGTATTTTGGTCATTTAGACTTAAGGGTATTTTAGTCTTTTACAAGTAAGGGTAATTTAGTAACCTTATGACAATAGTTATTTTAGTGTTCTAGTTAGAACCGTTATTAATTGTAAGAGGTTAAGTTGTCGATATAATTAGGACCGAGGTTTCTAGTTAATTACCGTTAGCGAGTTAGAGTTAGCGGTGTGGTGTAATTAGATTTGAGCCAATTAGTTAGTATGGGTTAGGCCCAATAAGGGTCAATTCTTCATTTCTACCCATCTCTATGATTTTGATTAATTGAATTGATTCTGTAAAATTCGTGTTTGAATGTTGATGTTATGTTTGTAAGCATGAGTTATATGATGATTGTGTAGTTGTTGTTAGATTAACATGTCAAAAATGTATGAATATGGATATTTTGAGTTTATGTGAAAAATTGATGAGGAATGAAGTTGTTGTTGATTTGGATATGTTTTTGTTGTTAATAAGATTGTTCATGTGGAGGACCAAAATGAACTTTTGATATATAAGGTTGTTGACTGAATTTTTGATGTTGTTGGATGAGTTAGATCGAGTAGAACTTCTGTTTTCATGTGGTGATTGTGTTAGTCGAGTCGTTTGGGAGAAAACGGGATTTTCGTGTGAAAAGTCGGTGTTTAAGCGTTTTTGCAAATAAGCGATTATGTGAGGTTTTAGAAAATGATTTTTGGATGGTTGAAACTTGAATTTTGTATAGATTATGATAGAGTTAAATGTCAGGAGCACGTAGGCGAAAATGGCATCGGAAACAGGTTAACGGATTGAATTTTATGCGCGAAATGGTGAAAATCTCACTTTTTGAAAAGCTAAGTCTGGACCTGATACTGTCAAAATCGTGCCACAATTTTGCAACCGTGCCACGATTTTGATGGCAGAATGTTCAACGGTTCTGGGCATGAAAAACGTGTCATGATTTTTGTGAACCAAATCCTTCATATTTCACTATTTTTCACCCCTTTCCGTTATGAATTGGTCTTTGGTGTAAACATGAAAGTTTTAGATAATTGAGTTAGCTTCCCAATGGCTATGGTTTCACTTGAAAATGTTTTGTATATTTTGAGTTATGATAGAAACACTCCAAGTAGGTCTTGGAAGTTTCTTACGAAAAATTCAGCATAACCGTTTCTAACTCAACCCGAAACTTTTGGTTTGCTTCCAAACATCAAATATGAGTATTATGAGTTTAATTTCGATGTTTAATAGTATCTAATCTATGTCTTGTTGAATCAAACTTAGTTTTCTTCTCTTAATGAATTGGTTTTACAATATGATAAAGTGAGACGAACTTCGTGATTTTTGCGAATTAGTCGTGATTGGCCGATGAAATGCTTATGTAACCTCTACTGCACACAATTGTGACTTAAGAGTATACATGGCTTAGGCAATTAACCTTGTTTGATTGGTTTTGATTCATTACTTCAATTATTTTCAAAGTTGTGAATTGTGAGTAGAACTTTGTGAAAACTTAGCTTAAAGACCAATTGTTTGGCAAACCTTTTGTTATTGATTTATATGATTTAATGGAGACTTGTGGATGAATGATATATGTTGAATGTATATTGGTGTGTGCATACTCGTGAATGATGGTGATGATTGTATAGTTGTTTATGCATTGTTTGGTGATGATTGCATAATATTATATGCATGTTGATTGTTGAGGTGGTCATGGTATGAACATATGCATTGAGTCGAGTCATATGTTCATGCATTCATTGTTTGGTGACGAACTTATGTTCAATGTAAGGCAGGGTGTGAAACCTTACAAACTATGTTTTTGTTGCATCGAAGGTGACGACCTTGAGGAGATTTGGTACCACATGCATCTAGATGAGTCTAGAACATTGCATACATTGTTTGGTGATTTGCATTAAGTCGTGATGTGTGGTTGATGCATTTGGTTCATGTGGACTTGAATTGGTGAATTGAATTTGTGTTGGATTATTGTGTGAATGTATATGTATGAGGATGTTTATATTATTTGGTGATTTTTATGCATGATATTCTTGAATACTTGATTGTGGATTATGTTGATGTAATGCTAACCCTCAGTGGTTTACCACCTACCTTTCCGTGCGGACGGGTAGATGGAGTGCAGGATAAGTAGCTTGTTTGCTTGGTGTTGCTAATGAGTAGGATTCCTCTATCTCTTTTGCGCGCATCTAGATTAGGGGTTCTGATCTAGGATAGCGTTTTTATGTTAGACTTATTTCATCATATGTTGATTTGAGGAGTATGTTATGATTCTTTTATATCCGATGTTGAGGATAAGATTATGTATTAATTATCATGAGATTTGGAGTTATGGTTTGTATGCTTGAATATATATTCCGCTGCTATGTTTATGAACCATGATAATTTATATCTTTGAACTTGTGTATTTGTGGTTGTCGTAGCATCTGTTTCTAGAATATATCGTATATTCGCGCGTTTTACCGCTTATTAGGAATAGGGTGTTACAAAGTTGAACCAAGGTTTGTTCATAAATATTTCAATGAGCTTCAGGATTCTTGGTTTATCTTAATTACTGTGACAAAACCCACTACTTAAGCTTGAACAAAAGCTTAGTTTATCCTATCTTAAATAATGGATGGTCTGATCTTCAGATTTACAATGATTTTCCTGATAATGTTGAGGTCCTTTTCAGCTATTATGAACATAATTTGTACTTTGTCGAAAAGTTCAAGGAAATCACTGATAAAACAACCATTCCTCCATTCCACAGTCGTAGCAAAATACCTCTACATACAATACTTTTTGACACTCATCTCAACGAATCTGAATTTACCCGTACATTCATGGTGAATTTATCACTTTCTAATAATTATGTCATTCAAATAACATTTATAATTGTCTAATTTTATACTTTCATTCATGTTACAGCTGGTGGAAGAAGATTTTTCCCTGTTTATAAAACAGTATGGAATCCAGAAATTAAAACTTTGTGGAGATGATGGCAATTCTGAATCCTTTGAAGTTTATTTCTTAAATGATCACAATTTAACTACTCAGCTGGGCATTAATTGGGACAGATTCGACATTTCCAACAAGTTCAAAACTTTTCAAAAAATATGCTTCAAATTTGACACATCTTATTTAACCAAGTGTCATGTGTATCCGGCTATGAAACCTACATCTGTTTCAAATCATTTAGTGTAGTATGTAATTATCTTAATTATGCATTCTACATTTATGTTCTGTTTGTAATATTAACTACTGTTTCTATTCTAACTCTTTTCCCTTATTTTGTACCATCTTATCTATGTAATATTACCCTACCTTATTATCATAGCTTCCAATCGTTTTCAATTTAATCATTTTTTTCATTTATCAATTCAACTTCAACTTCCTACTGTTTATTTGTACGTCGTATAACATTATACAATTTATTTACAATTTATTATCCCACCTTATTTGCATTTTTAATAGGCATTTTTTTATTTATGTGTCTAAGTTTTAAAAAAATTCCAATATTAATTGTTATATTATCATAAATAAATATAACTCAGTTCAAACTGATTAAAATCATACACGACAAACCAGTACCCGTATGGATGCACGGGTATGTTACTAGTTGTTTATATGAAAATACTACCTCATGTGTGATAATTGATGATTTTAACTCTATAAAACAACGACAAGCACATCTTCAGAAGTAACTTTTAGTTCTTTTAATATTTATTTGACAAGTTGACTGGACACGTTAGTTTTTAAGTAGGCAGAGGCTTCGGTGGGAGAGTGAGTCATGTCTCCTACCATACATCAGTGATTTTTTTGCTTAAAGTAAGTTAATTTAGGCCACATGATTTAATCAACGGTTATTATATGTGAAAAAGACATAGGATGTAATCATGGGTTTTTCACATTGTAGTATTTCATTAAAATTGATTAAATAAAACAAAAATAAATTACACTCCTCTCACCTAAAAAAATGTTTGAATTACACTCTCATTTTCTCTTATTTTAAAATATACACTTCATTCGTCTCTTATTCAAAACATATTATAAAACATTTCACTCCTTTTTTTTCTTAAGAGAAGCATGAATTATATTCTTCTTCCCTCTTATGTTAAAATATACACTTTACTCCCTTAATATTTTTTTATTTCTAATACTCTAGAAAAATAATCTTTATTTTTATAATAATTAGTATATAACATAAATAAATTAATCTTTTTTTTTGGCAAAGTTAGAATGCATATTTTATTGACAGTTTGATTAAGATATAGTTTTAAACCCTATTATAAAATATGAAACAACAAGAAAATAGTTTTTTTAACGAACATAAAATAAAATTAAAATACGTAAAAAATTACTAAAGTCGATAAAGTAGGATTATTTAAAAGTAAACTTTATACCATAAATAATAAAATTAATAACTAAATATTTAAATTTAATCATCATTTTCGTTTAAATCATAAAGAAACCGAATCTATTTTTCTTAAATGGTGATTCAAAATTAGTATATATCATAAAAATATTTATTTATGCTATAATAGATTAAAGTTTAGTGCAAATTTAATTATTAAGGGGGTGAGTTGTAATTCAAACTTCTTAGAGAAGAAGAAAAGTATAAATATTATTTTTCAAGAGAGGAGAATGTATATTTTAACATAAGAGAACATGATAGTGTAATTCAAGCATCTCTTAGAGAATGAGAATAAATATATTTAAAAATTTCTTTTCTTCTTCACCTAGTTTGCCAAATTTATCATCAAATGCATCCAAACTCAAACTAAAAACATATTAGAATAAAATTCATCAAAATTCAAAAAAATAAACCCACAAAAAGGAAGAAAAACAAAAACACACCTAAATCTACTTATCTTCCCCCTTCATCACCTCTTTTCCACTTCAGATCCAGTTAATTCTCTGTCACATTGGGAGAAAAGGTTTGGGTTGGTTTATCTACTAACTATTTAATAAAATTGATGCCTCATAAATTTCCAATTTTGCCCTTTAAAAGGGTTCAAAAATTCTTTAACCTTGAAGAGTGCCACCTCATCCAAAAATTATCATATATATATTGTATTATATATTCTATATTTTATTTTAATTTTTTTTTATTATTTTATAAGAATAAAAATAATCCTAAATTCAGTTGCTTCTAAATTGCCGTTGTGGGAGATTAAGGCATCGTTTGACCCGATTTTTTTTCAACTTCTCTACAATTTTAAGGAGAAGTTAAGCCAAAATGTTTGATACTAGAGCCAAAATTAAACAACTCAAATTAAGTACTTACTAAAAAGTATATTTTTTTAATGCATAAAATTGAATGGAATGAGCTTTGGCCAAAAGTTGTTGAATGTTATGTCAAAAAACTACTTGTCGACAATTTATTTTACAGGCACCTCTCTTCAACTCATGTTGAGAACCTTTTCTTTTATTTTTTAATATTATATTTCAATATGTTTTTTTCTTCCATTTTATTTTTTTATTTTTTTGAACCGTTCTATTTAGAGCCTGTTTGTTATAGCTTTTTTAAGAAAAATAATCACTTTTAGCAGCTTCTCAAAAAATAGATTCTTTTAAAGGAGAGAGAAAATATGGTTTAAAGGATTGAACTAATGTTGTAACAAAAAATCTCTCTTATATGGTTGTATCCAAACAAACTAGATTATTTGTTTAAAAAGAGTGATTTTTATTACCTTAAACAAACGCAAAATAGATTATGATCTTTCATAAAATCTCTAAAATATAATCTCTAAATTATTTTATGTCAAAATCACTTTTATTTTAATTAACAAACGGGCCCTTAATTTTTTTAAGGAAGTTCCATTTAATTTTATTATCTTTTTTCAGATGAATTTTATTATCTTTTTATGACTCATATATTTAATTTCAATATCGCTTAATCATCACAACCTCAAAAATATTTTTATTCACGCTGTCATTTAATGATACCAAATATTTTTATTTCCTATCTTCAACCTCGCAAATATATATACACACGCATTAGCGTTTAGAGTAATATTTTATGTCTGTCTATCTTTTTGTTATGCTAATGCATGTAATTTTGATTACGCATAAAGTGTATGCTTATTTTTATAAAATTTTGATTTTAATTAAAAATACAAGTATAGATGCCTAAAAAAATATACTTATATATATTTTGCACCTTTATATTGTAACAAACTATGCATATATTTTTCTTATTCAAAAAAACTAAACATGTCTGTTTCAATGGCACCAACAATGTAGCAAATATAATGTCAAATAATATAAATTCTTATCTTTTTGAAAGTCACCAAAAATATGGTATTCTTATAATGAAATTTGCTATATAGTACTCCCTTTGTTCCTTTTTAAGTGTCTTTTTAGAAAATTAACACAAAAATAGCGATGTGTATTTTTGCACATTTTATTTCTATTATACCCTCATTCTAATCCACCAATAATTTCATATATTTTTGCACACACTTTATCTTTCAAATAAATTTAATAAGTTATCTTTCTCACGTAACAAACAATTGTCAGTTATTATCTTTTTCTCAAACAAATTCCTTTTTTTTTTACGCGCTCTCTCTCATAACAAACAATTGTCAATTTTCTAAATATCGTGCACATCTTTTTAATTATTTTAAGTCAATATAAAAATTATTCCAACTTCACATTAATCAAAAGTTAAGAAAAAAATTAACTTTCTTCCAACTCCTTTAATTAAAGTTAAGACTTCAACTATGGCTTCAACCAATGCTAGAGTCACACCTGAAAATTTTAACAATTGCTACTCATCTTATTTATAGAATTTTAACTCTTCTTGAAACCATTGTTTGGAACAAAATTTTGTTTAAATTTGAAGATAATAAGATACAAACTTTCTTGTCAAAATAAACAAATAAACTTTGTTTAAAAAAAACAAATAAACTTTCTTTAAACAAAAATAAACTTTAGTTTTCCAAATAGATAACATTAATTAATTTTATTGAAAAAAATATAAGTTAATGAGAAAGGGTATAATTGACAAATCATACCCTTAAAATACCAAAAAGACAGTTAAATAGGAACAAAAAAATTCACCTTAAAAAGATACTTGAAAAGGAACGGATGGAGTATAATTGAAAAATAAAAAATAAACTATTTTGATATTATTTATGTTATTATTTGAGCCTCCTTAAATTATTTCTCCTATTCAAATATTTTCTTGTTTCTTTTGTTTTGCATTTTCATTTCATTTTGAGGGGTTCATTTTTCGACAATGTTTTAGTTTCTGTTTCATCAAAGGTGTTTTTTTTTTTCATGATTCTGCATTTTAAGGGTTTTATTTTTTGCTTTTTTTTCCCGATTGTTAGTGGATTATGTAACCGAAATTGTTATGTTGCATGGCTGCAAAAAAATCTCCCTTTAATCTCAGGTGTTTTGTTTTTCATTCTGGGTTTGTTTTCAAGAAAGATAATTTTTTTTAGTTGAGGTTATCATGTTTGTTGTTGCGATCCTGTTTTTGCATTTGATGCATTTTTTTCATGGTCTAAATAAATGCATGCATATGGATTATAGTAGAGGTCATGATGATTGAATTTTAGCGTATGGTAAAGTTTTGTCACAATTGTTATTTTACCTTCTGGTACTATAGTTGAAAAAAAATTGATGCATGTGGGTTATGATATAGTACCTTGATTAGCTAATATTTTAACATGTGGCATTAAATTTCCAAATTGATGATATAGTACCTTGATTGGCTGTTTGATTTTGTGAGTATTCCTAAAGGTGTAACAATTTTCATATTTGGTTTATTCTTTTTTATATTATTGAGTTGTACAAAGGTTGATTGGCTTAAATTTGTTTTTGTCATATCATTGAGGTCCATAAAGTTAATGATACAAAAACTTGTGCATTTAAGATCAGGTTGATTTGTTAATACAAAAATTGATCACACAGAAATATGTTAGCTTCTTTCAATATCATAATGAACAATGAGAATAAAATTAAATGATGTATTGTTGTGCTTCTATATAGGTATTTCAATGTCAAGGGATTATGACTACATTAAGGATCTTAAAAAGGATTTGGACATTTGGAAAATAGGTTTAGAGTGATTGATTCTTGGATTGTGAGTGGTAGCAATGAGAATCAACTTATGAAGCTCATTATTTATGATGCAGAGGTTAGAGGAGTTAGTTAAGATTTGTTGTAATCTCCTTTGTGATTTATCAATTTTACTTATTAGTGTACATTTTGATTTATTTCTGTTTTTTTGTTTCTTTCTCGAATTTATGGTGATCGAGTTCAAGTAATAACTCGAGATAGAGAATTGGAGCATTGGAAGGCTTTGGTCGAGGAAAGCAAGACTTATACTTTGTATAATTGTCATGTGTTTGATAATGACATTGCAGCATGTTGACCATCCCTTTAAGGTTGTTTTTAGTTTTGGTAAAAAGGTGCATAAGGATGACAAGTTAACTAATATTCCTACTCATGAATTTTGCTTAAGACATTTAAGGAAATTCAAAATGGAAAATTCAAAACTGACGTTTTATATGGTATAGTTATGTGCTTTAATTTATTTATGTGTTTTCTCCGATTATAAGGTTCTTATAGATGTAATTTTTTTAAAGAAATCATCGGGTTTCTTCATGAGATTGTCAAGACAACGCCAATGGGAACTAGAAAGAAACCGTGTACAAACATTGAATTGAGAGGTGAAAGGTATTATTTTCTAATTTGTCAGCATCAAATGATATGATTTTGTATTGGTTTGATAATGACCTGAAAGATGTCTTTCTTTATGCAGTGAGAATATGGTTGATGTAACACTATGGGTAAAATACTATGTAGTTTTGATGGATTTTCTTGCTGATTGAAATGATGTATGACATGTTGTTTTAATATTGACTCATGCTCAATGCAAGCTTGGAGGTCAATGTGATATACATTTATTATTTTTGTCAACAACTTTGTCATGTACCATCTATTTACCTTGAATTATTTGCTTCTATTTTATAGACAATGGCAACCCAAATATATGTAACAATTGTTCAAGTTCGAGGCTGCTCATCAACCTACATCATCCGATTTTTGAGAAGTTTAAGACTTGGTAGGTTTATATTATGATTTCACAATATAGTATTATGATTTCTTGAATAGCTGTCATGACCTTAGCACTTCTCAAGCTCAGAGTCAAAGCTTCAGTCAGAACTTAAGTTAGGGTTTGACTTCTTCTCAACGTACTTCGTACAATGATTTTTCCAATCTGTATCAAGTTAGGTCAATTGCTGAATTTAGAGAATTAGTCAAGGTTCCTTCAACAACAAAAAAAACTTAGTCAAGGTCAGCTTTTTTTATGCACAAACATGCTTTGAGTTTTTTTACGCACAAATTAAAAATATATTTATTCTTTATTTCATTTGCATAATTTATGTCAGGATACATATTGCATCACTATTGGGAAAATAACTAAATTCAATCCTGACCAATTTGGATGATATTATGAGAGTTGCACCAAATATCCAAAGGCATCAAAGTCAAATGGTTCTAGCTATAGATGTACATGCGGATAAGATGTTGATGATCCATTGACTAGGTTACATATTTAAAATTTCATGTGGTGGATTAGTGCTTTTTTGTTTGGCACATTTCTAATATGTCTTTGAATCTATCCATTTTATCAGATACAAGGTAGTTGTGCAAGTTGTTCATGATAGTCACAAGGCTGAATTTGTGTTTTGGGATATGGAATGTCTTAAGATTATTGGTATTACTGCCCAAGCTCTTAGGAAGAATATGCAAGAGGTATCCCTAATTTAGTTTTCATCTTCTTTTCCGCCGCATGGTTGATAGGTATTATAACTTATGTAATTGTATTTATTTATGAAGGTCGGTGAGGATGATCCTAAAATATATCCAAAACGTCTAGATAAACTACTCGGCCTTTAGTTTGTGTTACGTGTCAAGCATCAACCATACTATCATCAAACATTCGTTTTAGGTGTTTCCCGTGATCATGTTGTCATCAAGAAAATTAAGTCTCATCTTCAGCTAGAGGAGCAACAACTTAATGAGGTTCTTTATGTCTGTCCTGTTCTCTTTTTAATAATTGATTTGACTTTTTCTTTTTTTGTCACTTATATTTGGTTTTCAATTTTATTATTGTAGAATGTTATCTATGATAATCCAACCCAAACATTCATTCTCGAGAAGAACAATGCTTCTGCTGAGTGCTCCCACCCTTAACATTCTCACGGTATAATAAACGCATTGAATTTATGTGTGATTTGTTATTGTAATTATTAAAATTATATTCATTTTAACTATGGAAATTTTATCTTTATTGTGACAACAATCCTTCTTTGTTTGTGGTGAAAATGATTTGGAATTGCACTCATGCAAAGCGTCCGGCCGCTGAGAAATACCAAGATGACATTGCATCTGATGCCTATAATCCAACGCAATTGTCTTCCACTAAGTTGGTCAAACACATCATGAAGGAGTGATTGACGTTTTCTTTGTCAACTTTTTTGAAAACATGTCATCGATTCTTGCAAAGTTATTTGACTTTCATGTGTAATTAGGTTATGAAATGTTTGTCAGGATCTCTAACTAGAAAATAATGGTTGTTTCTAAAATCTAATTTGATAAAGAAATCATGTATGTAAGTTGAACAACATTTTTTTAATTTTAAAGTTTTTTAGCATGTGAAACACATAAGATTGGTCATAATTTATGATTTCTATTTTTGCCTCTTTCAAACAAAAAATAATTTGGTTGAATATGGTCACCAATGAACAAGAACAATTAAACTCTTATTTATAATTTGTTGGATAGGACTGATAATATTAACTTTATTGGTGCATTATGTCACCCAATTGATTCGCCTATGATCTTAACATATATTCTTAGAAAAAAATGCATCAACATTGTTGAAACAAATGGAAATTAACATCTATGTAAAAAAATTGCTAAAACAGGTTGCATACATTTAAAGACAAAAATATTTATAGCATTCCATAGAAACACATTTGTAGAAACAATGGTGTTACAAACTACAGAATATAGCTTTCATGCAATGACACCTAATTTTAGTCATTGAAAAGCATGAGAATGTTTACTATATAGTTGCACCAGTTTCTCTTGATCAAAGTGAAAGAAACACTTTTTATGCATCAAAGTTTAAACAGTAGAATAAAAAGGTGCTACATTGCCGTCGAGGGCAATTTCAGGACATGTCTTTGGCAAAATCGGAAGCTTAGAATTTAAGCAATTATGCGTTTATAAGATATAGCTCATGGCATCTAAAAAAATCACATTAGTAAACATACATTTGAATTAACCGGTTGACAACATATTTATTCATGAATCAAGACTTGGTAAAGCTTTCATAAATGTTTTGATAAAAAAAATTATTGTTTGTGCAATATTCACTGATTTGTTCATTTTTCCGTTGGAATAATTTTTTTACAAGATACGTTATTCAACCTGTGCAAAGCACGGGTTTGTAACTAGTTGTACAAAAGAAACAATAAAAATGGTTTTAAATATTAAAATTTCTGTTTGTCACCAATAACACAATTTTGTTTGTACTCCCTCCGTTTCTAAATATAAGCAAAGATCACTTTTTAGATTCACTCATTTAATGATGTATGTGGTTCATATTGAAACTTTGTGATTAATGAATTAGAAACTTTGGTGAGTTAGGCTCATTAAGTGATAAGGCTTTATAAACCCATGTTATGAGAAAATTAGAGTTACTTCATTCATTCAAAAAAATTAGAAGAGGAAGAGAGCGAAAGTGCAAGAGAAAAGGAGAAGAGGGTTAGAGAGAGAAGTTGTAGATCAAGAGAAGATTAGAGCTTAAAGGAGCTTAATTGAGGTCAACGCTAGGGTTAAGATTCTCTAAGGTAAGGGGGGTAGTTTTCTATCATAATTTCTTTAGAATAATATCTTTTTTCATCTCAATTCAAAAGTGCTTAATTGTGATGAGTGATTATTGTGAACTTAATTGATGAAATTCGTGGTCTTATGATATTGCTATGTTTGAGTATGTGAATTGAATGTTAATTGAGTTGTTAATGTAGAATTTCCATGTTCAAATGATATGGAAATTGATTACTTGTGAATTTTGCTAGATTTGTGGAATTGTGATGTTGTGTTATTGAATTGATGTTGAATCCATGATTATGAGTTGTGATTGTTGATAAGTGTTGTTGTTGATGTCATATTATGGATTGGGTATCAATCTTGTGAAATGGTTGTGGTTGAATTGAGTTGTTTTGAAGTTTTATGAAAATGGGTGAATTGTTAGATTGTGTAGAGATGTTATTTGATTTCAAGTTTAATATGTTTTTGAAAGTCTTTTTGTGTACATGAACCTGTAAACAACCTTTGGAAACGAATTTGGGTGTTGGGGGATCAAAATTTGGGTTTTGGGATGAAAAATGGTGTAAGCCTGAGAAAAATTGTGCAGAACATGTGAGGGTTCGCTCAAGCGATGCTTGAAGCGAGATTGCCCAGTGACAGCATTCCTTGTCTTTTGTTTCGGGCATCCGAGGGCCGTTCTAAGCTTTTCTAAATACTTCTTTCAATATGTTTAACTTCTGTTTCACTCATTAACCTACTGGAACATCTCAAGACTTGGATTGAACTTGATTTATGAAATTGAACTAAACCTTTGAAAAACGTCCAAGATTGTCGATTTTTCCGAAAACCGTTTTCTTTATAAAAAAGGGTAGGGTTAAGGTTGTATAGTGTATACATGGTTTCTAAAAATGGTTGTGAATGAATTCAATGAGGTTTAACTTGTTTTGCTTTGAAAATGAATTGGTTTTGAAAATTGATAAAGAGAGACAGACTTTGTGATTTTGATGGCTTTGTCGTAATTGGCCGGTGAAACGCACATGTATACTCAACTGCACTCATATGTGATCTAAGAGTATACTTAGTTGAGGCATTAGTGTTGGTTTACTTGGTTTTGATTCAATTGTCTCAATTGTTTTAAAGTTGTAAAATGATAGACGCACTTGAGATTTACTATGTAGACTTAGGCTAATCTTTGAACTAATGCTTGATAGTTTGTAAGTGGCTTATGTTCATGCTTACATGATTGATTAAGATTGAATTGTAGGTTTTCAAACTTGAATGAGATGCTTTGCTTTGTAAGAGTATATAGTGTACGTTTTGCTTAACCTTAGACGAACTTTGTCGAACTTGATCTTAAGACCGAATATCTTGAAAATCTTTTGTATATAGTTTGGGATGAATGTATGAATACTTGATAGGTGTTGAATATGATGTCTATCATGATTGGTGTACTTTCTCCTTTGTTTGATTGTGATAAATTGTATGAAGTTGTTGAATTATATGATGTAGGCGATGTTGGTGAACGCATATATGTTAATTGATTGTGATATTGTTGGTTAATACATATATGTTAGTTGATGGTGATATTGTTGGTGAATGCATATATGTTAATTAATAGTGATATTGTTGTTGAATGCATATATGCTTAATAATGGTGATGAATGCATGTATATGCATATAGCCGTTGATTATAGTCGTTGAATTGATGTGAACATATGCATGGTTGATTGAGTCATATGTTCATGCATCATATGTCGTGTCGGATGTTATATCCATATTGCCGTTGACCGGATACTTGTATCCATATAGTCGTTGATTATAGCAGTTGATAATGATGTGTTTGTTGCATCATAAGGTGACGACCTTGAGGAGATTGGTACCACATGCATACATGTGTCGTGTATAGGCGCATATCATAATTTGCATGAGTCCTAATTGCTTATGTGCTAGTGATGATTATTTGATGATAAGTATGATTGATGAATATATACTTGTGATAATTGAACTTGTTGTGTTGATGTGTATGTTGAGGTTGAATGATCTTGTTAATTAATTGAAGCTTAATTTGATTAATTTATGTTCAATTGTTCATATGTGATTATGTGTTTGGTGAACTTTGGTGAATTGTACACTTGGTGATATATGGTGAATATATCACCATATATCACCAAATCCCGGACAATCACCTGATATGTTTCCCGAAGTGATTACAACTTCATTTGTGATGTCAAAAGACAAGTTCCGATAGGTCCAAACCCAACGCAATCACCTGATCCAGCTCCTGAGGTGGCAAGGTCAAACGCTAACAAGTTTGACCGTGTAATCAAAAGAGAAGTTCCTATAGGTTCAAATCCCGCACAATCTCCTGATCCAGTACCTACTGTGGCAAGGTCAAATGATTATAATTTCAATCATGTAATCAAAAGATAAGTTCCAACTGGTCCAAATCCCACAGAATCACCTGATCCGGTTCCTATTATGGGAAGGTCAAATGATAATAATTACATTCGTGAAGTCAAAAGGCAAGTCCCTACAGATCCAAATCCAGCACAATCACCTGATATGTTCCTGAGGTGGCAAAGACAAATGATTACAAATTGAACCGTGAAATCAAAAGAGAAGTTCATACTGGCGCAAATCCAAGGCACAGTCACTTGATCTTCTAATGTGAAGCCTTAACTTTTTAATATAGTGTTGAAGTTATATATTTCGAGGCACGTTAATATATAAGTGACTATGCTCTTAGTTCACTTATAAGTTCAGGTTATATATCATGAAAATTTACTTGATCAATATTATGATTAGAATGCTGTAATAAAGCCTTGTTATGTACCAAGGTATATTTTTATTATTAAAAAAATATACCAAGTTATTTTAAGTTAAATGTGTGTTAGTTTTGCTGTCCCATTTTATCATGTTAAATTTAATTCACATAATGAAATAAATCTTTGATCGTAACTTTGTGAAGAAATATGCTAAATTAGATTTGATAAAGCAATATAAAGTCAAATTTGAAAATGAGAAGAAATATGCTATAGCCTGTCATCCAAAAGTATTTTTTTATGTAGTCTTTCTTTTATTATTTTAATTAGATTAGATACATCCAAGGTCTAAAAGATCAAGGTCATGTCGATCCCATAATTTTTAAATTTTCATATATAACTAGTTACAAACTCGTGCTTCGCACGGGTTGAATTACGTACTTTTTAAAAAAATTGCTCTAAAAGAGAGATGTTCAAATTACGGAATACTGTCATTCTTCGTAAATTTGAGAACGAAGGTTGCATAATCCGAATATTTGTGATGCATGGTCTAAGGCATTGCATAAATGATAGCATAACAGTTATTGTCATTGCATACATAATGTACTGCAGCAGAAATATAGATGTTGTCAAGTAGTGTGCAACCAATTTAAGGTTGATTACCAAAAAAGGGTTGGATTACTAAATCTAAACCACATTCAAAACATATTGTCATCGAAATATTATACAAAATATACACGCCAGCATACAATTTCTAAAAGATTAGAACTTTTCTTCAAGCAAGATCATTTCTACAAACCACCTCAACAAACAATATAGGAGGAACACCCAAATCGAATAGCAGCTTGTCGTCCTCTTGTAGGTGATTGTCCTGAACAAACTGAAACCAACCTCCTCCCAATGGATTTTCAGCCTTGTTACGCTCAACGATAATGAGGCGGCAATTGTATTCCTGGTCAGTGAGCACATCAAGCAACCGCATTGTCTTTCTTGTAGTTGTATTTTTCAAAGAAGTTAGCTGCATTTTTTACATTCTAGCAAATTAATGGAAAGAGATAATGAGTGAAAATGCAAACTTCAAATTCATAAAAAAAAAGGCGTAAAAAATAAAAAATCTAAGGACAATTTTTTTTAATCTAAAATAACCATAAAATAAAAGTTCCTTAAACACATGGTAATTTGATTTTTTTTTCTTTTCAAAAATGATATAAAGGATGGAAAAAATCAAGAATAAAATAAAATTGTCAAAGAATGGATGTTAATTACTATAGCCACTTTTGAACATCTAAATTTATTTGAATCTTAAAATAAAGGGGAATGGAGAGAAGTTTCTTTGTAACGTAATGAGTGTTCTTTATAAACTTTGTTCAGCTTTTATCTCTTTTCAATGTAAGACTTAGATTTTCCCCGCTATTATCCTACAAAGCACTGACTCTGACACAGACACCTGATATGACATTGACACAAACACAAACATGTTGACACTATTAATGTAAAGAACAGACACGTGTCAAACATGAAGACAGACCTAATTCCGTAAGTGTTTGTACTTCATAGCTACTATATATATTCCATGGTGTGCTGCAACTCACCTAAAGAAGTATAGTAATCGATTTGAAAAACATTATTATCTTAATATAGTCTCTCTAAAAAAAAGTTAGTTAGTATAGTTAGAATTAGTTGTTGATAGATAGTTAGTAACTACAATTTGTTAATGCTTTGTTAGCAAGCTATCCAATGTGGGACAATAATTCAAAAGACATTAGTGTACTAAAAAAATTGGCGACCGTTATGATTATGATTAAGTTTTGTCACTGATCACAAACAACAATTTAGGAAGCATTTATTTTGTTAAGAAATCCAAAATTGGTATAATACATATTTTGTCATGATTGGAAAATATAGTGAAGTTGTAACTGATCGCTTGAAACTGTTATTTTACTCTGCAGTGAGACTTGGACCAAAGATAACAGATACAGTAAAAGGGAAATTGAGGCTGGGAGCTAGAATTCTTCAGGTTGGAGGAGTAGAAAAAGTTTTTATGGAACTTTTTAGTGTTAAAGAAGGAGAAAAGTTGTTGAAAGCATCAAAGTGTTACTTATCAACCACATCAGGTCCTATTGTTGGCCTCCTTTTCATTTCCACTCACAAAGTTGCTTTTTGAAGTGAGAAATCAATCAAGATCTCTTCAACAAAAGGAGAATCGAGTAGAGTCCGCTATAAGGTGATTTTTTTGCTTAAAATGTTCATGTTAACCCTCTCTATTTCTCCACACTTACTTTGTTTACTATTTCAGCCAGCATGTATCGTTAACGTTAATTTTTTTTAACTATTTTAGGTCTCTATTCCAAACGAAAAGATTCAGTATGTCAACCAAAGTCAAAATGTGAAGAAAGCTTCAGAAAAGTACATAGAAATAGTCACTATGGATGATTTCGAGTTCTGGTTTATGGGTTTCTTTAGTTATCGGAAAACTTTAAGATATCTCCAGCAGGCTATCCTTCAGAAAAGCACATAGAAATAGCCACTCTAGAAGTGATGTTTACCTTTTGTGCTTCATCAATTATTCTTTGAAGTTGCAAAGGTGTACAAATATTTTATATCATTTTGTTAATTTGAAAAGCTATGATCTTAACTTTTGGTTCCAGTATTTAACAGACAATTTTTTGTTCCCTGAAGTTTAAAACTCAATTTTAAGATTTGGTGTCATTTGATTTTTTTTAAAGTTTTGGTGTCATGCGATTTGTGCAAAATTCTATTATGCTCTTCCCTTTAATTTGCTAAAATGTTAAAAAGGGACCTATTTCTTTGGAAAAATGTAGCTATTGGTGTTAAACCATTTTTGGTAACTCTATGATAGTAGCGCTCACTTTTATAATTTTGTCTAATATGTAATCGTAAATTGCACATTATTGGTTCCTTCATTGGTTCCAATTAGTTTCATCTTAATTATTATGATGTTTTCTTGGTCTCATGAACAAAGTATATCCTCTTTCATGAATCAAGACTTGGCAAAACTTTCATAAATATTTTCCTGGTCTCATTTTTCCCTTAGTACAAACTTTTTACAAAATACGTCATTCAACGCACGGGCGAGAGATTATACAAAATAAACATTGGATAATTTTGAATAACACAATATTTTTTTGTGGTTTTTTTTATTTATTTTTAATTTAATGTTTATTTAAGAAAAAAATAGACAAGAAAATTTTATGGTGAAGGAAAAAGCTCACTAGATGCAGAGGGAAAGAGGAATAAGAGGATGGAGAGAAAGAGGTGAAAGAGGACAAAAAAGTGTTCAAGTATATGGTAATAGGGTTTAAAACTATATATAATATTTTCTTTGCTCTATATTTAGAGTTCATATTGAGTCATCGTCCGTATAGCTAACTATACATCATACACAACTTAATGCATGATGGTTGTATAAAAATTGCAAGCTTTGACTCAAAATGAGAAGCTTGCATTTGCTATTGGCACATTATATGCATTACTACTTCCTAACTCATCAACGTGAGTGGACATTTTATTCTTCTTCTATAACTATGAAAAGAAAAAGAAAAAAAATACACATGAAACATATAGAATGATATGCCATTGGTTGAAGCACCTGGATATATTTTTATGGTACAATATATAAATCTATATATAGATGTTATCATATCTTGGAAGCATCAGCAGTGACTCGGTTAAGGGCAATGGCAGTCTTTGAGCCAGAGGGGCGCCCCAACTGCTTGCCGATGAAGTCGCCAGCTGACATGAGCTTTCCAATATCAACGTTGGTTTTGATACCAAGTCCATTCAGCATGTACACAACATCTTCAGTAGCTACATTTCCTGATGCCCCCTTAGCATATGGACAGCCACCAAGACCAGCAACTGAAGAATCCACAGCACTTATTCCCATCTATTTATATGCATACAAACCAATAATGTCCATTAATAACTGAGACTACCAAATCATAAAATGCAGACCCAGCTTAAAGTTAAACCTGGTTATACAGATACCTGCATTCTAATAAATATATGATCCAGATTCCTTACAGCTAGAAATCCTGAGTTTGCCACAGTCATGTATCTCTGGCAGTTGCAACATGATTTGTTTAATCTTAATCAGGCAGCCCTGAGATGCAAGGCTGCGGCAAATTCAGGATTTTCCAACTGCAGAAAATCCAAATCTAATGTACACGGTATTCATTGACGCCAGTGAATTTCCATTAATTATAGTCGTTTGATAGTTCATTCATTAATTGGTTTTATTACACATTACATGTATAGAAGAGGAAAAAGCTCAATAAGTTCTACTCACCGATAAACAAAAAGAAATGAAAAATTCAAGCTGTTTGTTAACTTACTTGGAGGGAGACAAGAATATTTGGAAGGGATTGCCCATATGTGTCATGGAAGTGGACAGCAAGCTTTTCTGTTGGTACAACAGCCATTACAGCCAAAAGCATTGGAACTACGGTGCCTGATCACAATTAAAATAATAAACTCTCAGAAAGAGTATGTATATCCGGGATTAAGAGGAAAAACACAGTTTGATAATTAACATTAATTCCCTAATTCTTCCTACTCTCAATTAAATGTTTGACACTCGTTTACTATTTTCACTAGTAATTAATAAAAAAAAATACTACCTTATTTTCCCTTTGATTTCTGTTTACAATTAGTTGTATAGAAAAATGGTGAAAATAACATTTATGTTATTAAATCTTTGAAAATACGAAATGGTAAAAACATTTTTATGACTATGAGTAAACAAGAAGCAGAACCCAAGTTTGTGCTTAATTGGGTTGGTTTTTTAATATATTTTTTAATTGGCTTCTTCAAAAAAAAAAATTGATTTTCTCAAACCAAGTACGACTTTAATCTAAAAAATAAAAAAATAAAGCCATCTAACTCATTACCTGGCGTGCCTACCCCAATTGTGTCTCCAAGTGAGATTTCGAAACAACCCATATCATATAGTGCTTTAGCTACATAAGCTACTTTTGATGGAGGAACTGGTCCTTCAACTGGGCATCCAACAACGCATGATACATACCTACCAAATTTAAATACAGCACTGATTGGAATAAGTACAACATAAACAGAATTTCTCTGTCCATAAAATTTACAATAACAACACAAAAGGGACTTTCACATGTGTAACTGTTAAGACCTTGACGGCTTGACCTGATTGAGTTTCAAAAATACAAAGAAGGTCTTCACCAGTGCCAAATCATCTCAAAACAACAATACAGATATAGATGTTGAGATTGGTATTAATTATTTCATAGAATTTGAGGTCTTATGGGATAGCATTAGGAATAATGGTGATAACCAGTTCAATGTTAGACGAACTTCTCAATTAATTTATACATGAGCCACCAACTATAGAGAAGATTGCAGGGAAAGACATGCGAACCCTATAGAAAATATCAAATGGGAAAAAAAATTGGAATCTTTCAATCAAGCATACAAACTAACTTGCAACTTGCAAGTATATTAAAGTGGAGATATTTGATGGATGCGTAGAATAATGGAAAAACAAAATGCATACCCTCGAACTGGAATCGAGAGCTCTTTGGCAGCTCGAGTGACAGCTCGATAGCGGGAAAGACTCTCTTCAATGCTACAATTAATGTTTGATTTTGAGAAAGATTCAGAAGCTGATGCAAAAACAGCTACTTCTCTAGCTCCAGCAGCGACAGCAGCTTCAAACCCCTATAAATGTAAAATATAGATAAGACATCTGAATGTAAATCTGACAACTTAGAGTTGTTTTAGGTAGTTGCACCTTTAAATTAGGAGTCAGAACTGGCAATCTGATGCCTCTCAGGTTATGAACTGCTTGCATCACATCTTTTGCATCAGCCAACTGAAAGACATAAATCGAATGACATTGAAGCAGGTAAATCTCACATCACAGTGGAAATAATTGGTTAAGGATAACAACTAGTACTCTAGTTGTAATCACATCTTTTATAATGAACAAATAGACTACAACTGTGCCCTAAATGCGTAAGGTCTGTTCGGATTGAATGATGGTGTGAATGGATCTGTTGGGAAGAAAAATGGAAAACATGTCTTAAGTGGGGGAAATCATTTTGGAAGAAAATATAATAGTTCAGTTATAGAACAGAAAATGATTTTTTACCATTACCTTTTAATATATGGAGAACAAATATCATGTAAATGCACTTTGAAGAAATTGTACCACAACAATCATTCATAATATCAATATCAAGTTAGATAAATATGACCAAAGGCATTATAATATATACCTGTGGGACCCATTTGGGGGATACAAAACTAGTAGCCTCAATGACAGATAACCCAGTAGATGCTAGTCTATGAATCAATTCAATCTTTACATCTGTTGGTACAATGTTCTTCTCATTTTGTAATCCATCCCTTGGTCCAACTTCAACTATCTTAACAAACTCAGGCATACCTTTCATAAACTGCATTGCCCAGTTAAAAAATTTAAGTATCTCACATACCAACTAACCAAAGAAATATAATAAAATCACCAACTGCGATGAATTTAAACTTTATGACATAAGACGTAAAATGTAGATACAAAAAGAGACACCAATGAATTATAATTTAATAGAAATAAAAAATTGTCCTTGAACAGAAAGTACTGCTGCCGTTGCATACCTTATATGCCATATCTTGCATTTCTTTGTTATTGCGCTTTTGACTATACTGGTAATCTGAGGTACAAAATGAATTGTCAACAATTCCAAATTTCATCGTGTTTCTCCCTGTGGTCATAGTCCTTGGACTGAAAGAGTCACCTCGGGACATGTCTCTGGTTTGCCTTTTCCAAGGGTATGTTTCTGCTGTGTAATCTTCATTGTCTTCACTGCACGGAATATAGTTGACAGCTAATAGGTTAGTAATACATGACAGGAGTTAATGTAAAGTAAAGGAGGACAAAATGAAGTTGAATGATAATTAAATATACGCATAGGTATTGAATTGTACTAAGTTGCAAAATTCGACTCACTTGCAGCTGTTTGATGTGCTGCAACTTCGTCCTTCGATCCAGCAGTTTCCCATACCCAAATTATCTACTTGTGGACGGCAACAACCAGATGAGAACCTTTGAACTCTGTCCATGGTACTCATGCTTGGCAACTTGTCATGGCCAAGTGGCTCCTCCAAACTTGACATGGTGAAGTGAATGCGAGAAACGAAGCTGGAAAAAGATATTCAGAGTAACTTATTTAAAATGTAGGGAAGAAATATATACACTCATAAGCATATTAAGTGCCTATTCTATACGGTGAAATCTAAATACAACTACAAGCAATAATCTACTTTTTTTGTTTTGAAAACTCGATATCCAGTCAAAGGACCCAATTAAAGCTAGAGCAAAATTCTGTATGGACTAGCCCACCAAAACTTGCCCGTCCATAGCAAGCTGAAACATACTCCTTCCGATCTAAAATATAAGCAAAAGTTGGTCAAAGAAAATTTATGCATTTGAATTTGAACCAAATGCATAAACTTTTTTTTGACTAATTTTTGCTTATATTTGGGACCGGATCGGATCAATATGCTTTGGGGCCATAAAAACTACATTATACTGTTGGATTATTAAAATGCAACTAATATACTTCAAAAATTGTAATTCATTCCTTTGGTTTAACATGTCAAAGTGCTAATTCAATTTCATTGTTCATTCAACTAATCACAATTGACTCCAAACTATGACAATTAAAAGTTGAACATTATTCTGATAAATTAAAAGCAATAAAGCATAATCAAAACTATAACATTATATATTGGATCATTCAATCCACCAAATTTCCTTCCTTCAAATTACAGCAAAATAAAGAAATATTAAGATGCATGCTGACCAGAAAAATTAGACGAAGAATTGGAGAAAACGTTGAGGGATAGGGTTTACACGAAACCCTAGAAATTGGGGGAATTTGAATTTGGCGATGTAAACGAGAAGAAGAAGAAGAACATAAAATAAAGGTTGCGTGATGAAGTTGTGAATATTTATAAATGAATAATAAGTTAGTTGGTTGGTGAGAGGATGGATGGTTCACCAAATTAGAACGCGGTCATTTTTAATACCAGAAGAAACGGTATGTCTGCTCTTTCTTTTCTTTTTTTAATGTGTTTCTTTTTTCTTTTTCTTTTTGTAGAAATTTTAATGTGTTTCTTTATTCATATATATTGTCAAATAGTTATAAATTCATCATAAAGTGAATAATTGGAAGTCTCTGTAAGCATAACTCAATTGATAAAAACATTACGTAATATGTATGGATTGAGGTTCGAACTTAGAACAATCACTTATTCACCTTATATGATGAATGTATGGCTACTAGATTACTTGACCAAAAAAAAATGGGGAATCTTGTAACTGGTGTTAGACGTACTTTGAAGTGTAGGAAGTTGAAAAATCATCTTGTTGGACCGTTTGAGATTGTTGAGAAGGTTTGGGTTGTAGCGTATCGGATTGCGTTACCATCGTCTTTGTCGAATCTTATGATGTGTTTCACGTGTCTCAGTTGCGAAAGTATGTGTATAATGTGTCTCAAATGCATAAATCAGTTGCGAAAATTACTATATGCAAAAGTTGGATGATTTGGAAGTAAGGGATAGTTTGACCGTTGAGACTTGACCAGTTAGAATTGAGGATCGCGAGGTGAAGCGTTTGCAAGGCAAGGAGATCGTTTTGGTGAAGGTGATTTGGGTTGGACCAACTGGCGAGAGTGCTACTTGGGAATCAGAGAGTTGGATGAAGGTTTCGTATCCGGAGTTGTTTCCTTCAAGTAATTTTCGAGGGCGAAAATTCTTTAGGGGGGAGAGTTGTAACAACCCGATTTTCGTTAGATTTATTTTAATTAATTCCTATATATGTTTGTATATGCTCGTATGTGATTAATTGTCTTTGTGTATGTTTTCGTAGAATTCGATGTTAGAAGGGAATTTTAGTCATTTGGACATAGGGTTATTTTGGTCATTTATCGAGCAAGGGCAAATTAGTAATTTCACGTGAGAGTTATTTTTAGTGTTTCAAGTGGGAACCATTATTTTTACTAAGTTACTAAGTGGGTTGTGGTAATTAGTTAGGAGCCGTTATTTATTAAAAACTTTATGAGTTAAGCACATTAAGTGATAAGGCTTTATAAACTCATGTCATGAGAAAATTAGGGGTACACCATTCGTTCAAAAGTTTTAGAAGAGAAAGTTCAAGAGAAGAGGATAAGAGGGTTAGAGAGAGAAGTTGTAGATCAAGAGAAGATTAGAGCTTCAAGGGAGCTTAATTGAGGCCAAAGCTAGGGTTAAGATTCTCTAAGGTAATGGGGATAGATTTCTATCATAATCTCTTAAGAATAATCTCTTTTTCTATTTCAATTCAAAAGTGCTTAATTGTTAAAAGTGATTATTGTGAACTTATTTGTTGAAATTCGTGCTCTTATGATATTGCTATGTTTGGGTATGTGAATTGATTGTTAATTAAGTTGTTAACATGAAAATTACATGCTCAAGTGATATGATATTGATTACTTTGTGAATTTGGATGAAATCGGTGAATTATGATGTTGTGTTGTTGAATTATAGATGTATTCATGAATTGTGAGTTGTGGTTGTGGTTAATTGTTGTTGTTGTCATCATTCCATGGATTGGGTATTGATGAAGTGAATTGTTGTTGATGATTGTTGTTGTTAATTAAGTTGTTTTGGAAGAAATGAATTGTGGTGGTTTAAGACTTTGTTATTTTAAGGAAAACCATTTCAATTGTTTTGAAAATCGCGTTAAGTGTCGAGAAATGTATGTTTTCAATGTGTTTGAGTTTTGGGTTGAGCCTATAATCATTTTGGGTGAATGGGGAATCTAACCAATCGATTTTGGGGCGAAAATGGCGAAAACCCGCGGCCAGAAACACACAAAACGTGCATTTCCTGGCGCTGCGCCTGAGGTAGGGCGCTAGGCGCCCACTCACAGAGGGCTAGCGCTACCTCCAGGCGCCATGCGCCAGAACAGGAGCAGCATTATGTGTTGTTCCGCGTTCGGGTGCTTTGGGGCCGATGGTTAGGGGTCTTATGCCTTCGTTTAGACTTGTTTCCTTGTTGTTTTCAATGTTATACTTGCTGGAACATGATTTGCTTATTCAAACTTTAGCTTTTCAAAATGGATTGAAACTTGAACTTGTGACGTTTTTCGGTTTCAGAATTTTTTCGGAAAGTGAACTTTTGTAAAAGAAAGCGACTACATGATTTAGCTACGGTTCATATGGACTTAGAGAAAGCATTTAGGATTAGTTTAAAGTCTTAATCATGTGAAAACTTGTTTTTGGGAAAAATGGTGAGATAGACGAACTTGGGATTTACTATGTGGACTTAGGCTAATCTTTGAACTAATGCTTTATAGTTTGTTAGCGGCTTATGTTCAAGCTCACATGATTGATTAAGATTGAATTGTAGGTTTTCAAACTTGAATGAATTGTTTTATTATGAAAAAGTATATATTGGTCGTTTTGCTTAATCTTAGACGAACTTTGTTGAACTTGATCTTTAAGACCGAATATCTCAGAAACCTTTTGTTTATAGTGGATATGATTGTATGAAGATGTATGAATACTTGATAGGTGTTGAATATGATGTCGATTCATGATTGGTGTGCTTTTCTCCTATATTTGGTTGTGAGAAATTGTATGAAATGTTGAAATGGTTTGGCGATGACTCTTACGTGAATTATGACTTGTTGAATTGTGTGGATGTAAATACTTGATAATGTAAATGTTGGTGAACTAATCAATGTAAATGGAGGTGTACTTTTACATTGTTGTTGGTGAAAGTATATGTTGGGTGATTTTGCATTATGAAGTCTTTGCTTGTATGTCCATGCATCATAGTCATATTGAGTCATATGTGATTGCGTAAAGGGAGGACCTTTACGTAGGTGATTTGTAAGATGAGGTGTACTCTTACATATGATGTTTTTGTTGCATCACAAGGTGACGACTTTCGAGGTGATTGGTACCACATGCATATACGTGTCGTGTATAGGCGCATATCATACTTTTGCATGAGTCGTAATTGCTATGTGTTATTGATTATTATTTGGTGATAAGTATGATTGATGAATGCATACTTGTGATAATTGGACTTGTGGTGTTGATATATGTTGAGAATTGAATGCTTGGTTAATTAATTGAAGCTTGATTTGAATTATTTATGTTCAATTATTCGTATTTGATTATGATTGATGTGAAGCTAACCCCCAGTGGTATGTGGTGGACCGCCTATCTATTTGTGAGAATTGGTAGACGGCGTGCAATAGTAGTTGATAGCTTGCTTGGTGAGTACTCTAGGATAGCGGGAGCTACCTCTTTGGGTCGTTGTAGCGTCTTAGATAGGCTCTGATCTAGGATGTTATCTTTTACGTTTTCTGGATTTGTTATGTTGCTGAGATTTGCCCATGTGTCGGGTTTTGAATATTCTGATGTTGATGTACTTTGAGTTTATGATCTGCCTATTATGGATATGCATGTTATACTTATATATATGTTGATTCGCTGCGACTTGAGAAACTTTAATATCCATGTTTGTGAAGTTTTGAGACGTGACGTCTATTTCTTGAATATTTGGATTATTCGCGTGTTATATCGCTTTAATAGAAATATGGCGTTACACCTAGCCACTACAACACCACAAACCACACGCTGCTAAAAGGATCGCAGCAAAAGAAAAGGTGGTCCGCGGTCTCCAATGAGCCGCACCCTCCTACACATAAACTATCTTCCGTGATGAGGATATGCCGACGAACTAAATTATCTCTAGTGGGAAGTCGATTGCGAAGAAGCCTCCACACGAACAAAGAAATCTTAAGAGGAACCTGTTTGTGCCAAACATCATCAATCAAACCCCGATCCGGAGGTGCATCCACTGACGTAATATAGTGATAAGTATCCTTAACGGAGTACCCGTTAATGGGATCGAGTAACCACCTCCACTGAAGTAATATGACTATTAAACTTTTAAACTTTTTTTGTTTTCCTTGGCACACCTTGTGCTAGGTAAAACATTTTGTTGTGGTAATATATTCCATCTTTGCCTCTTCAAAAAAAAATTAATTTCCATTTTTAGTTAAATAATTGTTAAATATTCTTTTAACCAACTAAATTATTAAATGTACATGTATTGTTAAAAATGATTGAATTAAAAAACTGAGTGGTGGATTCATTTTGAAAGGAAATGCTGGAGATGGAGGTTGAACACATACCACAAATGCATGAATGCATGAGAGACAAAGGAAGAGAGGTGGCTGGCAAAGAATGTAAAGAATTCCACTGCAAGTGTGAACAAGATCTCTCTTGATGTTGACGAGAAAGCAATAAAAAGAGTTAATTATAGCCTCACAATCATATACTTAGTTTTGATGTATAATTTGAGATATATTTCATTGCAACAGCCACCTACGAACATTTCCATGATTATACCAATGACACAATAATTTTCAACATGTTTCTATTTTTTCTAGTCCCTTGATTTTTATTCTTTGAATCTTCATCTGGCAGTAACTTCATACCTCTAATATTTATGTTTTTATAACACCGGTCACAACCTTGCTGGTTGTTATTAAAATATATGAAGCACGGATACGGACATGGATAGTGGACACGACACGGATACCGATACGTCAACATCGTTAATAATTTCAAAAAATCACATAATTCAGTGTAATTATATGTGTCGGTGTCAGATACGTATCATATTTGACACTTGTCGTGTCTGATACTGAGACACTCTAATCCAAGAAGTGTCTCTGTATCATAACTAGTTGATATCTTGTCCTACCACTAAGTTGAATAGGTACAATAAAACATTTTAGTCACTACTATCTATCTACATCACGTAAGGTTTGGACTTGGCCATCTTTTAGTATATTAATTAGGGTCTTGATAACCGGTGTTCCGGGGCACTGGTTAAGGAATCCAAAAGTAGAAAAATTGTCTTAGAAATATAAACTTTTATTTTTGATCAACTAATTATTACACCACTTTTTAATAAAATCTTACTTATTGTAGCTGATTAAAATATCTCAGAGACACTGGTTATCATTCTCCTATTAATTAATACAAACCTAGCTATGGTTCAATATGGTTATCACGTCCATTCAATTTTTTTGTTCAAGCATTCTCCTGAAAATGAAACTACACAAGTCATAAATAAATATCTAGAACTAGAATACACCGACGGATGGGAGATATCCGTCATCTCATACCACATGATCTCATCCGCAAGTATACAAAATCATATTGTGTGAATAGGAATAAAATTAGAAAAGAATAAATCATCGATTTCATCTTTAAATTACCATTTTCTTGTTTTTAGTACCTAAACTATAAAACTATATTCAATAGTTCTTAAATGATTATCAATCATGTAAAGAATGTAATTCTGTGAAAGCTTGTGAGTCTAATATGACTGCACTGAAATAATATTTATATTCATATATGAGTCGACTATAATTGATAGCGAAATGAAATAGTTTATCAACTAAAATGATATAATTGAAATTTTTGAAATTGAAAGAACTAACTTAAGAATTATGTCAAACTAAAATGACTAAAAGAGGGATTTGGTCTATAATTGATCAATACTAATTGGCTAATTGATTCTTAATACTCTCCCTCAAACTAAAGTTTGTTATGCTTTGAGCTTATTACGACAACACATCATGGTCTTTGACGAGAAGAGAAAACACAATTAGTGATTCATCTAAGAGAAAAGAGTCACCACTTGATTGATCGTCGTTAGTGGGAAGAAAAGTCACCACTAATATGATTCATACATGGGAAGACTTATCATAGGTTTTGGTTGATATTTAAATCAATTTTTCATTTAAAGCTTTTTTCTAAAAATTCTCTTTTAAAAACTTTATAAAAAGATGAAACACTTGATTAAGAATCACATGTGAATAGCATGTTGAGTTTGTAATTATGGGAAACAGAGCTTTCACTGGGGAAAATAACTTTGTGATTTTATTGAATTAAATTTTTTGAATATCCTCAACCTGGTACTTCAAGTGGGCTCCTAGGGTTCCAGGTGGCAGGTCTCTTCCCATGTAATCTTGGACCCCATTGTCTTTTGGATTTTCTATCTTAGATTGTTCTAGTATCTATTTTCCTTCTATGTCCTATGCTTGTTTGTCTTTTGTCTCTCTAGTTTGTTTTCATCCTCACAATAGAGTATGTGAGGAACGCCAATCTTTCAAAGGAAGAAGTGGATACCATTGTTTGATGAAATTGTGATGGTCGAACATAGGGGTCTGAATCAATTCTACAAAATCGACTTGTATGGTAAGAGAAGCTTTTCACTTATAGTTTTTTTTTTTCTTTTTTTCTTTTCTCTCAAGTCATATATCTCATATAATTTGCAACTCTCGACATAACCTCTCGTACTCATGACTAGACATATTATGGTGTGTGACAGCGAGTGGCTTGATAAGGGCAAGTATAATGAATCTTGAAAAGACTTTTATACCATTTTAAAAATTAGGTTAGAGTTAACTTAACCCGACAAAAACTGACTCATATGGTCAAACACGTCTTTGACTTAAAAAGATTTTTTAAAGTCATATATCTCATCCAATGTGATACATACGATTAATCTATAGCTGAAAAGCTTTTGTCCAATAAATTTTTCAATGAACGGTCCTTTAAACAAAAGACTATGAGTTCTTGGCGCCACAAAGAACCTGGTGGAGATTCAATAGCCAAGAAAAAATCTACATCTCTTGGTTATCTACAAAGAGTGCTGAAAATGTCCTTAAGGATGGTACCTAGTGTTTCCAATAACAACCTCCTCATCAGATAATGCATTTCAAGAATAGAGTAACCCTCTAAGGTAGAAAAAACCAACCTCATTCTAGACTAGGGTTTATGAACTTTCCCTCAAACTCAGATTGGCACCAATGGCAGAAAAGTTTGGTATATGTGGGAACATTGTGATAGCAATCTGTGGGAACTTCATGATGCTACCAATATGCATTAAGTGTCAAGAAAATCTCTTATTCCTTTTGACTATTTTGAGTGTCAATCTTATTTAAATGACTAAAGATCACTTACCATGTAAATGACATCCTTAAAGAATAAAATATTCTTTCAATTTCATGATCAACTATCTATCCACCCTGCATATTAAGATGTACCAAGAGATGGAGATGTTTTTCTCTTGTGGATCAGCAATCTATCAAATATCAAATGTTAAATAATTATATTCTTGATTAGGAACTAAAGGAAACGAGTCACTAGGCTACTTGACCAGGGAAAAAAAAAAAACTAAAGAGAAAGAGAGATGTTCTGTTTTTTCACTTCTCCTCTTTTGATGTAGCCTCGTTGTCCTTTTTCTTCTATCAATTTTTCAAGTTTGACAGCAGTTATCTTTTGATAACTTCTTTGCCTGCAAACTAATGTTATCTTTGTGCAAGATCAATTGAAAACTTCATCAAAATTATTGGAAGTTGGAACTGTGTAATACTATTTTCTTGCATTCATCACCATCACCTATGCTCACCAATAAAAACTAAATTTGACAGAATTAGATGTCCCAACAACATCATAATGTATTATACAATTCTCTATTAACATTATTTCCATGTATCCCTCTCGCACCAATGTTGAAAATTCTTTTTTTTCTCCTTTCTTTCTGATTGTGATGGAAATGACATCTCAATAAAAGAAGTTAAATAACAAGATTGATGATATTAGTGCCAAGAGATGGACAGGTTTATTGATTTCAAAGCTTAAATACAATCTTATTAAGAGATAGGGAATAAAAAACGGTGGAAGAGAGAAAGATTTTGCAAACTAATGTTAAATTATAGAAATCACCCTTTGTATATTTTTGATCCCCAGAGTTGACTTTACTCCTTGCTACCTTCATCGTTAACCCGAACCTTATTCCCGCAACAAAGCTTTTTGCTATGCTCCTTAATTTCTGACTTTTTCTCTGAGCAATCTACAACTACATCCTTTTTACCAAGCTCAGACCTTCTCTCCAAGAATTCGGTGTTTTCTTTCCAGACCTCGCCATTTGAATAAACCTCTTTTTTCCAAATAGGAACTGTTGCTTTTATCTCATCTATCAAATATCTACATGCCTCAAGCGCATCAGCCCTGTGGACAGATGACACTGCGATGAAGACACTCGTTCCTCCAACAGGTACTGTACCTAGCCGGTGAGCAACAGCAATGGAATGTAGATTCCAGGATTCTCTAGCAGATGAACAAACGGACTTGATACAACGCATTGCCATTGGAATGTAAGATTCATATATCAACTCCACGACTGTTTTTCCGTCAAAAGTGTCACGAGTGGTGCCTGAAAATGTAGCTATAGCACCAGCTTGTGGGGCACTGACATAATTAATATATTTAGCAACATCGATTGAGTTCAAGTTTTCAACGATTTCAATAAGATCCTTATTATCTTCGGCAGCCATTTTCTACAAAAAGATCAGATAAATTGAGAATATCTAATGCTTTTAGGGCCTTTTCTTTCCGCAAAGATCAAAGTAGATGAGATCAGCAGTTCATCCTACAGATTGATTACAGCTTCTTATATCAGGTACACAAGATATGATGAAACTCATGCAAACATCGAGTTATATTGTCCACAATCAACATCAAATCAAATAACAAATAGAATACAAAATGCAAAAATAATCAAAAACAAAATGCATGTCATAAGAAAAATATGTATTATAGACCCTTCGAAATAGGGAGCTTGGTTTCACCTAAACTTGACGTTCAGCATTTGACGATTCGTCAACATGAAAATGGCTGGTCAAACTGATGGCTTTTCAATACAAGGTACTCCAACCATTTGACCAAGTACTGGAATTCCTTAATTGCCTCGGAGGAAAATACACCAGTTGAAAATTTATGTTACCTATGATTAACTACACCCCATTTACGTCATATGATCTGAACTATGAAATGAAAATGAGTTTTGGGTTAACAAATTGTAATCTGTGTTAAGACACATCCAGGAACCAGCAGAGACGCAACCAATTTTAATGGTTTGTTAGGAACCAAATAAATTGAATTTAAAGAAAGAAAAACTTGTATTACTGAAAAACTCGTTAGAAGCCAAACAAATTAATGATATTATTTTGTTTTAATGAGAAAAAAGAACACAGATTAATTTCATTTTTTTTTCTACTTTTTTTTTGTTTGTATACTATTTATTGATTGATTGATCACAAATCATCATAATGGTCACATGTAATTCTTAAAATTATTAAAAGGTTATGAATTTGTTTCTCAAACTCCTTACAAAATAATGCAGGAACATGATTAAAAGATGAAAAATGTAGTGCCTAACTAAAAGTGTTTCTTAAACTCCTCTCAAAATAATGTGGTGATTACTAGTTATAATGCAACAACTCTTACACTCAACACTGCTGGTGTATTTGGCAACAGCCATTGCGAATACAATGTATCTTAAGTCCAAGATTTTCTTTTTGGAAAAATCATTGCAATCCACAAATAAAAAACAAAACCCATTAGATACTATATGGTATATCCATTGAGACTTACATTATTGGTCTATTTATTAAATCGGGCAAAGACTCACAGTTCAGTAGCTAGCTCATATGAACAAAGATTTTCAATACTTGGTTTTGCTTGTATATCACCACCAACATACACAGTCCAAAAACAATTAAAGATTAAAACGGGAAAAAAGGAGACATGCATGCCTGAAAAGCTCAGTGGAAGCTGGCATGGATTCACCGTAGTTCTTAGCATTACTTACAGCGCAGTCTCTATGAAATTTGTGGCCCGGCTCTCATAGTAAAAGTGGACCCTTAATAAAATAAAAATGCAATTGGTTCTTAAAAGAGTAATCTTCTATTTAAATTGAAAATAATACCCTTAAACATTAAAAAAGCTAATTTATATCGCACTTTTCTCTATTTGATAAAGTTCTAGTATACAAATTAGCCATAAAACGTCTAGAAGATTTATCTTTACGACCCTTCACAATAGTAAAAATCTCTTGTAGGGCCTTTTGTAGCTACTAACTCAACAATTTAAGACTCAAAGAATCCCAATTTCTTATATCAAATATATCTACACCAATGTAAATGTCATTAACATTATCGATATTTTCATTTTCAGTAGCATCAACATCAACAGTATGCTTTATATTTTCAGTAGTAACCACATTTTCAAGAATTCCATTTCCTACATCAACATTATCATCAATAGGAATTTGTGGTTCTTTTATAATAAATTAATTTTTTCCAACAGAAACTAACAAGATTATACCCAATCCATAGAGTAAAATTTCACAATTTGCAAATACAATGAAATCAACATAATAACAGTGAAATTTTCAAACTAACCTTCAATTTCGATTTCCCTTTCCCGTTTTTCCTCTTTGATTACTAGTTGCAGTGAGTTCAATGTTCTCTGCATCCAATGAAGAAACATAAACCAGTTAACAAGGATAACAAAAGTGTTGAATAACTTGATGAAACAATGAAATTTAATATCAATAACACTGTCCAAAAACATGCACAAGTAATCTTAATAGAACAAACCCAGTTGAATTCAACTACATAACAAAATTCAAAGTCAATCACAGTTCAGAAAAGTTTATATAATCAGTATTTGAGTCAATCGATGCGTACCGAATCAACGTAAGAACATTGGAGAATCAGAATGAGAAAAAAGTCAATGTTTTCTTCGTTATTTTTTTCTTTTTTCTTTCTCTCTGGTTATTTTAATTTGTGTGCTATGTGTTGAGCTTGGTGAGGCTTTGATAGCCTTATGCAGGTATTTCGAATATCTATATTATGCGGATTTTTTATTTTTTATTTTTATAAAAATAAATGACGAATTTAAGAACAAACTCACAAGGTTAATAACATAAAACGGCAAAGTACAAAAACTTATACATAGATTATAGGCTAAATTGCATTTTTGGTCCCTTAACTATTTAGGTAGTATCGCTTTGGTCCCTTAATTAAAATTTGATTTATTTTGGTCCCTTAATTTCTCTCTGCTACACATTTTGGTCCTTTCCGTTAGTTTTAATTCAAAAACGTTAGGTTTTCTTCATTTTCTTCTGGAATTTTTTTGGGATTCTTGTTATTGAAGGTTGATGAAGATGAAAAAGAGGAGAAGAAGATGAAGAAAATCTAACGTTTTTGAATTAAAAATAAGGGAAAGGACCAAAATGTGTAACGGAAAGAAGTTAAGGGACCAAAATAAATCAAATTTTAATTAAGGGACCAAAGCGATACTACCTAAATAGTTAAGGGATCAAAAATCCAATTTAGCCTAGATTATATTCAAGTCTCTGGAGTACCACTCATGTCTCCGGATCTGCAACGTGGACGACGCCTAAGTCATTGATCGGATCTGCACCGGATCGAAGATGATCTGACAAACTAAACCAAACAAATACATGAACGAAAAAAGAAAGACAAACAACGTCGCACAAAGACGACAAACAAACCAACGTCGCATTAAGACGACGAAAACACAAAAGAAAAAATGAAAATGACGTGAAAATCATTTATTTCAATAAAAGGGGAAGAGAAAAATGAGTTAGATGAGTGATTTTGGGTCAAAAATTGACCCTAGATCACCCCTCTTTGGTGGAAAAAGAAAAAGAAATTAGGATTTTGGTGACGGCTCACAAAAGAGATTTTGCGAATATTTATAGATATGTGTTTATGGAGTATCGAAATTAATTATTTTAATTTGAAAAATATAAGTTATTGGATACTTATAAGAGATATGTATCTTGAAAGAAGAAAAAAATGAAGGGTAAAAAGGTGAGAATGTGTTGTAAGAGAGAGATAAGTCAATTAAAAATTATAGTTTTCCATATATGATTCAATCAATTTTTTTTTTAAGGAGATTCAGTCAATATTTTTTTTCGATTAACCAATTGAAAATTGTGTTTTTTTGGACTAGGGTAACGAAAAAGAGGTAATTCAATCAATCAATATTAAAAAAAATTGTTTTAAGTTCTTTTATTAATACATTTTGATGTCTTAATATATGAAAATAGAATATGATTTATACGAAAACTTTACATTTTTTATAAAAAAAAAAATCGGTAAATTGTGACTTTTATAATTATTATATAGTAATGAAGGGTAATCAATGTTTTTTTTTTTATTTAAGTATTTTATATGCATATAAGTTTTAGTATGATTTTTTTTAACGTATAGTAATCGTATCATAAATTTGAAAGCATGAACCAGTGAAAGGTGTATAAGTGAGTTAAAGAGGGATATAGAGGGGTAGGTCTTGAATAATTGACGAAGATAATAATAGTACCTTAAAGCAAAGTATGCGACTAATGATACAAGCTAATGTGAAGAATATAAACCAGAGTAAACCAAAAATACAATGATAGTGATCCAAGGTAATATACAATATTAATGGTGGACAAAGGTATGAAGATAGGACTTTCAAATTTAGTAAAGCCTAGTCGTAGAAATAAAAAACGTTATAAAGAATTCTAATGGTGAGGTACAAATCTTACCTAAGAACGAAGAGTAGGGAATGTTGTTAGAATAAAATATGTAAATAAGAATAAGTGGATTGAGTTAAAGTAATGAATAAGGATAGAGATGGTACTAACGGCAAAGGTAAATACTAAGTTACTCATGTTTAATAAGATAAAACTTTAAGGGTGTAAATGGCTTGTCTATAGAGTGAGTCTAGAACATGAATTAGTTAAAGGAGTATAAGATGATATAATAGGAGTCATAAAGTGTGGTCGAGTTAAGATGATTTGTAGATGATGATAGGATTATTAAGACAAAATATATATAAAGATAGGGAGTTAGTGATGAGACAAGATGTTGAATTACTAGAGAGGTAAAAATCTGAAGTTAGAATGAAGTTAGGGCTATGAGGATGATTGAAGTTATAAATGATGAACAACGTGGGACGAAGTAATAAGATATAATGTTGTTTTGTGAGAAGAATAAATATGATAGAAATAACAATAATGGCGAGGCCGAACCTTAAACTAGGAACGAGGAGTGGAGCATTATCGTTTTAGCGAAGTACGTAATAAATAAGATGAGCTAATGTCGAGTATAGGTTCTAATGACGATTGTTGAACAATAATGATATTGAGTAATGACGATGTTAAGTAATGATGAAGTATAATGTTGATTAATGACGACGTAAATGATGAGTTTGAAAGATGAATTATGTTGTATTTGTGAGTGATTGATGATGTGATAATATGTGGTATTCAAAGAGTCTTCCCTCATGCATCATACCGTATTTAGGACCATGTTGAATGACGAATGATGTATGTATGTTAAGTAACACAACTCTGACATAAAAATGTTGATTAGAAACCGGTACCGGCATGCATACATGTCTTAGGGATGCGTTGCATTTTCTTTTATACATGTTTATGTGTTGATCTTAATGTTGTCGTGAATGTTATGTGGATTTTTTTAATGTTTTAAAATTGATGAGCTATGTACATGGTGATGTGTGAATAATGATATTTAAATGATGATGTGAAAATGGCGATGTCGGTAAGATGATTACAATTTAATGTTATCCATGTGCCCTATTATATCTTATGAAATGCATTCTCTCCCTTCTTGTTGTTGTATGTTTGTGGTGTCTGTACTTGTAGGGTACATACACTCAGGACGAGAAACTCTAGTTGCGGGGCTCTTAGAAGGTGACAACATAAGTCTTCTTCTGTCATTAGTCTTATTAGTATCAATTAATTAGTCGAACACGTGCTCTGATCTGTAACACTGGGTCAGAGGTGTCTCATTTGAACTATGTTTTTGAGGTTTAAAAGTATTGAAGTTTGTTTATTTTATTTTGAAGATGAGTGATAGATAATTATCAAGTGTACTAATTTAAATCGCGTAATATAATAATTCGTTTCCTCAGGGACTGTTTCAATCTCTACTTAACAAGAACGTTAACCTTAAGATATAGTTAAACTAGACCATCCACCCGTGCTGCCGCACGGGTCATATTGATTGAAAACAAAACATGCAAATATATTAAAATTAAAAGTGCTTGCGGTACAAAATAAAATGTTTATGATAAAATTACAATAAAAAAAGACCTTAGGTCGGTAGATTGCGGAAAATCTCCTTGTAAACTACATTCAAATTGCTATCCATGCTAGCACCATTCTCATCGGTCATTAAAATCTTCAAACCACTTTTGGAGCTCACTTTGGATATTGCGACATAAAGTTGACCATGAGATAATACGGGTTGAGGAAGGTACACGGCTACTTGTTTGAGTGATTGTCTTTGACTCTTGTTGATTGTCATTGTAAAATATACAGATAGAGGAAACTGCCTATGTTGAAATTTAAACGGTATCCTTGTATCCGACGGTCATTTTGAATGAAATATATAAGAATAAAGTATAAAAGATGAATTATATGATGAAATATAAGTTGTATAATACAATTACATTAAGTATCTCATCTTAATCACATCATAATTTCTCTTGTTTTCAAATTCGTCCTAATATATTATACATAAAAAGTAACATTGAAGTAGCACAAACATTGAAGTGATTAAATGCAAACCAAAACATGATTATGCAATTTAGCCCCATCGTAAATAGTCCCAGTTGTGTAAAGAAAGAAAGTTTACTGATATATTATCATTGGCCTGCATACATACATCAAATATATTTGATATAAAAACGAAAATATAGTAAAAGAGAACTTCTTATATATTTATTTAAACGGGTGCTACATTTTTTGACATAATTCTAAACTGTGATTGGTGAGTTTCAATAGGTATGCTGAACTACACAGCTCAATGAAATGTTTGGCAAACTAATTTATTTTAAGAATTCTCAAATTAGACATCTAAACTGCATATTTTCATTAAGTTTACTATTGGCAAAGAGAGTTCAAGAAAAGATAGATGATTATTCTATAGAGAAATGCACAAAATAATCCATAGATGATGAAATCAAAATTTAATTTAAGAATGAGACTACCTTGATTTTTCTAATTGCTTTGTGGCTTTTTCGACTTCAGTTTCATGTTCTTGGAAGCATGAGACTTATCTTAATATCTATGTTGCAGCGAGTGGTTATGCATAAAACCATCAACTACTTACCATTTTAACCAATTGTTAAAGATGTAGCTAGTGTTGTCTAGGGAAATCAAAGAAGGAAAATACCTTAAAATAAACTCATATTCAAGCACCCAAACACATAATTGAATCAAAGATTATCAACACGATGCATATCACACAAAGAAGTTAAAGAGTTAACACCAATTAGAGTGAATGCAGATGAAGGTAAGCAGGTAACATAACACAGTAACAATAAATTGATATTATTTGAAAATAAAAACACAACAATCCATTATCAGTATCAACCAATTCAAATCAAAAGATAATATTGAACCTTTCATAGTTACAACTTAATGCTTAAGGAATAGTGATAGAGCCCCCATAACCATAACAGTTGGAGATAAACCCAACACATCTCATGCCTTATTTTGCTGCAAATTACATAAAAGAACTTCTATAATCCTAAAATTCCCTGCACAAAACTGCACCGAAATATATATGGTTGATTATCGTACAGCTATGGTTAACCAAATTAAACATGATTTTCAACAAAAAGTTGAAATCTAAATGCTAATAACTTGATTTTCTTTAGAATAATCAAGTCCTACATGTATTTAGTTAATTTAATTTACAAATGCATTGAAAACCATATTAGAGTATTTTCCATCCTTGTAGCCATTCTTTATGTTCAAACCCAGTTAAGCATTCGAAACCACCTAAAGATGTGTTTTTAAAAGCATTGGAATGCCTTTATATATAATGTACTTAAAAAGCATAAATCATATTCAGATCTATATGTCTCTTACGATCAGTGCCATGTTTAACATGCCTAAAAATTTGAAAGAACCAATAATTATTCATGAAAGACAGATGATATATGGAGTAAACACAGTAAAATAGAAATGTAGATAAAGCTTATCCTCCCACTGCAAATATAACTAACAATGCAGAAAAATATATAGAACGGAGAAAACAACTCAGCCCCAAAATATACTCAAAATTGGACCTTGTGATGGCTACAAACACTGTCACAGCCTAGATCATAAATCAGTGCATCGCACGACTTTCTTAAACACGGAAACAAAAGTTCAAGTCTAAAACCCTGCACCGAAACCATGCAAGGGAAAGATAACAGGGAACAATAAAGGAGAACAATGACCAAAACCATGGCAAAGTACCGCACCAGCCCAAAATAAAAGGAACCCTGCACCCAAACCATGCAACAGAAAGATAACGGGGACTAAAACATATAGTAATAAGGATAATATGGCAGCAATAACATACGATATCACAACAAGCGAAATAAAGATAGCTCACCAAATTGTCAGAAATTGCTGCTAAGTGATTTTTTAATACTTGAAACAACCAAAAGTTCATCACCGTAAGACTTTTCACTGAACCAATCTCTTCCCTTAAGTTGCTTTGCATCTTTAAGCTCTCTTCCGTTGTATTACATTCGAAAACTTAGCTACAATGGATATAAATATCAAAATAATCTATAATCAAAGCATAAATTGATGTCAAAAGTTCAACAAATATGTAAATTAGGAAAATGCATAGAGAAGAAAATAAGAATGAGACTTCCCATCAAGAAAACCTCAACTGAGTTACAGTGGTCCTTTTACCAGACACTTAGAATGCACAGTACCTTTCGTCTAAAGAAATGCTCTGTGTCTGATACAACATTTGACAAAGCCAAAAACATTGAAATAATACTAAATTTTTTGAAACTGAAGTACCGAAATTGTAATAGGGTTGATAATGAAACATAAATTCCTCTTGAAAATAATATTGCTTACTAAATGAGTATAAATTTGATGTTCACCTAACGAAAACAACAAAACTAACAAAAACTTATCAACTTATGAGATAAACATAACGAAATAGTTCAGACGAAAAGAACTACACAAAAAATGTCACACACAATAATGAGGAAACAAAAGAACATTCATACAAATAGAATAAGAAATGGATAAAGAAGAGGTCAATACCTGAAATTTGATGAATCAAATAGTATAAGAAGCAAATATATGAAAGAAGACCCTCTGTAACAGTTTCTAATGCCCACACTGTCACCTTCTTTCTTAGATATCTCTATCCTCATTCCTACAATAAACAAAATTATATAAGTATGTTATAGAGTAGTCAAAGTAAATGAAATTATTGTGAAGTGTATGCGAACTGTCAGTGTAAAAATTTCAATTAGTATCGTAAGAGATTCAAAAAGTTCAAAAAAAAATGAGTCGATTACTCCGCAATTGTGAGTGTGTAGGATGGTGGTTGTGGTGGGAAGAAAGCGAACTTTGCAGCTATTGAGGAAGTTACTCCGCCCATGGGGAGGCTGATTCATAGAGATGGCGAAAAATCCTTCACACGGTGGTCGCAGATTCTCGCCCGCTTCACCAAATCATCTTCCTTCTTTTTGCAGCTTCTGAAATCACTTGATCTCATTTGCATCAGTTTCGTCACTTGATCTTCTTCGCAAAATCTTTCTTGATTCGTGAGAGAGAGATAGAGAGAAAAGAGATGTAGTTGATTTCTGATTCATGAGAGAGATATAGAGAGAAAAGAGAGAGAATGGGAAGAAGAGAGATTTTAGGTAATAAAATTGGAACAGAGAGGAGAGAGGTTGGAAATCAAAAGGTTGCATATGAAAGAAAACATGTCTCGGTAATCACCAATTAGTTGTATTTGTATTCTTTGGTAAACTGTGTGTGCAATTAATGCAGAGTTGGTGAGAATTTGTGGGAGGGGGGGTTTGAAATTTGAATTTGACATTAAATGTAGTTAAAGCAAAGGTTTCCCGCTCAAATTAGAAGATTAGGGTTTTAATTAGTTGTGTGCATTGTAGTTTAGGATTAGATAATAAGGATAAGGATTGGGGGGGGGGGTGCCTTAGGCAATTGGATTTGAGTGCAATTGTAAATAAATTAGTAACAAAGAGTTGGTTTTTGAAATAATTAGAGAGAGATGACTAGGTCATTTGATTCATCTGCACATCACTAATTATGCAACCTGTTTCTTAAAGCTACGAATGTTACAAAGCCAACGACGAATTAACACATTAACTTAGGTCAATCCCTTGATCCTAAGTTCTCTTATCTAATCATAATTCCCTAATTCCTTAGGTGAACCTATAATTATCACAGGTTTGTCAGTTCGTTAATTCAATTATCACAACCTAACAACTTTCCATCCCTAGATTGTCCGTTAAGTTGAACAACATACATGTTTCCGAGTTAAACGCTAGTGTCAGTAGTCGTATAATTTCTAGATCAATTATATTTGGTCAGAATCATAAAAGCATTAAGAACAATATAAACTGAATAAACTAGATTGACATTCATAAACTAAGAGTTTCAGGTTACATCACATAAGCTGTTACAGAATCATCTCTTGACCTAATCACAAAAGATTTAGCTACTCATGGCTAATGCATAAATAACTAATGATAAAGAAGAATTAATTACATGTAATTGGGAACCATCTATGAGTTTTTGATGGTCTCCCACCTTCTGCTCAGTGATCTAGCTCCAAAAGTATGTTTTTCTCTCCAAAATATCTAACCCTTGCTTCAGAAAACCAATTCCCTTTTATAATAAAAATCTGAGTCTCACCGAAATCGGAGCCCGATGCTGGATATCGGAGCACAATTTCTTCTTAAATTTCAAAACATGGTCTGACGCTCCTCAAATCGGAGCATGATGGAGTTCCATCATAGCCTGATTTTTTACGAAGCAAAGGCTTCAAAACTTGAGTGAAAATCGGGCTACGATATGAAGAATCGGAGCATGATTTTTTGCTTCCTTCAAGTGCCAGAATTGTTCTTTTGTAGCTTCTAACTTATGCCAAAAACACATGAACTCAACTAGAATTACATAAAAACTGAGATAAAAGTAGTGTATGACCTAGTGTCATAACAACCCCAAACTTGCATCATTACTTGTCCTCAAGGAATAAACTTCAACAATGAAACATTAACAGAAGAGTAGCATTTACTTCAACAATGGATGTGTCAAAAGTTCATCTTCTTGTTAGCAATTTGAGGGCTAACATGCTTGCCAAACATCATCCCACAACTTCACGCAACATCATGAATAAGGGTACACACCGTCGACATGCTAGTCACTATATTACCGAAATTTGAAAACCTTCTAAACATCAATCAAAGTTGCATCCCAATTCACACTATTAAGGACTTAAGGGGTGTAACGGGGCTAAGGTCACAAGTGAGATTATTTGGAAAGTAGGCTTAAAAATAACAAATTGGAGTTAAACATTTCCTACTTACTTTAGCAATTAGAACATCACAAGCTGGAGTAATTCGTTTAAATCTGAGAATTAGAGAACACAACAGAAGTTCTGGATCACTCAATTAACAAGTCTTTGTCTCGATTTATTTCATAACTATATACACAGTTGATTGATTTTTATTTTTTTTTGTATCAACTTGATTGAATTTTTTTTTTGAATATATACATATCTTTCATTTTTGAATTGAGACGATGTGATCTATTTACTCATGTTCTCTATATCCCTCACCCCAAACTTAAAATGTTGATGTCCCAAGAGCAACCCCAAACTTAGACTTATGCAAACACATAACAATGCCTAACTCCAACAAAACTTGGGTTAATAATCTTAAGGTGTCTAGGCTTGTAATATGGTTTGTCACCGAAACAACGGGGTCTAACCTATAGGCTCAAAAGTAGGCGTAAAAATGGATAATCAATGCAACAAGTAGGCTTCAAAGGCTCAAGGTACAAGCACTTTGCCTTAGTATGTTGTGAGATGCAACCAATTGACATAAAGAAAATTCGCAAATCTTAGAAATAGCAACAACATGGAACACTCATGTTTGTGAAAATTTGAAAAATAAGAATTTGGCTAATGAACTTACAGGTTGAGATTTATGGAAGTTGTAACCATTTGCACTGCTATACACTTCTCCGTTAATCCTCGTACAAGCTCTACCTCCTTGAACTTTTGACACATCATTGATGAACACTATGCTACTAAACTGGTAAACTTCAGAATCAAAGAAAATTCATTAATAATAAACAAATGCCGATGCAATTACAAAACAGGGGGAATTAAAATTTTCAAGACACTAGCAGCCGTCACACATAACAAAACAAAACAAAAAGAAACTAACTACTGAAATGAACAGTAAAACTTCAGTTGTCATCCTGACCCTGGTAGTCATCAAGGGCAGATCCATCTGGCAAAATGCCTGCAAAATCCAAGTTCTCACCATAGTCTTCCTCAATGTCTTTCTCTCTTTGGTCGGCTCTTTCTCTATTAACCTTGAAATAATTTCTCATGTTTTCTCGAGACCCAAACCTCTCATAAGATTGACCAGGCTTTTTCTGGTACTGAATTTGCATTGCTGCGAACTGTTGTGAGAAGCGCGGAGGCTCGATGTACAACTGAGAGGACGCTTCTTCCATCCAATTGGCTGACCTATAGATATACTCAGCTAGTGCAGGGTGCAGAGGTGGATATTCACCTTGAGGTGGCACTTGTTGTTGATGTTAATGTGGCTCTGATGGTGCAACTCTTACAACTTTCTTTTCCAATCTGGCCATTGTGGAATCAGTGATAGGCACTTGAGATTTAATGAGCATATATGCGGGTTCTGACGGCACACCCGCATCTTGGCATAACAGGTTAATTAAGCAAGAATGCCCCAAAGTAGTGTTTTTAGTAATCATATCCTTAATATTGTAGGCTATCAGCCGTCCTACATTCATCTGTTCATGCTCAGAAGACAACACCAAAAGGATGAAGGCACGAATCGTTATCATCTTAGCAGCCAATGAAGTACTCACAATGGTGGATAGAATAAAAGAAGCCCAAGCTCTAGGGATGGGTAACAGGTCCACGGTGTCAATCCTTTGAGGGTTGTTTGTGGGGTGCTTCCTTACCCAACCTGTTCCTTCCTTCATCAATCCCACGAGCAAACTATCTCATTCTTCTTGACTGCGAGGCCAATTTGCTGGTAGCCTCCTTCTTTCAACATCACAACTTTCAGGTACCGGTAATCCCAGAATCCGATTAATATTATGGGGTCTGAAATCAACCAACTTCCCGCGCACCCGGCTTTCATAACTTTCCCGTTTTTCACCAACAACATTGGCAAAGAATTCCATGGCGATTGACTTGTTGCTTGTCTTACTTACCATGACATTCAGATTCCCCCATCCTTTCTCCCTCAGAGTTCTCTCAAATGTACTGTACCCAGAGAGTTTCGTAACGTCGAATGCCCGTTCACCGGTGAAATCTAGCTCCTGAATCACCTTTGAATCTTTCCTCAGCCTCTTTTGAAGTGAATCGCATGTAAGTGGGTGGTTGAGTCGGTGGTTGAATGGGTGGTGGTGGGTTGGATGAGGATGCCTTGGATTGATTTCTGGTTCTTTTTCTCGGTTGTGCATCGGTGTTGTCGGATGTTCGAGCCATTTGTGTTGGTTTGAGTGAAAATTTGTGGTGTAAGGGGTTTGATTTGCGTTGTTGGTGAATTTGTAGTATTTTGATGTGGAGAAGGTATTATGAAGATGAAGAATGAGTGGTTTTGTGAGGCACAAGATGAATTTCGGTGGTGGGAAAAAAAATTGGCAGAGCTTCGCTACAATTTGGGTTTAGGACTGCTGAGATTGAGGCTAGTATTTATAGAACAGCGAAAATCGTAGCCCGATGCCATCAGATCGTGCTCCGATTTTTTCTATAACGGTTGGGAATTCAAAAAAATTTGAAAATCGTAGCCCGATTCCCTAAAATCGTGCTCCGGTTTTTTTCGAAACAATCTATGTTTTTTCCTTTCAAAAATCGGAGTACGATTTAAACAGATCGTAGTCCGATTTAAAAATTTTTTTGAAAATAAATGGTGGAATATATCGGAGCCCGATATTAGGGAATCGGGCTACGATTTTTTTCGAGAGCAGCAGCTGAAACATAAAGCAAAAATCGGAGCCCGATTTTAGTAATCGTACTACCTGAATAAAAAGAAAACATAAATAAAAACATTACTACCTGAATGAAAAATTCAGTGGGTTGCCTCCCACTTAGCGCTCGTTTTCCGTCATTAGCTTGACTTTCGATGACCTCTTAAAGGTCAGTGAGTACCACACCTACCCTTTCTTTTGGCATATCACCTCCATGGTAGGGTTTAAGTCTTTGTCCGTTCACTTTAAACGTTCGCTCACCATCAGTTGTCATCACCTCAACAGCTCCATACTTTGACACCTCCTTCACTATGAATGACCCGGACCACTTGGATTTCAATTTGCCTGGGAAAAACTTCAACCTGGAATTAAACAATAAAACTAGTTGCCCAATATAAAACTCTCTATGGACAAGGTTGCGGTCATGATATTTCTTTGTTCTTTCCTTGTAAATGAGCGCATTTTCATATGCTCGCAACCTTATTTCCTCCAAGGCATTTAGTTTCAGAAGTCTTTCCTTCCCAGCTAGAGTGTTATCAAAGTTTAACAATTTGATAGGCCAGTAGGCTTTATGCTCTAACTCAACTGGTAAGTGACAAACCTTCCCGTAAACTAATTGATATGGGGAAAAACCAATAGGAGTCTTAAAAGCAGTTCTATAGGCCCATAGTGCATCATCCAGTTTCTTAGACCAATCTTTCCTAGATGATGCTACTGTTTTCTCTAGGATTTGTTTCAGTTGTCTATTAGACACTTCCACCTGCCCACTGGTCTGAGGGTGATAGGGAGTAGCAACTTTATGCTTCACATTATATTTTGCAAGAACATTTTCTAAGTATTTGTTGCAAAAGTGCTTCCCCTCATCACTAATCAAAACCCTACGGGTTCCAAACCGAGGAAAAATGTTTTTCTTTAAAAATTTAACAACAGTGTGGGCATCATTAGCCATGCAAGCAATTGCTTCCACCCACTTTGTCACATAATCCACACAGACAAGGATATAAAGATTATAATAAGAGAATGGGAATGGTCCCATGAAATCAATTCCCCAACAGTCAAAAGGTTCTACCTCAAGAATTCCGTTTAGGGGCATCTCATTCCTCTTAGAGATGTTACCTGTCCTTTGACATTTGTCGCATTGTCTGACGAATTCTTGGCAATCCTTAAATAAGGTTGGCCACCAAAAACCACTCTGTAATATTTTGGCTGCGGTACGTTCACCGCTGTGGTGACCTCCATAAGCTGAGCTATGGCAGTGCCACATAATACTTTTCACTTCATCACCTGCAACACATCTACGCAACAAACCATCAGCGTTAGTTCTAAATAAATAAGGGTCGTCCCAAACATAAAAATTAGCCTCCTTGAAGAATTTCTTCTTCTGCTGATATGTGAACTCTTCGGGAATCAAGTTCCCGGCTTTGAAATTCGCCATGTCTGCAAACCATGGTCTTTCAGTTACCACAAACAACTGTTCATCAGGGAATTCAGCCTTAATGTCCTTCTCTTTCTTAGTAACCTCGTCATTCTCCAAGCGGGAAAGGTGGTCATCTACCACATTTTCAACTCCCTTCTTATCTCGTATTTCCAAATCAAATTCTTGTAACAAGAGTACCCATCTCAGCAACCGGGGTTTAGAGTCCCCCTTAGTCAGCAAATATTTCAGGGCTGCATGATCTGTAAAAATAATAACCTTGGAACCAATGAGATATGAACGAAATTTTTCCAAAGCAAATATTATAGCAAGCAACTCCTTCTTAGTAGTTGAATAATTGACTTGGTTTTCATTTAAAACCTTGCTCGCATAATAGATGGCATGGAAAAATTTCTCATGGCGTTGGCCAAGCACTGCTCCAACCGCGTAATCGCTTGCATCACACATAAGTTCAAAAGGGAGATCCCAATTTGGTGCAATGATTACCGGCGCAGTGACCAACTTTTTCTTAATTATGGAAAAAGATTCTAAACATTCAGCATTAAAAACAAAATCATTTTCCTTAACAAGGAGGTTACAGAGGGGCTTTGCAATTTTTGAAAAGTCTTTTATAAAGCGCCTATAAAACCCGGCGTGCCCCAAAAAACTCCTTACTCCCTTAACATTGATGGGAGGAGGAAGTTTTTCTATAACCTCAATTTTTGCTTGATCAACATGGATGCCTTTCCCAAAGATTTTATGCCCTAAAACTATACCTTCTGTCACCATGAAGTGACATTTTTCCCAGTTTAAAACAAGGTTAGTTTCAATGCATCTCTTGAGAACAACATCTAAGTGATGTAGATAATTATCAAAGGACTTACCGAAAACAGAAAAATCATCCATAAATACCTCTATGTTCTTTTCCAGCAAGTCTGAGAAGATGACAAACATACACCTTTGGAAAGTGGCTGGTGCATTGAACAATCCACATGGCATTCTTCGATATGCAAACACACCAAAGGGGCATGTGAAGGCTGTCTTCTCCTGGTCTTCCAAAGAAACCTTAATTTGGTTATACCCCGAATACCCATCCAAGAAACAGTAAAAAGCCTGTCCAGTCAGCCTCTCCAACATCTGGTCCATGAATGGTAAGGGAAAGTGGTCCTTTCTGGTGTAACACCCCGTTCTCCCAACAGTCGGAATAATAAATATAACTATATCAGAGTAATTCAACAACGGAGTATTACACTGCTTTTCAAAATTTCATAAATAGGAATAAACTATTTATTTCAAAACAACATAAAGTCTCATAAACTGCAGCGGAATAAATCTTCAAAAATTATAATTCAACGTCAACATAATCCTGGCACAAAAGCCTCAACAGTTATAAAATATTATTTTCAACAATAATAAACTCCCACGACACAGTCTTTTCATAGATAAGATACATAAAAGAATAAGGAAACATTCGCGACGACCCCCATCCTAATATGTATCAGAGCCCTAGACACAGAGCCAATCATCCTACTAATCTTCGTTACCTGCAAGTTACCCATAGGGAAGGCAACGTTTTCAAGCAGAAGGGGTGAGATACACGATCAATAATAAATATATATAATCCATCAAATCAATGAAACAACAACATCTTACAACATGCATTATTCAATTCATATATAATGTGAATAAATATACACATATATAATAGCAACATAATTATCTTCAACAACATTAAACAACAGCAACAACAATGTCATTATCAGCAATGAACACCAACGACATGACCGACGACAACGACTACGACAATGCGACATCGACAACGACAAATGCATTATACATGTGGTACCATTTTACGCGCGTTGAATGCTAAGCATTCCAGGGCATAAGCCCCCAACAGTTGGATGGTTAAAGCATCCCAGGGCATAAGCCCCCAACAGGTGAATGATGAACATTCCAGGGCATAAGCCCCCAACGGGTGTGAATGATAGACATTCCAGGGCATAAGCCCCCAACAGTTATGAGTATGCAATGGACTCGACTTGTGTATTTCAACATACAACTAGGGCAACGGCAACATCAACATCTAGCATGCATAATCAACTATGACATACCTTACGACTACAACTGAATAGGACTCGACCAAATTCTTACAATAAGGTTCACCAAAGATGCACAATTTCACTTAAATCATTCATTCTCAAGCAATAAGAAGTTTCTATAAGGTTTAGTACCTAATCAGGGGTTATACAGCTTAACATAAGCATTTTGGAGTACCCGGACGGGCCTCCTTAGGTATGAACCAAGGCCATAATGCGGCTGAGAAAAGCCTTCTTCGCTTAAGCGAAGGCCCCTTCGCTTAAGCGAGCAAAACGCCGAGAGGGAGGGTGACTTTGCTTACGAGTTCACTCAAGGCTCGCTCAAGCGAACGGTTTCGGCTAGGTTCTGGGCAACTACGATGAATGGTCGCTTAAGCGACGGGAAGTTCGCTTAAGCGAACGGTTGTCTGGGCAGGGTAAATCCTCGAATTCTCTAACCCTAAATCATCCAAAAACCCAATTTTGATCCCTGATGATCCAAAACGTGTAAGTACTGATGTTTATGGGTTCAATATACAACATAGGCAACAAAACAACACTGAAACAGGCAATCAACAACACAATTCATCCATTTTAGAATTTACACCAAACTTCTAAAACCTAGAAAACCATGAACACCACAATTCACAAATTTTCAGAATTATATACATTATTAGTGAAAGGAATCCCACCCTTACCTTAATTCAGCAAAGATTGAAAGCCTATAACAATTTTGATCCCTTCCTAGCTCTTCTCCTAGCCTCTTGGTTTTTCTCCTCTTTCTCTCAAAAACTCTCTTTTTCTCTACTGTACGTGAAAATGTTTGTCTGACTCTTTCTTTACTAACTCCCAAAACATAACCCCCTTTTTCTTTCCCTTAACTCCCACTTAATCCACATAATTACAATTAATCCCCCTTAATTCTAAATAAATATTATTACTACTTATTTCTATTTCTCATATTTTATTTTAAATAATAAAACAACTATATAATAAAATAACACATAATATATATATATATATATATATATATATATCACACATGAATCATATATTTTCGCATAAAATCATATATATATCAAATAAGTCATGCAAAATCATATAACCAATATTCAAACATCATTTAAAATAATAGAATTAAAATGAGGTGTTACAACTCTCCTCAACTTATAGAATTTCGTCCTCGAAATATTACCTCAAGCAAACAACTCAAGATATGCCTCCTGCATCTTACTTTCCAACTCCCATGTTAAACTTTCCCCAGCTGCTCCACCCCAAACAACTCTCACTAGAGGTATCTCCTTGCCTCTCAACTTCTTCACCTTGCGATCGTCAATTCTCAACGGTAAAGTCTCCACCGTAAGGTTGTCTCTAACCTGCACATCATCCCTCGGTATAACATGTGAAGGGTCCGCTACGTACTTCCGCAGCTGCGACACATGAAACACATCATGCAAATTCGAAAGATGTGGTGGCAAACCCACTCTATATGCCACCGTTCCAATCCTCTCAGATATCTGATACGGGCCAATAAACTTCGGAGTTAGCTTCTTAGACTTCAATGCCCGACCCACACCGGTCATAGGAGTGACTCTCAAGAACACATGGTCCCCCTCCTGAAACTCAAGATCCTTTCTACGCTTGTCGTGGTAACTCTTCTGTCTACTCTGCGATGCTTTCATCTGTTCTCTTATCAACTTGACCTTCTCCGTAGTCTGCTGAACAATCTCTGGTCCCAACACCACACTTTCACCCATCTCAAACCAACACAAAGGGGTTTTGCACCTTCGACCATACAATGCTTCAAATGGTGCCATACCAATACTCGAATGGTAACTGTTGTTGTACGTGAACTCTATCAACGGTAGATGACTATCCCAAGCTCCACCTTGTTCAAGTACACACACTCTCAGCAAATCCTCTAACGACTGAATCGTTCTCTCCGACTGACCATCTGTTTGCGGATGATACGCCGAACTCAACCTCAACTTGGAACCCAAAGCCTCTTGCAAACTTTTCCAAAACCTCGAAGTGAACCTTGGATCTCTATCCGACACAATGCTTGACGGAACGCCATGCAACTTCACAATATTATGAATGTAAATCTCCGCCAACTGAGCTACCGGATAACTAATATTGATCGGAATAAAATGTGCTCACTTCGTCAACCTATCGACAATAACCCAAATGGCATCATACCCTCTTTGAGTATTTGGTAAACTCGTCACAAAATCCATAGAGATGCTATCCCATTTCCATTCCGGCACATCCAACGGTGTCAACAATCCCGCAGGCTTCTGATGTTCAACTTTAGATTTCTGACAAGTTAAACAAGCATAAACAAATTGCGCAACATCACGTTTCAATCCAGACCACCAAAACATTTTCTTCAAGTCGTGATACATCTTTGTAGCTCTCGGATGAATACTCAAGCTACTCCTGTGACTTTCTTCTAAAATCAACTTTTTCAACTCATCATTATCCGGAATGCAAATTCTGCCTCAGAACCTCAACACACCTTGATCATCAACTTGAAAATCACCATCTGCAGTCTGATCACTAGCAACCATCAAGTCTACAAACTTGACATCAACTTTCTGCGCCTCTTTGATGCTATTTAAGAATTCACTGTTGATCTTCAACATACCCAATTGCACACTCTGAGGTGCCAGTTCACAAACTATACTCAAATCTCGAAACTGCTCAAGCAATTCCAATTCCTTAATCATCATAGCAGACATGTGCAACGTCTTCCTGCTCAGAGCATCTGCAACCACATTTGCCTTACCTGGGTGATAGTTCAAACTAAAATCATAGTCCTTCAACAACTCAAGCCACCTTCTCTGTCTCATATTCAACTCTTTTTGATCAAATAAATATTTCAAACTTTTATGATCACTAAACACTTCAAATCTGGAACCATACAGATAATGCCTCCAAATTTTCAACACAAAAACCACCGCAGCCAACTCTAAATCGTGCGTAGGATAATTCCGCTCATGGATTCTCAACTGTCTCGAAGCATAAGCTACCACCTTACCATCTTGCATAAGTACACCACCTAAGCCTAACTTGGACGCATCACAATAAACAACAAAAGGTTCTTCCGGCTTCGGTAAAATCAAAATCGGAGCTGTCGTCAACCGTTGCTTCAACTCATTGAAACTATTCTCACACTGAATATCCCACACAAAAGCTTTACCCTTACAGGTCAACTGCGTCAAAGGAAGTGCCAACTTCGAAAATCCTTCAATAAATCTACGGTAATAACCAGCCAAACCAAGAAAACTTCTAATCTCTGTAACTGACTTAGGAGTCTCCCATTGTGATACCGCTTCAACTTTCGATGGGTCAACAGCAATACCACTACCAGAAATAATATGGCCAAGAAAACTTACTTCGCTTAACCAGAATTCACATTTCGACAACTTTGCATACAACTTCTTTTCTTTCAGCACCTGCAAAACAATCTTCAAATGCTCTGCATGCTCTTCTTCAGTCTTAGAATAAATCAGAATATCATCAATAAACACTACAACAAATTTATCCAGGAAAGCATGAAAAATTCTGTTCATATACTCCATGAACACACCAGGTGCATTAGTAACACCGAAAGGCATCACTTTATATTCATAGTGACCATATCGCGTCCTAAACGCCGTCTTCTGCATATCTTCATCCTTCACCTTGATCTGATGGTAACCCGATCTCAAATCAATTTTACTAAACACACGAGCACCCACTAACTGATCCATCAAATCGTCAATTCTCGGAAGTGGATACCTATTCTTTATCGTCACTTTATTCAGCTGACGGTAATCTATACACAGCTTCATGCTACCATCCTTCTTCTTAACCAATAATACTGGCGCTCCCCAAGGTGAAACACTTGGTCTTACAAACTTCTTATCAAGTAGATCCTCCAACTGTTTCTTCAACTCTGCCAACTCAGCTGCTGACATACGGTAAGGAGCCATCGACACAGGCTTCGTACCCGGGACAAGATCGATTGAAAATTCTACCTCTCTTTCTGGCGGCACATCAGGAATCTCATCAGGGAAAACCTTTGGAAATTCATTTACAACGGGCAACCTATCAATTACCGCTTGATTCTCCACGGACAAATACGCCAACAAGGAAAACATCAAGTCACCATCACATCCTAACTGCTTCAGCTGCTTAGTAGATAAAAATTCTGCTCCACTCTCTTCTTCAGCAGAGGAAAAGTATACTGTCTTTCTAAAACAATTAATATGGACATGGTTGTATTCCAACCAGTTCATACCGAGGATTACGTCCATACCCGTCAACGGAAAACATACAAAATCAACCTCAAATATTCTACACAACAATAACAAATCAGGAAAACAAGGACAATACAAAATTGTCACACAACTCTACTAGGCTCGACTCGACTCTACTACTTGGCCGGACGGACCGACCTGCTCTGATACCAATTGTAACACCCCGTTCTCCCAACAGTCGGAATAATAAATATAACTATATTAGAGTAATTCAACAACGGAGTATTACACTGCTTTTCAAAATTTCATAAATAGGAATAAACTATTTATTTCAAAACAACATAAAGTCTCATAAACTGCAGCGGAATAAATCTTCAAAAATTATAATTCAACGTCAACATAATCCTGGCACAAAGGCCTCAACAGTTATAAAATATTATTTTCAACAATAATAAACTCCCACGACACAGTCTTTTCATAGATAAGATACATAAAAGAATAAGGAAACATTCGCGACGACCCCCATCCTAATATGTATCAGAGCCCTAGACACAGAGCCAATCATCCTACTAATCTTCGTTACCTGCAAGTTACCCATAGGGAAGGCAACGTTTTCAAGCAGAAGGGGTGAGATACACGATCAATAATAAATATATATAATCCATCAAATCAATGAAACAACAACATCTTACAACATGCATTATTCAATTCATATATAATGTGAATAAATATACACATATATAATAGCAACATAATTATCTTCAACAACATTAAACAACAGCAACAACAATGTCATTATCAGCAATGAACACCAACGACATGACCGACGACAACGACTACGACAATGCGACATCGACAACGACAAATGCATTATACATGTGGTACCATTTTACGCGCGTTGAATGCTAAGCATTCCAGGGTACGCGCGTTGAATGCTAAGCATTCCAGGGCATAAGCCCCCAACAGTTGGATGGTTAAAGCATCCCAGGGCATAAGCCCCCAACAGGTGAATGATGAACATTCCAGGGCATAAGCCCCCAACGGGTGTGAATGATAGACATTCCAGGGCATAAGCCCCCAACAGTTATGAGTATGCAATGGACTCGACTTGTGTATTTCAACATACAACTAGGGCAACGACAACATCAACATCTAGCATGCATAATCAACTATGACATACCTTACAACTACAACTGAATAGGACTCGACCAAATTCTTACAATAAGGTTCACCAAAGATGCACAATTTCACTTAAATCATTCATTCTCAAGCAATAAGAAGTTTCTATAAGGTTTAGTACCTAATCAGGGGTTATACAGCTTAACATAAGCATTTTGGAGTACACGGACGGGCCTCCTTAGGTATGAACCAAGGCCGTAATGCGGCTGAGAAAAGCCTTCTTCGCTTAAGCGAAGGCCCCTTCGCTTAAGCGAGCAAAACGCCGAGAGGGAGGGTGACTTCACTTACGAGTTCGCTCAAGGCTCGCTCAAGCGAACGATTTCGGCTAAGTTCTGGGCAACTACGATGAATGGTCGCTTAAGCGACGGGAAGTTCTCTTAAGCGAACGGTTGTCTGGGCAGGGTAAATCCTCGAATTCTCTAACCCTAAATCATCCAAAAACCCAATTTTGATCCCTGATCATCCAAAACGTGTAAGTACTGATGTTTATGGGTTCAATATACAACATAGGCAACAAAACAACACTGAAACAGGCAATCAACAACACAATTCATCCATTTTAGAATTTACACAAAACTTCTAAAACCTAGAAAACCATGAACACCACAATTCACAAATTTTCAGAATTATATACATTATTAGTGAAAGGAATCCCACCCTTACCTTAATTCAGCAAAGATTGAAAGCCTACAGCAATTTTGATCCCTTCCTAGCTCTTCTCCTAGCCTCTTGGTTTTTCTCCTCTTTCTCTCAAAAACTCTCTTTTTCTCTACTGTACGTGAAAATGTTTGTCTGACTCTTTCTTTACTAACTCCCAAAACATAACCCCCTTTTTCTTTCCCTTAACTCCCACTTAATCCACATAATTACAATTAATCCCCCTTAATTCTAAATAAATATTATTACTACTTATTTCTATTTCTCATATTTTATTTTAAATAATAAAACAACTATATAATAAAATAACACATAATATATATATATATATATATATATATATCACACATGAATCATATATTTTCGCATAAAATCATATATATATATATATATCAAATAAGTCATGCAAAATCATATAACCAATATTCAAACATCATTTAAAATAATAGAATTAAAATGAGGTGTTACACCTGGTGGCTTGATTCAATCTTCTGTAATCATTTTTTTCATTTGCTACTACGGTCATCCCTCCTTTCTTAGGTACCACATGCACCGGGCTCACCCATGCACTATCTGAAATTGGATAGATCATCCCTGCATCTAACAACTTAAGGACCTCTTTCTTGATGACCTCTTTCAAGAGCGGATAAGGAGCTGCTTATGATTGCTGGTTTGGTGGCATCGTCACTTAGAAACACATATTTGAAATTAGATAGTAGTTCTTTCAATTCTGGTGCAACTGTTTTCTCCACGTCTTTCGTTTCCAAAACCTCAAACTTTCTGGATGCAGATTCAACCCTTGATGCTTTCAATTGTTGCACACATTCATCAACCTCATCATTGGTGTCTCTATCTCCATATTCAATTGAATTTGCCATCACTCTTTCTAGGGGTTGTGCAGGAGTTTCTTCTTGATTTGTTTCATCAACTACACAATCAATAACATCTACCTTATAGCATTGAGGATGGTCATTCCTATGCTTCATGGCTTCAAAAATATTGAAGACAACCTGTTCATTTTGAAACCTGAGTATCAACTCACCCATCTCAACATCGATCAAAGCTCTTCCCGTTGCTAAGAAAGGTCTCCCCAATAACAAGGGTGTATTGTCATCTTCCTCCATGTCTAATATAACAAAGTCAGCAGGAAACATTAAATCATTTACTTTTACCAAAACATCTTCCAGTACTCCATAAGGGTGAGTGACAGATAGATCAGCAAGTGTAAGCGTCATCTTTGTTGGTTTTGGGTCCCCGTATCCTAACTTCTTCATCATGGAAAGAGGCATCAAATTAATACTAGCTCCCAAATCACACATTGCTCTTCCAACATTAATCTTCCCAATAGTACAAGGGATGGTGAATGCACTTGGATCTTTCAATTTAGGGGGTAGCTTTTTCTGAAGAATGGCACTGCAATTCTCTGATAAAGCGATGTTTTCATCATCTTTAGGTCTCCTTCTTCCCGTTAACAGGTCCTTCATGAATTTTGCATATACAGGCATCTGCTCAAGAGCCTCACTAAATGGAATGTTCACTTGCAACAAAGAGAATAACTCCATAAACTTCTTGAACTGCCCTTCTTGCTTATCCTTATTTTTTGACAAATGAGGATACGAAAGTTTGACATAAGAAGGCACGTTCTGTTTTTTCTCCCCTTCTGCTAAAATTTGACTTTTGGTTCTTCTCATAATGGAATCAACATCAATCAACTTCTCATTTTTTCCTCCCTCAGAAATTTTCTCTTCATGTTCATTTTCAACTACCCCATCATTATTTTTTTCAACTACTTCTTGCTCATTCTCATCCACCTCAACATCTTTATTCTTTTTTGTTACTTTTGGAGTTAAAGGTGTCAAAAACTTTTTGCTCCTCAATTCAATAGCCTTGCAACTCTCATTGTTCTTTGGATTATCTTGAGTGTTGCCTGAGAATCCTCCTTTTGTGTGTTCAACCATTTGCTTCGCCATTTGCCCAATTTGAGTTTCAAACATTTTTCGGGCTGCTTCATTATTCTTCTTTCAGCCTCTTGACTTGCTTTCATTTCCTCTAGGTTGCTTTGAGTCATCTTAATGAACTTGGCCATTGCTTCTTCCCAAGCTGCAGGAGGCCTTTGTTGTTGTTGCGGTTGTTGGCGTGGAGGGTTAGGAAGAAGAGGGTTAAGGGCGTTTGTGTTAGAGTAACTCAAGTTGGGATGTTTAGCATAGCCTGGGTTGTAAGTGTTGGAGTAGGGGTTATTCTTTTGATAATTGGCCATGTAGTTGGCTTCCTCATTGGATCCCTCTAAAGAACACTCACCATTTGCATGATCTCCTTGGCAGAAATCACACCTTTGTTGCACTTGTTGAACTTGGGCCTGTTGAGCTTGTAATTGTCCCATGGTTATGGCTTGGACTTGTTTAGTCAAATTTTCAAGGTGTTTGTTCATGATTGTTTGGTTAGCCAAAATAGCAGTGTGATCACTCACCCCAAACACTCCCCTTTTCTTTTTCTCGGCATCAGCTCGATGCTCATTTTGGGTCATGTTTTCAATCAGGTTCCAGACTTCATGGTCAGTCTTGGTTCTCATACTTCCACCTGCTGAGGCATCTAGAAACATTTTGTGATTGGCGGTTAACCCCTCGGTGAAAACTTGCTGGTAAGATTTTTCGTCTAGGCCATGTGCAGGGCACCTCTTGAGCAATAGGTTAAAATGCTCCCACGCATCATATAAAGTCTCACTCTCCCCTTGTTTAAAGTTGGTGATCTCGTGTTTCTTTTCCCAATATTTAGACATAGGGAAAAATCTCTTAAGGAATTTGAGCTCGAGTTCATCCCAAGTTTGAATGGTTCCACTAGGTATGGACAGCAACCAATCTTTGGCTCTACCGGTTAAGGTAAAAGGGAATAATCTAAGCTTCTTTTGGCTCTCAGTGACATTAGCTGGTGGCACACAGAATTGACAGGTTTCATGAAAGTGGCTCAAGTGCTCACGAGGGCTTCTGTCATCGCGCCCATCGTAAGGATTTTCCTTAAGGTTTTGTTGGACAGAGATCTTGATGTCAAAAGCTACCGAATTGGCTGGTTGGAAAACATGAGTTAGATGGCCACGGTTGGCATCCAATTCATAGTCCCGCATCATCGGTCTAGGTGGTGGTTGTTGCTCTCCCATGATTATGAATTCAGGTTCGAGTGGTTCAGTTTCAATGGGGTAAAGGGTTATAAGTGAAGGGTTACTGTGTATACCTTCAGCTGATCTTGCCAACCGAACTGCTCTTCGATTAGCTCTTGTGGTCTTTTCGATTTCATGATCGTGCAGCAAGTCCTCAGGTTGGACTCTACCTCGCATAAACAGCAAAAGAACACCTTAGTAGCACTGCACCATAAACAACCAAATAAACTTTTTCAATGTACAGATAAAAATTTAAACGATGCAAAATCTTAACAATTAACGTTACTGCCTTGTTGAAATTTATCAACAGTCCCCGGCAGCGGCGCCAAAAACTTGATAGATAATTAGCAAGTGTACTAATTTAAATCGCGTAATATAATAATTCGTTTCCTCAGGGACTGTTTCAATCTCTACTTAACAAGAACGTTAACCTTAAGATATAATTAAATTGGGGGGGGGGGGTGCCTTAGGCAATTGGATTTGAGTGCAATTGTAAATTAATTAGTAACAAAGAGTTGGTTTTTGAAATAATTAGAGAGAGATGTCTAGGTCATTTGATTCATCTGCACATCACTAATTATGCAACCTGTTTCTTAAAGCTACGAATGTCACAAAGCCAACGACGAATAAACACATTAACTAAGGTCAATCCCTTGATCCTAAGTTCTCTTATCTAATCATAATTCCCTAATTCCTTAGGTGAACCTATAATTATCACAGGTTTGTCAGTTCGTTAATTCAATTATCATAGATTGTCCATCCCTAGATTGTCCATTAAGTTGAACAGCATACATGTTTCCGAGTTACACGCTAGTGTCAGTAGTCGTATAATTTCTAGATCAATTATATTTGGTCAGAATCATAAAAGCATTAAGAACAATATAAACTGAATAAACTAGATTGACATTCATAAACTAAGAGTTTCAGGTTACATCACATAAGCTGTTACAGAATCATCTCTTGACCTAATCACAAAAGATTTAGCTACTCATGAAGAATCATCTCTTGAGTGAAAATCGGGCTACGATATGAAGAATCAGAGCACGATCTTTTGCTTCCTTCAAGTGCCAGAATTGTTCTTTTGTAGCTTCTAACTTATGCCAAAAACATCTGAACTCAACTAGAATTACATAAAAACTGAGATAAAAGTAGTGTATGACCTAGTGTCATCAATGAGTACTAAATTTGTTTTATGGAAATGGTCGAATATCTTCGCTGCTGAATTTGAATAATATTATATGGAGTTTTTGAATCATGATTATTGTTTTATGAAATAGTATAATGAAAAGTATGTGTAACGCCTAATCTATTACTTATATCCTCCTATTTATAAAATTAAAGTCGGGGTTTTAGGATGTTACATGAGTCATATTGGCAGAATGGTTAAGTACGATTAGGACACCAGCTATGGTCATTGGAGGAAATATATAAAAATTAGGATGGAGATTGCTACTGAAGAGCCACTGAAACAAGACCTCGTAATTGAATGTGGCGCAAGAGATAATACTAGGTTGATGTTCAAATACGAGAAATTAGGTAAATTTTGTTTTATTTATGGTTTCATTGGACATGCAAAAAGCTATTGCCACAAAAAATATGAGACATGTTTTAAAAGTGGTGGAACAAATGTGAGGGCCTTACTTCGTGCTGAGAACAATTATTTTGGTGGTGGTAAAGTGGTGAACAAAGTGGTTGATACGTGGTCAGAGTAAAAACTGTGTTGGCTGAAAAGAAGAGGAGACAATAATTAACTACAACCAAAGAAGTCGTTTAAAAACGAGTGACAATTTTGGAAATTGAAACCATGAATTTATGGGAGAATTAAGGTAGAACTGAACGTGCATTCAAAAAGTAACTATTTACAAATTTACTGAGTGTCAAAGGTGAGATGGGCTAAGGCTTGGGCTTTGGTGGACTTTAGTAGAAGACACACATTTTTCTTTGAATACCACTCTTCATCCAGCACAAAACACTCCCGCCCAGCCAAACTTACCAAAATGCTCCTGCGCAAGTTAAGTCACGCTGTGTGACTTAACTTGCGCAAGTTAACTCACGCACCTCTGGCACTTGCGCAAGTTAACTTGCGCACGTTGGCCGGTGGTCAAAACAGATGAACAAACGTTTTTGGACGGTGGTCAGTTGTTCAACATTCAATCTACACGTTTTTAACACCATTTACACGTTTTTTTGACCATATTTATGTTTTTTATAACTTATACTACCATTGCCACCTATAAATACCCCTCCATACTTTCCTATTCCCTCACACCATCTCACTTTCTCTCCCTCATCACTCTCTCCCTCTCTTTCTCTTTTTTTTCTTTTCTTTCGATAGTCTCTTTGGGGGCAAAAATAATCAGTCTTCTAGGGATAAAATAGTGAGTAGCCGACTTGGGGGAAGTGATCGACCCTTGAGATAAAACTAAATTTGATTCTTTTTACCCTAAAATCTTTTTACCGTGGGTAAAAAGATTCTTTTTCGGGTATAAAAAGAACCAGATTTAGATTTATCTCAAGGGTTGATGATGTATTTCCCACAAGAAGGCTGCTCACTATTTTACCCCATGAAGACTGGTTATTTTTTACCCCAAAAGAAAATAAGTATATTATTTAGTGAATTCGAATAAATGTATCAATGTAACAATGTATCAATTATTGCATGAAGTTGATTAATAAAATGAGATGTTTTAATATTTGCTTTTATTTTCTAATTTTGGATTTAATGAATTTTGTTATATGTATCAATTATTTAATGAATAATTCGAAGTGCATAAAGACTAAATAAACTTAGCGTGAATTCGAATAAAGACTAATTAAACTTAGCGTGGATTCTAATAGAGAATTGTAATAAATAAATTCGAATAAAGTTGCATATTGAATAAATTCGAATAAAAAGTCTAATTAAACTCAGCGTGGAATCGAATAAAGTTGCGTATTGAATAAATTCGAATAAAAGTTACATTTAAATTACATTACATAAAGTTCCTAAATATGGTCTATCGTTACATGACATTACATTCGAAATTGCACCTTTCAACTACAACAATTGTGTTACCTCTGAATGGTACAAATTCAAAGTTGCTAAGCAGCAGGACTCCAGCGTCTGTCCTGAAAGTGCTTATGTTCCATTCAAAATGTTAAATTATCGTTGGTCTTGGTTTTAAATGATAGTATCCAAGTGTCAACGGAATGAGGTCCATACCTTGACACTTCAATACCATCATTTAAACGAAGCCAACAAGAATTTAACATTTCGAATGGAACAAAAGCACTTCCGGACGAATGTTGGAGTCCTGCTGTTTAACAAGTTTGAATTGCCCCATCCAGAGTAACACAATTGTTGTAGTTTGAAGGTGCATTCCCTACCTAATCACGACCGCCACCTAATCAAGATCTTTTGGCGGAATCAGACTTTTGATGATATCTTCAGCTGATCTCACCAATGTTGCTCGCATATCGATCCACTGGAACATGATGTGCTCCCAAAACATGGTCATCATGTTTTCGTCGTTCGTCAATTTCACCCAAGTGAATGATACTCTTCCATCGTCGAGCATTGGACGTTTATACCGAACGTATTCCACCTTCCTTGTGTCTCGGGGGTTGACTCCTTTGTTGAATTCATCCAACTGATCCTTGAGACCTCTTAATGTTACACCAAGGCACCGAACCTTCAACCTCTGAGGTTCTATGTCGTTGAATTGTGCACGAACGTCGATCCACCCGACCATTGTTTCAAATCTACACAATAAGAAATTAAAAATAATCAATGGAAATTCTCTAAAACAAACCCTAAATCTAAAAAAAAATCTCTAAAACTCAAAACCTACAACATAAACATGCAAACATCTAAACATTTAAGCAACACACATCATTTTCATGTAAACATTGTATGATTTCTTGACAAAAAAAAAAAATTAAACAAACCCTAAATATTAAAAATTTCTAATTTAAGAGAAAAAATATAACATAAAGGTTGATTGTGTTTGATTATGAAAACTTACTTGTTATCCAAGTGTTGTTTGATTTGAACTTGAAGGAATTTTGGATTTGGTGATTTTAGAGAGATTTTGGAGAATTATTGAGGTTTAGGTGATAAATGAGGCGTTCTGCCTTATAAGACAGATTGCTACGTGAGTTAACTAACACATAATTTTATACGTCCGCTAGTTAACATACGCAGGGGCAAAATCGTCCCGCCTGCTGGGCGGGAGTGTATTTTGAAGGGGGAGAATGGCTTTCTTTTTCTTTTCTATCTAATTCAATGAAAATCTATATCTATAATACTATATATAAAGAAAACTACCCCTTTCAGCACTTTTTAGGTTGGACTTTTGTTTCCAAAAATACCTTTAATTTTAAATACAAATATCATGTGTAACAAATAGATAAGAATAAATTTGATTTAAAATATTAAAACAAATGTAACAAACGTGAGCAAAAATTAATGTTAAAAATTGGACTTTAAATCCTCTAAAAAAATATTAGTAACAAACGCGAGCAAAAAATATTGTTAAAGATTGAACTTTAAATCCTCTAAAAAAAGATTAGTAACAAACGTGAACAAAAAATAATGTTAAAGATTTGACTTTAAATTCTCTAAAAAAAAGATTATGACTCAATATTTTAGAAAAAGATTTGTTAGCACTATATTAATAAATAATTAGGGTTCTCACAATTCATAGTCTGTTCCGCATTGTTTAGTTTTTCTCAACCTCTCTCAATATAGCTGCAACATTATTACTGGATGGTAGAACTGCACATTTTCGGTTTAATTTACCTTTTGATGTACAACCAAATTCCATTTGCAGTATAAAAAAGCAAAAAGATCTTGCAAAGCTTATTAGAGTAACAACTGCCATTATTTGAGATGAAACCCCAATGACAAACATATGTTGTTTAGAAGCATTAGATCGAACACTAAAAGATATTTTTGACTCTAATGCTCTATTTGGTGGAAAAGTTATGATCATGGTGGAGATTTTCGTCAAATACTTCCAGTTATTCAAAAAGATAGTAGGACACAAATGATATATGCATGTATTATTAGGTATTATTTGTGGGGTACTACCAAGGTCCTACATTTAGTACAAAATATGCGATCAATGAATGATCCTGAATTTGCACAATTTCTTATGTGAATTGGTGACGGTGTTTAACTTACCAAACCCAATGATATGGTGAGGATATCTCTTCAAATTGCATTACAATGGGAAGGAGAACAATCAATAAAAACTCTTATTGATCATATTTTTCCACAATTAGATTTGCATGGATGAGATGCATCGTATATAGTCGAAAGAGCCATAATTACACCTACAAATGATGATATTCAAAAATTGAATGACATAATTATCAATTAGTTTCCAGGAGAAGAACATAATTTGTTTTCATTTTGAAGGTGAGAAAAACACAAGAAGAGGGGTTGAATTGTGTTAACTTTTTCACGTCTCTATAAAGATTGATTCTGTTTTCCAGATCAGAGTATGATAGAGTTCAGGTCCTGATAAGGAGTTCAGAGTCTATGCAGCAGAATAAATTAAAGAGATAAAGGAAAGAGAGAACACAAGCAATTATATAGGTTCCTTCCACAAACTGGAAGTAGTCCTGTCCCCCTTGCACTTCCAAGGAGAGTTCACTAAAATGTAATAACAAATTACAAGTTGCTCAAGCACACAACAAGAGACTTCCAATGCTCAATCACGCAGGCAAGCGACTTCTTTTGCTCAAGGACACACCCAAGAGACTTCTATTGCTCAAGCACACAAGCAAGAGACTTCTAACACAATTTACAGAAAATTGAATAAGAGTTTGAACCCTTGATATACAATCAGTAGTGTTCACAAATACAAACAAAAGACAAACTCTGTTTTCTATTACACTTAGAAATTATAGGATAAAAAAGTTTGTAAGAATTTTCTAAGTTGTTCATGTGTTTTGGTTTGACTCAGGGAGAATATCAATATATGCGTAAGAGTTCAGTAAGTCAGTTGTGGAGTCTAACCAAATCTTCAAGTCTCATTCCTTTATATAGAGGTTGTAAAGAGACGTTGAAAGATGCCATCACATCACAGAGTCATCTAGAAGCTTTATTAAACACTGTTGATTTGTTGCTTGATATGGTAATCGCCCTTCAAAAATAATTTTGAAATCCATTCCTCTTGGAGCGAAAATACCAGTAGACACAGCTGCCAATAGTACAAGTAGTGGAGTAGTGGAAACAGGAGTCGTACATGTACTCTGTCCTTTTCCTGCGCTCTTTTGTCACAAAGCATCTCATGCTTAAGTTGACTTCAAGATAGCCGTTACTCCATATGAATGTTCCTTCTACAACGAAATGCCTTCAGGAATTCAACAATTCAATATCTTGAGTTTGCGATCTTCAGACTCTCTGTAGAACTCCAGACTCTGTTGAGCTTCAGACTATCTTTGGCTCCTTCAGACTCTCTCCGTTCTTCAGATCCTGTAGACTTGCGCTTCTCGAAACAGCTTATTCAGACTCTCTAAGTCTTCAGAACCTTTGACTTGTACTTCTTCGAAACAGCTTCTTCAGACTCTCCAAGTCTTCAGAACCTCTCGAAACAGTTTCAGATGATTCTTCAGGCTCTCTAAGTCTTCAGAATCACTTGCAACAAGCTTCTTATAGAAATTGCTCTTCATTTTTTCTTTTAGAATGCCTTCTAAGATTAAAATCTTTGACTAAGATCCTGCATACTTGAACAAATATTAGGATATCCAATTGACAATTTTTAATACCTTGTTATCATCAAAACTAAAAGTGGTATTGTTAAACACCCTTTGTTCCAACAATCTCCCCCTTTTTGATGATGACAAACATAAGTATTTAAAAGGTCAATTGTTGTTAATCTAATTAACGAGTTGACTTAAGGGTCTGAGGTTTGTAAGCTCTGACTCCCCCTGAGTCTGATAGTCTTAAAGGTGAGATTTGTAAGCTCCCCCTAAGTCCTATCCAGGTTAATTAAATTCATTTTTAAACGACACGAAGAATCAAATCTCACATGAAATATAAAAGACTAGAGATGAGAAGAGATTCTCTTAAATTAAACTGTTAAATTTAATTTACTTGAGGGCTTAGAATCTAACATTATATCCATTGCTACTTCCCTTTACTAAGGCGTAAAATACTTAAAAAAAATACTTCAAACACTCCCCCTTTTGTCATCAACAAAAAAGGTTTAAACACTCCCCCTATGGAAAAGACTCCAGTTGAGGGAATTTTTTTTAAGATAAACGAGAAGTGAGAAAGATTCAGAGTTAAAAACGAAATAAACAGAATCTAAATATATTAGAAGTAACAATATTCAGAAGCATAAATAAATTCAGAATCATAAATCAGAAGCACTTTTATAAATCAGAAGCTTAAAAATATCAGAAGTAACCAAAATTCAGAAGCTACTTAAATCTAGGAAATACAACCAAAAACATAAAAATATGTGCAATCTAGGGTTTGTTCTGGTTGGCAAGCATTTCCATTAGCTTCTTCATGTCTTCAGCTACCTTCTTCATATCCTCAGCTTGCTTCTTGACAAGTTCTTCAAGATCTTCTGTTCCCTTGAGATGCGCTTCTTCCTTAAGCTTAGCTTCTTCTTGAACAGTCAGAAGCTTCTTCTTCAGTTGCTCTATTACTTTAGATTCTCTAGACACGTACTCTACCTTAGAGTAGTATGGAGCGTTTTCCAGATACATGACTTCACCCTTGGCCTGCTCTTCAGCCTTGCGTAGCTCCTCCAGATGTTGTGCCAGAGTTTCTGCTTGCTCTTTTAGACTTGCATTTTTTATAGAGGACATAAACTCAGATGCTTCCTTCTCAGCAGCAGACCACTTGTCTTAATAGCTGACAGTCAGGACTGGAACATTTTTAAGTTTGACCAATCCACTAACCTTCCTGCACATTTTCATAAAGAAATCCTCTATGTACTTTGGATTTAGATGGTCATGATGTTGTTGTTGAATTTGTGCTGGTTGAGAAGAAGATGATTGGTCTTGTTGAATGAGGATAAGAGAGAGAGTTTCTATTTGTTTAGTTTCTTGTTTTGGTTCAGAATCTGGGTCAAGATTGACAACAGGTTCTGGCTCAACAATCTCAGGTTCTGAACAATCTTGAGTCTGAGTTTTGGATTTTTCTGGGGTTATTGGAAGTTCTCCACCTAAGTGTCTTTCTAATGAGTTTAAGGCTTCTGGAGAACCTATGTTTGTAGATTCTGGTTGGTTGAAGATTCTTGGTTTGTTGTAGGTTCTTGAGGATGGATTGTTGGTTCTTCAATATCTTCAATAGGCTGAAGAACCTGAAGTGGTTTCAGGTAGGCTGGTTGAAGGGGATGGTCAGCAGGTAGTTGTTGACATATGTTGATAGTATTCTGGATTGTATTATCCATTGTAGTATCAACATATTATGCTATTTTTGGGTCTATAGGATCATATGTTGAAGTTTGTTTAATTGATGAGGGGGTAGTCTTTTTGCGAAGAGTTTGGACGACTTTGCTCAAAGGTATGTTGTCTGAATCTATTTCTGTTTGAGATGAGGAGGGGGAATCTAAATTTAAGTACATGTCAGATTCATTGTGAAAATTACCTGAAGCACCAGCTTCTGTAGCAATTGGTCCTGAAGCATCAGCTTCTGTAGTTCTTGTTCCTGAAGCACCAGCTTCTGCAGACACTACTTGACCCTTATGCTTGAGAGCCTTCACAAGCATCGCGGTAGCTTCCTTCACTGCCTGATCCTTTACTTCTGCTGCAACTACCTCAACAGCTAAGGCTTTTCCAATAGCGTGTTGATTAGATACCATAGGCACTGAAGTACCCAACTTCAATGCTATCTCCTCAGCAGCAGGAACAGAGTCTCTTTTCTTCCTTAACAAACCATCTTCTTCTTCATCCTCTTCCTCAAAGCATTTACTTACAGCCCTCCTCAACTTCTTCATACTTCTTTCACCTTTGCCTCTCTTCCTCTTAGGGACCTTAGGAACTTCAATAGTCAGAGCAAGAGCTTCTGACTTGGTTGATTTGGATTTCTTATAAGCTAGTTCATGCTCATCATCTTCTTTGTTAACAGGTTTGCTCCTTTTTCCTTTGACTCTCAATGGGGCACCTTCCATTGTTTTAGGAATAGAGCTGAAGTTGATGATATCCCCAGTTTCTTGAAAGTGTTCAAGAACGAACCTTGCTAGGACCTCTGGATTGTCTTCTTTAGAAATGGGAGGGAAATCTATCATCAGATCAGATTGAACTGATGATTCCCTCATGTCCTGTTCAGAAGGCTCACACTTCTTTACAATCTTCATGTACTGAAGAGTCTTCCCATTAATGATCCTGCCTGTAACAGTTCCCAACTGTTTATCAGACACTACACCAGAGACTTTCAAGTTCTCCATCAGTCCTCCTTGATAGAAGATCTCAGACAGAAGCCTTCCATAAGGAATTTGCTTCCTCTGTTTTGATTGGCTTTTCTTGATGGCCCAGCACATGTGGTACATCACATATTTGGGGAAGTTGATCTTCTCCATTGTTGCCAAGAAGTAAATAACTACTATGTGGTCCAATGACAGAGTATCAAAACCTCCACCTTTCTGAAGTAGGCAGTCTGTTATTAGTTTCAGGAGCACCCTGTGATCCTTATGCATATCCACCAACTTGTTTGATGGTCTTCCCTTGAAGAATAGTTCGTTGCATCTCTCTGCCCAGTCGCTTTTCTTGCTTACATTCCATTGGAATTTACCTTCATTAGACACCCTGCAGGCTCTAGCTATGATTTCTTCGTTGATGAAAATAGGGATTCCCATCACAGCTGATCTAACTTCCATTACATTGTATGGATTCAAACCCATCTCAGCCCTTGTCTTTCCCACCAAAGACGGATTATTATTCACAGCTTGAACCTCTTCAAATGCAGCAGTTTCCTTGTCATAAACCTCAGCCCGTACCCAGAAGTCTTTGACTAATTCTTGATATGTTGGTCCATTCAACATACCAAAATATTCATTCATCCCTTGACATAGAATATGGGTATGAATGTCAATTCTGTGTCTGTATAGAGCTCCAAAGTCCACAGAAGATTCTACTTGTACTTCCAGAGTTTCTTTCACCATAGACATGGTTCTTGGTTTAATGACGTACAATTGACCGGGGTTGATCTTCAGAATGGATGTATTGCTAGAAGTTGCCAGTTTTGAGTTTTCAAAAAAACATTTCAGAGTGTGAGAGAGAGATAGAGAGAGAGAGAGAGAGAGAGAGAGAGAGAGAAAGTTTAGAACGAGGAAAGTGTAGGTAGTGAATTGTGAAGTAGTGTGTGACTGACTTAGTGTATTTTGTCAAACGTTTGCAATTCAGAGGGGACAAACAGACAATAGCATTAAAGACAGATAGCACGCAGACAATAAAGGAAAGGGAAGGCGCGAGGATATATGTTAAAACAGATACTGAAGGTGAGAAAAACACAAGAAGGCGGGGTTGAATTGTGTTAGCTTTTCGCAGCTCTTGAAGAGTGAGAATCTAATTCCTTAATATCAGAGTCTGAATGGGATCAGAGTCTGATGGGAGATTAGGTTCTGATGCAGCGGAATAATCAAGAGATAGAGAGAAGAGAGAACACAAGCAATTATACAGGTTCCTTCCACAAACCGGAAGTAGTCCTGTCCCCCTTGTACTTCCAAGGAGAGTTCACTAAAATGTAATATCAATTACAAGTTGCTCAAACACACAGTAAGAGACTTCCAATGCTCAAGCACGCAGGCAAGAGACTTCCAATGCTCAAAGACACAACTAAGAAACTTCCTTGCTCAAGGACGCAGCCAAGAGACTTCTTTGCTCAAGCACACAAGCAAGAGACTTCTTTGCTCAAGCACACAAGCAAGAGACTTCTAACACAATTACAGAAAATTGAATAGAGTTGAAACACTTGACAACAATCAAACGTGTTTCTATTACAACAAAGACAGACTCTGTTTCAAACAAAAGACAGACTCTATTTTTCTGTTTAACTTAGAAATTCTAGAATACTCAGTTTGTAAGAATGATCTAAGTTGTTAATGTGTTTTTGTTAAGACTCAGATGAATACGAAAGCAACGCATTGTAGTTTTTCAAGTTGTAGAGTCCAACAATTCTTCAAGTCTTCTATCCTTTATATAGGCGTAGGAAAGAGACGTTGAGTCATCCAGCACATCAGGATGATTTCTGAAGCATGATCAATGGTTGTTGATATGTTGCTTGATTTGGTAATAGTCCTTCAATTGCATAATTTAAATTCCATTCCCTTTGAAGATTAATACCGGTAGACACAGTTGCCAAACTGTACGAGGTAGTGGAGTAGTGGAAACAGAGTTCGTACAACGTACTCTGTACTGGCCTGCCTTCTTTGTCTTTGTGCTTCCCATGCTCAAGTTGACTTTGAAGCTAGCCGTTACTCCATTTGAGAGTTTCTTTTGCATCGTAATGCTTGTACAAATTCTTGTTAGCAGATTTTCAGACTTTGGGATTCAGACTCACTGTAGCACTAAGTTTCTGATAATCTTCAGACTCTCTTGATTTTCAGATTCTGATAGTCTTCAGACTCTGATAGTCTTCAGACTCTGATACAGTCTTTCAGACTCTCTTCGGTACAGTATTCAGACTCTCTTCGATACAGTCTTCAGACTCTCTTCGATACAGTCTTCAGACTCTCTTCAATACAGAATCATAAGCAACAAGCTTCTCTGGATTTTTGCTCTTTAACATTGTTCAAACAGAATACTTTCTAAGATATAAATCTTGATTGATATCCTGCATACTTCAAACAAATATTAGCAATAACCAATTGACAACTTTTTAATACCTTGTTATCATCAAAACTCAAAACGTGGTATTGTTGAACACCTTTGTTCCAACAATCTCCCCCTTTTTGATGATGACAAACATTAGTATTTAAAAAGGTCAATTGTTGTTAATCTAATTAACAAGTTGACTTAAGGGTCTGAGGTTTGTAAGCTCAGAGTCTGAGGTTTGTAAGCTCTGACTCCCCCTGAGTCTGATAGTTCTTAAGTTGAGGTTTGTAAGCTTCCCCCTAAGTTCTATCCAAGTTAATTAAATTCATTTTCATAAGCAATTGAATTTATTCTCAGAATAATAAACGAATTTAGAGAACAGATTCTTAAACAGGGGCTCAGAGTCTAACTAAGCACCTTTCGCAAATTTCCCTTTAACTTTTACGTAGCACTTGCAATATGTAGATAAAAGGAATCACAAATCTCATACTTTTCCCTTCTCCTCCTTAGGAAATCATAAATCTCATACTTTTCCCTTCTCCCCCTTTTGTCATCAACAAAAAGGTTTAGAACAAGTTCCTCCCCCTTTTTAAATGACTTTAGGTAAGGATAAATTTTTTTTTAAGGAAAATGAGATTCTGAGAGAAAAATATAGAAGATTCAGAGCACAAAATAAATTAAATGCAAATAGGATCAAATAAACACTTGTATAAATTTGCAAATAAGACAGTTCAGAAGACAGTAGACAAATGTTACAAATAAAACATAAAGAAAATAAACTAAGGTTGGTTTTGTTTGGCAAGATGATCCATCAATTTCTGGAGATCCTCTTGCTGTTTCTTGACCGTCTCTTCCAAAGCCTCAGTTCTTCTTAAATGAGCTTCCCTTTCTAGTATGGCTTCTTCTTGAACTCTGTACAACCTCCTTTTCAGAGAGTTATAAACCATTGATTCCCTTGGATTGTATTGATCTTCATCAAAGCATGGTTTATCTCTAATCCTCAGAATAGGAGCTTTCTCCATGATTAAAGCTTTCTCAGCCCGCTTGACTTCTTCAACATGCTTGGCAGTAACAAATGCTTGTTCCCTGGCAGCAGCCTTCTGAATTTTGGTGATAAATTCCAAGAACTCAGTCTTCAATGTAGAGAACTTGTCCTCATAGCTTACATTGAGGATGGGCACAAACCTTTGCTCAATAATGTCCTTGAGCTTAGTGTTTGAAGAAGCATAGAACTCATCTATCCTGTTTGAATCAAATAGGTCAATTTGAGGTTCAGAGGTTGAGGGTAGAGAGGCTCTTAAAGCTAGAAAAGTTTCAAAACCAGGTAAAGCAGTTATTGGATCACAAAGAGGTTGAGGGACTCTTCTAGTTTCTGCTCTGCATTCTGTTACAGGTTCTGATACGATATCAGAAGCTTGTTCCAGATTTTCAGAAACTGGTTCTACAACAGGTTCTGAAGGTTCAACAGACACTAAGGTAAGACTTTCTGTAGGTTCAGATACAGGATCTGGTTTGGAAACAGATTCTGTTGTTTTTGTTGGTTTGGATTTAGCAGGGGTCTTTGGTAGTTCTCTTCCTAGATGTTTCTCAAGAGAATCTAGGGTGTCTGGAGAGTCTACACAAATGGTTTCAGGTTGGGGGGATGGCTGTTTAGATTGAGTGGTTACTTCAGGCTTTTCAGAAGGTTGAACTGCCTGAAGTGGTTTGAGAAATGATGGTTGAGCAGGATGGTCAGCAGGTAGATTCATATACACTGTGATTGTGTCTTGAATGACTCTGTCCATAGTTGAATCAACATATTCAACTATTGCAGGGTCCAATGGGTTATGGGATGATATGGGTTTGATTGGTGAGGGGGATGAATTTCTGAGGGATGGAAGAATTTGGCTCAGGGGTTTGTTATCTGATTCTGAATTAGATTCTGACTCTTGATTCAATGAGGAAGATGACCTATATGCTACATTGCCAGAGGTGCCAATGCCAGCTTCTGGAGAAGCATAGTGATCAGACACAATAGCTTCTGATAGCAGCTTCTTTGACAGTTTCCTCTTTCAGTTCTTCAGTAACCACTTCTGCTGCCATTGCCTTGCCAACAGCATGTTCATCCTCAATCATAGATACAGAAGTACCTATCTTCTGTGCTACATCCATAGCCACAGGAACCACATCCATCTTTCTCTTCTTGATCTGACTTTCTTCACCAACAGAGTCAGCATCAAGGTATTCAGCAATTTCCTCAGCCAGTTTGACATAATCTATGTCACCCTTGCCTTTCTTCGCTTTCTTCTCATCTTTCTTTGCCTTCTTCTCGTCTTTCTTAGCCTTCTTCTTATCCTTGGTTTCTTTTATTCTATCCTTGATTTCCTTGGATGCAGAAGATACTGATGAAGGCATAGGAGCTATGGTCTTAGGGGAACCAATAGTCACTCCTGGAAGAGCAGTAGATTTGATCTTCTTCTTGAGAGGCTCCTGCTTCTCTTCCTCTTCCTTGAGAACCACTTCCTTGGTCCTTTTTCCCTTGACCTTAAGAGGTCCTCCTCCAGCAGTCTCTGGAATGGCAGAATAGTTGATTATTCTACCAGTATCCTTGAAGTAATCCACCACAAATCTTGCAAGAACTTCAGGATTATCTTCTTTGGATATAGGAGGGAAGTCCATCATCAAGTCAGATTGCACATAAGATTCCCTCATATCATGTTTAGAGGGATTGAATCTCTTGACAATCTTCATGTACTGCAGAGTCTTGCCATTAATGATTCTCCCAGTCACAGTTCCAAGGTGAATATCTGATACCACACCAGATTCTGATAAGACCTTTAAGAGGCCTCCTTGATACAGAATCTCAGATATTAACCTTCCAAAAGGAACTTGCCTTCTGGTTTCTGATTGACTTTTCTTGATGGCCCAGCACATGTGGTGCATCACATATCTTGGGAAGTTGATCTTTATTTTGTTGATGAGAAAATAAAGAAGAACTTTGTGATCAATAGACAGTGTGTCTGTTCCTTCTCCTTTCTGAAGCATATTATCCAGTATGATCTTCAGAAGCACCCTATGCTCAGGATGCATATCCACCAGTTTATTTGAGGGTCTCCCTTCAAATAGTAGTTTGTTGCAGATAACAGTCCATTCACTCTTCTTCTGGCATTCCATTGAAATTTACCAGAGTTCTCCACTTGACAAGCCCTGGCTACCACATCTTCAGTGATGAGAACTGGAATCCCCATCACAGCTGATCTTATTTCAAGACCCTTGTATGGTTTCAGACCCATTTCTTCTCTGTTTTTGCCAGCCAGCTTGGGGTTGTTTATAACTGCCGCTGTTTCTTCAAGAGTAGCTTCATCCTTGTCGTAGACTTCTGACCTAACCCAAAAGTCTCTTACCAGCTCCTGATATGTTGGTCCATTCAACATACCGAAATATTTCATCATTCCTTGTGCTAAGAAATGAGAAGAAACGTCAACTCCGTGACGATTTAGAGAACCAAAATCTACTGGAGATTCAACTTGAATTTCCAGAGTCTCCTTGATAATGTTCATCGTTCTGGGTTTGATAACATAGGATTTTCCAGTCTTGACTAGGACACCAGATTGGATGAGATCACTTGCCATTTTAGAGGTTTTTAATGTTTTTGATTTGAGAACAAAAAGTTTTGCAAAGGATTGAAAACAAGAAATTTGTTCAAAGAAATAATCAAAGAGTGAAAAGAGAGGTGAGTTGTGTGTGATATGTATTTATAGAGAAAAGTTGATAACTGTTTGGAAAGAATAGGGGACAAACAAACACAAACAATAAATACACATAGCATGCAGCCGTAAACGTATTGGGACAAAGCGAAGGTTACTTGTTTAACGTAATAAAATCATTGCCCTTTGAGTTCTTACCCAATACAGACAGGCCACGTCTGAGAAACTGTAAAGTAACTGTCACCGTAGTGGGGCAGGTGTTACTAAACTCAACAGTCATGCTTCCACTAATACGAGCTTCTGAGAGTCTAAAGATTCCTTACCAGAGTCTGAAAATGTATCAGAAGCTTATGTTTACCAGAGTCTCCAAAAGAGAGTCTGATTCCCAAATAGCTTCTGAATATTTTTCAGAGTCTGAATTCCGTTTTCAGAGACGCACATTACACAGAGACATAACACATGTTCAAATTTTTCTTTATGAAATCAAATCTTTCAACAGATAAAGGTTTAGTAAATATATCAGCCCATTGATGATCAGTATCAATGAATTGAATATCTAAAATTCCTTTTTGAACATAGTCTTTTATAAAATGATGTTTAATCTCAATGTGCTTTGCTCTTGAATGCAGAATAGGATTCTTAGACAAACATATAGCTACCGTATTATCACAATAAATTGGGATACAGTTTTCAGTTATTTGATAGTCCTCAAGCTGATGTTTCATCCAGAGTAGCTGTGTACAACAACTAGCAGCTGAGATGTATTTTGCTTCTGTTGTAGACAAAGAAATAGTTGCTTGCCTCTTGCTAGCCCAGGATATCAGATTCTCTCCCAGGAATTGACAATTGCCACTGGTAGATTTTCTTTCAATCCTGTCTCCAGCATAGTCAGCATCACAGAATCCAACTAGCTTGTAGTCAGAGGATTTCTTGTAAAGAAGTCCAAGATTGGTAGTTCCTTTCAGATATCTAAAGATTCTTTTAACAGCTGTTAAGTGAGACTCTCTAGGATTTGATTGAAACCTTGCACACAGACATACACTGAATAAAATATCTGGTCTGGATGCAGTTAGGTATAACAAAGAACCAATCATACCTCTATACAGCTTCTGATCAACTTTGGTTCCTTGATCTTCTTTGCTCAGAGTGCAGGTTGGATGCATTGGAGTATTCATTTCTTTGCAGTCCTCAAGATTGAACTTCTTCAGAAGCTCTTTCGTGTATTTGGACTGATGAACATAGACTCCATCTTTGTATTGGTTGATTTGAATTCCAAGAAAGAACTTCAATTCTCCCATCATGCTCATTTCAAACTCATCCTGCATTACTTTGGAAAACTCTTTGCAAAGTGAACTATTTGTAGAACCAAAAATGATATCATCAACATAAATCTGAACTATAAGAATGTCTTTCTTCAGAGTCTTTCTGAATAATGTAGTGTCAACTTGCCCTCGTTCAAAGTTATTTTGAATTAAGAAATTACTTAGTCTTTCATACCAAGCTCTGGGAGCTTGTTTTAAGCCATAGAGTGATTTCTTCAATTTATAAACATGATCTGGATGTTTTAAATCTTCAAAGCCAGGAGGCTGTTTGACATACACTTCTTCAGAAATGACACCATTAAGAAATGCACTCTTAACGTCCATTTGATACAGGGTTATGTTGTGATTAACTGCATAGGAAAGAAGTAATCTGATTGCTTCCAATCTTGCAACTGGAGCAAACGTTTCTGTGTAATCAATGCCTTCTTGTTGACTGTAGCCCTGCGGAACAAGTCTGGCCTTGTTTCTGATTACTTCTCCTTGTTCACTAAGCTTATTTCTGAACACCCACTTGGTTCCAATGATGTTCTTGTGATCAGGCTTAGCTACCAGATCCCATACTTCATTCCTTTTGAATTGATTCAATTCTTCTTGCATTGCCAGAATCCATCCTTCATCTCTAATAGCTTCTTCAACAGAGGTTGGTTCAATAACAGATAATAATCCCAAAGCAGACTCTTTTTGTCTGAAATGCGATCTAGTTCTTCTGGGACTTTCTTTATTGCAAATAATCTGATCCTCTAGATGTGAAGACTTGTATTTGAAATATTGTTTGGATTGACTAGCTTGCAAAGAACCATCTTGAGCTTCTTCAGAAGCTTCTTCATTAGGAACTTCAGGGGATGCTTCAGCTTCTGAATTATCTTCAGATTCTGGTATCCGATCAGATTCTAAGTTGTCATTAGAATCTTGAGATTCTGCACAACTTTCATCTTGCTCTGGAGTTTCACTTCCAGGTACTTTGTCATCGAATCTGACATGCATAGATTCTTCAACACATTGTGTTTCTGAATTATACAGTTTGTATGCCTTAGAACGTTCAGAGTAACCTAAAAAGATTCCCTTTTGAGCTTTGGCATCAAATTTCTTTAGGTAGACTTTGTTGTTCAGGACATAACACGTACATCTGAACTGATGAAAATAAGATATGTTAGGTTTCCTTCCTTTAAAGAGTTCATAAGCTGTTTTGTTCAACAGAGGTCTAATATAGATTCTGTTCTGAACATAACAAGCTGTGTTTACAGCTTCTGCCCAAAAATGCTTAGCCAGATTGTTCTCATGGATCATGATTCTAGCCATTTCTTGTAAGGTTCTGTTCTTTCTCTCTACGACTCCATTTTGTTGTGGAGTTCTAGGTGCAGAGAATTCTGACTTTCAGGATTTTCAATTCCTTTTCAGATTGAATTTGGATGCAGAATTTACTAAACACAGAATATGAATCATTTTTAGTTTTCAGAAACTTAACCCAACACCATCTGCTGTAGTCATCAACAATGACTAGTCCATATTTACTTTCATATAAGGATGCAGTGCTAACTGGTCCAAATAAGTAAATATGAAGTAACTCCAAGGGTCTGGAAGTAGAAACAATTTCTTTAGGCTTGAAGGGACTCTTGACAATTTTCCCTTTCTGACATGCTCCGCAAAGAGCATCTGAATGATAATCAATGTCTGATAGGCCATTGATAAGTTGCAACTTGCTAAGCTTAGAGATTAATCTCCAGTTAGCATGTCCCAAACGTCTATGCCACAGCCACTTCTTATCACCCATTGACAAAAGGCACACTACCTTCTGATCAGTCAGTTCAGAGAATTTTATCTTATAGACATTATTTCTTCGTTTTCCCTTGAAGACTATGGACTGATCATCCTTGTTAACCACTGTGCAGTTATTCTTATTAAACAATACATCATAACCACTGTCACATAATTGACTTATGCTTAGTAAGTTATGTCTAAGTCCATCAACGAACCACACATTACTAATTGAGATCAGAGAGTTACCAATGGTTCCAGTACCAATGATTTTGTCAGTCTGGTTTCCTCCAAATCCCACAGTTCCTCCCTCTTTCATGGTTAGGGTTAAGAACATAGACTTTTCTCCCGTCATGTGACGCGAGCAACCACTGTCCAGGTACCAAGCCTTCTGCTTTTCTAGTCCTTTTAGACATACCTGCAGCATCAATAATTTCAGACTTAGGTACCCATATTCTCATGGGTTCTCTTTGGTTAGTCTTAGAACCATTGAACTCCTTTCGTAAGTTGCGTCTTGAAGTCATTGGCAATGTTTTCTCCCATACCTTGGGTTTGTAACCGTTTGGTTTAGGTTTCAACTTGCCTTTCACAGTTTCTCTTCTTTAAAACTTAGGCTTTTGTTTTTCAGACTCTGGCTTTTTCAGAGTCTATTTATCAGACTTTGAATGTTTTAGAGTCTGAGTCACTGAAGCTTTAGGTTCAAAGTTTTTCAGAACCTTTAACTTTACATTCTGAGATTTTGACTTAGTCAGAACCTTAGAAATAGAAGTGGTAGTTCTGAATGAGTCACTGTGTTGACTTCATCAGACTCACTTACAAAGTGATTTTTCAACGCTTCTCTGGCTCCGTCAGGACCAGGTTTCAGAATCACTTCATTAGAGTTTCCTCCAATGAATCCAAGACCCTGTCCTCTGTTCTGATACGTGCTATAGATCATGGATGCAACCCTTGATCTGTCAATTCCAGTAGCAATAAATTCTTGCAAAGCAACATCTTGCTCACTCAAGTATTTACAGCTACACTTCTTGATCAATAAAGTGTCATTTTCTTCTTTCAAACTTTCTAACTCCAGCAGAGTTGAATTATGTCTTTTTGACAGCTTATCAAGCTGTTGTTTGACTTTCTTCAACTCAGTGGTTTTAGCTTTAAAATGACCAAGAAGTTCTTTGACAGAATCAACTAGTTCAAATCTTGTGAGTTCAGAATATACCTCTGTTTCACTTTCAGAGTCTGCATCTGATTCTGCCTCAGGTGTTTCTTTAACAGATTCGGTTGTAGCCATTAGTCCAACAGCTACATTGGCTTCACCATCAGCATCATCATCCTCAGACCCTGACTCATTATCAAGATCTTCCCAGGTGGCCATCAGACTTTTCTTGATCTGCTTCTTGAACTTGCTTGACTTGAAGGTTGGCCTTTTTGACTTTGATTTCTCCTTCTGCAGCTCTGGACAGACAGCAATAAAGTGTCCAGTTTTCTTGCAGTTGAAGCAACCTTTCTGTTCCTTCTTTTTGAAACCCTTCCCACTTCTCTTGCTCAGAAATCTCTTGTTCTTCTTAGCAAGGTACTGCATTCTGCTTGAAAGTATAGCCATTTCCTTTGCAATATCAGGATCCTCCTCTGAGCTTTCAGAAGCTGAAGATTCATTTTCAAACTCTTCAACCTTGAGAGCCTTTGAGGACCTTCCTTTTGATTTTAAAGCAATGGTTTTGGACTTTCTTGCAGAATCATGTTCATTGAGACTTAACTCATGAACCTTGAGTGAGCTTACAAGATCTTCAACACTTAAAGTGTTTAAATCTTTAGCCTCCTCAATTGCAGTGACCTTTGGTCTCCATCTAGAGGGTAAGCTCCTTAAAATCTTGCTAACATGATCAGAAGTTATATAACTCTTCTTTAGTATCTGAAGGCCAGATACTAGAGTTTGAAATCTTGAGTACATCTGCTCAATACTTTCATCCTCTTTCATCTTGAATAGTTCATACTGATGAACTAACATAAGAGCTTTAGCTTCCTTGACCTTTTTGCTTCCTTCATAGTTAGCACAGAGAGAAGCAAACATGGCTCTAGCAGTAGATTTGTCACTCATCTTCATGTATTCCGTTTTAGGAATAGCAGTGACAAGAGCCCCTCTGATGATATGATGTTTCTTGTAGATTTTCTTTTGAGCAGCAGTGTGAAGTTTACGGTCAATAGCAGCACCTTCGTCATCAAGTCGTAAGTCACCAACACCATCTTCAAGTATGTCCCAGAGTTCTTCATCAAGACCCATGACATAACTGTAGAAGTTGGTTTTCCACCAAGAAAATTCTTCAGGATCACTATTGAACTTAGGAACTTTTCCATAATCAGCCTTTTTACTGCTGTTATTGGATCCATAGTCATATGGTATAGCAGCACCAGAAGAAGCACCAGAAGAAGACGGTTCACTCGAAGACATGTTTTTCTCTGGATCTTTTCTGTTACACGGTTAAGTGCTATGACAACAGAGCCGGAGCTCTGATACCAACTGAAGGTGAGAAAAACACAAGAAGGGGGGTTGAATTGTGTTAGCTTTTCGCAGCTCTTGAAGAGTGAGAATCTAATTCCTTAATATCAGAGTCTGAATGGGATCAGAGTCTGATGGGAGATTAGGTTCTGATGCAGCGGAATAATCAAGAGATAGAGAGAAGAGAGAACACAAGCAATTATACAGGTTCCTTCCACAAACCGGAAGTAGTCCTGTCCCCCTTGTACTTCCAAGGAGAGTTCACTAAAATGTAATATCAATTACAAGTTGCTCAAACACACAGTAAGAGACTTCCAATGCTCAAGCACGCAGGCAAGAGACTTCCAATGCTCAAAGACACAACTAAGAAACTTCCTTGCTCAAGGACGCAGCCAAGAGACTTCTTTGCTCAAGCACACAAGCAAGAGACTTCTAACACAATTACAGAAAATTGAATAGAGTTGAAACACTTGACAACAATCAAACGTGTTTCTATTACAACAAAGACAGACTCTGTTTCAAACAAAAGACAGACTCTGTTTTTCTGTTTAACTTAGAAATTCTAGAATACTCAGTTTGTAAGAATGATCTAAGTTGTTAATGTGTTTTTGTTAAGACTCAGATGAATACGAAAGCAACGCAGTGTAGTTTTTCAAGTTGTAGAGTCCAACAATTCTTCAAGTCTTCTATCCTTTATATAGGCGTAGGAAAGAGACGTTGAGTCATCCAGCACATCAGGATGATTTCTGAAGCTTGATCAATGGCTGTTGATCTGTTGCTTGATTTTGTAATAGTCCTTCAATTGCATAATTTGAATTCCATTCCCTTTGAAGATTAATACTGGTAGACACAGTTGCCAAACTGTACGAGGTAGTGGAGTAGTGGAAACAGAGTTCGTACAACGTACTCTGTACTGGCCTGCCTTCTTTGTCTTTGTGCTTCCCACGCTCAAGTTGACTTTGAAGCTAGCCGTTACTCCATTTGAGAGTTTCTTTTGCATCGTAATGCTTGTACAAATTCTTGTTAGCAGATTTTCAGACTTTGGGCTTCAGACTCACTGTAGCACTAAGCTTCTGATAATCTTCAGACTCTCTTGGTTTTCAGATTCTGATAGTCTTCAGACTCTAATAGTCTTCAGACTCTGATACAGTCTTTCAGACTCTCTTCGGTACAATATTCAGACTCTCTTCGATACAGTCTTCAGACTCTCTTCAATACAGAATCACAAGCAACAAGCTTCTCTGGATTTTTGCTCTTTAACATTGTTCAAACAGAATATTTTCTAAGATATAAATCTTGATTGATATCCTGCATACTTCAAACAAATATTAGCAATAACCAATTGACAACTTTTTAATACCTTGTTATCATCAAAACTCAAAACGTGGTATTGTTGAACACCTTTGTTCCAACAACTATCATTGCTCATTGAGTTATTACCCAATACAGAATGATCACGCCTAAAAACTAAAAAAGTAAATGTTACTGTAGTGGGGCAGGTGTCGTTTGTAACAGCCCGATTTTACGATTATTTTATTTTAATTGTTTTATGTGTGTTTATTTACGTATGTGTGCATTTTCATGAGTTTTCGTATTAGAAGGGTATTTGGTCATTTTAGACTTAAGGGTATTTTAGTCTTTTACGAGGAAGGGTAATTTAGTAACTTTGTGATAATAGTTATTTTAGCGTTTCAAGTTAGAGCCGTTATTATTTGTAAGATACTAAATTGTCAATATAATTTAATTAGAGCCGAGGTTTCTAATTAATTACTGTTAGTAAGTTAGAATTAGCGGGTTAGTGTAATTAGAATTGAGCCCAATTAGTTTGTGTGGTTTAGGCCCATTAAGGGGTGTGAGCATATAACCCATGACTTAGAGCAAATAGGGTTAGAAACTTTGTCATTAGCGCAACACAAGAGAATAGAGGCAAAGAGGCTAGAGGGGAGAACAAGAGAAGATGGTTGGAGGCTAAAGGGAGATTGATCATAGAAGCTAAAGTGAAGCTTGGGTTAGAAATTCTTTGTGCTAGAGGTAAGAGGGATAGTTTTCACACATAATCCTTCAATTTTTCATTTCTACCCATTTACATGATTTGATTAATTGAATTTGATTCTGTAAATTCGTGCTTAGATGTTGATGATATGTTTTTGAGCATGAATTACATGATAAATGTGTAGTTGTTGTTGAATTAACATGTCAAAATGTATGAATATGAATATTTTGAGTTTATGTGAAAAATTGATGAAGAATATTGTTGTTGTTGTTGAAATGTTGAGGAATTCATGATTAATAGCTGTTGTTGTTGTTATGAGATGTTGTTGTTGATGATTGATGCCATGGGTGTTCATAATTATGGAATTGTGGAGTGAATTGAGTTGTTGTTGAGAGTTTTGTGAAGAATAAAGGAATTATTGAATTGTGTTGAAATGATGTTTTGATTTCAATTTCTATATGGTTTTGAGTGTCTTTTATGTACATAAACCTATAAACAACCTTTGGGATCAAATCTAGATGTTGGGGAATCAAAATTTGGGTTTTTGGGTGAAAAATGGTGTAAAAACCGTAACAACAGGGAAAAACTCGCTAGAAACTCACTATTGGCGAATTCTGTCTGGAACATTTTCGCTAATAGCCAGAAATTCGCTATTAGCGAAATTGCACAGTGACAGTATTCCCTGTTTCGCGTTCTTGCGTCTTTTTTGCACATTTCTGTTTTAATTTGGCCTTTGGTGTAAACATGAAAGTTTTAGATAATTTAGTTAGCTTTCCAATGGCTTTGGTTTCACTTGAATTTTTTTGTGTATTTTGAGTTATGATAGAAACACTTCAAGTGGGTCTTGGATGACTTTTACGAAAAACTCAGCATAATCGTTTCTAACTCAACCCGAAACTTTTGGTTTGCTTCCAAACATCAAATCCTGAGTATTAGGAGTTTAATTAGGATGTTTAATAGTATCTAATCTATGTCTTGTTGAATCAAACTTAATTTTATTCTCTTAATGAATTGGTTTTGCAATATGATAAAGTGAGACGAACTTTGTAATTTTTGTGAATTATGTTGATGTAATGCTAACCCTCAGTGGTTTACCACCTACCTTTCCGTACGGACGGGTAGATGGAGTGCAGGATTAGTAGCTTGTTTGTTTGATGTTGTAACACCCCGTTTTTCCCAAAGTAAAAATTTCATAATCAAATCAGAGTATCACATAAAACGGAATGCTACATTTCTTAAATTCTCAAAAAATAGAATAAATAATGATTTATTCTTCGTAAGATGATAGTCAAAATTATTCAAACTTCGCAGCGGATAAAATTCAAGTTAACAAAATAGTTTTGGCACGCAGGCCTCATAAAAACTTCTCAACATAAATTCAACTGAAAACTTAAATCATAATCAATACGTAAGGAATAGAAAATGGTTATAAAGGTTCCCATCCCGTTACGTATCAGAGCACCTGAGGACACAGTGAGGGTAGCCACTCACAACAGCAACAACAACTAAAGCTTAATTACCTGCACTTGCCCACAAGGCGGCAATTCCAACAGAAGGGGTGAGATTTCACATTCTATAATAATAAGCAACAATTCATGTAAAAGAATTAATCAACATAAAATAGCAACAATTCATACAAGAGAATCAATCAACATAAAATAGCAACAAATCATATAAGAGAATCAATCAACATAAAAGAGCAACAAATCATATAAGGGAATCAATCGACATAAAACACCAACAAATCATATAAGAGAATCAATCAGCATAAAACAACAACAAATCATCAACAAGTACTTCATATAATTACAGATATAAATCATCAATTAATTTCAAGTATCAGGTAACATCAGCATCATCTTAATCAACTTCATAACTTCAAAATTTACTTAACCACTTGACTCGACAATGCAACTTTAACTTGACTATGCAACTTAATCATCTTACTCATGCATGTGGTACCAATCTAGGGCATAAGCCCTCGTCGCTTTTTGAGCATAAATATACTCCTAGGGCATAAGCCCTCGTCGCTATTTGAGCATAAAAATACTCCTAAGGCATAAGCCCTCGTCGCTATTTGAGCATAAAAATACTCCTAGGGCATAAGCCCTCGTCGCTATTTGAGCAAAAGCTCCAAGGGCACGAGCCCTCGTCTCTGGATGAATATGCATGGACTCAACTTCTTACAACTTAGACAACACAACCATCTTATATGACTCCAATAATTTGGATCACAACTTAGACAGACACATGCAACTTTAAACAAATGTAAACAACAACATGGCAGCACATTATTAGTCTCAAGATATAACAATATTTTAAACATCGTCTTAAAGCATCACTTAAAATTCGCATAATAAAATATCTATAAAAGATTTTCATGTCAAACCAAAGCTACTGGAAACATAATTTAATCATCAACAACTTTCATATAATCATCATATATATAACTTTCATATAAATATCATATATATAACATATAAACATATAAACAACTTTCATATAAATATCATATATACAATTTTCATATAAATAACATGTAAACAATTTTCCATATAAATTTATGAGATTATCTATACTCTTAACAACCTAATTCAATTCAAAACCTAACTTCTACAACCACAACAAAAATTCAACAACAACAAGATTAAACCTTTTTTAGAATTATATGCTTATGATTAAAGAAGGTTAGTTCCACCCTTACCTTACCTTAGATTGATTGATTGCAAAGATTCTACAGACTTCTCTTCTCTCTGACTCTTCTCTTACTTTCTCCACTTTCTCCAAAACAGTTTGCACGTCATATTATTTTCTAACTCTAACTCTCCTTTTTATAATAACCATAATTTCTCTTACACCCCAAAACTACTTTTTTCCTCGTAATCTTATTTATTTCGAAATTAAATATATCTCTCCCCCACTTAATAATAATAATACACCAAATAACAAATATATCTCTACACAAAATATATTTATATACTAGATAACATATATATTTCCACACAAAATAACAAATATATTTCTATACTAGATAACATATATTTCCACACAAAATAACGAATATATCTCTACACAAAATAACAAATATATTTCTATACTAGATAACATATATATTTCCACACAAAATAACCAATATATTTCTATACTAGATAATATATATTTCCACATAAAATAACAAATATATCTCTACACAAAATAACAAATATATTATACAAATAAATTACTAACATATAACATAACAAAATATAATTTCATCAAAATAAATCGACTAAATTATAAAAAGACATCTAATCTCAATAAATTAATAAATAATAAAAGTAGAGCGTTACAGATGTTGCTGAGGAGCAGGGGTTCTCTATTTCTTTTTGCGCGCGTCTAGATTAGGGCTCTGATCTAGGATATCGTTTATATGTTGGATTTTGTTTATCATACGTTGATTCGAGGAGTTATGACATGATTGATTTATATCCGATGTTTGAGGATGAGATTATGTATTTATTATCATGAGATTGGAGATATTGTTTATATGCTTAATATGTTCCGCTGCTATGTTTATGAATCATGGTAATTTATAATTGTGAATTTTGAAGTTTGTTGTCGACGTAACATATATTTCTAGAATATGTTTGTATATTCGTGCGTTTTACCGTTTAATAGGAATAAGGTGTTACATCGTTAGTCATAACTACCACCTTACCACTAATACAAGCTACTCAGAGTCTAAGTCTCCTTAACATAGTCTGAGTGTCTTCAGAGGCTCATTTTGTTGGAGTAAGCCCTAATAGCCAATCTATATTTATTAAGTTTGGCTTTGTATCATGATATTGATATAAATATATATTGGAACATTAAGTATAACTTAATTGTGAGACACCATTAAACATAAGGACACTATTCTAAAAGTATCCGTAGTCAAGCTTTATTGTGAAGTGGGATATCATTAAAGCATAGAGACTATTATGTGGATAGATTGATGATCACATCTCACAGATCATGGATAAAGAGTTATTAAGTCTTCACATAGATATAAATGTTAGGAGTAATATTTATATTGGATTGACCCACCATGAGAATACTACATAGTAAAAGTTATGAAAAGTGTCATAAGATATTCTCATAGTGATAAGTGGTGTATTCCACCCTTTGACCTGAAACCACTATTTACCCTAGATGTTGGAGTCGAGTGCTTTGTCACCATTCAAACGTTGTCTGTAACAAGATGACCAAAAAGTTGGTTGATGGGTACTCCACGAATCATGCTAAGGGACATGAGTGAACTAGATGGAATTTGCCCCTCCTACATAACAGGAGAAATGTCTAAGGGCCCAATATTGAATTGGACTAGGGTGACATGCTATGCCTTGTGTTCAATATAGACAAGAGGGCAAAAGGGTAATTATACACATGAACATTATCACAGAAAGGTTTCGTCAGATCACATGACACTCTCCTCACTTGGGTAGCAGTGATGTGTTGCTAGATACCACTCACTGTTTATAATATTATAGATGTGATTTAATATTATTGCCAACGTTACGGGAACCTATAGGGTCACACACAAAGAACAGATAAATGAGAGAAATAAATAAGTAAGACTTATTTATAAAATAATAAGTAAGACTTATTATTAGTAATTAAATAATTTATATGACTTCATTATTTAATTTACAAAAGGAATAGAGAAACGCGGTGCACCGTAAGGTACGGTGTACTTAAGTGTTGTCTTGCTGGCCACACAAGTGATTCTATAAATAGAACCCTTGTTCTCTCTGAATCTCCGTTGGAATTGGCTAGCACCGGTCATCGAAGAAGTTTTGTTCGTGTGGACTAAGTAGAGGCATCGCTACTTTGCTTTGCTCGTGATCAGAAACAATTCTACTACAAAGGTTCTGCTCTTCAAGAGGTAAACACATGAATCCTTAAATTGTTTAAGTATGTGTTTGATTTGTGATTAATGATTTAATCAAGATCCGTTTTAATGAGATTTCTTCCGCAAAGAGGATTAAAATTTTGAAAAACCCCTCTTAAAATCCCTTCACATTTTTCTTAGAGTCTCCAAAAGAGAGTCTGATACTCAAGTAGCATCTGAATAACTTTCAGAAGCTGAATTCTAACTTCAGAGGCAAGCACTACACAGAGACAAAACACATGTTCAAATTTTTCTTAATAAAATCAAATCTTTCAACAGTTAAAGGCTTAGTAAATATGTCAGCCCATTGATGATCAGTATCAACGAATTGAATATCTAGAATCCCTTTTTGAACATAGTCTCTGATAAAATGATGTTTAATTTCAATGTGTTTGACTCTTGAATGTAGAATCGGATTCTTAGACAAACATATAGCAGCTGTATTATCACAATAGATTGGGATACAGTTTTCAGTTATTTGACAGTACTCTAATTGATGTTTCATCCATAATAGTTGTGTACAACAACTAGCAGCTGAGATGTATTTTGCTTCTGCTGTTGACAAAGCAATAGTTGCTTGTCTCTTGCTAGCCCATGATATCAGATTATCTCCCAGAAATTGACAATTGCCACTAGTTGATTTTCTTTCAATCCTGTCACCAGCATAGTCAGCATCGCAGAATCCAACTAGCTTATAATCTGAAGATTTCTTATAAATAAGTCCAAGATTAGTGGTTCCCTTCAAATATCTAAAGATTCTCTTTACAACAGTTAAGTGAGACTCTCTAGTTTCTTATTGAAACCTTGCACACAGACATACGCTGAATAAAATATCTGGTCTGGATGCAATAAGATATAACAGAGAACCTATCATACCTCTATATAACTTCTGGTCAACTTTTGTTCCTTGATCTTCTTTGCTCAGAGTACATGTTGGATGCATTAGAGTGTTCATTTTCTTACAATCTTCAATATTGAATTTCTTCAGGAGCTCTTTAGTGTACTTGGATTGATGAACATAGACTCCATCTGTGCACTGGTTGATTTGAATTCCTAGAAAGAATTTCAATTCTCCCATCATGCTCATTTCAAATTCATCCTGCATTGACTTAGAAAATTCATTGCAAAGAGAACCATTAGTTGAACCAAAAATTATATCATCAACATAAATTTGAACAACTAAAATATCTTTTTTAAGAGTCTTCCTGAATAGTGTAGTGTCAACTTGACCTCTTTCAAAATCATTTTTAATTAAGAAATTATTTAGTCTATCATATCAAGCTCTGGGAGCTTGTTTCAAGCCATATAGTGATTTCTTCAGTTTATAAACATGATCAGGATGTTTTAAATCCTCAAAACCAGAAGGTTGTTTAACATACACTTCTTCAGTAATGACACCATTAACATAGGCACTCTTAACATCCATTTGATACAGAATTATGTTGTGATTTACTGCGTAGGAAAGAAGTAACCTGATTGCTTCCAATCTTGCAACTCGAGCAAATGTTTCAGTGTAATCAATGCCTTCTTGTTCACTGTAGACTTGAGCGACAAGTCTGGCTTTGTTTCTGATTACTTCTCCCTGCTCACTAAGCTTGTTTCTGAACACCCATTTAGTTCCAATAATGTTCTTGTGCTCAGGCTTAGCTACTAGATCCCATACATCATTCCTTCTGAATTGATTTAGCTCATCTTGCATAGCTAGGTTCCATCCTTCATCTTTAAGCGCTTCGTCAACTGATGCAGTTTCAATTATTGATAACAATTCCAAAGCAGACTCTTCTTGTCTGAAATGTGATCTAGTTCTTCTGGGACTTTCTTTGTTGCCAATAATTTGATCATCAGGATGCGAAGACTTGTATTTGAATGCGTGTTTGGATTGATTAGGTTGCTGAGAATCGTCTTGAGCTTCTTTAGAAGCTATTTCATCAGGAACTTCAGGGGATGCTACAGCTTATAGAGTATCTTCAGACTCTGGAGTCTGATCAGGTTCTGAGTTATCATCAGACTCTTGAGAACCTGCAAAACTTTTATCCTGCTCTAGAGTTTTACTTCCAGGCTCCTTGTCATCAAATTTGATGAGCATAGATTCTTCAACACATTGTGTTTCTGAATTAAACAATTTGTATGCCATAAACCTTTCAGAGTAACCTAATAAGATTCCTTTATGGACTTTGGCATCAAATTTCTTTAGATAGACTTTATTGTTTAAAATATAGCATGTACATCCAAACTGATGAAAGTAAGATATGTTAGGTTTCCTACCTTTAAAGAGTTCATATGCTGTTTTATTCAACAAGGGTCTGATATAGATCCTATTCTAAACATAACATGTTGTGTTTACTGCTTCTGCCAAAAAAAAATTAGCCAGATTGTTTTCATGAATCATGGTTCTTGCCATTTCTTGTAAAGTTATATTATTTCTCTCCACAACCCCATTTTGCTGAGGAGTTCTAGGAGAAGAGAATTCATGGATGATTCCATGTTTTTAACAAATTATTTCAAATGACACATTTTCAAATTTTCCTCCATGATCACTTCTGACTTTCAAGATTTTCAATTCTTTTTCAGATTGTACTTGGATGCAGAATTTACTAAACACAATATATGAATCATCTTTAGACCTTAGAAACTTAACCCAACTCCATCTACAGTAATCATCAACTATGACTAATCCATATTTACTTCCATATAAGGATGCAGTACTGACTGGTCCAAATAAATCAACATGGAGTAGCTCCAAGGGTCTGGAGGTAGAAACACTTTCCTTTGGTTTGAAAGAAGTTTTAACAATTTTTTCTTTCTGGCACGCTCCACAGAGAGCGTCTGAATGATAATCAATGTCTGGTAAGCCTCTGACCAGTTGTAACTTGCTAAGCTTAGAGATTAACCTCCAGTTAGCATGTCCCAACCTTCTGTGCCACAAACATTTTTTATCACTCATTGATAGAAGACAAATTACCTTCTGATCAGCCAATTCAGAAAATTTTATTTTGTAAACATTGTTTCTTCTCTTTCCCTTGAAGATAATGGATTGATCATCTTTGTAAACTACTATGCAGTTGTTTTTATTAAACAAAACTTCATAACCACTATCACGCAATTGACATATGCTAAGTATGTTATGTCTTAGTCCATCTACAAACCACACATTATTGACTGAGATTAAGGAGTTACCAATGGTTCCAGTACCAATGATTTTGCCAGTTTGGTTTCCTCCAAATCCCACTGTTCCTCCCTCTTTCATGGTTAGGGTTAGGAACATAGATTTTTCTCCCGTCATGTGTCGCGAGCAGCCATTGTCTAGATACCAGGACTTCTGTTTTTCTTGTCCTTTTAGACATACATGCAACATCAATAATTTCATATTTAGGTACCCATATCTTTATGGGTCCTTTGGGGTTAGTCCTTGAAACATTGAATCTCTTTTGTGTCTTGTCTCTAAAAGTCTGAGCCATTATTTTCTTCCAAACTTTAGGTTCAGAACCTCTTAATCTAGAGTCCAACTTAGCACACATAGCTTATCTTCTTTGAATTCTAGGCTTCTGATTTTCAGACTTTGTTTTCTTCAGAATCTGTTTATCAGACTCTGGTTTCTTTAGAATCTGAACTCTTGAAGCCTCTGATTCAAAGTTGTTCAGTACCTTTGTCTTTAGGTTCTTTGGCTTTGACTTAGTCATTGCCTTAGAGCTTGAAGCTTTAGGTTCTGAATGAGTCACTATGTTGGCTTTTTCAGACTCTGAAACAAAATGATTTTCAAATGCTTCTTTCGCGCCATCATAACATGGTTTCAGAATAGTTCATTAGAGTTACCTCCTGTGAATCCAAGACCTTTTCCTTTGTTCTGATAACTGCTATAAATCATGGATGCCACTTTGGTTTTATCAATTTCTATGGCAATAAACTCTTGTAGAGCAGCATCCTGCTCACTCAAGTGTTTACTGTCACACTTCTTAGCCATTACGTTTTCATTTTCTTTCTTTAAAACATCCATTTCTAACATAGTTAAGTCATATAGTTTTAACAACTTACAATGTTGTTGTTTAACTTTTCTCAACCATGTGGATTTGGATTCATAATGACCAAGAAGTTCTTTGAGAGAATCAATCAGTTCAAATCTAGTAAGTTTAGAATATACCTCTGTTTCACTTTCAGAGTCTGTATCAGATTATGTATCAGATGATTTCTTTTCTGGTTCAGTTGTTGCTACCAAACCCATAGCTTCGTTAGCTTCATCCTCAACATCATCTTCATTAGACCCTGACTCATTGTCTAGATCTTCCCAAGTAGCCATAAGACTCTTTTTGATCTGCTTCTTGAACTTGTTGGACTTGAAGGTTGGCTTCTTTGACTTGGATTTCTCTTTTTGCAGGTCTGGACAATCAACAATGAAATGCCCAAACTTCTTGCAGTTGAAGCAACCTTTCTGATCTTCTTTCTTGAATCCTTTACCACTGCTTTTACCCAAGAACTTCTTGTTGTTTCTAGCTAAGTACTGCAGTATGTTGGAAAGCATAACCATTTCTCTAGCAACATCAGGATCTTCCTCAGAGTCTTCAGAAGAATATTCATTTTCAGACTTTTCAACTTTAAGAGCTTTTGAGGATCTTCCTTTTGACTTTAGAGCAATGGTTTTTGACTTTCTAACAGAGTCATGTTCATTGAGACTTCACTCATGAACCTTGAGGGAACTGACAAGATCTTCAACACTTAGAGTGTTTAGATCTTTAGCTTCCTCAATGGCAGTTACCTTAGGTCTTCATCTTGAGGGTAAACTTCTCAGAATCTTGCTCACGTGATCAGATGCTATGTAGCTCTTCTTCAGCATCTGAAGTCCAGAGACTAGAGTCTGAAATCTTGAGTACATCTGCTCAATACTTTCATCATCTTTCATCTTGAATACTTCATACTGATGAACAAGCAAAAAAGCCTTTGCTTCTCTGACTTTGTTGCTACCTTCATAGTTAGCACAGAGAGAGGCAAACATTGCTTTTGCAGTAGACTTGTCACTCATCTTCATATATTCTGATTTGGGAATAACTGTGACAAGTGCTCCTCTGATTATGTGATGTTTCTTGTAGCTTTTCTTTTGAGCAGCAGTGTGTTTCTTTCTGTCAACAGCAGCTCCTTCATCGTCAAGTTCTAAGTCACCAACACCATCTTCTAGTATGTCCCATAGTTCTTCATCTAAGCACATGACATAACTGTAGAATCTAGTTTTCCACCATGAAAATTCCTCAGGGTCTCCTTTGAACTTAGGAATTTTTCCAGAGTCAGCTTTCTTGTTACTGTTACTGGATCCATAATCATAAGGTATAGCAGCACCAGCACCACTACCAGAAGTTGTAGGTTCACCAGAAGACATGTTTTTCTCAGGATCTTTTCTGTCACACGGTTAAGTGCTATGACAACAGAGCCAGAGCTTTGATACCAACCGAAGGTGAGAAATAAAACACAAGAAGGGGGGTTGAATTGTGTTAACTTTTTCGCGTTTCTTTAAAAATTGATTCTGTTTTCTAGATCAAAGTTTGATAGAGTTCAGGTCCTGATAAGGAGTTCAGAGTCTGTGGAGAATAATAAAGTAAAGAGATAAAGGAAAGAGAGAACACAAACAATTATACAGGTTCCTTTCACAAACCGGAAGTAGTCATGTCCCCCTTGCACTTCCAAGGAGAGTTCACTAAAATGTAATAACAAATTACAAGTTGCTCAAGCACACAGCAAGAGACTTCCAATACTCAAGCACACAGGCAAGAGACTTCTTTTGCTCAAGGACACATCCAAGAGACTTTTATTGCTCAAGCACACAAGCAAGAGACTTCTAACACAATTCACAGAAAATTGAATAAGAGTTTAAACCCTTGATATACAATCAGTGGTGTTCACAAATACAAACAAAAGACAGACTCTGTTTTCTGTTACACTTAAAAGTTCTAGGATAAAGAAGTTTGTAAGAATTTTCTAAGTTGTTGATGTGTTTTGGTTTGACTCAGGGAGAATATCAATATATGCGTAAGAGTTCAGTAAGTCAGTTGTGGAGTCTAACCAAATCTTCAAATTCTCATTCCTTTAAATAGAGGTTGTAGAGAGACGATGAAAGATGCCAGCACATCACAAAGTCGTCTAGAAGCTTTATCAAACAATGTTGATATGTTGCTTGATATGGTAATCGTCCTTCAAAAATAATTTTGAAATCCATTCCTCTTGGAGCGAAAATACTAGTAGACACAGCTGTGAATAGTACAAGTAGTGGAGTAGTGGAAACAAGAGTCGTACATGTACTCTGTCCTTTTCCTGCGCTCTTTTGTCACAAAGCATCCCATGCTTAAGTTGACTTCAAGATAGCCGTTACTCCATATGAATGTTCCTTCTGCAACGAAATGCCTTCAGGAATTCAACAATTCAATATATCTTGAGTTTGAGATCTTCAGACTCTCTGTAGAACTCCAGACTCTGTTGAGCTTCAGACTATCTTTGGCTCCTTCAGACTCTCTCCATTCTTCAGATCCTGTAGACTTGCGCTTCTCGAAACAGCTTATTCAGACTCTCTAAGTCTTTAGAACCTTTGACTTGTACTTCTTCGAAACAGCTTCTTCAGACTCTCCAAGTCTTCAGAACCTCTCGAAACAGCTTCAGATGATTCTTCAGGCTCTCTAAGTCTTCAGAATCACTTGCAACAAGCTTCTTATAGAAATTGCTCTTCATTTGTTCTTTTAGAATGCCTTCTAAGATTAAAATCTTTGACTAAGATCCTGCATACTTGAACAAATATTAGCATATTCAATTGACAATTTTTAATACCTTGTTATCATAAAAACTAAAAGTGGTATTGTTAAACACCCTTTGTTCCAACACATTTGACGAGGTCGAAGGGGATACTCGTAACTTATATCAACGTGAATTTTTAAATTCAATTACTCAAGGAAGTATCCCACCACATATTTTAAAGGTAAAAAAAAGTGCACCTTTGATGTTGTTGCAAAATATAGACACTGGATATGGTCTGTGTAATGAGACACAATTGTTATGCCGTAGTTTTTTTTAAGAATATGTTGGATGTGGAAATCCTAACAGAAAGCAATGTTGGAAAAAGATTATTCTTGCCCAGAATTAAATTAATAACAAATGCGAGTTTAGGACTTCCCTTTATGCTTAGTAGAAAACAGTTTTCAGTTAGATTAAGTTTTGCTATTACCATAAATAAGTCACAAGGGTAGACCATTCTCGATGTCGGAATCTATCTTCCACGACATGTTTTCAGCCATGGTCAATTATATGTAGCTTTATCGAGAAGAGTTTCTCAAAATTCGACAAAAGTTCTCATTAAAGAAGGGAAAATAAAAGGAGAAGATGGAGACTTTACGAAAAATATAATTTTCAAAGATATTCATTCATCGCAATCATAACAATGTTTCTTTTGCATAACATGCAATTTATACATTTATGTTATGATTGTACTAATTATTATTAGAATAAACACAATAAATGATCATTATTTTATCTTTATTTTATATGCAACCAAACTAAAATATGTTGACTTCATAAATAATTTATATGCCTTAACAATTTTTTGTTTATAATATCAATATATCAATAATTTTTATTAATATTTAAAAAATTTAATCAAAATTATACAAACAAACATAATAAAATATCTCATGCGTTAGTGCAGTAGAAAGAGCGGACAGACGTGCACGATAATGCCCGTCTTTCTGCTAGTATAGTATAGATTACTTTTAAAGTTTAGTGAAAAATAATCGAATAATTAATAAAAATAACAATTTTTACAATTATCGTATTTTTTTAATATATGTGTAAAACGATAAACGAAGAGTATCTCTCTATTCATCCAACCATTATCAAATTTCTATCTTAACTCCTATTTCTCTCTTTCCTAATTCTTCTGACATCCAAACACAGATTTCAATTGACAAACCCTAATCCCTTTCACTGTCAACACCACACTCCAAAATTCAGTTTCATTGATTCAATCCCATTTCCCGGCAACAGTGACCGCTTCACCGGAAACCAACTCCATCTCCGCCGCCGGATTCCTTTTCCGGCGTGCTCCCTTTCGATCTCCTCCGCCGTAGCTCGTCTCTCTTCTTTCTCTTTGTTTGGTGAGTTACACTTACTCTCTTCACTTTCAATTTCGCCAAACCCTTATTTTGTATCCCACATTTATTTTAATTATATTTTATTCTATTCAAATTTAATAATAATTCAGTTTGCATGCCTCTATGCACGAGCCACGAGCTGGATTAGTCACCCATCATTGGTGGGTCGGAAACCGGTGTGAAAGCCAAAATAATAATAATAATAATTCAGTAATTAATAATTCATTTTTTTTATTCTAATTGAAATTTAAAAAATCCTAATTGTCTAATTGATATTTGTGATGCCAAGTTACTAGTTACTAGTTACTGACCAACGGTGAGTCCGGATTTTAGGGGTTGGTAGCTCAACTGGTTTGAGTTAAGGAATGAAGAGTGAGTATCCGAGATGTATCTGAGACACCGATACGATGTGGATATTTTCCATTTCTAGAGTATCCAGGCTTCATAAGTTGTGATGTGACCTTGTGAGCGAGTATTGCGGTTCGGTTCTGTCTGCGTGTTATTGTTTGTGAGTACCGGTTTGTAGAGGACTCGTAAAAGTATATGTTAGAGTGAACCAGAGAAAGGCATAATTCTTTGTCAATGTGCAATCGTGCGCGATAGCAGCTTCGCATAGCAACCTTGTGTCCACTGCAACACATTCTGCTGGCAAGCCACATTCAGCAGTCATGGTGTTTGTGGCTGTGTAACATTGCCAAATCGTAGTCTTCTCGTGTTGAAACTAAAAATCTAAATTACCCTCCTAATTTAATCTCTTGGCTCTTTTTTTTTTTTTTAAGAATATTATGGTCATTTTGTTTGATTTTATGTGATCTAATTCTTCTTTGTGAAGATTCCTCCAGAGTCTTTGCTTCATCTTCTTCACGAAGAAGTCAATTTTTGTTTCTATGGTAATCATGAAGCCTTCTTCTTTTCCGTTTCCAATGGTCACTTGTATTTTTGGGGCAAAAGGCTGCAACTGAGGGCTGTTTTCTCATAAATCCCCAGCTTTCACCACTACCCCTGTTTTCAGTTTCAATGCTGCTTGCAATCAACAATAGCATCATCTAAATCTAAATCACCGACCTCTGTTTTCAGTTTCACTTTTGCCTCTGTTTTGATTACTTTTTTAGAACTTGTTTTTTAATGGGTTGTCATTTGATTACTTTTAATATTATATTTATTATGATTTTTAATGTTAGTGACAAATGATCAAAGTTAATTATAATTATTTATTGTACCCTTTTGATTGTGTATTTTGTTATTATTTTTTTTAGTATATATGTATCTATTGGATTTATGTTTGTTTAGTTTGTATACTGATTTTTAGTCTTTGCAATAGCTGCTATCTGCTATACCGCTACAACATTTTCATTGTCTGGCACGTTGCTCCACTATCCAAGATTAACAACAATTGTATTAACTGTAATTAGGGGGATCTAGGTTTCAATGCACTTGGGTAGAAATGCCTGCAAAACTTGTATTAACTGAATTGATAGATATGCATGTAGGGGATATAAGGTTGGTTTGGTGGTTGGGGTGGGGGAGTTAAGGATTGGAGTGATAAGGATGTCGAGGGTTCTAGCCCCACTCCCTGTATAATACTTACAATACTAATATTTGCCGTTTCAGTAAAAGATGATAGAAATGTATGTGATAGTTATATTTATATTGAGTAGATGTATATACTTGCTATACTTAATTGAGTACGTAGAAAATCATGCTATATTGGTATCATCTGTTAGGAATATATTTGGTATTACATGATGGGGTAGTTAGGATCTATTTAATATATGATGTGGTATTTTAAACTAAGCATTTTATTGTTTTTATATCTCCGTTGTCAAAAGCGGTCACGCCGGCAACTATGGCTGTGCAAAGTGGAAAAAACAGGACCGCCGCGCCAGGTCGCGTTAGAAGTTGAAAGCGGTCAAAGCGAGCAGCATAGACGCGGTGCAGCACGGTGTTAACGCGGCCAAAGCGGCTGCTACAATTAATGTTGTCAAAATCGTACGATCGGACACGGGTCAAACCGTCCCCTTCATCCTTTTTCACGGTCAAGAGAAGAAATGAAAGAAGAAACAAAAAATAGTGAAGATCTTTGATTGTATTGTGAAGAAACTGAGGAGGAGGAGAAGAAGCGAAGGAAAGAAGTGAATTAAAGAAGGAGATTGTTTGTGCGGCAACTCCATGCAAATAATTAGGTCTAGGGTTTATTTGTTGGTGAAGACGTATATGGGTTGGCCCGATTTAAACAACCCGACAGTATAATGAGCTTAAACAAAAGATGTGTTGTTTTATTACCTCTCAATGCATTACTTCCTTTTATCTTTTATTTTCAAAAAAAATAAATATTTTTTTTATTTGACAAATAAAAAAATGAATAGCAACATATTTGAATAAAAATAGTATTATTTCTTAATAATAGATCAATAATGGTTATAAATAATAGACCACTACTTGAATAATACAATAATAATGTAATATAAACAAATAGTAAAATAATAACCTGAATTAGTTGTATATAATTGGTATTAGCAATTTTATGATTTTCGATTTTGCTATCCCCTTTTATTTCAAATTATGTATACTGAGTAAAGTTTAAGGTATTTTAGCATTTCGTTTTGAATAGTATGGTATTTTAGTATTAAATTTATTAGGTCTGCAACACTGAAATAGCGTCCTCCCGCCCCGCGCCAATTTTTGGGTTCGCCGCGCAGCATATCCGCATTGACAACATAGTAGTTTTATATATATCCGATCGACATTATGTGAACTATGTAAATTAGCATTGATTTGTGATATTTTATTGAATGTGTAGATTATTTGATCTGATTGGTTTCTCTATTTGAGTACTGTGTAATTTGCATACTCAAATGTTTTTCAAGGTAAGGTTTGATCACAAGAGCCTTACGTATGTGTGATCTTTGGATGCTTCATGTCCTTGGGTTTGTTTCTGATGTAGATGTAGATAGGCTTCAAATATAGCCCGAGTTGAAGTAATCTAAGTTGTCAGAGGCTTTTTTTGTTAACATGCATTTCTTTTTGAACTTTGTGTAGGAATGAGATTTTAAAGTCTGCATCAATTAACTTCTCGAGTTGTATTCGAAATTTGTAACATAAGAATTATTCTTTTATTAATTTAATCTGATTTGTAATTTGGCAGGTGAATAAGCAACATTATTAAGTTTTCATATTTAAGATCATCACAACTGCCATATAGTTAATTTTAAGATCAGCGCATCAACCCAAGTTTTGAACAATGGTTTTTTCTTTTTATATTTATACTCGCAGTTCGGAAAGTATTTTTCTTGACTGTGTTTCTTCTTAGAACAATTCCAATCAGATCATAAATTGTTGTCATTCGGAGAATATCACCTTTTTAGAAGATTAGGGATGTTTTGGTCATGGAGACCTTTACGATAGTCTGTTGTGTGATGGACAATAAACTATTCTGAATGTTTACCATACTAAATCAGGCTCAATGTAGATTGTAGAGTATTCCTAGTGAAACTAATGAGGAGTTGCCAATGTGAACTTTCAGTTCTGATCTCTTTATTTGGTATTGAATTGTGATTCAAATTCGACATTCATGCCATTCTAATTATGGTGGTGTATTGTGCTTTTGCAGCTAATAGTGTTAAGATATAATTTATGAATCTAATGATGATGGTTGAAAATGTTATGATGTTTTCCAAGCATATCTTTGTTCTTGGGATATATATGAGTCAATAATGAACGTTAATTTGAATATATTCTGAACATATGAAAATGGAGAATTCCATGCATAAGCAAATAATTTTTTTTAAATCCCTATTGTAACGTCCTTCTTTTTCCTTACTCAAAATCCTGCGACTCTTTTATGTTTGTTCATCTTGGTACACAAGAAGAAGAAGTATCATAGTGTATTACCTGGATTTTCAGGGATGCATCCAAAAGTATACCATACTCGTAGCTCTACTGCTATAGATCGAGGAGCTACAGACCGAGGAAAATACATAGTTTGGACAAGTGAAATGGACAATTGCCTGACTGATGTGCTTTTGGATCAGGTGGAAAAGGGGAATAAAGTGGATAACATCTTGAAGCCGGCAGCATTTGCTGCTGCACTGAAAGCATTAAATGAAAAGTTTGGTATGCACATGACAAAAGGGCACATAAAAAATCGGCTGAAGACTTGGAGGAAGCAGTTTGGGGTTTTGAAGGAACTCATTTCCCATAGGGGATTTGTTTGGAATAAGACACAAAAGATGGTTGTGGCCAATGATTCTGTTTGGAATGACTACATCAAGGTAAATATTGTTACCTGCAATACAATATTTGCCCCATTAATTTATAGTTTTATGTTTGTTGTCTGATAAGTAAAGTAAAATTCTTACGTAACCTGCAGGAGCACCCTGATGCCAAGATTTTCCGAGCAAAGTCCATTGAAAACTATGATAAATTATGTGTTATTCTTGAAAGTGATCAATCAATTGCAAGATTTTCCGACAATGTTACAGAAATTGATGTAAACTTCGCAGTTGATGACGAGGAGCCAGATCTTGTCATTTTATCTGAAACACAAACTGATGGAAACCTGACAAAGCACCTCAGATGGACAGAGGAAATGGATCACTGGCTTGGAAAGATTCTTGTAGATCAAGTGAGGAAAGGGCTTAAAATAGATAACGTCTTTCAGACAGAAGCATATGACAAAGCTGTTTCCGCCATGAATGCAAAATTTGGGCATCATCTAACAAAATTTCACATTAAAAATCGTCTTAAAACATGGAAGAAACAATATGAAATAGCAAAGGAAATTCTGTGTCATGCTGGATTTAAATGGGACGAAACAAAGAAAATGATCATTGCAAATGATTCAACATGGATTGACTACATCCGGGTATGTTTTCACCTATTCGACCTTTATAAACTGTCAAGTACCAATGGTTTACAAAGTATTTATCTTCTGACGCAAACAAAAAGTCATGTACATGGTTCCCTTTTCTTTTGTTTTGGAAGAGAAACCTTTATGCAGTAGCAAAATGAATTTTTCTTTATATTCTTTGCAAAAGTCATAATCCACTGTTCACATAAATAAATGAAATTAATTTGGAATGAAATAAGGTAAGGTATGAAGGACAAATTTTTTGAATTCACTTGCTGTGTAATGCTAAAAGGGCATCTTTACGGCATCAAATATTTGCACACGCAATTGTAACCTTTTTTTCTATTGCCTTTAAGGCAATTGAGTTATGATATTTTCAAAATCAGTGCTATTTAGATGAAGTTATACAGTAAAATTGGGTCTCTTTGTCAAGATGGATACCGTTATATTTTCTATGACTTCACATGTTGCAAAACATCCTAGTTTTTATTTAATGGATAACATCATAACAAGTTTTTTTGGGGGTGGATAGTTGGATAGCTAGTTGTTTTCGTATTGCTTTAATTTTGTAATTAGAATCCCACCTTTTGTTTGACATCCTGTCTGCATTAGATTATCATTTATTACAACCGTTTATTATTTCCTGAAGAAAATGATATGTAGCAAATAGTCAAAGTGAACTGTAGTAGCAAATGTCAATAATTTACAGCTACCTAGCTCTTTGTTGATTTTAAATTATTAGGCCTTCAAATTCAAGATTAATGTGTTCCGGCCTTGGCCGTCAATGAAGGGTAGGCGTAAACATTTAAATTAGAAAGTTTTTTTGTTGGATAATAGAGTCATGAACATGGTTGTCAAACTCGTGATCCTACATAAGATCATTTGGGTATTGAAAAATTGTAAATCGTGGGATCGTAACATGAATCGTACAATCCCACCAAAATGATAATTTATATTTAATTACTTTTTATATCATAAATTTTTTGTGCATTATTTATTTTCTAACATTAATTTATTATATTATTAGTATTAGAACCTTTTTTTTTTTTTTTAAGATAATAAAAATTGGACTTAACAAAAAAAAAGGGACAAAAAAGAGAATTTGGCTCAATGGCCCAATGCCCACGTGAGAAACCTAGCTAACACTCTAGAGTTACAGTCTCCTCTAACCCTAATTGCCTACTCTGCCTCTAGTTTCATCACTGTTCATCTTCTCTACAAGCCACCCACTTTGCCTCTTGTCTCATCTTTGTTCATTTTCTCTATAAGCTACTCACTCAGTCTCTCTCAGGCGCATTCCGAGTCGAAAATGTGTGAAACCGGGTTGAAAAGGCGCGACTGGTACTGGGTCCAAAACAGGTCAAATGGGGCAAGATGTGCGAAATCAGCTTAAGTAAAAGTACTGCTCCCAAGATCTCACGATCTTCCACTGTGGATGGGCTCATTCCATGATCTTAGCACCACTCTGATACGATTGAGGGAGAAAAACGTGTGAGAACCATGGTCATGAATGAAACAAAATGCTCAACGAATTATTAAGGAAACATAGCAAATAACTTATTTTTGTTTAACATTCGGCGGTAACAAGTTGTTATTGTTCCACAATACGCTATTTAGTACAAAATGTTGTCAAATAGCACCTATATTGGCATTGTAGCACTGTTGTGCAGCGGAACATGAACAAACCGTTTTTTCCACGGTCCGCGATTGACAACATGATCTTGAGTCATAGTAATTTATACCTATATTTATCTACATAGACCTTTTTCAGAGGTGATTTCTATTCTAGAGGTGGCATTTGGTCGAGACTTTAGTATGAAATAAAGTAAGGTTGATACTAATATGCCAGAAAGTAGGAAACAAGTGTTGTGAAATAGTGGCTATAGCGGTGCTTTAGAAAATGAAATATGGACAAACTGCCATTGTTATGTGATGCACAATTTATTAGAAAAAGTGATGTCAAATTGCAGCGATGGCGGCACAATAGCACTATAGAGTAGCATAATTTGGACAAACTTTTTTTATGTGATCTGCAATCGGCAATTTTTTTGGAAACATAATAATGACTTTTAAATCCAAAGATTTTCAGGGATATGTAGACTTGTTCAGCTGATAGTTAATTTATCATGCTACTATTTTGTTAAAGCTACAGAGTCGTGTAGCAGTGGTAATCTTCTTAAGTAAGTCAAACGCTTGTGCCTGTGAATTCCATTTGAATCCCCCTTTTTGGCGAGTTCTATTAATTGGTTTGCAATTTTGCCATTTAGTTATTTTTTTTGTAATAACTGATTAGACCCAAAAAGCCTATCTGTCTTTTACATTTTTTGGCATTGGCCATTGCAGCACACTACTTATTTTGCTGGGATCTCGCCACATCTTCTTTAGAGACGATATGCCCCAAATGTTCTCCAACAATTTGAGCAAAATGGCACTTCTTGTTGGCGATGGCGACACTGATGGCAATAGATGTATAATCCCTCTCACCGGTTTGTCGTTTCTCATTCCGAGTTGTATTTCAAGTTCATGCCATTGTTTCCCTGATTTGCACTCGTACACCCAATCTAGCTAATGACTTCAACCTGTGTTGTTTGCGCTGCTTAAGTTGTATGGTCCAGGTCGAAAATTGGAGCCTGACCCATGATGAAAATCCTACGCTCAAAGATTCTCTGTCCCAATGTTTTGCGTCTCGCTACTACTTCTCTTATTGTACTACAACTCTTATTCAACAATATGATTCAAATTCATTAGGTTAGGATTGAGCGCGCGGGGGAGGGGGCACTCAAATTTACATGTGTCGTCAGTCACTCAAATTCCAGAATCTACTCCTCCGCACTGCCTGCCTACTATTTATTTCCCTTCTCCAAACTTTGCAATGGTTAAAGCCATCACCTCATCCTTCAACCCGTTCAAAAAGATTCCGATGAGATGATCTTGCTCTCTAATTTGCAATGGTTTCGAACTTCTTTATGTATTTTTGCACACTTCCTCTCTCAGCCAAAAGAGCACTTAAGGTTGACCTTAACTGTTATTGTAGGTGAACCAATTAGGGTTTGGGACATAAATCTCCCACCATCAATAAAAGTAGCACAGCATTCAGAGTTCATTTTGTGTGTGTTTAAGTGTCGTATTTAATTTCTGTAATTTTGGTTCATTTTTTATTTAGTTTTGATTAATTTTTTTTTCCAGATAATCAACTTATCAATTCGTTTATTCTGAAAGACCATTAATTATGCAAAAAGGTTAGATCACGCTATTTGATAATTCAAACTTGGTTGTAGATTTTGCATATTAGGCACCCATGTTTGGAAAATAAGGGAGGGAAGGGGAAAAGTTATAGTTGTTTGGAGAAGCTTATGTAATACAATGAACAGTTTGCAGTAAGACATTGGAGAGGATGAGATGGGGTTATCATATCTGTTGAGGTAATGAGCGGGTTGCTGAAGTCGTAGGGTAGTGAAAATATCTTGTTTTGCCGTAATTTAAAGCCGTGTTTTGCCGTAATTTAAAGCCTTGTTTTATTATTTCTGTATTTTTCATTGGTACACTGTTTGCAGATAGCTCCTAGTCGCTCTCTTGTATTTGTCTTACTAAATGTCAGTTCCTACCAGCATAAATTCTTGTTCCTCATTTTTTCTATCATGTCAGACACATCCAGATGCAAGGACTTACCGTGCTAGAGTCCTGGAGAACTATGAACAGTTCTGCACTATCTTTGGCCATTTCAATGAGCCTTTGCATCGTAATGACTCTGTGCCCTGTGGCGAACCTTTCGAATTTGAAAGTGTCTGTCCAGTTAACTATGATAGCAATCTTAAAGATGTAATAAAGCATATGAGGTGGACAAGTGATATGGACAGCTGTTTAAGTGAAATTCTCGTGCAGCAAATTAAACTTGGTAACAGAAGCAGATTTGACCACAAACTAAGACCTGCTGCATTGGAAGCTGCTGTGCTGGCTATTAATGAAAAGTTTAAGCTTTATATGTCGAAAGATCATATTAAAAACCGTCTTAAAACATGGAAGAAGCAATATGATATCCTGAAAGAACTTCTGGGCAAGAGCGGCTTTGAATGGGATGAGAACCGAAAAATGGTCATTGCAGATGACTCTGTATGGAATGAATATATTAAGGTGCATGTTATAGACTACTTTAAATTTCTATTTGGCATTTGTTGTAGCATAACACAATATTACTGTTAAGCTTATTACATTTTTCTGGAGCAGATAAATCCTGATGTTCGAATTCTTAAAGGACGAGTCATCAGAAACTATGAAGAGCTGCGCATAATCATTGGTCACATTGATCCACCAGGTATGATCACTGCTCGTGCTAAGATGGGTATGATTACAGATGATAATGTTATGGAAGCTCAAGAGACAAATTACCATGGAACTGAGAATACAACGGAAAAAGGAAAGAGTGTGACATGGACAGATGAAATGGATCTTTGCTTGACAGAGCTGCTTGTCAAGCAAGTGATGTTGGGAAATAAGCTTGAGAAAAATTTCAAGACCTCAGCTTACATTGCTACTCTAGCAGTTCTAAATGAGAGATTTGACCTGAATTTAACAATAGAAAACATTAAAAGCCGGTTAAGAACATGGAAGAAGCAGTATGTCCTTATGAAGGAAATGCTTTCTCGTGGGGGATTTGAGTGGGATGAAGGACGTAAGATGGTTGTTGCAACTGATTCAACATGGAATGAATATATTAAGGTATAGTTTTTCATTTTAGTTTCAGAAGTAATTATGGTTACATTTATTTGCTATTGTAGTACTTTTTTTGGTGGTGGCCGGGGTATGAACCCCAAATCTAGCATATATTATGCATCGTCCCTACCAACTGAGCTAAGCTCACGAGGACCTATTGTAGTACTTTAACTAGTGCTCATTGAATGTCAAGATTAGGTCATTAAGTCTGGTGATCTTGTCATAATTTTTAACCATTTGTTATCTTCTCTATGTAATTTAATCAAAGACCCATTATTATAGTAGCTACCAAAATATACCAAAGATTGTATTTGAAGGCGTCATCTTTCACTTATTTTTTGTTTGTGCATTTTGGTTGGGTTTAGTTGCTTCAAACTGCAGCCACAGCCGTACTGGGCCCCAATGAGTGCTCAATAGTGTAGACACTCACACGCTCCTGCACGGTGCACCATATGTTCGTATATATGTGTTGCGCTATATATTCCCGACTAATCGCAAGTATATATCTATGTGTTCCTAGATAATCCTGATTGATTATTGGCCTGTGTATATTCAGAAACATCGAGATGCTAGGAGTCTGCGAGACAAACGAATAGAGAACCTCAACGAGTTAGGTTTGATTGTTGGCAATGAGGAAGCTAGTGGAAATTGGTCGGAAGACACTGAGATGTTTGATGTAAACCTTGCTCCTAACTTTGTAGAGAATGCGGATGTAAATCTTACTCCTACCTTTGAAGAGCACGCTGATGTAAATATCACTCCTCACTTTGAAGAGCATGTTGAATCTCCAACACCGATGTCAGCGAATGAAGAGGAGATGAGCCATGATAATGCAAGTGATGAAGTGCAGGGTTCATCTGAGCAAACAGGGGCAAGGCCTTCGTCATCACATTCAAAGCAGCCATCAAAGCGGAGACGCACCGATGATGTGATGCTACAAATGATGAATGTTATGGCTGCTGATATCGGTCGGATAGCTGATGCATTGACCGAAAGTAACAAAACTGCGTGCTTGGAGGAAGTGGTTGAAAAGGTGCAGAATATTCCTGACTTTGATGATGATCTCATTATTGAAGCTTGTGAATATTTATGTTTCGATGAGAAGAGAGGAGTGATGTTTTTGAATTTAAAGGAGAGATTGAGAAAAAAGTGGTTGTTGAAATGTTTGCGTGGTTAATTTAGTGAAACAGTTCATTATATTATTTCATTTTGGCATTTGTAGTATCCCCGTTTAGTCTGTTTCATTCTATATAGAAACCAAAACTGCTTGGAAAGGGGAAACATTTGTGTAAAGACAAGCTGTTTCAGCACCTAATTCCTTGTATCTTTGTATCGTAGGTGAATGTGTATATTTTGCATGAAAGCTTGTTTTGCATTTGTTTTAGGGTGAAGGAAAAAATATAAATCATTTAAAAATTTGCACAAAGTTGTTTGCATTTTTAACAAAATGGAAAATGTTGAATAATATTTGTATAATTTTATCTAATTGTTTAAAAAATAGGTTATTTTATTGGTAAAGAAGGATAAAATGGTAAAATAAAGTTGAAGTGAAGTGTAAAATTGGAAAAAAAAAATATTTAAGCGGTATTGTCTCATTTCGTATTATCCTTTTCAATTTGGATATCATTTTACTGTCATAAGTTTCTAAGTTTATCTCTTTTATTTTAATGGATCTTTTATTCTAATGGATGTCATGTTTTTTTAACAAATATCACATTTAAAGAGTAATCATCGATGTTTGAGCGAAGGATTATAGAGGGAGAATTCTCATCTAAATCACAAACAATATAATTTTTTTTTTTTACATCAATCAAATGTGATTGAACTATTTTGTCAAAAAAAAAGTATGATTGAACTATTATATGATTATTTATCATGTTCATTGATTTAAAAAAAAGATAAAATATGTTTTTGGTTTCTATAAATATGATAATTTTTTCGTTTTAGTCCCTCTAAAAAATTTCTTCAACTTTTAATCCCACAAAAGTTTTCCATCTTCACTTTTGGTCTCTTTTTTAAAGTAAACTCATATGTAGAATTCATATTTTTGAATAATTTTTTTTAATTAAATATGAATATTTATATTTTTGAACTCATATGTAGAATTCATATTTTTGAATAAATTTTTTGAATTAAATATGAATATTTATATTTTTGGCAGTTAAAAATTCATATATGAATTTATTTTTGAAAGAGATTTTTACAATATTATACACATTTATGCACAATTTCATTAAAAAAATACAAACATTAACTTAAGAATAGAGACCAAAAGTAGTGATTGAAAATTTTATAGGGACTAAAAAGTGAGGAAAATTTTAGATGGACTAAATCGAAAAATTTGTATATTTATAAGGACCAAAAACATATTTAACCAAAAAAAAAAATCAAATGTATTCGAAAATATAGACCTAGTCTCCTCGAAACCCTCCAAAAACAATCGGGGATTAGTCACTTTAGTCCCTGAATAGGAAAAAAGTAGTCATTTAGTCCATGAATTCAAAGAAATTGCAAAACAATCCCTAAATGTAGACTTTGTTAGTCAATTTCACGGACTAAAGTGATTAACAGAGTCTACGTTCATGGATTAAATTGATGCATTCAGAAACTAAATTGACTGACTAACAAGATCTACATTCAAGGACTATTTTACTATTTATCTTCGTTCTTTATGAGACTAAAGCAACGACTCATTCTCTACTCAGATACTAAATGACTAATCTCCCAAAACAATCTCTCCAAAAACAACAGACGATGCTACATCGGGAGACAGAAGCAAAGAAACAACAAAGTTGTTGAGTGACAAACATTGTTCCATGATATTCCATTCCCATCATCTTCTCAAATTCAAACTCAAACCAACCAAAAACAAAAAACACTTTTCTTCTTTTTCATTCTCTTCTTCTTCTTCTTCGTCTTCTTCTTTTTCTTCAAATCTTCTTCATCTCTGCACCCATTCCCAAACCCTTTCACAAACAAACCAACTTCACGCTTTCTCCATTCTCAATGCTTTCCTTCCTCACAGTGTCTCCATCTCCGCCTCTCTCATTCTTAAATACGCCGCCTTTCGACATCCCCAAACTTCACTCATCCTCTTCCAAAACACTCTTCCGTTTTCCAAAACAGCTTTCTTGTGGAACACGCTTATTCGTGCTTATTCCATTGCTGGTTTTTTTGATGGTTTTGATGTTTACAACACCATGGTTCGTTCTTGTGTTAAGCCTGATGATCATACTTACCCTTTTGTTTTAAAGGGTTGTTCTGATTATTTGAAGTTTGATAAGGGAAGGGAAGTTCATGGGGTTGTGTTTAAGGTTGGTTTTGATAAGGATGTTTTTGTGGGGAATACACTTTTGATGTTTTATGGTAATTGTGGATTTTTTGTTGATGCGATGAAGGTGTTTGATGAAATGTTTGAGAGGGATAAGGTGTCGTGGAATACGGTTATTGGTTTGTGTTCTGATCGAGGCTTTTACGAGGAGTCGCTTTGTTTTTTTAAGAAGATGGTTATGGCTGCGCCGGTTATTAGACCGGATTTGGTTACTGTTGTTAGTGTGTTGCCGGTTTGTGCGGATAGTGAGAATGTGGTCATGGCGAGAATTGTGCATGGTTATGTTTTTAAGGTTGGTTTGTCGGGTCATGTAAAGGTTGGAAATGCGTTGGTTGATGTTTATGGGAAATGTGGGAGTGAGGAGGCTTGCAAGAAAGTTTTTGATGAAATGGATGAGAGAAATGAGGTTTCTTGGAATGCTGTTATTACTAGTTTTTCTTTTAGAGGGCTCTATATGGATGCTTTGGACGTGTTTAGGTCGATGATTGGTGCAGGAATGAGACCAAACCCGGTCACAATTTCGAGTATGCTACCTGTATTAGGAGAGTTAGGACTTTTTAAGTTAGGAATGGAAGTACATGGATATAGTTTAAGGATGGGTATTGAGTCTGATATTTTTATTGGCAACTCATTGATAGATATGTATGCGAAATCGGGATCGTCGCATGTAGCGTCTAGTATATTTAATAAAATGGGAGATAGAAACATTGTGTCATGGAATTCTATGGTGGCAAATTTTGCTCAGAACAGACACCATTTTGCAGCAGTAGAATTATTGAGACAAATGCAAGCTCATGGAGAAAACCCCAACAATGTGACTTTCACAAATGTTCTTCCAGCTTGTGCAAGATTAGGTTTCCTGAATGTTGGAAAAGAAATTCACGCCAGGATAAATCGAACTGGATGCGCCTCTGATTTGTTTCTGTCCAATGCTCTGACAGACATGTATTCGAAATGTGGACATTTAAGCCTTGCTCGAAATGTTTTCGATATTTCTGTCAAGGATAAAGTTTCCTACAATATACTGATTATAGGCTATTCTCAAACAACTAACAGCTCAGAGTCTCTAAATTTGTTTTCAGAAATGAGACTTTCCGGCATGATGCCCGACATTGTTTCGTTCATCGGTATCATATCCGCTTGTGCACATCTGTCTTCCATAAAACAAGGTAAGGAGATTCATGGACATCTCGTGAGAAAGCTTTTCCATACTCATCTTTTTGCAGCAAATTCCCTTTTGGATTTGTATACCAAGTGTGGTCGAATAGATCTTGCAACTAAAGTCTTCGACCGTATTCAACACAAAGATGTAGCCTCATGGAATACTATGATTTTAGGGTATGGTATGCGTGGTGAATTCGAAACTGCAATCAACCTCTTTGAAGCAATGAAGGAAGATGATGGTGTGGAATACGATTCAGTTTCATTTATTGCAGTCTTATCGGCATGTAGTCATGGAGGACTGATCGAGAAAGGGAATAAATATTTTAAGCAAATGCAAGATTATAATATTGAACCAACACATACGCACTATGCTTGTATGGTTGATCTTCTTGGAAGAGCAGGCCAAATTGATGAAGCTGCAAACCTTATTAGAGGCTTGTCTTTTGAACCTGATTCTAATATATGGGGTGCACTACTTGGAGCTTGCAGGATATATGGGAATGTGGAATTGGGTCATTGGGCTGCTGAGCATTTGTTTAAATTGAAACCTGACCATTGTGGATATTATATACTGCTTTCAAATATGTATGCTGAGGTTGGAAGATGGGATGAGGCAAATAGGGTTAGGGAATTGATGAAATCAAGAGGAGCTAAGAAAAACCCTGGTTCTAGTTGGGTTCAAATTGGAGACCAAGTGCATGCTTTTCTAGTTGATGAGAAAATAGAGAGCTTAGATACTGGATTTTGATTACATTCCTGGGGATATGTAATTGTTGATTTTTTTGAAAATTTGTGTATATCACATTTATCAATCTGTTATGATACAAGTAGATAATTTTCTTTCTGTCTCTGAGTTTCTCTACCCTCTTCCACTCTATGATGCAAAGGTACGGGTATGGTACCTGGTATGAGTACGGGTACCGGTACGTAATACAGTAATTTAAAAAAAATGAAGGTACGGGTACATTGGTATAAAACATCAAAAAAGGATTTTTCAAGTGAATTACTACTATACTTCTATCATCATGTTGCTCGAGAGTTTTTATTTTTTTGTGCATCCCCTCTACTATTTTCATCAAAAGCAAGATAATTTTGGTTATTTTTTCAACGCCCGTACGTTTTTGCTGCAGCAACTACAACGAAATAACTAAGTAAAATTAGGTACGGTTCGGTACCAAGTTACGAGTACCATACACGTACCCGGTATAGGTTTATACCCAGTACCGGTACTTCTCCATAGAGTACCCATGCTTCAGTGCTTCCACTTATGTTATGGTTTTCTCTTCCTATTTTCATTTCTGCATTCCTTTTATTTCACCCATCTTTGAATCATTTTTATGTTTGTAAATTGTAATTACTCCTGGTTTAACTTCAGAAGTTGATACTTATGTTTTGTAGTTGACATTCAACATCACAGCGACGACTGATTTTTTTATTGGCGTTGGTTGAAAATATACATGTTGAAGAAATCCCGCATTGTTTAAGCTTGTATCAGACTTTTTTCTTTTTGTCTCTTTTGTTAGAATGTTGTGAGATGCAATTAGACATTTTTTTTGGAGGGTGCGGTTTCCTTTAATTTTATATAGGGAAATGTTAATGAATGTCCCTGATGCACTCTTTAAGCACTTTTAATAGTAAGTTTTTATGAAAATATGGTTAATCAATACATTGGAATTTGCAACATCTGACTTTTTTATAAAATATGAAAATATGGTTAATCAATACATTGGAATTTGCAACATCTGACTTTTTTATAAAATATTTTCTAAATTTGGGATCCTTAAAGAGTGCTCCAGGAACAACCGTTACCAAGAAACTTTTATATATTATCCTTTTAGTGTGGAAGAAATAGGAGTGACATATACCTCCATGACTTTTATTATCACTAAAACACACCCTCAACATCGTGAAACAAAAGTTAAATTCCTTCAAAAAAAAAAAAAAAAGTTAAGTTAATTAACCCAAATTATGTTTTACAGTATCAGAATAAATCCCAGCATCAGAACAAAAAATATTAATAACTCCCAGAAACATAATATTTAATTTCTCAAAGAAGGCCGGCACAAATTGATATATAAGGGTTCTTGAATTTGTCAACTTCCTTACCTCATTAAAAGTACGAATTTGGTTTTTTAGACACATATAGTTTCTTATTAAATTGTTTCTAGAACAAATTAACAAACAATATTCCACTCAATGATTCATGTTGTGAAGAAAGAAAATGCAGAATATACTAAGTTTTCAAATTTTTTTCTTTGAAAGAAAGAGTTATTCTCTAACTTGTATATAAAATTCAATAGTCAAAGTATCATTATTTATTTTTGAATTTCATGAAGGCTACACAATAACTAATTAAACTGCATTTGACAGATGACATTCTAACCATTTCAATCCCCTTTGTACTATATAAAATAAATTAGGTGAATATACTTTCAACAAAAAACATGAGCACTTACACTAATAGATTTCTAACTAACACAGTTATAAGGTTAGGGGTTAGTATATGGGTCATTTATACTACAAAAAACTACTTTTGAACTATAAATAGAAATAAATAACAATAATCAAGTCTTTTTTCATTAAGTGGGGTCGGCTACATGAATCAAATTATGTTATAATGTTTTATTATAAACCATACTTTAGTCCAACTTATTAATTACAAATATTTCGTAATAGTTTCTCTGATAGTTTTTCTAGGTCTTCATCCACCTTTAGTGATACTAGTCCTTCATATGGTCTACTCTCCTTACTACATAATCTAAATGTCTTCTCTCTACATGTCCAAATCACTTAGGCCGATTTTCCACCATCTTTTATACTATCAGTATTCCCCCAACTTTCTCTAATATGATCATTTATAATCTTATGCCAAGGACTATAAATAGAAATCAAGTAGCATAAACAAAATCACTCTAACTATATGTAGTTATCTCCCATTATTCCTTGAAGTTCAATTTTCTTACTCTCCTTGAACCATTTACTAAAATGGTGACACCAAAAAAGAGCCTCTCAACATCTTTAAATGCAAGAACCATAGGCTCAGGACCAGAAACAATAGTTTTATGTCATGGTTTTGGAACAGACCAGTCTACATGGAATAAAATTGTTCCTCTTTTAACTGAAAATTACAGTCTAGTTCTGTTTGATTGGCCATTTTCTGGAGCTATTACAGATAAAAGCCTTTATAATCATGCAAAATATAATTCCTATGAACCTTATGCTGATGATTTAATCACTCTTATGGATGAGTTGGACCTCAAATGTATCACTTTTGTTGGACACTCTATGGCTGCTATGATAGGTTGCATTGCCTCTATTAAAAAGCCTGAGCTCTTTAAGAGGATTGTTCTTCTTTGTGCTTCCCCAAGGTACTCTCATGTTTACCTATATATATATATATACTCTCCCTAATGTTGTCTTTTTTTCTTCTTTTTGAAAATACTCACACTAACAATATTTGACATTGTGTTGTTAAAACACATGATTATTTGGTGAAATCTTATATTGTGTATTTGGATTTATGAAGCACCGACACAAACACAAATATCAGATATGACATTGACAAAAACATGTTGACACCGGTAAAAATTTGAAAAAATAAATTAATTGAACGTAATCACATGTATCACCGACACGTGTCGGACATTAGACACGTTTTCCATCAGAAGTGTCGATGCTATAGAGATTTGGATAATTATTTGAAAGTAATTTAAAGTAACTTTTTAATTACGTAATTGGTGCGAAGTTTCCGCCGATTTTTGTCAATAACTAATGTCTATCTAGAAAAGTCACTAACCATCTTTAAAGTGGTCTCCCCTCACAACTATGTTTTTCTAGGGAGGGGATCCTCTTCGATGAACTTTTCACTGCATGCTGTCTAGTGTAAATCTTCACCATTAAATGACTATTTAATTATTTTGACCAAGTTAAGCAGAGGAAAATGTATGGATGTGATTCCACTGCACTCTCCTGTGACTGAAGACAATCTGCCCGTTTTTCTATCCACGACACATATGCACCTATTTTTGTCCTTCCACAAAACTATAAATGTTAAAAAGGTCCAATTCGATAAATCACTTCCAAATAGTGTGATGTAAAATTTGGATTGCACTAACCAAATTTTAGCTCTTGAAAGAAAAAACCATATTTGAGCTCAATTTTTTTTCATAGCCTAGGCCAACTCAAACATTTGATGGCACAATATGGGTGGAAAGTCAAATAGTTTTGTATTAACATCTTATAATTATTCATACATAGGTATATAAACACAGATGACTATAAAGGAGGCTTTGAGAGATCAGATATTGAGAACTTAATATCAACCATAGAGTCTCAATACCAAAGCTGGATTTCAGCATACGGTCCTATTGCAGTGGATCCAAATGATGCTGACTCTATTGATAAATTTCAAAACTGCTTGAAAAGAATGGGTGGTGAAGTTGCAATTACCTTGGCCAAAACTGTGTTTTTCAGTGACTATAGAGATATGGTTGAAAAGGTAGCGATCCCCTGCACAATCATTCAGTCAAGTAATGATGTGGCAGTTCCAAAAAGCATAGGGCATTACTTGGATAAGAACATTAAAGGGGTGTCTACTTTGGAGTTTATAGACATGACTGGTCATTTCCCTCAGTTAACTGCACACCTTAGGTTGGTTGAGGTGCTGAAGGGTATTGTTGGTTAGCCTTGATTAGTGTCCCAGAGATATTAGTTAGCATTTTCTTTTGTTTAAATAAGTCGGACTTGTCATCTATATTTATCTTTCCTTTTGTCAAGTGTTCAATTCTCAAGTATGTAGGATTGGACAAAACAAAAATAGTGTGTAATAAATCTATCTTTATATATGGAAATGTATTTGATTTTATTGTGTTATCGTCTATGAAAAATCAATGGTAAATGTGTAGTTTTAGTTTTATTGTTAATTTGAAAATATTTCAACCCAACAAATGGATTCAATGGATCAATCTATGATACAAGTCTGATTATTAAGAAAGTTTTTAGTTGATAGGTTTAAAATAACAAACGTGTAGTCGTAAATCGAAGAAATGTACGTGTTTTTGAATAATATAAAAAATAAAAAGATAAAGAAAAACAAAGGGCACAAGTGTGCGAAAAGAAATATTATGTGATGAGACTCATACATCGCTTTTTCAACTATCATCCAGTGAGGACGAATGTGTTTCTAGTAGGTGTAGCTTTATCAAAGGGGAATGAACTACTTTCTTTGCATTGAGTTGATTTTACAAATAAAGACAAATAGTAGGGGGGTTGGATAGCTCATTTGAGCTGAGTGATAAAGAGTTAAAGGTTTTGGATTCAAATTCGGATGGATTAGTAAGTATTAATCCAACAAATGATTGTTAACATTTACCATTAAAAAAAAAAATATAAACAGATAGTAAATTAACTCCTAAGTTGCATGAATGCCATATCTCTTATATCTTCTAAGGAATTTCCTTTGCAAAAAAAATCTTTGAAATTGAACATTGGGTGCTGAGGCCAAAGAATCACACATTGAAAACTCCTGCATGCTTTTTGAATTCTTGGCGATGAAGAAAGAGCAAGAAGGAACACTTGTCTAGAAGAACAATTTGGAGGAAGCGTGCAAAGGAATAGAATCCCTTTTTTACCTGTAATATATGTAATTTCCTATACTTTTGTTATGAACTTAGAATGTACTAATATTTAGGTTTCAAAGGCTTTGATAAATTTTGTATATAGTACTAAATGGTTAGTACTATATAGATATTTTTTTTAATTCATTTTGATTAATTCTATTGAAAATATATTTTTAGAGAACTTTGATTATAAATAAATCTTTTACAACAAAAAATGCAAGAAGAAAAATATTAGAATAATTAAAGGGCACAATTTTATTGTTTCGTCTAGAGCAGGGCAGGATTGATCCCAATATCGAAACCTGCTGAGTTTATCAGTGTTTATAATGAGTACATTTGGCTAATATTTTGCAGCAAGATGATATCCGAAGTTACATTGACAACTCGCTCAAACATGGTGTTCATCTGTCAACATTCTGCAAGAAGCATAGTGGCGGTGATTCACACGGAGTTCCTTTTTGGTAATACTCGAAGTTCAAAATGTTTTATTGAAAGTTTATGAACATTTTCATTGTCTGGTTTTATTTTTTAGTGCAGGTATGAAGACACCAACGTATTGGCCATCGATTGTATCGTGAAATTAGGAAAACTGGAGTGGTTCAAGTGAAGAAAGGGACACAGTTGATACCAATTTTGATGAATTTCAAGATGTTTCTGTAAGTTCCTGAAGCTAGTCTATCTATGTTCAGTTGGCGTGTTTTAACAAGTGTTACTGTTGAATTTTTTGCTGAAAATAGGGAATTTGTATTAAAGGTTTATCACCAAGATAATGAATCACTATTACTAAGCACATTAATTTAGAAACCCTAAAGAAGTTATATTTATTAAAACTTTTGGTATGAGAAGGATTAAATTTATTAAAACTTTAAATTTTGAGGGGTTGATTTTTGGTGTCAACATATTAGAGAACGTTTTCTGTTTCGATTTCAAGACTGGTTGAGTTCATCACCAGCCTTTTCTTTTATTATAATTATTAGTTTTTAAATGGAAGTTCGTCGGCAAGCTTTGCTTCAACTCATCCTGCATTGACATTAGTGAATTGTGGTGAGATAATCTGAAAATGAATCACTTAATGGTTTCATTTTGATTGCATGATGCAACTTCATATTTGGCCATTCTGGTTAACATTACTTAACAGAATTCACATTGACAGTGATGATTCTATTGTCGGAGAAGCCGTATATGATGATGAATATCTCCAGAAATGTCGGAAGAGAAGGAAGGTTTCCAGAAGCTCTACCTCTGAAGGAGATAGAGAATATCATTGGGAAAAAGATAATGCTGAAGTTGAAGATTCCTCGGGGTATCAGTGAGGACAGTGACAAGCCCCGTAAACTCAACAAATTTCCAGGCCGTACTATGAGGGAAAGTACACTCAGATCTATAGACGACACTTCATCGGTCTAAGACATACTAATAGAGCCAACTAGAAATCATACAAATTGCCAACAGTATGAAATGTCTTAGTCAGAAACCGAGTTTATGAAACCGAAGAAGTCCAATGCAGACTATGATCACTCAGATCACAGTTAGAATGGAGAATATATGATGCAAAGTGAATAATTAGATGGAAAAAATGCTGGAGATCGGGTAAGAATATATACTGTTTCTGTGTAATGCAGCAAGAGATAAAATATATCCTGCTGCAGGAGAGAATGAACAAAACCAGAAGCAGCCGCCTCCAAAGTCAAGTAGTCCAGGTCAGGTAGAAGTTGAAGGTATGACCAATAGACGTTGTCTTGATTTGAATGAGCTTGACTGAATCTCTGGTTTTGATGATGGTCCCAACACGACAACAAAACATGATGCCTCGCAGGAAGTTAACGACCGGATCTCTTCTTTTGGCAATTTAAGCGGTCCTTGGTGCCTGATTTTCCACCCCGAGCAGCATGATAGTTAGTCTTGTAGATTGAGTTGTGTAGAGTAGGTAGTAATTGTTTGGTAGAAGTTACCAGTTAGTATTTCTATGATCAAAGCGTCTACGAAAATGAATGAGAGTTTGTTGGGTGTTATTTATCCCATCCAAACCATGTACAATAACTGGTAATTTTAAATAGATGTGACTTTTAGATTATCAACCCCTTTAGTTCCTTTTTTCTTCCTTGGACTCGATATTAAAGCGCTGTTACCATATTAGGGTTGTTTGTTGTTCTTTGTCAATCTAATCAGATTACAAACTAGTGTATTTCATTTGCTGAAACTGACGGAAGAAGTCAACAATTTTTCCTTAAGTACTCTCGGATATGTATTTCAATTTAATTACGTTCTGTAATGCAAGGGTCCCATTGTTTTAGTCTTATTCATCTTTTGATTCAGAGTAGATGATATGGCATGCTGAGATGATATCCCCCAATTGATTTTGCTTCCATGTGGCATTGATTTGCCATGACATCAACGTCAGTCACATGACACCAAAATCTCATACCACGTGCCATGTCATCTACCTTGGATGAAAAGATGATATTAGAGACTAAAACGATAAAAACGTTGAGTTATAGGATATAATCTTAAAAAAAATAAAAAATCAAGGGACTACAAATGTATCTCATATTTTCAAAGATGTCACTATATATATTAGTTATAGACTTTATAGTTTAATTAATGTAGAAAATGGTCATGATATTTCGCACTGGTATGAACAATAAGATATTCACTTAAATTGAATCTAATTTTAACCAAATATTTTACCGGATTCAAACCTGATCTCAAAAATTTTATGGGACAAGGTGAGTATTGTTGGGTTAGAAAAAGTGTGTTACATTTATTTATATATCTTTTATGACACCATTTGTTATGAATGGTAAGAATCATCATGCAAATTATGTTGAATTTGTAACAACATCACATGCTTTTCTTGCTTCAATACTTGTTATACCTTTAAACTCATCTTCTCTTACCTTGCAAAGAGCATTTTCAGAGTAAGTTATTTGAAGTTGTGTATGACATTTCTCTCTGTCCATTTTATTTTTTTTATGCATTTTGAAAATCCCTTGATTTTCCATTTGATCTTTTGTATTGGCAGATAACATGGTGAGGTCTGCAAGTTGTGAAAAAAATAGTGTCATCAAAAGAGGTGTATGGATTTCAGAAGAAGATGCAAAGACACCTTCATTTGCCTCAGAGCATGGATCTGTTAATTTGACTTCTGTCCCTAAAAAAACAGGTTAGAGACTTGTTTCTTTTTCAATAAAATGAGAAATTGTCATCTTTCCCATTTCTCATATTCCTTTTTCTTAGTAAATTTTATCTCACACAGATAAGTTTCGTCTCATTCTTGAATGTATGTTTGATTCTAAAGGAGAGAATGTCGCAGTTGATTTTAGTTTTCTGTCCAACCAAATTTAGTAAAAATATAGATGTATAGGTACTTTCAAGGAAAATTGATTTTGATTGCATTAGGTTGAAAAATTTGAGACCTTTGCTTCAATTTTAAGATAATCAACTATGAAGCACGAACTCTACATGGACACCAGACACGACGCAGATGTGGACAAATTGACATTGTTAATGTCAAAAACATAAACACCGATGCGTATCCAACACTGAGACACGGCAAATCTGAAAAGTGTTTGTTCTTCATTGATAATCAATTTTACATGGATTGAATTTGATAAGAATATGTTTTTAACAGGTGTTAAGAGGTATGGAAAAAGTTGCAGGCTTAGGTGGAGTAACTCCATACCTGATCCTAAGCATGATGATAAGTTCACATCCCAAGAAGAAGATCTAATCGTTAAGCTTCATGCAGCCATAGGTAGTAGGTGGTCTATCATAGCTCAACAACTTCCTGGGAGAACAGACAATGATGTAAAGAACAATTGGAACACAAAGTTGAAAAAGAAGCTGTCTCAAATGGGGATAGACCCTGTTACTCACAAGCCTTTCTCTAAACTCATTGCTGATTATGGAAATATAGGTGGTGCTAATTGTCATATTAATCAAGACTTTAGGAATCAAAGATTGATCAGAAACTCAAATGATCAATCAAAGCAATTGCCACCCAAAATGGAAACATTTATTGATCTTTCACAGTTCCAAACCATCCCAATAACAAAAATAGAGAATGAAACCAGTAGTAATAATAATAATCCAACATCAATGTTTATGGAAGCATTCTTGTCGTCGTCGTCGTCATCATCATCACCACCACTACCTACCTCATCTCCTTGTTACTCCACTTCAACACATGAAACAAACTTTTCTGCACCATTTAGTTGGAATGACTTTTTTCTACAAGATGCTTTTTCACAAGATGCACCTATTAATAACCTGCAAGAACAACAAATTTTAGGTGGATTGTTATCAAAGAAAGAGGTCATGTCACACCAAGTCTCATCATCCTCAGACATTTCATTCGTAGAGGCCATACTCGATCAAGAAAATGAGATGTTTCTAAGTTTTCCCGAACTTTTGGAGGAACCATCCAATTACTAATCAGTTCAAAATTTCGTAATATTTTTCCAATAAGGTAGAGTATCATTTCACCAGCTGCTAATGACAGTAATTAACGATCAAGCTTTGTTTGTTAGCTTATGTTCCAAGTTCTTAATCCTTTAACCATGTATATCATGTGTGTGTTTTAATAATGCTTCTCGTTGCAAAAAAAAAAAATTATTCTTGAATTTGTTCATAGGTGACCTATTTCCACCCATTCTTTTGGGGTTTTACTTTTATCTGAGAATATCATGACTTCAATATTGATCTTTGAAAAGATCGACGCTCTCTTTAACAACTGATCCATCAAATCATCAATTCTTGACAAAGACTCGGACACAACTTACTTTGTCTCGAATTTCATTGTCTTATAAAATATTTTTTCGATATCTTCAAGTCTATTCATTTGACGACATCAATAAACGTTGCTAAATTGGCATATCTAATGATAAATTTTCCATCACAATTACTTTGTTGTCATCAAAATCACAGACTTCATCACTATTCTAGTTCCAGCAATGATCTCATGAAGTTAGCCTGCGCCGAGTCAACAAGAGGAGTGGCAACACAAGATAACAACCCATTTACTAAATCAAATAATTGGTGTTTGCATTTGTTAACAAAATAAAACAATAAAACAATTGGAGGCTTGCAACACCACTCAAAAGCTTAAACTATAAAAGCCTTGTTTTATTTTTTCTTTAGCTTTGTAACAAAAAAAACAAATGCTTCAACTATAAAAGACTTGTAAATATAATAAAATTATAAAGTTACAAAAATAATGTAATATCAGTTTTTGTCCTTTATATTAAATTTTAAAAAATAAAATAAGAATTCCTGTGACACTTCTTTAATATTCCGTTACATTACATGGCATGAAATTGAATAAACTCAGTCAGTATTGTATGTTTATATATAATAATCCTTTTTTACGGTCGATGCAGATTCACGTGATGATATAATCCTATTAGTAATATACAATAGTAGCTGCAATCTAATTGATATGTCCCAAATCACAATTTTTTCACATTTTGGCAACAAAACAAAATACCAATATTTTGAAAAATGAAACGAGAGAAACATGGAACGATCCTGACTGAACATTAACATGAATCAATAATATTACCGGTCCAAAAATCCATAAACTTGATAGAGTAATAGCTTAAATAACTGCTCACTGTGACATAGTAAAATGCTAGAATGTCAATCCAACACAGCAAAATTGGGGTATAATAAGAAAGAAAGCAACTAGAGTAAATGCATTCGCTCCACGTAAGAGTGGTGCAACCATTGACTAAGAGGCTCCCCACAACCCACGAAACAACCTGAATTCCCATTTTCTGTGAAAAAAGGGAAACTAAATAGACGCAACAGTTCATGTACCGACTGTCTCACAAGAGAAGAACCTGTGACCCTGCTCCTTCTGCCCCATCCAGTCACAATATCTATCCGGTTAGGGCTAACACCAGATACCAGCATCTCTTTGCGAAACCAAGCAAGTGTCCTAGACAATGCAGTTACGGCGGTTCCATCAGACATGACATGAAGATTTATAAGCCAGTAACAGCGGCTTTTTTCCTTCACAGCATCTGGATATACATTTCTTTGTGCAGCCACCTCCCAAACCGAACCAGCTTCCTCTTTGAGCCCGGACTTGTGAAGAAAATCCACCACTGCATCTACAAGTCCTCGTTTGCCCTCTCTATCCTCTGAATGCATCAGGTCCAAAAATTTGCTTGCATGATCCCTCACATTTTGACCGTCGGGCCCTGCTGCCGGCATTGACTGTAAAAATACATGAGCAGGATGGCCACTGACTTTCATCAGCTCACAACAAAATCCCATATCATACTGTGATTGTGCGTCTGTACAACAGCTGAGAAGCAAAGTGTAAGTCTGCAAAGAAGGACTTAGGCCAAGTGCTACCATGCTTTGGAGAAGATTATACGCATCTGGCAATCGATGCACCCTAAGAAATGCACTCAGGAGAGAATTGCAAGTTGGTACATTTGGAAGCAAACCTGCACTGAGCATTGCCCCATACCATTCCCAAGCCTTCTCAACATTACCAGCCTTTCCCCATAGGTCTACCAGAAGACCGTAAACAGGTTCATCTGGAACCCAATTCCTCTGCTTCATTTCAACAAAGACTGCTTCTGCTTCCTCAAGATACCCACAGTGACCAAGCACCTCCATTACAATGCTATATGTAACTTTGTCAGGTCTAAATCCAGCATTCTGCATGTCACGATATAGTTTCAATGCTGCCTCGTAGTTCCTTGCTTTAGCTTGCAAAGCAATCATGATATTGTAGGTGACAATATTAGGAACGCAACCCTGATCAACCATTTCACAAAATAGTCTGTCGGCAGCAGCTAAATTACCAGCTTTTCCCAAACAGTTGATCATCACACTGTAAGTAAACGTGTCGGGAGATAGGCCAACTTGTTGCATTCTTTCATACATGGACATGGCCACATCAAGATATCCAGCTTTTGCATGGATATCGATGAGTGTGCAGTAAGTGACACGATCAGGCTCACATCGCTTCTCCTGCATTTGATTGAAGACATTCAGTGCTTCCTTTAGGTAGTTTGCACGGCCATAACTGTGAATTAGGCGATTATATGTTACAACATTAGGCTGACATCCATCCTTGACCATCTGTTCCAACAAATTGTTTATGGCACCAAACTCCCTTGCACGCCCCAAGATACCAACCATGGTGGTGTAAGTATGCCCATCATGCCGGAAGCTCGGTTGTCGCTTTAACCAGTAAAAGAAGCTCAGAGCAACTGAGTGGTCTTCAAGTTGCTTTAGGACTTGGTTGCCTTGATATGCATCTATAAAAAAATTCAGATTATAAAGAGCCTCTTCTGTAGCAGGACCCCACTTTAACTGTTGCAGTATATCTTTAACAACTTCCACACCACGGCGATTTGTCTTCGCATAATGTGATTTTGATGAAACAGTTCCTGCTGATGTTTTCAGATCCCTGGGGTATCTATTGAAGCTTTCCTTGAACGACCCCAACATCTGTGAGTTTGAAGTTTGCATGTTGCTATCAAATTTAGTGACATATCGATTTGAATGAGTTCTTGTCCTCTGTGGCAAGGGTCTGCTGTCATGGTTATTGAAAGGAATATTGGGAGCCACCTCTGACTTCCCCGTGCCTGAAGAAGCAACATGCTGAAAACCTCTACCTATCTTTGACTTATCACCTCTCCCCTTTGAACCATGATAACTACTTGTATTGTTTGATGGACCTGGATCAGTAGAAACAGGTGGTCTGGGATGAACACTAATAAAGTCTTCCTTTCTAATTTTTTTTACATTGGAAGATCTGATGTTGGCTATGGCAGAGGCAGGTTCAACCATACAATTTTTAGAGTAGCTAAGTATTCCCATCCCATCTGATAAAGGAAGCTTACTATTAACTAAATCAGAAATGAAATTGACGGCTGCAATACCGGCCCTATAAAACTGCTCACCATCAAGAGGTGAAGACTCTGTAACATGATTCTGACTATCATCAGCCACACAAGCATATGTTACGGAGTTTGATTTACTTGAAGGAAGTGAAGCAGACCTCACTTGTTGTACACTGCCAGATTTATCAACACCCTCGACCTTGTGAGAACTTGTTGCACTTGCTGGGTTTTTTGAAACCGAGGCTCCTTCTACTCGAGATGTAGCATTGGCTACTATAGAGGTTGGCTTTTGTGCAAGTGTGTTGGCTACTATAGAGGTTGGCTTCTGTGCAAGTGTGTTGGCTACTGAGGTTGGCTTCTGCGCAAGTAAATCTTTATCCCTTTTCCTCTGTTGTCTTATTGACGCACATGTTTCGTCCTCGTTGCACGTGCAGGAATTAGCATCTGGTGCATTACATCGCGTACCACCAAGGAAGAAGCTCCTAGCACTGCTAGAAAAGGTACTGATCGGCTTTGACCGTAACATATTCTGCAAATAAAGTTCAATATTACAAAATAATTAAATTACAGAAAAATGAAACGAAATAGGCAGCATTAGCTGAAAGATGTCAATTTTTTGAGGAACTTTCTCCACTTCAAAAACAACATATCAACGTCTATAGCATTGACACTTCTGATCGAATGAGTGTTCAGACTTCAGTGTCCAAAGCGTGTCTATGTGCAGACATGGATACAACACCGACACATGTGATTACATTTAATTATGTCATTTTTTTCAAACTACTATCGGTTTCTGTGTCAGTGTCGGTGTCATGTCCAGTTTGTGCTTCATTTAAACATACATAAACGTAAGAACAGTGTTAAAGCTAACATCTTTTGACACTATCATCGGCTATAAAACACTAAGGACCTAAGAGAAACTCTATACATTATAATAATCATATCATGATCAACAATAAACTGTTTTACCAATACCTAATCAGCTACAACTGAAAACAAACGATTCAATCAAATCAAATAAATTGTTAGTGCAATCAATCACATTTAATCTCTCAATCTATAACCACTAACAGTAATCAATCATAGTTGGTATTATTTTTAAACAATTAAAAAACACAGATTCAAAATAAAAAAACCCTTTATTTTTCAAATAAATAAATAAAAACAAAAAAAATCAAACTTTTATTAAACTCTCATAATCAATAAAGTACATACTACTAACAGGGTTATATTCAAAAAATCAGAATTCTCATCTCAATAAAATGATTCAAAAAAAAAAAAAAACCTTTTTTTTTTTTCCTTCAATAAATGAATAATCTTTATAAAAACAAGTGCAAAACAACAATAACATAAGAGGGTTGTTGTATAAGAAAAAGAAAAAGGTAAAAATGAATGAAAGAGAGATTAAGCGAATGATGATAATGTGGATAGTGAAGTGAAGAAAGAAGAAACCTGCATGGTTCATAAAGGAAGGGGATGATGATCGGTGGCGGCTGTGTTAAGAGTGTTGTGTCAAAGGGGGCGATGAGACTTTTTCCAAATGTTTTGGGACATAAACAAACAAACGATATATCATGAGCTAACCCTCACTCACACTCTCTCTCCTCTGTTTTTTTATTTTATTTTTTATTATTTTTTATTTATGCTTTTATTACATGATGCGTGTCATCGACTTGGGCCGCAAGTTTTTGCCTTTGCCCTTTCCCCAACGTATTGTTTGGTTGGTTCCACGGAAACTAGAAACTACGGTGGAAAGACTTTTCAGGGTATAGGAACAATTTTTATAGTTTGGTTGGTTATTCGCAAAATATTTTCAATGTAATTTCAACAAGAATTAAATGAAATGGAATATCTTTTTTATACCGTAAATTGTAAACTATTTGTTGCAAAAAATTGTACAAAATAGATGTTTGAATTCCTAATAATTTTATAAAAATATTTTATTTTATTTTTGATCGATCTGTATAAAAATATATATATGTTGGAAGAGGTTACCTATGCTACATTGATCACAGTGATTTCAAGTAATTAGTCTTTTTCAATTGTCCAACACTAAAGGTGGAAATAAGTCAAATCAACTACCAGAAGTTTACGATTTAGAATCACACTAATTTTGTTTAGAGAAATGCTAGCAACTCACATTTAAACATATTTTTTAATACATTTTTATTGATTGGTTCACAATGTAGCAAATGGGATGGTGATGAGAGGATCAGCGATGGACATCCGCATCACCGAATCACCAGATCTACCGGGATCTCTTTACCGACGGGTTTGGTTGTTGTGGGTTGCTGCTCGCGGTGGCTCTGTTCTATCCGGCGACGGTGGACTGGGCTCTTGATATCCTTCCGCGGTACAAGCCTCAATCGTCTCCCAACCTTCTCCGGTAGTCCTTTTGGCCGCCGTCGTCTTTAAGGTCCGTTAAGGGTCGTGATGTGGTACTGTACTCAGTTTTACTGGGTGGTGTTTTTCCGTTGTCGGAGGGACTGTGTTTTTTGATATCAACCGCGGTTTCGAAGTCGATGATTTTGGTTGGCGTGGCTGTTAAAAAATCTGGGTGTTCTTAGAAATCTAGACCGGTTCTTGATTGTTATCTATGGATGGAGATGCTGGAGTTGTTACAGTTAGGTTTCTGGTTCGTGGTTGGGATGTTTGACTTTTGAATCTCTGATTCTTTTTCAAAGTTGTTGAGCCCTGCAGAATTCATGATTCGTTATACTGACACCGCGTCGGTCTCTGTAATTTGTGATTTTCTTGAATCCTAGTCATTCTCTGTGTTTGACAGGGACTGTTGGACTTGAAAGAGTCGTTATACTTGTTGTCGTTTTTTGCAGGAAGTTGTTGGCTCTTGGATTTGTACCGTGTTGACGGTTTATCCATACGCCTTATTAAGATTCGCCATTCATGTTGTTTGGTCTGTATTATGGGGCTCGAAAGGGTCATTAAGCTTGTTGCCATTGTTGCAGCGAGTTGAGGTACATTAACCGCCTCAGTGTTGGTTGAGGGTTCAATCACGCATCGAAGACCTTTAATTAGTTTTAGGATTAATTGTAGGTAGATACATTTGTGTGTTGCTTTCATTTTTGTATCACCCGTTTGGGGTCGACCTACACTCTTGTGTAGTTTTACTAGGTTAGGTTTATGTCCCCCCAGTTTTTATGTAATTTTTTCCCTTTTTTTAATAATATTTATGAGCATTGGACAAAATATTAGAGTCGGGTACCAACTTAGTTGGGAGCCACTCATTTTTTTTATGTCATTTTGCTCTTGCCTTATCATAAAAAATTCACATGAATCCCACCAAATTATGTGGGACTCATATAAATTTGATGTGACTCATGTAAGTTTTAACTAATCAAAGAAAGTGTGTTCAAAAGTGTGTTGCTAGCATTTTTTATAAATAGACGGGACAAAGATTTTATTAGAATTCTATTTAGCTAAAAATGTGAAAATAAATGTCATATGAAGCTCATAACTTTAGGCTTCGTATGTTTTTGATGATGTTCTAGTTTACTCTTTTGATGATTATATATTTACTTGTTTTATTAAGGAATAGTCTTGTTAAAAGCACCCAACATCAATGCCTCAAATGTCCTAGATTCCCTTGTGTCTTGAGTCTACTTGTATTGTTAGAGTCTTACTCACATTTAAGGATTTTAGTCATTGAATCGATTCAATGATACATGAAACGATTCATAAAAGTTTCTGACTTCAAATGAATCGATTCACAGTATTTTGAATCGTATCACATGTGACTTGATTCATGTTTGGTTGAGTCATATCATGGCTTCTCTCTGACTTACACTGAATCAATTCTTGAGAGTTTGAATCGCATCATTCTTCATCCTGGGTTTACTTGATTCAATTCACATTTACAATGAGTCGTATCAATCTTCATATGTTTCTGGCTTGGACTTTTGATGTCTGAATCGATTCACTTAGTTGTTTTTGTGCGAAAATTTGCACTTGCCCTCCTTTTCTATATATATATTCACTTCCGCATAACCCCAAAATTATTGAATCATTTGCAACTATTTTCTCTAGGTCTCAAAAACTCTTTGTTCATAAATACTTCATGATTAAACACTTTGTACATTGAGTCACATTGATTTTCTAGGGTGCTTATAAGGATTTTAAGTTGGTTCTTTCAAGGAAATTGGTTGGGCTTAATCAAGGTTCCAAAGTGAATTGAATAATCTCATTCCACCTCCAAAGGGCTTGGGGGTTCTTTCTAATTGTTCTTGCAAATCGAAGGGGGTTCGCTAACCGGACGTAGCATCGAAGACTTGAGTGAAGAGATCGAAGGAGTGCATGGGTAATCAAAGGGTATTTGAAGTTTGGGGGAGTGTTTACATAGGGGTTGAAGAACTAGGATTAGTTTCAAGGAAATCTTGTAATCACATTTGTATTCAACTTTGTTACAATTAGTGGATGACCTTGGTGAAGGTGTACTTAATCAAGAAGAGTAGATGTAGCTCTAGCGAGGATGAAAAGAGCGAACTACTATAAGACTAGATTTCCCTCATAAGCAATTAGAGCTTGCACCAGCTGAAACCAATTCGAGATTGCACCGACCAAAACCAATTTTAGAGATTAGGTTGGAAGGTGTTGTCGTGGTGGAAAACAATATGAGTGGTTTTCTTGTCTATTGCAACATATGTGCAAATTTTTGATACGAACAGTTGATAGGGGCAATTTGTTTTTCCATCTGCTTGAGTGTTAGTGTGATTATGTATGTTGAAGGTTAACTGAGTTTTGTTTTGACGGGAGGATAACTAGGTTAAAACGGTGTTTGTGAAATAAAGAACAGTTGAGTTTGATGGGGTGCAGATCCTCTCCATTTGTGGAGAAAATGACAATCTCAATTTCCTTTCATGAAAATATGACATGTGGAAAAGTAAAAATCAACGGGTTCTGATTCATTCATTAAATTATTTAATTTTTATTTTATTTTTATAAACAAAATATAGAAAATCACGCCCCTCCTTCCTTCTCTCTCTCTCTATCGTTTGGAGTTCATCAGAAGTGGGAAAAATCAAAAACTCATTTCCCTGTGAGGTAACACCCAATCACTCCATTGTACCACCGTCGTAGTCATGTTGCCGAATATGAGGTTGTCATCACAATTCATACTCGTATTCGTGTTGCTGTTCATACTCGACACCTTCTATTTGACATCTCAAGGTTAACCCACACCAAGTTGGTTATAATTTATTAATAGTTTAACCCAAAACCATAAGATAATGAGATTAAGATTAATAATTAACAATCCCTGTAAACACAACACAAAAGAATCATAGCGCATGAATTTAAAGAGATTAAGATCAGATTTTGAAGCATTAAGGACTAAACACAACAGACAGTAGCGGTAAACTGGAAAGTTGTTATGCAGCGGTCGACAGAAGCCGGTGAAGGTTATAGGGCTGACGGTGAAGGGGACAATGTTGAAGAGGAAGGGGTTGTGGCTAAACAGAGCAAGGAACGGTTTCAAGATGAAGATTTTTTTTATTTCTGAAATAAATAATTAATAGAAGTATGTGTCAGATATAAATGTGAGCCATTGATATCTTACTTTCCACATGTCATGAAGGGAAATTGAGATTGTCATTTTCTCCACAAATGGAGAGGATCTGCACCCGGTTTGATGTGGACTATATAATCCAGGTGTTATATTACTATTGGAGAACAGGATAAACAGTACCTATGGTGTTCTTTCTAAGTTTTGTCCGTTATTAATTTATTTAAAGAGAAATAGTATTTCCTAAAAAAAGATAAATAGTATGAAATTTACAACTACAAAATTTTGAAGAGGAATGTTAGGGACGTACCCTCTAACACACTCCAATCACAATTGGCCACCTCATCCATTTTTTATTATTTTAATTCTTTTTTTCTTTGTTTTTATCATTTTGATTTAACTTTTTGTCTCCCTATGCAATTGCAACCTCCCAAAAGTTTCTTCCTTTCATATTCAACGATTCAACAATCCATCATTTACAAAAAAAACTACAACATTCCAGATCAAAAATTCATTGGGAAAATGTTCCAGGACAAAAAACTTACCTTGGCCACAAAGTTGTAAGGAAGAAAAAAGATCAAAGTCAGAATATTACAAAAAGGTTTTAAACAACACAAAAGAGAATCTCACAACTGAAGCAAATGACGATGATGTTCTTCTTCAATAAACCCATATTAAAAACTTCACACAAAAAATTGAACCCATATCTCAAAAATGGTTTAGATCGTTTATAAATCGGTGGTCTCGACAGTTTGCAAACGATAGACACAAAAAAGACTATATAATCTCATCATCGTAGATCTATATGTTGATGAGAGAGAGAGAGAGAGAGAGAGAGAGAGAGAGAGAGAGATTGAATCTCCCAAAAAATACAAGAGCTTGCGATGAAGATGTTTCAGAAATAACAGTGTGCAAGACATGTTGGCTGGAGCTTATGAAGAGCTAAATTGTTACATATCTGAAGAAGATGTTGCATTTTGTTTAACCAGAAAGTTGCAAATAATTTGTTATTTTTTTATTAACAAAAGCTAGTTTCTCAACCTATACAGTCAGTTACCAGGTAAAATAATAGGAAAAGTGGATGATGTGGTCAATTGTGATTGGAGTGTGTTAGAGGGTGTGTCCCTAACATTTCTCAATTTTGAAAGTTGGTACTCGCGTGTACAAACAAGGTTGCGGCTCCTTTTTTAGGTAGGTGGCTATGTGGATTTATTTTTTACAAAGATAACAAAAGGAACAAACAAGAAAGAAAAAGAAAACAGAAAAAAAGAAGCTAACTATTCTTTAATTGTGTGTTTGGATTGAGTATCTAGGAAGGGAAAGGAGAGGAGTGTTTACTTTTCTTTTTTAAATTACGGACTATATAATATGTTTTTGAAATGACTTATTAGATCATTTGGTCCCTTATTTAATTTCTTGTTTTCATTTTGGTCCCACAATTAATAAAAATGGCGTTTTCGTCCCTGTCGCGTCATTTTTCGAAGATCAAGGTTATTTGATTAGCTTTTGACTCACTAATTATTTCACGACTGAACATTTAATTTTTGAAAGATAGTGGAAAAAAGGTTCAAATACCACTTTAAAAAAAGATTTAGGGTTCGGGGGTTAGTTACATGAAGGGAATGTATTAGCACCCTTCATGTCCGTAGTACTCTACGGGAACCTCTTGGTTTTATTCAATTTATTTTGCTATAACTTGCTTAGTTTGAAAAAGAGGGAATTAAAAATGATTAAGAAAAGAGACCTAATTATCTACATTTTTTATTGATTTGAGAGGACGAGCGTCTTTTGCCTACGTACCCGTGAGGGATCAAAACCTCGTAGTTCAGGGTAAAAATTGACGTTTGATGTGTTTGGTTGATTTTAATGTTTTTGAAAATGTTTTGAAATAAAAAACCAAATGGCAAAATAAATTTGTTTGTGTTTTTTATATTTATGAAAATGATTGAAAATAGAATTAAGATTGATTGCAATTTTTATTTATGAAATGATAAAATAAAGGATCACTTGACTTAAACAATCAAGGTTTATTATGAAAATGTATTTTGTGTTTTGTTATTTTGAATGTTTTTGTTGTTTTAAATATTGAACTAGAATAAAATAAATTAACGGAGTAGAAAAGAATAAAAGCGCGGGGAACTCACAGTGGTGTTGGACCACATGAGGACCCTTAACCTAAACTACGAAGCATAAAAGACAACGCATAACCCACACACGCACACATGCACCTAAGCTATTACAAAAAGCCTAATAATACATTCTACGGTCTGCGATATAATAAATAAAATACATCCAAGCCTAAATATACATTCTACATCATTGGTGAAAAAATAGAAAGGCGAAGAAATAAACACGCATGATAATAAACCTAAACTAAGACGCATGGATAATTTACATTAAGCCTAAACATACATTCTAAATTCATGCAATAAAATTAAATGACATGATTAAAATATGATATGCATGAGTGCGGAATGTGAACGAGAACATAAAAAAAAACATGCAAGAGTTAAAATTTACAGGCAGGGGGGGGTATTAACAGTATTCAAGAGGGTGTAGGAATTAAAAAAAGGGTAGAATTGGGCCTTGGGTGGTGTTAGGCAAATTGGGCTTGAGGGTTTAGTAGGGGCCATCTGATTGAAATCAGAGGGCCCTGATCAGATCAGAAAGGGAAGCATCAGGGCTGTTGGATCTGGATCAAAAGGACAAAGTGCGAGGGTGCATCATAGCGTATACACCCACGCGCGCAGGAACACACCGGCCTATATAAAGGCTGTGTGAGGTTTTTTTCTTCATTTCTCACTTTGTTTCTCTCTCTACCCTCCTTCTCTCTAACCTCTCTCTTCTCTCTCCCTGTCCATGTTCCTTCATGAGTTTTCCGGCCAAGGTTCTTATGAACCGCCGTGCCACCCAGATACCGGTGCGGTGGTCGGCCGGCCAAGGTGGCGGCGCCGCCGCGCCGGATGCCTAAACCTTCTTTTTTTTTTTAAATTTTTTTGCTCTATTAAACCGTCTCCCTCTCCTCTTTCTATTTCTCAAACTAAAAATTCCAGCAACAGCCTATTGAAGCCTAGATCTAAGAACAATGAAAAAAAAAAGTCTACCTTTTGAAACCGTGTTTTGTGTCGGTTGTATATCACTGATCTGTATACGTTCTTGAACAGTTTGGATTGTGTTTGCCCGGCCGATTCGGTTCCGGCACGTATGTGTGATGTCGCCGGTTTCGAATCCCCCTCTTTGCGACGTTGAGGCTTGTTGTGTTGTTTTCTTCGCAGGTTTTCTTTTGGTGAATTTTTCGGCCTTCTGTGCCTTTTTGTGATGATCTGCGGCCGTCAATTATTTTGTTTCTGTGAATTTCGGTCCCCTGTGTTGTGATTGCTGGGTTCTATTTATAGTGTGATGATTAGGGTTTAGGGTTTGTTGAATGGTGCAGAAAAAACTGCATTTGGATTAGGATGAATGGAAAAAACGTGAGGACTGTTTTCCGGATGAATTTGGACCGTTTTTGGACCCCTTGGATTTTTATGGACATTTAAAAAAAGAAAAAAATGGTAAAAACAACTATTGACCTGTCCTCTGAAACATAAATAAATAATAACTATATATAAATTAACATTAAATTAATTAATTAAGTAAATGAAATAGAAAATAAAAGATGGAAATGAATTAAAATTAAAAAGACTAATAAAAAGAGTGAGACGAGGGCCCGACTCGGAACCAAAAAAAATGAGGTATTTTAAAATACCTCTCTACCAAAATTTTTACCGAAAAGTCAGCGACTGATCATGATCGAACGGTGTACGAGTGTAGAGTCAAATGACACGTGTCGGTGTATGAATGTACGATCTTAGGTCAAAAATTGGGGTATGACTGTCCCTCAACTTTTCCTCCGTTTACCAAATAAATCCCGACAGTTAACTTTAACCCAAATTAAGTCTATGGTGGACCACTCTCCTTAAGAGTGGTCCACCATAGATCCTATTAATATTTTTAAATTAAACCATTTGATCTTTTTAATTAAAAGATGAATGTTAGATCATGCATGTCTACTATATCTTCCGGTGAGTCAACAATGTAACACCCCGTTTTCCCAAAGTAAAAATTTCAAAAATAAATAATCAGAGTTTCTCAATAAACGGAATGCTACATTTCTATAAATCTCAAATAGAATAAATAACGATTTATCCTTCATAAAATAATAATCATAATTATTCAAAACTTCGCAGCGGATAAAGATTCAAATCAACAAAAATAGTTTTGGCACGCAGGCCTCATCAAAACTTCTCAACATAAATTCAACTGAAACTTAATAATATTAAATCATAATCAATACGTAAGGAATAGAAAATGGTTATAAAGATTCTCATCCCGTTACGTATCAGAGCACCTATGGACACAAAGAGGGTAGCCACTCACAACAGCAAACAACAGCTAAAGCTTAATCACCTGCAAGTTACTCATATGAAGAGCAACATTTCCAAGCAGAAGGGGTGAGATTCACAAAACAATGACATTAGACATATAATTCAATAATTACATTTAACAACATAAACGTCAAATACATTCGTAATAAATATCATATAACATCTTTAATCAACTTCATAATCATCATCATAACTCAGCATCATAGTTCAACTTACTAGTCTGACTCGACAATGCAACTTCGACTCGACTTATGCAACTTAGACATCTTATACATGCATGTGGTACCAATCTAGGGCATAAGCCCTCGTCGCTATTGAGTATAAATATACTCCTAGGGCATAAGCCCTCGTCGCTGTTGAGCATAAAAATACTCCTAGAGCATAAGCTCTCGTCTCTGTTGAGCAAAAGCTCCTAGGGCATGATCCCTCGTCTCTGAATGAATATGCATGGACTCAACTTCTTAAACTTTAGACATCTCAAATAAACTCCAATAATTTGGATTACAACTCATAAGTCTTAGCATGACACATGCAGCTTTTAATCAATAACAAATGGCAGCATGGCAGAACATCAAACATCTCAAGACATAATAATATCATAAACTATCACATAATTTATCTCTTGTAGTTCACAGAAAGTATACACAATTGTATATGTCACTACTAACAAAAGTCAAACATTAATTATCAGCTCTACAGGTCGTCTTTAATATTGCAGTAATACTTAACTCTATCTCAGGGGTCATCTCATAATAATCCGTACGACAAAAGTCGCATAGTTCTAAGAGGCAGTTTGGTACAGTACTGCTCGCTATGGCGAGTTGGGCTGCTCGCCTTGCGAGCCTACAGGGGTCACTCGCTATGGCGAGTTGGGTTGCTCGCCTCGCGAGCCTTCTAGGGGTTGCTCGCTATGGCGAGTGGTTTGGCTCACCTCGTGAGCTGATGAATACTCGTCGTGGCGAGCTGGTCGTTCGCTATGGCGAGCGATGACAGAACAGTTACGGGTTTACGACAATTTTCACCAAAAATCCTAATTTCCATCATGTTACTCCCCAAATTCGACTAAAGTGATATACAAGGGTTACCCTATGGTCTGTAAACAGTTTTCTACAACAATGGTACTATTTCTCATCATCTAATCATCAATTCATCACTTTTTGACCTAATCCTCAATTTCTAATTTCTCATGAATTACTCCTAAAATCTGTTAACTATAATCATGAATCACAAGTTTAATGGAATTGAAATGCTAGGCTCACCCTTACCTTAAGAAAATTGGAGCAGCAGCCTCTTGGTTCTTCACTTCTAGTTTTTCTCCCTTTTTCTGAATTGTACGTTCTGACAGTTTCTAAACCTAGGTTTTCCCTTTTTATGTTTTCTAACTAATTTATCTTATTTCACTTATTCCCTCACAACTCTATCTAATTCTAAAACGACCCCACAACTTAATATTTATTTTATTTTCAAATCTTATTTTATTAAACAATAAAATAAGTCACAACACCTCATAAAATCACATAAATCATATAACTCAATTAATTCACACAAAATCATATAAATATTCTCTATACTCTAAAAATAATTTAAATAATCAAAACGGGCGTTACAAACAACACTTAACTTTTTTTCCATTTCTTCATCTTCATCCCTCTCATCTTCATCATCTTCTTCATACAACCTCAACAATCTTCAAACTCAACCCAGAAAATCCAGTGAGTTTATCATAGACTCAGTTCTATAGTATCCCCTTATCCCTCAAGTTAATTTTAAAAATTAATAATTAATAGTACATAATTTTTCCCTAAATTTTTTCCACCATCCCCTTTAGCCTTGCCGCCGTGAACGAAGGTCCCTTTCTTCATCTCTATTCCCTCAATCAACGTCTTTTATTTTTAACTGTTGACTTTCGGAATCATTAACTAGAGATGAATTGAAATAAGTGAAATGAAAACTACAAGTGAAATGAAACAAGACATAAAACGTACGTTTTGCAGAAAAATCAAGGATTCAGATAAATTGGGTGATAAGGATTTGTTGGATTTGAAACGCAAAAACGCAGAGAAAGGGAAAAATCAAATGTTTGTTTGATTTGAAATGATTTATATGAATTGAGAGATAAGGATTTGATGTTACTTTTAATTGAATGTTGTTAATTCCATCATGGCAGAAGTGAAAAAGAAACAAGAAGAAGTAAAAATGGGTTTGCCAGAAGTGAAAAAGAAATGGGTTTGCAGGTCTGAAGAAGAAGATGAAAGGGGTAAATTGGTAATTACCCACATGTTTGGTCTCATTAAAGGCAAAGCAGTCCATTCACATGTGAAAATCTAACGGTTCCTTTTATGATAAATAGATCGAATGGTTAAAATTAACAAAATTAATAAGGTCTACGATGGACCATTTTTAATGTTGTTCCACCATAGATATTTGGAGTTAAAGTTAACAGTTAGGATTTATTTGGCAAACGGAGGAAAAGTTGAGGGACGAAAACGCCATTTTTATTAATTGTGGGACCAAAATGAAAACAAAAAATTAAATAAGGGACCAAATGATCTAATAAGTCTATGTTTTTCTAAAATAAATTAAGTGTGATTTGTAACACCTTATTTCTATTAAACGGTAAAACGCGCGAATATACAAACATATTCTAGAAATAGATGTTACGTCGACAACAAACCTCAAAAATTCACAATCATAAATTATCATGATTCATAAACATAGCAGCGGAACATATCAAACATATAAACAATATCTCCAATCTCATGATAATAAATACATAAATCTCATCCTCAAACATCGGATATAATTAATCACGTCATAACTCCTCAGATCAACATATGATAAACAAAATCCAACATATAAACGCTATCCTAGATCAGAGCCTAAATCTAGACGCGCGCAAAAAGAAATAGAGGACTCCTGCTCCTCAGCAACATCAAGCAAACAAGCTACTAATCATGCACTCCATCTACCCGTCCACACGGAAAGGTAGGTGGTAAACCACTGAGGGTTAGCATTACATCAGCATAATTTGCAAAGCAATTAATCAAGAATATCATGTATAATGAATACTAAACAATATGAACATCCTCATATATACAATCACACAATATTCTAATATCATTCCAATTCATCAAATCAAGTTCACATGAACCAAGTGCATTAACCACATATCACAATTCAATGCAATTCACTAAACAATGTATGCAATGTTCTAAACTCATCTAGATGCATGTGGTACCAAATCTCCTCAAGGTCGTCACCTTCGATGCAACAAAAACATCGTATGTAAGGTTTCACGCCCCGCCTTACATTGGACATAAGTCCGTCACCAAACAATGAATGCATAAACATATGACTCGACTCAATGTATATGTTCATACAACGGTCACCTCATCAATCAACATGCATATAACATTATGCAATCATCACCAAAATAATGCATATACAATTATGCGATCATCACCAAAACAATGCATATACAATTATGCGATCATCACCAAAACAATGCATATACAATCAACATATATCATTCATTCACAAGTCTCCATTTGATCATATAAAATCAGTCACAAAAGGTTTGTCAAACAATTGGTCTTTAAGCTAAGTTTTCGCAAAGTTCTACTCATAATTCACAACTTTGAAAATAATTGAAGTAATGAATCAAAACCAACCAAACAAGGTTAATTGCCTAAGTCATGTATACTCTTAAGTCGCAATTATGTACAGTAGAGGTTACATAAGCCTTTCATTGGCCAATCACGATGAATTCACAAAAATCATGAAGTTCGTCTCACTTTGTCACTTTTCCCAAATCCCAAGTTTTCAAGACAAAACAAGACATAAATCAATGGAACCAATTGAAATCATTTTTAGAATGCATATAAACAATGTACAAGCCTAATCCCACTTTGTTTCTTGAAAAAGATCCATTTCGGAAAAATTCATATTCTTGAGCATTATTCAAAATCAAGTTCGATTTCACAAAATTCAATTCAATTCGATCATGGAGAAGTTCCAGTGAGATTAAGTATGTAAACAGTGTTTATATGAGTTGAAAGAAACATTATGGAATGCTCGGTTGGGTCCCAAGGTACACAAATCAAAAATCAAATGAGGTTGAACAGGGCATGGTTCGCTTAAGCGAAGACTGGTTCGCTTAAGCGACCAGCTCGCCGAGAGCAAATGCCTTGCTCGCTTACAGCTCGCTCAAGCGAGCTAGCATCCACAATCTGGGTAACTCTAACTTACTAACGGTAATTAATTAGAAACCTCGGCTCTAACTAAATTATATCAACAACTTAGTATCTCACCAATAATAACGGTTCTAACTATAAACGCTAAAAGAAAATAACTACTACCACAAGGTTACTAAATTACCCTTCCTTGTAAATGACTAAAATATCATTCTAATACGAAAACTCATGAAAATGCACACAAACACACATAAAACAATTAAAATAGTATAATCGCAAAATCGGGTTGTTACATGATTGAAGTATTATATGATTGTTTATCATATTAATAAGTTAAGCTTTTAACAACATTTCATAGTGTCCGTAACTTAAAAATGAAAAGTGAACCCTTCCTTCCTCTCCTCTCCTAAACCCTCCATCCAAACACACCTTAAAGAAAGTGCCCGTGGCATCACTACTATGAAAATTGGCGAGATCAGCAGGGGGCGACTCATAAATAACAAGGCCATAGCTTCCTGCTTTGCAAAAAGAGTAATGCTAGCAACACTCTCTCCAACACTCATTTTCTTATTGGCTTAAATTATGGTGGGTCTCACACTTTGAAAATGGGTTTCACTTAAAGTGGTGAGTCATACATTAGTTTTATCCAATAAGAGAATGAATGTTGAAGAGAGTGTTAAAAAAAGAGTGTCCCTAACATTCCTCTTGCAAAAAAATATGCACATTAGTTCCTTTCTCTGTGAATGTGACAAACCGTAACAGTACTTTGAAGAAACAAATCTTTTATGTCGCTATGTGGATTTACACACACAAATTTTGATATAATAACATATAATTTATAGTGAATGAGTATTATCTACCAAAAAAAATACTCGCTCCGTCCCTATATTTAACCCCCTTTGTATTTTTCACATTTCTTAAGAAAAGTTGTCAGTGTAATTAATGTGTCTGTTTTTCGTGTTAATATTATCAAATTGTCATTTGTTTGTATGTGTATTAAATTTGACTTTTCATATTTCAAGACAAGTTAGTAGTATTAATTGAGGGTATATATAGGAAAAAAACAATAAATGCATCTAGTAATTTGAGAAGGGATTTAGATTTAAGAACAAGAATAAAATCAAATGGCCCCTTAAATATAGGGGACGGAAGGAGTATAAATTATTTAGATAAAGAAAAAAGAAATTACTAGTATAAAACTAACATTTTCGCTTTAAAACATAGGCTCTTTACTTTCATTAAAAAAAAAATGGATGGTCAATGGTTAAAGCCTTAAAATGTCCAGTAGCTACAAGAGCAAACGAGGAAGTCAAGCAAACTTGTTCTCTACTTTCTTCATCAATAACATGACATTCATCAAAGTTTCATTAACAGAGAATTAAGGGCTATTTTCAAGGAAATAGAGACGGTGAATGATTCATTTTAAATTTTAAAAATCATTAGTTCCCAATGTCTTCCACTTCAAAATAGTTTTTAACCTAAGGCTCTGTTTGGATTGACGGAATAAAATGGAGCGGAACGGAGCGGAATAGAATGGAATGGAGTGGAACGGAGCGGGAATGAAATAGAGATCCCATTCCATTGTTTTGGTATTATTATAAAACATATTTTTACTGTTTTTTTGGGAGAATATTATTACTAAAATCTTCTCACCTTATATTTTATATATTTGAGGACTTGCATAATAAACAATGCAAGAAACAAAACATATACATAGTGGATTTTCTTTTTCGAATAAACAAGAGAACAAACTGATGAAAAGAGTGTACTATCATCTACTCAACAAGTCTTTTGTCAAAAAAAAAATCTACTCAACATGTCCATGAGACTGTCCAGCTACTAAACAAATTTGGGATAAATTCCAATGCGACATACACACAATTTCTTTACCTGTGACCTGATTCCATATTTGGAAGAAATTTTTTATTTGCTGGAAAATGGCCTTATCCAAGAGGGAATATGAACTAAACAAAAAGCACTAGCTATCGCAACAACAAAAAAAATAGTGAAGCTTACGGTCAAAAGGAAACAAACATCTCAAATTAAAATAGATATACATGGTGAATAATCTTAATAGAAGAAATGTGAAGTAGAATGTATTTGAGAGAAATAAGAAATGATATAATGAAAATAAGGGTAAAAGCGTAATATTTTAATTATAAAGTCTCATTCTACTTAATACACCCCAAATTGGATGAAATGAAAAATTGAAGGATTGGATGGCATGGGATGGAATGGGTTCCATTATGTTCCATCCCATTCCATTCACTTTTTGCAAAGCAAATCCAAATAATGGAATCTAATAACTTACCACTCCATTCCATCACATACCACCAATCCAAACATAGCCTAAATGTCCACCAACACATGAACTATTAGATTTTTTTTCTTTTTGAAGGAAAACTAGTAGATGTTGGATTTGCTTTCTTCCCTTTTTTGTCCATATTCCAGTTTTTGGTCCACAAATTAATCATTGTTCCATGTTCCCTTTTCACACTATGAAAACTCATTTCCATAGCAATACGTTTATCACCATGTTTTGACTTAGCATAACCAAATACTATTGGCATCAGTGTCCGTACAGCTTCAGTTATTTCCTTCCTTAGATCATTTTTTTCATCTAGACCATACAATTTATAAAGTTCTGAATAAGCTGGAGGACACTCTCTTACTAACCCAACACCCTGTAAAATCAACTCAATCTCCTTTTGAAAGCTACTATTAACTTCCTGGCCTGTTGCAAGCTTCCCCCGGTCCCTAAATGTAGCATCACATATCATAAATCTTTGCACCGGTGGCGGCGACACATCGATTCTCAGAGCTAGCTTTGATGCCAACATATTAGTCCTCCCAAGTACCTGTGCAAGCCAATATGTTTGTGCAAGTCCAAATGGATGTGCAGCAATCCTACAAATTGCTTCTTTCTGTTTAAGAATCTCATTCTGCATTTTCTTTGTTGTAATAGAATCCAACATATTAAGCCATGATGAAGTACAAATACGGTTCATGTTCATATCATTATTACGGAATGTGCAATCCTTATTGAGGTGAAGTAGCCCAAACAGACCGATATAATATTCAAGCAAATCACGTTCATCGGCTTTCCAGAACATGCTCTTTCTCCCAGGCTAAACAAGCCCTAGCATCATCTTGCTTTGCAAATGAATCAGTCCAGCAATACTCTTTCATCATTCTTGAAGTTGGATGAGGCATAATACCACAACCTACCCCATAAGCTCTTGTCCATGCTGACAATTTTGAGCCGGCGCAAGGAACAACATTCAGCGCAGCAAGTTGTTGCATACTGTATTGATTTATCTTCAAATTCACCCAATCTATATCGACGTCATTAAGATTCCTCCAAGCAACATCAGTGACTGACATGTTATCGGCATTCAAAATGCCCATATCACGTACATCAAAGTTCATTTCAGCATTCTTACTAACAAACATGTAAACATTATCAACAACACTCTTTGGATCAGCCTCTCCAACTGCAGGACCTATACCCCAGTCAACAAACAGAGTTGTCCCAGGTGTAGAGTCAAATGTTGCAATCTCAGCACGCAGAGTTGCAGCAGAAGTGTTTTGCTGAATCAGTTCTTTGATCCGATCATATGGCATTCGTGTTATTTGCCAATATCGTGTGATCAGCTCAGGACGCGAATTCACACGACCATTAGCAGGTATGACAGGATTAATTCCTAGCCCAGAAGGAATCATGAGCCACTGATCAGACTTCAGGTACTCAACTTCAAGGGCCATTGTATCAATCAAAGGAGGGTAAAAGGAAGGGACTATTAGGTAAAAGGAAGGGCCATTGAATGGAAGACGTGAAACTGAAAGTTAAATAAATAGGTGCGATTTGAGAGACGGATAATTAATGGGTGAAAATCTGATGGAATTCCAAGAACAAAAACAACGCACGAGTAATGGTTGTGGTTGATACAATTCACTTTGACATCTCGAGGTTATGACTTATGAGATTGCCACCATTAACGAGGATTGTGTGAGGCAACGTGAAAAATCTTGGAATTTGAAGAAACAATACTCCCTCCGGTTACTGTTATAAGCAAATTTTGACGTTGATTCAATAAATGATGCATGTGATCTACAAGAAATTTGTTTATAATAGTGACCAGAGGGAGTAAGTAATATGGCTACACAAATTAGGTACCGTTTGACCAGCTTTTTTTTCGGTCTAAAAGCTACTTTAAAGCAAAGTTAAAATAAAGCTGTTTAAGGAAGAAGATAAAGCTGCTTGGTTTCTTTATTGTTTTTTAGTATTAAAGTTATTTTGTGAATGGCTTGGCTAAATTCCATTCAATTTTATGCATTCTACAAAAAAGTACTTTTTTTAAAAAAGCCGGATCAAACGGTACCATTGACCGTAGTAGAGTAGCCTAGCCCTAGTTACTACTTTTGGTTACTTAAGCAAGTTAAACAATACTACAAAATTATCTGACAAATTACTTATGGACAAATAAAAAGACTTTTAAGTCATTACAGAATTATCTATAAATAAAAAGGGTCTTGTTAACAAGTGTCCTAAGGGTATTGTTTAAGAAACCCATCAAAAAAAATTATACCTTGAAAATATAAGTCAAACACTTGTTGAAATTATAACCGTACAATTTCCAATGCAAAAGTTGTTACTTTTAGATGCTTAAACAATGTCCTTAGAGCACTTGTTAATATTTTCCAAATAAAAATACTTTGTTCAGTTTGGTAAATAACATATAGCTGATAGTTTATAGCGTTTATAACCGATGACTGATACGTTAGTTGAAGTGTTTGGTAAAATTAGCGATTAAACTAGCTGTAAGATGTGAAATGACATAAAATGGTATTATTAATTAATAATAAAATTTACATCAATTGAGATTAAAAATATTTATAATTTAATAATTTAAATATATTAATTCAATATGTCTTTCTTATATTATTTTTAAATTAATAATTTGTTTATGTTTTATTTAAAATTTATTTTATTTTAGTTTTTGTACTTTCTAAAAAAAATTAAACAAAACCTTTCTTAAACATGATTATAGATAGGTCAAAAAAAAAATGTTACCATATATTTAAACGTAACACACTACTAGAAAAGAACCAATTAGCAACGAAGTTTTTAAATAATGACTTTATCCGAAGAAATTGAATTCATGTATAAAGAAATAAACAATACAATGAATAAAGTAAATAATAATATCATCTTATTAATAGAAAATACTAATAAAATTTTAGATCATACATTTAATAAAATTAAAATTGAACGTAGTGAAATAAATAGTATATACGAAACTTTAGACAATATAAAAGGAATTAATGAAGATGAAAACATTTTTAAAATTAGAGAAGTTCTTCAGCAACTAGAAAATCATTTAAATTATGAAGAAAATAATAGAAGCATAACAATAAAAGATATAGAAGAATTATTAAATAAATCAAGAGAAGTAAGACAATTAGACAAATTAGTTAAACAAGAACCATTAATGGCATCTATGTTAATAAACCAAATATCTTCATGGAGAGGATAAGAACCGAATACATGGAATCCATTAAGGTCGGTTTGATGGTCAGGATAGGGAAACACGATATGATACATTAATCATATAAAATAAAATATTTTTCTATCTTATTCTGACTTTCCTTTGTAATTTCTATCATGAGTATAGGCTGAGTTAGAAATTATCCTGATGGGATTAGAAGATCATTCCTTATTTATTATCTTGATATTCTGCCGTTTTTAGAATATTGTCATTTTAAAAATAATGGTAGCATGTATTTTTCTATTATAATTAATAACATGTCATTTTTATAATATTTAATTAAATATGAGAGCAATTTTTTCATTTAATTATAATGATATCATGTTTGTTATCATGTCCGCGTCAAACACTTGATAAGATTAATGTTTATCATGTTCTTATCATATCTTATCTCTATTCAGCTTTATATCATATTCTGTCTCTATCCTATCCTGACCATCAAACGGACCTTAAGATCAAATGATATTAAAGAAATTCAATGATTAATGAAACAATTAAAAATAGTTGAAGAGGAAAATAAGCGAATAGAAAATGTAGAAAAAGTAGAAAAAATAGAAACTAAAGAAGAAAATGAAGAAGTAATATTAATTATAATTCTTCAGATTTGGAATCTGAAATAGGATCTAAATTAGGATCTGATTCTGATTTTGATGAAATATTTATGGAGAGGAGAGACAAGTAATTCAAAATCAAAAAGAAAAAGAGAAGATGATTGGAACCCACATAGTTCTTGGAAAAAATATGAAAATGAAACAATGAATTGTAGAGGTTATACTAGAGCTAATGGAAAATGGACAAAGGTTTCGGATGGATTTAAACCCCATTATGAAGAAGGAAAATCTAAAAAATTATTAAACCTTGATTGCGTAAGAAATCCAGAAGAAATATTAGAAAGATGGTCTAATAATATGATTATGCTTTTGGCAACCGTTGAAAGATTTAGTAAAGTAAATCTAATGGATGTTAAGAATTTAATAGCTTATAGAACAACAGGGAACATGCTAAATTTTTTAACAAGTATTGAGGATGAAACTTGGCAACAATATGCTAGAATGGCTGAAAATAATCAACAATTTGCCAAATTAATAATAGAATTAATATATAAGGAATTTATAGGGTTTAATATCCTTGAACATAAAGCAAAAGTAAATAAATGCTTAAGGGAAAGAGCAGAAGCTCACTTGAATAATATGCGCAAATATGCAATATGTGCGAAATAGATAGCTTTATTTGAATCATTCAAAAAAGAAAAGATAGCTTTATTTGTGAATTTAAAAAATATTATTATGAATTAGATAGGAAAACTCAATTAATATATACAAATATATTTATATCTAAATTACCTTATCCACTTAGTACAAATATAAGAGAAATATGGAAATCTCGACCAGAAGAATTAGGTGATACCTTAGAAGGAGTAATACAAATTTTATATGAAGAAATAAGAAATCAGTGTCTAGAAAGAGAAAAAAAATTAAAAACTTAAATCTGGGAAGTACTTCACTTTGTTGGAATAAATTAGAATTAGACCTACCCGGAAATTATGGGTGTAGTAAAAGAAGTAGGAAAAATCATAGGAGAAAACCAAGGTTAAGAAAAACTTAGGTTAATTAAGTTTTTGGTCCCTATAAATATCTGCAGTTTCGTTTTTAGTCCTTATAAAATAAAATCAGACTTTTTAGTCTTGTAAAATTTTCCGTCAGCATTTTTAGTCCCTATAAAATTTTCCATCAACATTTTTAGTCCTTGTAAAATTTTTACGTCATCATTTTTGGTCTCTAAAATGCTAAAGGAAAATGTCACAGAGATTAAAAAGTGTGATTTTATTTTATAGAGACAAAAAACGAAACAGCAGATATTTATAGGGACAAAAACTTAATTAACCCAAAAACTTATCCAAAGAAAAGAGCCTATAAAAATACTAGGAAAACGTATTTTAGGAAAAAGAGACAAACACCTAGAAAATATTGTCCAAAAGGAAAAAAGAAATGTGTGTGTTGGATATGTAATGTAGAAGGACATTATGCTAATGAATGTCCAAAGAAGAAAGAAAAAGATACTAAAGAGACTAAAGAAAAATCAAAACTAATAAAGAAAGTATATAAAATATATAATTTAGAGCCCTTAGAAGATGAATTAAGTGATAGTGATTGTAGTGTATATGAATATTTAGAAGATAACCTATCTTCAGAGGAAATATAAGATGAATTATCTTCAGAAGAAACAAAATTTGAATAGTACTTATATTAAAATAAAGATTGAAAAAGAAGATAATGAAATTGCAGCTTATATAGATACATGGGCAAGTATTTGTATAGCAACAAAAGCATTATTTAGTAAATGGGAAAAATTAGAAAAACCTTAAATTGGGTAGCTACTAGAATTACCTTAAATATTCAAAATAAATTATTTATGGTACCTACGGTATATCAACAAGAAACAGGGTTAGATATGATAATAGGAAATAATTTTCTAAGATTATATGCATCTTTTTGCCAATACTTAAAGTATATTTCAATTAAAGCTCCTTATATTAGAGGAAAACAATTAAAAGAAATGATTAATATCCCTATTATTCATTCCACAGAGACAATTTATTCAAAAAAAGCAATTAGAGTCACACAAACTAAACCGTGGTAAAATTATAGGATTAATTTGTAGAAAAATGCGCCATGTATTAGTAAATTTAGAACCGGGAAGAAAAATACCTGCATATATAGAGGAATTACTAGAGAAGGTTTGTAGTGAAGACCCACTAGATCCAAAAATTAATAAAAATATGGAATTAGTTGAACGAAGATTAAAAGATCCCTCAAAAGAAATTAAGTGTAAACCTATGATATACACAAAACAAGATAGAGGTGAATTTCTTGAAGATATTAAGAAAATGTGTGAAAAAGGATTAATAAAACCATCAAAAAGTAAATATTCCGCACCCGCATTTTATGTTGAAAACCATAATGAAATAAAAAGAGGGAAAAGAAGGATGGTAATTAATTATAAACAAATAAATGATGCAATGGAAGGAGATGCATATTTTTCAACGAAGAATGGATACAATACTTAAAGAATTTAAGGATTTTTGTCTAATTTATATTGATGATATATTAGTTTTTTCAAATAAAGATTTAGATGATCATTTTAAAAAGGTAGAATTAGTACTAAATAAATGTTTTGAGCATGGAGTAGTATTAAGTAAGAAAAAGGCTGTAATAGCTCAGAATAAAATTAATTATTTAGGACTAGAAATAGAAAAAGGAAAAATTATAATGCAAAAGCATGTGTTGGAAAAACTTCAAAATTTTCCATTTAAACTAAAGGATAAAAAAGAATTACAAAGGTTTTTAGGATTACTAACATACATTTCAAATGAAGGTTTTATAAAAAATCTTGCAGCCGAAAGAAAGTTATTTCAGCAAAAAATCATCTGAAAAAGAAAGAATTACTATGCAGATACATGTCTGAAACTTTCTCAGTGAAATTAATTATCCTACTCATGAAAAAGAAACATTAGCACTAATTAGAATGTTAGAAAAACATCGAATATATGTGTTTGACAAAGAATGTATTTGACAAAGAATGTATTGTAAGAACCGATTCTACTTATGTTGCAGGATTCAAGAAGGTATTGTAAGAACCGAATTTTGCTTAAAAATAAGTTGAAAGTAAATTGATTTATCTTTTTTCAATTTAAAAAATAGAGACTTGAATACAACAAGGTAGGCGTCACATAAGATTTCAACATCTATGTTTGTTCAACATTCTCAAATTCGTTGATGACATTTTTGAGAGAATGTTGACTTATGCTTGATCTAAGTGATGATATTGCCTCGTTAGGGCAACCATAAAAATATGCCACATATTTATTGGCCTGAGCCATGATGAGTCGTAATGTCATTGTTCCTTTACCTGTGTTGGCCGACAAATGAGGAAGGAAATATCATGTTTTTTCCCTAATGAAAATGGTGTTTGTGATAAAGTGTGACAAGAGAAAGAGGAAAGGGTCATTGTCGTGAAAACGCAAAAGATACTCTAAAGGTAAAAGATAAAAAACTAAATATAAAATTTAATTTTAAAAATTGTTTATTCACAATCTTAAAAACTTCAAAATTTATATTTTCAATGCAATATTTAATTTTTAATTTCACTTTTAGATCCTTAACTTTGTGCTCTAAGAGCATCCACAATGAAGACATCTATTTTTTGATTTTTAAATGAGTCTGACGTATACACATCACTAATTTACAATTTTTTTAAGAGCTATGCTATTTCAAGGGAAAAAAACCATCACAAGCGCTTCACGAATTGTTTTGGACCATTAGATTTGGCACTTGATGGAATACATGGGGGGTTAAAAAGTAAAGAGGTGGAGGATATATTAGCAATAGGCAAGCATCGGGATGATGTCGTGGTAAAAAAATTCATTGAAAGTAGCAATTTCCATTTTTTAATAGTAGTACCTAATAACTTTATATCATTATATTTCAATTTTTTAATATTAAAAGAGTGCGGATCTCGCTTAAAAATGGAGGTTTTAAGTAAGACACCGGATCTTATAAGACCTTGAAAAAGATTCTCCTCATTGAGGTACCTAATAGGTACCGGATCTTAAATAGTTAAGACCCTCCCAATGGAGATGGTCTAAGGGCACAAAGTTAGCATTTTCCTTTTTTTAAATAGGAACCAATCTTGATCGTTAAATAATTGAATGATAGTGACGGCCTAACTTTACTCCCCAAAGCAAGATGCTCACTTTAGATGAAAAGAATCTCAAATAAGCACAACTCCGAAGTTGATTGTTGTATTGGGTTGTCAATAATGCTCATACACATACACAAGGAGAGTGTTATATGATCCAGTCACAGCCATGTTTTACCCATTGAAACTAAAATTAGTTATGAAACTAATTTGATTCATATATAATCTGTGATGGAACTAAAATTCCAACACTGGTTTACATTTATTCCATACATAACATGATCCTTAGACTTTTCACCTTCGAGCCACACATTTTTATTCTTTAGTCACCTGAAAAATCAATGCAGAAGTATTCACTAATCATTCATAAAGCCAATAAAACCAGACACATCTCCATACATAATGTAGCTCAGTTGGTAGCTACCAGGGATAATTTGTGCAGGAGCCGGGGTTCGAACCCCGGATTCCCCACTTCTCCACACATAATGTGTGTGAAGCCACTAGGCTATTATAAATCTGAAAAGATAATGTTGATTGGTGCTAAAAGCATTTTATATCTCCTTTACTCTTTTTTTCTCTCCAATAATAAAGCATTTTATATCTCCTTTACTCTTTTTTTCTCTCCAATAATAATACCTACCTTTTGCAGGAACATATGTTGGTTTATTCGTAAAAAAACATATTCTCTTTTTCACTTTTTTTCTCTCCACCATAATATTATACTCATTGGACGAACAGTAAAAATAAAAGTTATTCTCACTCTTTTTCACATTTTTTCCTCTCCATAATATACAACCTTTTTTACGAATATAAGCTCATTTGGGAAGGATAATGTAATCTAAAAGCATAAAGTGAGTATTGTTTTGCTGTTATGAAAAAACAAAAGCAAAACCTTGATACTAGCATGAATACAGGATACAAAGAACCTGATAAAGGACAAGCAAAGAAACCAAGAGCATCCGAGAAGAGGAAAACATTGCAAATGTCTCTCTTTTTTAGCATGAATTGATCCTCTGATATAAGATTTTCACATGACCTTAATTTAATTTGAAAATTTGTAATAATCACTCTCTTCATAGACATCAAATACATAAAGCTCAACAAAGATTTCTGAATGTCTAGTCTAGAAGAGAAATATATAAACGCAGTTTCTTATAACAAGATGATGTTATAATCTAACATGAGAAGATTAATTTCTGTTTAAAGATATCTCTCTGCTGGATTAGAAAAAGAATAGACAAGTCCTAATTTGGTTACACAAATCCTCAGTTCTGAAACGGAGCAGAGGAAAAGTAATTATAAGACCACTCTCCCCTATCTTAATGCTACAAATACCTACAGAAATTTATGTTTTCTTTTTCACTTCCAATGCTGGGTAAAAGGAGAGGGTTGTGTTAGGCACCGACAGCCAACGTAAAACTTTGTCGAATCTCTATGACATGGTTGTTTTTTTTCACTTCCAAATGCTATAAAGTTCATGCAAAGATAAAATTTATCTTTCTTAATAGGGGGAAAAAACAGCGAGTCTGATCTTAGAAAGAATTTCAAAATTTTCTAATTTCCTGTACATTTTGTAGCAACCATGATCAAACACATATTCTTGTGTTACAAATATACAACCTAATCACCAAATAGTAACTAATTACACACCATTAAAACCCCATTTGGTTCTGGTACTTTCACCGAGGAACGACAAAATGAAAGAACATTATCATTCATCAAACTCAGAAGCACATTAATTGATAAATAAGCCCATTACTAAACCGGAAACTGATCTCAAACATCAAGTTCTAATTCCCTTAACCAATTTCTTCCCCTAATCATTCAAAACTCATTTTTTCATTCATGTGTCCACAAAAACTATAAGTAACGTTGAAGATTTGCATTCATTATAACTTCATAAACCCTTCGTATTTAAAACAGCAGGCAGGAGCAGTTATGCAGTGTAATAAAATACCTTGTTAAGCGCTTTACTGCGCAGGCGCATCTTCGACCAGCTTGAACTCTTGCACCTCCTTGAAGTTCATCCAAGACTTTTCCCAAACCTTGGCTTCATAAACCTTTTTATTCACCCCATCTTTGACCTCTAAAGTGATGTGGTGTAAGGTACCAGAAACCACTTGCTCTTTAGCACTTATAACCCTCGAAAATTCCAGAAGTGCATTCTACATAACCATCACCAACTAAATAAAAATGATAAAAAAAACACACCAAAAAACTACAGAAAATCGCAATTGAAATCTATACACTACAAAACGAACAAAATAAATAAACGGTTTTGGCATTTGGTAAGAGACGGTCCAAGTCATTTATAGTACAGTGAAGTTACATTCAAGGCCTCTTAGTATGAATCTAGCAGTCAAATTTGATGTATTTTGTTAATAAAGATTACGATGTGAGGACTAATTTGAAAGCAGAAATGAATATTTACGAACCTCAAAAACCAATTTTAGTATTTCTTAAAATAAAATACAGCTAGACCAACCAAAAATAAATTGTTCCAATGGAACTAGACTCAGGTTCCTTAAACAAGATATCCAGTTCTAACCTTTCTAATAAAAAAATCGAGAGATCTCACTGAAGGTCCTCTAGACCAATCGATAGATTCAACAACTGCTTGTAGAGCAACCATAATTTTACCAAGTAAACAACCAAATTAGTCTTGACATTGCAAGACACTCTAAAATAGGTCATTGACTTCGTGAATATCTCAAAAAGGTCTCTGACTCTCAAATTTTACACATACTAGTCATTTTAAAGAATATTAGATAAGGACTAAAGTGATAGAAAATGAATAAGCTTAAGGACCAAATTAAGAGTAAGTTGTTAAAATATAGAGACTTAATTGATAGGAGTAATAAGTGGTAAAATATATAGATCAACTTGACACCTTAGTAGAGGGTTTTGACAATCTCAAATTTTTTAGTCAAATAACCTAGTGGTTAGAAATTCACATTTTTTCAAGGTGAATAAGTGAACTGTATGAGGTTTGAACTTTGGCCCTGCGCATATAATATAAATACTGCTCTCCCCCTGCACATTTCGCTCTGACCCAGCTGAAGAGACGATAATGCCCCTGCGCAAGTTAACTAACGCACAGTTTTACACTTGCGTTAGTTAACTAGCGCAGGGTAAAATTGGCATGGCTAGAGGGTGGGAGTATTTTGTGCAGAGCGGAGAGAAGTATTCTATAATATATTATGCATTGACCCTCTCAATTGATTTAAGCTCGTTGAGACGGTTAACTCAATTTTTACCAAGAGAAAAAACTACACCGTAATAAAATTAAAAATTAAAAAATGAGTAAAGACCCAATTGGCCCCTCATAATTTTGTCAGACAAAAAATTAATACCAAATTAGTCCTTGACACGGGACTAATTTTTCTCTGATATGAAAACTTCTAGTGTTATTTTTGTAGAGATTAAATTGGGCTTTTTTCAGTGTTCCTTTCAGCATAGCTCGATATTGCGGGAATTTGAACATGAATCTAACTACTGGCCTACTTTGATAAAATAAAAAAAAATTAAAAAAAAAAACTTAGTTTTTTCAGAAAATTGTGAGGAACCAAATAGAATATTTCTAAAAAAAAAAAAATTACAAGATGAAGGATCTAATACAAATGATGCGTATTTAGGACAAAACCGATCATCGGCATGACGCAATAAGAAATTTACATAAAAGAAAGAAAGGAAAAAAAAAAATAAACCTGTTTTTTGTTGTGTTCTTCAACAGCAAAGCGAGCGAGACCATCGATCACAAGACTGTTCTGGTTTCCTGAAACATCGCGAACTCCACCAACCGTTGCCATTCTTCTTCTTCTTCTTCTTTTCTTTCTCTATTGGATTTGGATATGTTACGTTATGGAATGAGAGTGCCATGTGCCTCATTTTATACGGTTTCTTCATTTTCTATTTTTTACTTTTTTTGACAAATCTTTTTGGCTAAATTACACAAAAGTCCTTTAAATTAAGTATTCGATATTTAAAAGTTACAGTTAAATAACTTCAAAAAACATAAATAGTAGGAAAAAAACTTAAAAAAAAACTATTAAATAAGTTAAAGTACGTAAGTGAATTGAAAATGATAGAGTAAATAGACAATTATTCCTTTGAAATTGTAAGTTTCGTCAATTACTCTTCTGAAATTAAAAAAACTTCAATTATCCTCCTGAAATTGTACAATGTTAATCAATTTACCCCTTCCATCAAATTCTTATGTTAGACAACATGACCGTTTTGCAAATATTCCCCTGAAGTTTTGAATTTATGTGCAAATTGCCGCATGAACTTGAAAATTTAGATATTTTTTTCTTATTTTAAAAGTGACTGCATTATCACTTAATTGTGGAGCATATTAACTAAGTTTTGACGGTATACAACCATATATTGGCAGTATGGTAGAACAAATTGACAGTATTTAGTAAACCCTACAATAATGTTCAAAACTGAAGAACCCACTAAGGTTGTTCGGGTGGTATTGACGTAGGACCTAGGAGTGTGCTTCTCCTCGAGGTCTCAGGTTCGATTCCCTCTAATGTCAAGTTAGGTGGGCTAGTTTAACTTCTTCAAAAAAAAAAAAGTTCAAAACTCAAGAATATTTACAAAACAAACATTAAAAAGTTCAAAACTCAAGAATATTTACAAAACAAACATTAAAGCATCTCTATGTTCCAACACAAAAAAACATAATGAAATATACATAATATAATATTATTACCATTCCAACTTAGCTAATATGCTCCACAATTAAGTGATAATGCAGTCACTTTTAAGGATAAGAAAAAAATATATAAATTTTGCACATAAGTGCAAAACTTCATGGGGTATTTGCTGAACGTCATGTTTGACTAACAGGAGAATTTGACGAAGTGGGTAAATTGATTAACGTTGTGCAATTTCAGGAGGGTAATCGAAGTTTTGTTAATTTCAGGGGGGTAATTGACGAAACTTACAATTTTTGGGGAGTAATTACCTATTTACTCAAAAATAATTTAAATGACAAACTTGTTATAATTAAATAATTTAAAGACCACAAGTGTAATTTGACCAATATTATTTTATTAATATGAAATGGAATGTCGGCAAAAGATGTTTTTTATTAGTATGAAGTGAGATGTCGCAAAGATGGAGAAGAATCCCATGAGTGATTGGACCGGGAGTTTTCTATGTGTTTTTAGAACTAAGTAAATAGAGTAAATATTAAATTGGTCTATATTTTTGTAAGTTATTTTAATTTAGTTTTTGACTCTATTAATACTTTTAATTAATCTTTATCTTTCTTAAAAGTTTTTCATTTAAGTCATCATCTTTATGTTTTTATCATATGATGATGAATCTGATTGAAAAACTTTTGACAAAGAAAATGATTTATAAACATGGTGATCAATTTAGTAGTTTACTCAAGGTAAAATATTGTAAGTGATCGTTAAACCTAATTGAAAATGACTTAAAATAATAACCTTAAACGCTATTTTATTTTTTAGAAATGATAAATGACACAAAATAACATACACAAATACGGCACCACCATATTTTTTTTTCTTTTCTTTGCTCTCTCTCTCTCTCTCTCTCTCTCTCTCTCTCTCTCTCTCTCTCTCTCTCTCTCTCTCTCTCTCTCTCTCTCTCTCTCTCTCTCTCTCTCTCTCTCTCTCTCTCTCTCACACACACACACACACACACACACACAAACACACTTTTGCAAAAACCTACCTCTTTCTTACCGGCGACCATTCGTCAACGTCACTCTCCTGACTTCGCAGGTGGCAGATCTGAACCTATCTCGCAGGAGCCAACGTTGCTCAGATTTGTTATTTGGTCGCGAATTTGTGAGTTTCAGAAGATGGCGATCCTAAAGGACGTAATGGTGGTTGTGGGCAGAGAAGTCGAATCTGAATGGTTTGCAAATTTGAACGATGGTTGGTGGAGTGGACGAAGACGGTGTGTGGTGGGAGGGTGGTGAAGAGGAGTGTGGGTGGTGGTGGCAGTTCAAAGAGACAGAGAGAAGTAGAGGAAGAAATTGTCAAAAAAGCCCATCATTTCTGCTTGTAATCTCAATTATGCCATTGAATCCTGATGGAAATTACAAGACTACCCCTGGTGTCGTTTTTGTGTTAGTATTTTTGTGTTTAGATATCATTTCTCTTTATTTTTTTACTTTCTACTAAGCATCATCCCCAATCTTAAAATAAGAATCTTATACACGATTTACTTTCAACATCGTAGGTTTGCAAAATTATTCCTCATTAACACTTCGATAATATTTTCTTTCAACAAGAAAACAAACTTCAATAAGTTTTTGAAAACATTTTCTTTTACATTTTTTCTAAATGTGTATAGTTTAACGTAGTAATATGAATTTTTATTGTATTGAAAATGTAAGAATTTTTTGTTGGTCTATATGGCTAGATAGTTAACAAGCTAGAGGGAGTGAATAGCTTTTTAAAAGATTTTTCGAAGATTTGATAAAAAGGGATTTTAATGAAATTGACTATTGGAATTTTGCTCGAACAATCACAACCAATGAATCAACAAGAAGCAAATATATGTGCAATAAAATTTAATTTTAGAATTGAGAGATTCACGACACAAATCTTATTATACAATCAAATATTAATAAACCTTGAACAAAGTCCAAAACAATACACAATTTCAAACCAAACCTATGTGAACAAAATTACTATGCTATCAAATCAAAAACACAATGCAAGTGTAATTGAAGAATTGAATAGACTTTGCAATCAATTGATCTAAGCAAATTGTGTGAAACCTAACTCAATGAATTAGGTTAATTTTTAATGAAAAACAACTTAGATCAACACTAGCAATTAACCTATCAATTATTCAATTAATCACAAGCAATAGCAAAAAATAAAGAGGATAGGGAAAGAAAGATAACACCGATATTTTTACAGTAATTCACTCTTTCTCGTCCTCGCTAGAGCTACGTCTACTCTTCTTGATGAAGTACACCTTCATCAAGGTCATCCACTATGTAACAAATGTTGGTTACAACGTTTACAAGAGTTCCTTCAAATTAAAACCTTAATACCATAATTCTTCAACTCCTATGTAAAACACTCCCCCAAAATTCAAGTACCCCTTGAATTTGGTGCTCCTTGAATATTAGGATCCTTGAATTACCCGTGCACTCCTTAGAACTCTTCACTCGAGTCTTCAATGCTAAGTTCGGTAAACAAACCCCCTTCAACTTCAAGAACGGTTAGAAAGACCCCCAAGTCGTTCGGTAAACAATATTCTTGTCAAAAAAAATACCATAAACAATATTTAAAGACTTTAGAAAATAATTCATGATTAGAAATATAAATTATCAAAAACTCTAACGATTTCTAATTTCAATCAACCCAGCTGCTATTCGATTTCAAGCTCTGTCCATATAGCCTCCATCTTGTACTCTTCTTGGATTAAATGAATCCATGTCTTCATGATTGATTCTTTCTTCTCTATGGTCAATCATATATCATGGAATATGGTCACATTTGTTAAATTCTTCATCTTCAATACCACACTTTCGAATAAAATTATGAAGTGTCGTTGTTACAACTATGATCTTTTGTTGTTTCATCAATGGAAATGGTCTCATATCAGATAATATATGCCATCTTTTCTTCCAAACCCCAATTGTTCGCTCAATCACATTTCTTAGTGAAGAATGTGCATGGTTGAATACTTCATGTATGCCTTCTGCTTGACTTCCTGCTCTAAAATCTGAAATGTGATATCTTTCACCCTTGTATGGTGCAAGATACCCTTTCATATTTGGATATCCAACATCAACTAGTAAAGAATAAAACAATTTTTGTTAATATATATGAAAATTTTAATTTCAAAAATATAATAATTTATTACAACAATGAGAATATCCTTACCTTCAGGAGGATGAGGAAACACATCTTTCATTTCTTCAATCGTAGTTGAAAGAATACGTGTATCATGTGCAGTACCAGGCCAGCCAACAACAACAAAAGTAAATAACATGTCTAAGTTGCACACTAGCATGACATTTTGTGTTGGAAATCCTTTTCTACCAATATAACGAATTTGTTCTTTAGTAGGAACAATGGCAGGAATATGAGTTCCATCTATAGCTCCAATGCATCCTTTAAAATGAGGCCAATACCTATTATCATTTCTAATTTTGGATGAAATTTCTACAAAGTTAAAATCAGAAGGTTTGACAATTTCGGTAGCTAATAAACATAAACTATCCAGAACTTCACCAAACTTCCTACTTACCGTCTCTCCCGATTTTCCAAATTTATTTTGGACATTTTGATTAGTCTCACTATGTGCACAACTCCAAAGAAACATAGCCAAAGCCTCCAACGATGTCATTTCATTAGATGGATGTAACCATCCCTTACTAATTAACTAATAATTTTTCAAGTTTCAACACAACATAAGATTCCATCCTAAACATGTTATAACTTTCGCCTGGAGTGTTAAGAGTTTCTCGAACCCAATTTCATCCATCTGAATAAAGAAATTTGTTACCTTGCTTTAGTAAGTACTTCATATGATAATCAATTGCAATTGCTGCAGTAGCGTAATATATTTTGTAAAATGAGCATCGTCTTTTTTTTAACTTTTCTTGAATGCTCATTGATTTCATTAGAAGGCATCTGTAGAACAATTTATAAACATCAACATAATCAAATACAAATAAATATTCATTATAGTAGTTCAAATGCATAAATTCAACCATAAACATAAAATCCAAAAACTAAAATGATAGAATGCAAATACATAAAAAAAAAATCTCAAATCTCAACCAAAGCATAAAACCAACTGAAATAAAAATTATAAAACTTAATGTTAACCTAAACCCTAGACTCTATCACTTATACTGGTATAGAACCCACTCTATCAAATCCTTCATAGAATCTTTCAGGGTCATTAGTAAGACTCTGTTTTGCTCATCCTTAAGCATTTCTAAAGCATAACTAAATTGTTTCCCATCCAAAAGTCCTTCTTCCTTTGCACTTTTTAATATTGCAACACATATTGGAATAGAATATTTTCCATTGACATGAGATGTTGCTTCAATTTCAACCTTTTCAACTTCATTATGATTTTCTGCTGCTTGGACTAATCGTTCAAATGTTTTTCTCATAGTTGGTGCAGTCTCAACCTTTGTCTTACTCTTTGTTGCTTTCTCATCCATATTTGGTGATACCTTTCTTTTATTTTTTGATTGAGTGTTTTCCACATGGCTTAACTCATCAAGGTTGAGTTCTTCATCAGATTCAATAATTTCATGTGCCACATCTGCAGTAGTATTTTTTCCAGTAGACTCTAATGGCACACCCATAGCTGGTGCCCATGCACATTGACTAGTTGCCACTATCTCTCCAAATATGAATTCCAATTCATCACGAAATTCCAAACCTTGAAATCGAAATTTCGCATATTTCACATTCTCCTGTGTAACCAATAAAAATAGATAAAATTTAGGCTATCTAAATTCTCCTATTTACTTTCAATGAATAAAAAATAAAGTTCATAGTACTAACCCTTATCGTAACATCCCACCAAGCATAATCAACATCAATATTTCCTATCTGATGGTTCCATCCTAAACCAGTTTCTTTACCTAGTAATTGTTTCCATATAGTCCACTCACCTCTTAAAGTGTCCATCCTATTCTTCAGCTGCTTTTGAGTATAGCTTTTATTAGCACGCTTGTTGAACTCGTCATGTATTTCTTCCCATTTTTTATTTCTAAAAGCAATTCATGATTTTCCACATTTACGAATCTCAACCATACAAATGTCAAGTAACATTTTGGTACTAAATGTATCCCACTTTGCTTTTCCTAAGTTTTCAGAATTATTTGGAAGGCTTTCTTTAGAAGCCATGAACTGCAACAATCTATCTATATCTATATATCTTTGTAATAGAACCTTTAGTTGTTTATAAGCTTCTATTATGCTTATGTGGCATGCTTTAGAGAAGTTCCTCATCAAACCCATAATTAAATGGGTGTATGTCCCTTCATAAATTACTATCCAAAGCAATAAAAAAAAGTCTATCATAATCCATTCATAATTTAATTGATTACACTTCATTCATAATTTATAGCATGATGATACTAATTCTTCCCATTTAATCTCATCTTTCAGTTTTTTTTATTTTGTTTCACCTACACTATTTCTATTCCATCAATTAATTATTAGCCATCAATCCTTTCATTTTCCCTCTATTAGTGAGAACCAATGCTACTTATTATCCCCCTCCTATTTCTTTTTTTGTGTGAGTTTTCAATTTCCTCTTTCAACTTCACATAATTCCTTCTAATATTTCTTCTTTTGTTAGTTTCACTGCATTCATATATAATTCCTTCTAATATTTCTTCATTTGTTAGTTTCATTGCAGGTTTTTGAAAGAGGTGTATTTTGTTGATATGATACTTCTTATATGAAAAAGGTAGTCATCTTTATGTTAGAATTGAAGTTTTTTCCATTGTTTTTTTACTTCTTTTTTTATAATGTGGTGAGTTGTTATAGTTGTCATATGATTTTTGATTATTTCTAGAACCACTCAACAAAAATTATATCTTTTTTCACTCATGATCTCATTTCTTTTATCTATATTGATTATATGATAACATTGATATATCATCTTTATTTTCAATATTTTTTATTCATTTTCTTTGATCGGCAACCTCAAAGTTATGAATTATGTCTTTTAGAATAAATTTATTTGTAGTAGATATCAACATCCATGTTATGGAATTAGATATAAACATGTGTTAGAATGTTTTTCTTCAACAAGGTATGCATTTTTATTCTCATATTTAATTTTAAATGCATTTTAATATATACATATATAAAATTGTTTGCTTTTATTGTTTTTACCGGTCTACTAATATATTTTACCCGTCTAGAGTTGTTTTGAAATGTTGTGACATAAGACAATATTCATGTCTTTTTTTCTGTGCATTGATTTCATCCTGACTTTTTATTTTGGTGTAGATTTGATGGTCAATTTTAACTATTATTACTATAGCCCAAGAAAACTTTATGCTTAGATTTTAGTGTAGATTTTACATCTTCTATACATAGTTAACTATGAACTTTTTTTTTAGTAGCAAAAAAAAGACTATCAACATTTTGTAATCTACTTAAAAAAAAACATTTTGTGACCCAAAAATAATATTATCATTCACCTTATTTAATTAGTTCTACCCTTTAACTATCTCATAAAAACTCAAAACCTTAACTAATTGGTTACACCCTTTCACTCACCTTATTTAATTAACCACTACTAAATTTCTAATAGAAAAACTATTGCATGAACATGCAAAAATATGATCACTCATCTTCGAAGGGCAAAGAAGTTTTGGAGGAGAATAAAAGAGTTGGATTTTTCTATCCCTTGAAACAACTATATTTAATTGATAAAGGTTCATATACTAATAAGTTAGATTGTTATATAAAATTTTATATTAATATGTATAGAAAAATATTATTTTTACTTTTCTCTACCACTTTTCATCTTTGTATTAACATCTTTCATTTGTCATTTTGGTCTTTTATTTTTTAATTCAATCATCATAATTTATTTTAATAAAACTATATTAATCTATTGACATTCGGAATTTAGAATTTGCCCCTAATGTCAACTCTATATGAGGAGAAGATATTAATTTACAATCCAAGTTTAATGTTAAATCAAGTTTACTTTACATGAATATATTTTTCATGTGAATGAGAAGAAGGGTATAACAGAGGCTTCTATAGTTGTTTTCGTTGGATCATTGCTTCTCACAAAGTCTAAGAAATAACTTATGTAAGTACATATCTTTAATCTAATTTTTTATATATAATCAAGCGCACCTGAGAACATTGTCACGACTATTGCTGCCAAGTAAGTTGTTTCAGATTTTTTCTATTTTTTCACTAATATTTTGAGCAAGTTGGATCCAAATTTAATTTGCTCGATGCCACAATAAAATTGCATCGAAGAAAAAATAATTTTGCTTTGTTGGATAACATGTTATAAGAATGGTGTTTATAATTCAATTTGAAAAAATAAAGGGGAAGGACGTGATCCAGGCTACACATTTGTAGTAGTGTGCTTAAGAAAAACACTAAATGAATTTATACAATGAAAATTTTAATTTATTGCAAATAGGGTTAGGACAATTCAATAAGAAAAAAGATTCAATAAAAATGAATTTAAATCATTAACTATAATATAAATTAATCTATAAGTTTAACTCAACTGACAAATATAAATATTGTTGGGTCAAATGTTTTTGTTGTCCCTGGTTCGAAACAAATTAATATGTTCTGTAAATACATTTTTTTATTTTAATGAAAAGGTTGTTTTGAGTTTAGCACTAATCAATTTTTTTTTAAAGAATATACCACTAAATATGTTAAATAAAATGTGCATCCTTTGTATATAGTGAATATTAAATAATGAAAATCGATGAATAGTTATTAATTTTTTTAACTAAAAACAGTTTGAGTGATACATGAAAAAGGAGTAATTTGATTCTTCATTCGTGATTTCCTTTTATTTTCTTTAAATAAATTGATTTCATTACTCAAGTTAGAATAAAGGTAAACAAAAGGAGGAGATATTAACTAACCTATACGAAAATAATAATAAAATAAGTTTTCATTATAATCCACCATTTATCGGCTGTTGATTTTTAATTTTTATTTATTCTTTGTATTCAATATTATTCACTTGACAAGAGAATAAGTTTGAAAATAAGTTTAATAGTAGTTTTTCAAAATCAAAGAACATTTTAATAAATTTACCAAGTTTGCTATTTCTAATTAAAAAAATTAATCAAACCCGTGCAACGCACGGGTTATATATCTAGTACATTATATTAGAAAGTTGTGTATATTTATGAATCGTAAATATGTAAGCAATACATATATATTGCATTTAGTAGTATTAAATATTCTTAATATACATACTTATGAGGTTGACATATTGTTTTAATTTGACTTTGATTTGGTTGATTTTGTGTCATATATCATATATAATAAAAATATGTCAGACATGAATAAAGAAACATGCAACTTGCAATCACAGAAGCATAAAAGAGTATGGTATTGATTGAATAACAAACAAAAAAAGAAAACAGAAGTGCACAAAATATTGATTTGATAACATGGTTCAACAAAATCGGAAAAAAAAACAAACAAAATAAAATAAATCCAGTAAAAAATAGTACCTGCAGATCTGAAAAGTCTGACAACAGCAGTAGCTAGGTTGAAGAGAAAAAGTGGGAACAGTTAAGAAGAATAAGCATGTAGAAAATGTGGGAACAATTGGGAAGAATAAGCATGTAGAAAATGCGGGAACAGTTAAGAAGAATAAGCATGTCCCGCGTGAATATATATGTATAGGCAAATAAAAAATGAAAAAAATATTAAAAATAGTGCCAAGCAGGTTTCGAAGTGCGTTCCAGTGCACAAAAGCTCCGATTTTTTTTTCCAAAAGTTCATTTCTACAGCTTCTTATAGAAGCTCAATCTATTCAATTTTGTACATTGAACAAAAGCTACTTCTACGGGTAAATAGCTTTATTAGAAATGTGTTGGCCCTACTTTCTCCTTATAAGGAGAAGAGAAGCCCAAAAAAGCTTGGCCAAACAAGCTCGAAATGTGATTTATATGAATTTGATTTTATGATCTTTTGGTGACGATGACTTTCTTGCTTATACTTTGAAATGATAAATTGTATTAGTTGAGTTGATTAGGCTAAATGAAGAATAAGGTGAGCCATCCTTTCATTGATTGATGTTGATAAATGATGAGCTTATGTCGATGACTTAATTAGAGATTGAATATGCTTGCTATGCTATGTTAGAATTGTGATAGTATGATGTGTATGGAATATGGGAACAATATTCAAGTGATGTTAGTATTCTAGGAGGGGTGATTGTGTATATGTGTTATGCATGAAATCCTTGAATGCTTATGTTTGATTATGATTGATGTGAAGCTAACCCCCAGTGGTCTGTGGTGGACTGCCTACCTATTTGTATGAATGAGTAGACGGTGTGCATGAGTAATCTTTTAGCGTGCTTGGTGAGTTGCTTGAGGATAGCGGGAGCTTCCTCTGTTTATCTCTTTAGAGTCTTAGTATAGGCTCTGATGTAGGTGGTCGGTCTATATTTATTTTATATTGATTATGCTGTTGAGACGTTATCCATATGTGGATATTTGGAATTTATTTGATGTTGAATCTGATATTTATACTATGGCGAGTTGGATGATGTATGCTATTTATCCGCTGCGAAGTTTTTGAGATTTGTTTATAGGCATGCTTTAAGATATTTTGGAGGACGTAATGTCTATTTCTTGAATAAATGCATTATTCGCGTGTTTTATCGCTTTAATAGAAATAAGGTGTTACACCTGGCACAGAGGAGGAGGAGGTTGAGCAAAGTGTGGTTATGACCGCCTGCGTTAGGGATTTTTTGTTGCTCTTGCTTTGCTACACCCTCTTTGCCAAGAAGAACAACAAAACCGTTAATTTTTTGTGACTGCTTCAGAACCGAGATGGACTCGATGGAGCATGCTCATGTCATCTGGAGGTCGTACGAGATTCGACGAGACCTGACGCATTTTTAGGACGTACGCTGGTACTCCTAATGGATTATGGCTGGCAAAGCCAGGATGGTGGGTCACTTGCCGGAGCGGGTTATGAGGCAGTACAACTATGTCCAGACCGTTCCCAGAACTTCTACAACGAATGGGCCTCTTGAGCTAGCGGAGGTGGTTACAACCTTCATGGAGTTTGCTGTCCATGTCGTTAGCCAGCAAGAGAGGGGTGAGATGGTCCCGGAGGACGAGGGGTGGAAGCATTTAAAGGGGTACATGAAATGGTTCTACCGTGTATCCCACCCTCTTATGATCGCCCCTGCTGCTGCTCTTGAGTACACAGTTCCCAGACTTGTCTACGAGGAGGTTATTGTTGAGCAGCAATGGGCTAGACATCCTCCCGACCCATTCTAGATCATCCAAAATATCAGAGCCGTGGTTGACAGCGCTATGGCGGGGATTTCTGATGTTTATTCCAACCCTGTTGTTTCCTGCGTTATGGAGACCATCCGACTACATTATCGCGTCTTGGAGGAGGTTCTGCTTCCGCGGAGGAGGAGTCCACGGGAGTAGTAGGGTCTTTTTTTATGACTTGTTACCTTTGTAGTTTTTTATGACATTTTGTCGGATATGAATGTCATATACTTACATTTGCGCGTTTGAGTTTTATTTATGACATTTTGGTTAATTTTCGTTTATTTTGCGTATCTACATTATTAAGGTGATTTAATGAATTGTTGAATAAATGATGAAAACATGTATTTTTGTTTATTTCATGTATGAATAAAGGAACAAAGGAAATCAAGGAATTAACTCACACATCGTGACTTAAGTCACGCAAAGATTAACACATGCTTGACTTAACTCACGCAGCCTGAGTTAAGTCACGCAGAATTAGCACTAGCGTGAGTTAACTCGCACAGGGTATTTTGGAAAGTTTGGTTGGGAGTAGGCAATTTTCGTTGGAAAAAGAGCTCAATTATATAAATATATCAATTTTTCGTTTTAATCCATCTAAAAATTTTCTTCCACTTTTAGCACCCCAAAATTTTTCAATCACCCTTTTTTATCCATACTTTTAAACCAACTCATGTGTAGCCTTTATATTTTTGAATAGAAGTTTTCAGGAATGTTTAGAATATTATAAGAATATGTCCCATAAAAAAAAGATTTTTTTTAAATTATAGGAATATTATAATTTAAAAAAAGATTTTTTTTAAATTAATATGAACTTTTTATGTTTTTGGCATTTAAAAATTCATATTTCATTTATATTTTGCTAAAAAAAAATCTATTTTTTAGAAGAGATTCATATAATTTTCTAAACATTTGTAAAAAAATTCATTCAAAAATATGAAAGCTACACATGAATTGACTTAAAAATAAGGATTAAAAAGGATGATTGAAAATTTTTCAAAGACTAAAAATCAAAGATTTTTTTTAGAAAAACTAAAATAAAATTTGGTATTTTCACGGACATAAAAAAAACATTTTATTCACTTAAAAAACATATTTAATTCAGAAATATGAACTCTACAATTAACTCTTGTATCTTGTTAATGAGTGTCCCAGACACTTTTTAAGAGTTTAAAAAAATTTTTTTTTATAGAAAAATCAAATATTTCGATTTTAATAAGTTTTTTTTTTTGAAAAGTCGATTTTAACACGTTGATTACATATATCTTCATGAAAAAATTACCACTTATTCACTTAATAGTCTTAAAAATGTCCGAAAGACATCCTTTAACGTTTCCCTACATCATTGGTCCGTTGCCTTTCGACAACTTTCCAACATTATATTGCCACAAAGGTTGCTTATCAAACACGGAACCCGACAATTTTCCACAAACTTACTATGATGTCGTTTCAAAATTCAACAAAGGCGGCCTTATGGCTACTATAAACACTCCCTTGCTAACTTTCACAAACTCATAAATTATTACTATAGTACTTCAGTTCAGTGCTTGCTCGAATCCCAACCATTATCTTTGTTTAAATCATGTCCACCCCCTTAAATCTAATTGATTTTTTGGTTAATCAAGCCAATGGTGTAAAAGGTCTTGCTGAACTAAATCTCCCTAGTGTTCCTCACCAATATATCCAACCTATCCAAGCTAGATTAGACAAATGCAAAATTATCCCCCATGACTCACAAGAACAATCAATACCCATCATTGATTTCACAAACTGGGATGACCCAGATGTTCAAGATTCAATTTTTAGTGCTGCAACTAAGTTTGGTTTCTTCCAAATTGTGAATCATGGTATACCCATTAATGTCATTGATGATTTGAAAGCTTCTGTCCACATGTTCTTTGAATTACCAGTTGAGGAGAAGAAATCTGTGAAAGAGAATTCACCACCTGAAGTTGTGAGGTTGTCCACTAGTTTTAGCCCTCTTGCTGAGTCGGTATTAGAGTGGAAGGATTACTTGCGGCTTGTGTATACTTCAGAGGAGAAAATTCGAGCATATTGGCCCAGTGTATGCAAGTAAGTAATTGTTCTCTTTATCTATACTAGCGAAAAGACGTCTGGCATCAGAGAGAATCGAACTTGAGATCTCAAGGAGGAGCACACTCAAAGATCTCAAACTTATACCGTTAGGCCAACCCAAGTGAGTTTAAATATTTGTTATAGTTAAACATGATTATCTATTTCAATAACACCAATAATATAATAAAAAAAATATAATCTAATTTTTTTTTTAATGACACCAACAACAATCTTTGTTATAAAAAAAGTTGTTTAAAAGTATAATTGAGATAATAAAAAGTAAGTATAAATATACTCATCTAGTTTATTACAAAAGTGTTGAAAGAGATAGTTTTCTTTGTATATAATATAGATAAAGGGGTAGACATGATTATAAGAGTACAACTATGGAGGAAATAGGTTGAACTGAGGTAGACTTTGCATAAATAAATAGGTTTGACCTAGTCAAAAAAATCCAAGAGCAAGCGTGATCTATTAACTAAGATAAGCTTATTTTTAGATTTGAACCTGAAAGTTTGATGATAAATATTGATATCAGTCTTCATTGACTATCTTTTTTGCAGGGATCAAGCACTAGAATATATGAAATATGCTGACGCTTTTATTAGAAAATTGCTAAAAGTGCTTCTTAAGAAAATGAATGTGAAGGAGTTAGACAAAGAAAGAGAACACGCTTTAATGGGTGCAATGATATTAGGCTTCAATTACTACCCTGCTTGTCCTGAACCTGAACTAGTATCTGGTGTAGGTCCTCATTCTGATATATCAACAATCACTGTCCTTCTACAAGATGATACCAGTGGACTTTATGTAAGAGGCAACGATGGTGATAGTTGGATAAATGTTCCCCCTGTTAATGGAGCGTTGGTGATCAACATCGGCGATGTGCTACAGATAATGAGCAATGGAAGGTACAAAAGCATAGAGCATAGAGTGGTTGCTAATGGAAACAAAACTAGGATCTCCATGCCAATCTTTGTCAACCCAGCACCTGATGCTATCATTGGTACTTTGCCAGAAGTGCTGGAGAATGGAGAGGAACCACATTATAAACAAGTAGCGTTCTCTGACTATTTCAAATATTTCTTCAGCAAAGCTCATGATGGGAAGAATACTATTGAATTTGCAAAAATATGATTTGCATTCATCATGAATGTTGGTTGAAGTCAATAATATTGGTCCGACGAAATTTTATTTGGATCAACACAATTTAGTGAAACTTATTTAAATTTCAATCAATATGAGAATCGTGCGGGGATGAAGAAGCGTGCTAACTTTGAAAATGTGCTTGAATAAATGTAGTTTTCTTTTTAGTTATTGTGTGCAACTACTTGTACTTGATTATATATAGAGATAATCTGTTATAAAAATCAGCTTTGGCTTATTTACAATTTTGACTAACATGGTTTATTACTATTTTCTTAAGAAAAAGTTGACCACAATTACTATGATGAATGGAAATTCTAATTACCATTTAGGTATGTGGTGTGACAAAGGAGTTTATGTAGCCAAGACGTTTAACTAAGAGTTTTTCTGGTACTCCCTGTCCTAGGTTTTGACCTGCAGGATTGTGTTGTCTTGCTGTTGGAGCTCTAGCAGCTGTTTGTCTCGGTTCAGGCAAGGGGTTTTTGTGAGTAACATGTTAGCGTTTTGTAATTATGTGGTCACTTCTCATTACTTGGATGTGTTATTGAATAACATTTTTGCTGTTTAAAAAAAATTATGACGCATGACTTTAGGGAACCAAACAAGTTATTTAGTGACGCAGTCGGACGCGTAGACTAGCAAGTGCTAAACCTAGATCGAAAAGAATCAAGTTTGCAAGCGACGAACTTGTGAAAATAAGGTTCCAGAAATTAAGTAAACTCTCTGAAATATTATTGAATGAATAAAGTTATCTCTTAAGCTATTAAGCTTAAATAGGGAAATAACAAAGCTTTAATGGGTCGAAAATCCAAAATAGAAAACAAAACAGAAAAATAATAAAATTGGGTCGAAATAATAAAATACTAAGGAAACCTACATCAATCTACTCCACCTCTAAATAACTTGACCTCGAGTTCTCATTCTGATAAGAGTTTTCCATGCATGTTAACTCCTCCCGCGAAGCGCATGTTTTATACTAGTAAGTTGCGGTGCGGTAATCCAATTTACCCAAGTGTTATTCTTTTGGGTTTAACTTAACTAAATTAATTTTAATAAGATTAGAATAAATTTAGAAGCAATCATTGGAAAATGTCGATATAATAGATTTGAGTAAGAGTTACTCGCCCAATTGACTTGAAAGTTGTATAGAATACAATTGGAAATGTTCCTACCTAAATAACTGAGTTTTGAGAACAACCCTCGTTGACTCAAAACAAGGTGAAATAAGGATTTCAACCCACTAGAAAATCTTTCAACGGGATTTTCCGAATCAAATGTTTGAAGGTCATTTGATTTGAGTAAAATAGTGGGAGCGAATTTAATTAAAGGCCAAATTAAATGTTATTTTCATGATACTTATTTTGTATATTTTAAAAATTGTAGTGACAACTAACGTATCAAACAACATTTTGTGATCATTCATTGAGAAAGAAAAATTGATTGAAATAAACTTTTTAGACCGGCACCGTAACATGAGGATTGTCCTCACCCATGAAAAAAAGTTGATGTGCTTGATGAACCCATTCCTGAGGCACCACCTGCTGGAGCTCATGCGGCTCAGAGTAATGCCTATAATAGGCATCTCAATGATTTCGTGGAAGTCTCTTGCATCATGCTAGCAACCATGACTCTCGAGCTGCAAAAACAGCACGAGGGGATGATTGTGTTAGATATGATCAGACACCTTAAGACTCTTTATGAATATCAGGCTAGACATGAAAGGTTTGATGTCTCTAAGGCCCTAAATCTGAAATTGTCATTACTGCAGGTATGCCTAAGAGCAAAGGAAAAGCAAAGGTCGTGGTTCCTAGACAGCAGTTGCTCAAGACATATGACGGGAGAGAAGTCTATGTTCCTTACTCTCACAATGAAAGATGGAGGAAATGTGAAGTTTAGAGGCAACCAAGCTGGAAAAATCATTGGTATACGAACTATTGATAACTCTTCCATCTCTATTAGTAGTGTGTGGTTGGTAGATGGTCTTAAACATAACCTACTTAGTATTAGTCAGTTATGTGATAATGGTTATGATGTGATGTTTGATAAGACCAACTGCACAGTAGTTAACAAGAATGACAATGAAGGTGAGAAAAACACAAGAAGGGGGGGTTGAATTGTGTTAGCTTTTCGCAGCTCTTGAAGAGTGAGAATCTAATTCCTTTAAACTCAGAGTCTGAATGGGATCAGAGTCTGATGGGAGATTAGGTTCTGATGCAGCGGAATAATCAAGAGATAGAGAGAAGAGAGAACACAAACAATTATACAGGTTCCTTCCACAAACCTTGCAAGAACTTCAGGATTATCTTCTTTGGATATGGGAGGGAAGTCCATCATCAAGTCAGATTGCACATAGGATTCCCTCATATCATGCTTAGAGGTGTTGAATCTCTTGACAATCTTCATGTACTGCAGAGTCTTGCCATTTATGATTCTCCCGGTCACAGTTCCTAGATGAATATCTGATACCACACCAGATTCTGATAAGACCTTCAAGAGGCCTCCTTGATACAGAATCTCAGATATTAATCTTCCAAAAGGAACTTGCCTTCTGGTTTCTGATTGACTCTTCTTGATGGCCCAGCACATGTGGTGCATCACATATCTGGGGAAGTTGATCTTTATTTTGTTGATGAGAAAATAAAGAAGAACTTTGTGATCAACAGACAATGTGTCTGTTCCTCCTCCTTTCTGAAGCATACTGTCCAGTATAATCTTCAGAAGCACCCTATGCTCAGGATGCATATCCACCAGTTTATTTGAGGGTCTCCCTTCAAATAATAGTTTGTTGCATATAACAGCCCATTCACTCTTCTTGTTGACATTCCACTGAAATTTACCAGCGCTCTCCATTTGACAAGCCCTGGCTACCACTTCTTCAGTGATAACTACTGGTATTCCCATCACAGCAGACCTTATTTCAAGACCATTGTACGGTCTTAAACCCATTTGATCTCTGTTCTTGCCAGCTAGCTTGGGGTTGTTTGAGATTGCAACAGTTTCTTCAAGAGTAGCTTCATCCTTGTCGTAGACTTCTGACCTAACCCAAAAATCTCTTACAAGTTCCTGATATGTTGGTCCTTTCAACATACCAAAGTAGTTCATCATTCCTTGTGATAAGAAATGAGAAGAGACGTCAACTCCGTGACGACTAAGAGAACCAAAATCTACTGGAGATTCAACTTGAATTTCCAGAGTCTCCTTGATAATGTTCATCGTTCTGGGTTTGATAACGTAGGACTTTCCAGACTTGATTATGACACCAGATTGGATGAGATCACTTGCCATTTAAAAGGTTTATAAGTGTTTGATTTGAAAACAAAAAGTTTTGCAAAGTATTGAAAACAAGAAATTTGTTCAGAGAGAAAATCAAAGAGTGAAAAGAGAAGTGAGTTGTGTGTGTTATGTATTTATAGAAAAAAAGTTTGATAACCGTTTGGAAAGAATAGGGGACAAACAAACACAAACAATAAATACATATAGCATGCAGCCGTAAAAGTATTGGGACAATGCGAAGGTAACTTGTTCAACGTAATGAAATCATTGCCCTTTGAGTTCTTACCCAATACAGACAGGCCACGTCTGAGAAACTATAAAGTAACTGTCACCGTAGTGGGGCAGGTGTTACTAAACTCAAAAGTCATGCTTCCACTAATACGAGCTTCTGAGAGTCTAAAGATTCCTTACCAGAGTCTGAATAGTTTATCAGAAGCTTTTATCAGAGTCTCTAAAAGAGGGTCTGATTCCCAAATAGCTTCTGAATATTTTCAGAGTCTGAATTCTGTTTTCAGAGGCGCACATTACCCAGAGACATAACACATGTTCAAATTTTTCTTTATGAAATCAAATCTTTCTACAGATAAGGGTTTAGTAAATATATCAGCCCATTGATGATCAGTATCAATGAATTTAATATCTAAAATTCCTTTTTGAACATAGTCTCTTATAAAATGATGTTTAATCTCAATGTGCTTTGCTCTTGAATGCAGAATTGGATTCTTAGACAGACATATAGCTGCCGTATTATCACAATAAATTGGGATACAGTTTTCAGTTATTTGATAGTCCTCAAGCTGATGTTTCATCCAGAGTAGCTGTGTACAACAACTAGCAGCTAAGATGTATTCTGCTTCTGCTGTAGACAAAGCAATGGTTGCTTGCCTCTTGCTAGCCCAGGATATCAGATTCTCTCCCAAGAATTGACAATTGCCACTGGTAGATTTTCTTTCAATCCTGTCTCCAGCATAGTCAGCATCACAGAATCCAACTAGCTTGTAGTCAGAGGATTTCTTGTAAAGAAGTCCAAGATTGGTAGTTCCTTTCAGATATCTAAAGATTCTCTTAATAGCTGTTAAGTGAGACTCTCTAGGATCTGATTGAAACCTTGCACACAGACATACACTGAATAAAATATCTGGTCTGGATGCAGTTAGGTATAACAAAGAACCAATCATACCTCTATACAGCTTCTGATCAACTTTGATTCCTTGATCTTCTTTGCTCAGAGTGCAGAGTATTCATTTCTTTGCAATCCTCAAGATTGAACTTCTTCAGAAGCTCTTTCGTGTATTTGGACTGATGAACATAAACTCCATCTTTGCATTGGTTGATTTGAATTCCAAGAAAGAACTTCAATTCTCCCATCATGCTCATTTCAAACTCATCCTGCATTACTTTCGAAAACTCTTTGCAAAGTGAACTATTTGTAGAACCAAAAATGATATCATCAACATAAATCTGAACTATAAGAATGTCTTTCTTCAGAGTCTTTCTGAATAGTGTAGTGTCAACTTGCCCTCGTTCAAAGTTGTTTTGAATTAAGAAATTACTTAGTCTTTCATACCAAGCTCTGGGAGCTTGTTTCAAGACATAGAGCGATTTCTTCAATTTATAAACATGCTCTGGATGTTTTAAATCTTCAAAGCCAGGAGGTTGTTTGACATATACTTCTTCAGAAATGACACCATTAAGAAATGCACTCTTAACGTCCATTTGATACAGGGTTATGTTGCGATTAACTGCATAGGAAAGAAGTAACCTGATTGCTTCCAATCTTGCAACTGGAGCAAACGTTTCTGTGTAATCAATGCCTTCTTGTTGACTGTAGCCCTGCGCAACAAGTCTGGCCTTGTTTCTGATTACTTCTCCTTGTTCAGTAAGCTTATTTCTGAACACCCACTTGATTCCAATGATGTTCTTGTGATCAGGCTTAGCTACTAGATCCCATACTTCATTCCTTTTGAATTGATTCAGTTCTTCTTGCATTGCTAGAATCCATCCTTCATCTCCAAGAGCTTCTTCAACAGAGGTTTGTTCAATAACAGATAATAATCCCAAGACAGACTCTTCTTGTCTGAAATGCGATCTTGTTCTTCTAGGACTTTCTTTATTGCCAATTATTTGATCCTCTGGATGTGAAGACTTGTATTTGAAAGATTGTTTGGATTGATTAGCTTGCAAAGAACCATCTTGAGCTTCATCAGAAGCTTCTTCATTAGAAACTTCAGGGGATGTTCCAGCTTCTGAAGTATCTTCAGATTCTGGAATCTGATCAGCTTCTGAGTTGTCATCAGAATCTTGAGATTCTACACAACTTTCATCTTGCACTGAAGTTTCACTTCCAGGCACTTTGTCATTGAATCTGACATGCATAGATTCTTCAACACATTGTGTTTCTGAATTATACAGCATGTATGCCTTAGAGCGTTCAGAGTAACCTAAAAAGATTCCCTTTTGAGCTTTGGCATCAAATTTCTTTAGGTAGACTTTGTTGTTCAGGACATAACACGTACATCCGAACTGATGAAAATAAGATATGTTGGGTTTCCTTCCTTTAAAGAGTTCATAAGCTGTTTTGTTCAACAGAGGTCTAATATAGATTCTGTTCTGAACATAACAAGTTGTGTTTACTGCTTCTGCCCAAAAATGCTTAGGCAGATTGTTATCATGGATCATGGTTCTAGCCATCTCTTGTAAGGTTCTGTTCTTTCTCTCTACAACTCCATTTTGTTGTGGAGTTCTAGGTGCAGAGAATTCATGAATAATTCCATGTTTTTCACAGAAAACCTCAAACGGTTCATTTTCAAATTCTCCTCCATGATCACTTCTGACTTTCAGGATTTTTAATTCCTTCTTTGATTGAATTTGGATGCAAAATTTACTAAACACAGAATATGAATCATCTTTAGTTTTCAGAAATTTAACCCAACACCATATGATGTAGTCATCAACAATGACTAGTCCATATTTACTTCCATATAAGGATGCAGTGCTAACTGGTCTAAATAAGTCAATATGAAGTAATTCCAAGGGTCTGGAAGTAGAAACAATTTCTTTAGGCTTGAAGGGACTCTTGACAATTTTCCCTTTCTGACATGCTCCGCAAAGAGCATCTGAGTGATAGTCAATGTCTGGTAGGCCTTTGACAAGTTGCAACTTGCTAAGCTTAGAGATTAATCTCCAGTTAGCATGTCCCAAACGTCTATGCCACAGCCACTTCTTATCACCCATTGACAAAATGCACACTACCTTCTGATCAGTCAGTTCAGAGAATTTTATCTTGTAGACATTGTTTCTTCGTTTTCCCTTGAAGACTATGGACTGATCATCCTTGTTAACCACTGTGCAGTTGTTCTTATTAAATAATACATCATAACCACTGTCACATAATTGACTTATGCTTAGTAAGTTATGTCTAAGTCCATCAACGAACCACACATTACTGATTGAGATCAGAGAGTTACCAATGGTTCCAGTACCAATGATTTTGCCAGTCTGGTTTCCTCCAAATCCCACAGTTCCTCCCTCTTTCATGGTTAGGGTTAGGAACATAGACCTTTCTCCCGTCATGTGACGCGAGCATCCATTGTCCAGGTACCAAGCCTTCTGCTTTTCTAGTCCTTTTAGACATACCTGCAGCATCAATAATTTCAGACTTAGGTACCCATATTCTCATGGGTCCTTTTTGGTTAGTCTTAGAACCATTGAACTCCTTTCGTAAGTTATGTCTTGAAGTCTTTGGAAATGTTTTCTCCCATACCTTGGGTTTGGAACCGTTTGGTTTAGGTTTCAACTTGCCTTTCACAGTTTCTCTTCTTTGAAACTTAGGCTTTAGTTTTGCAGACTCTGGCTTTTTCAGAGTCTGTTTATCAGACTTTGAATGTTTCAGAGTCTGAGTCTTTAAAGCTTTGAGTTCAAAGTTTTTCAGACCCTTTAACTTAACATTCTGAGATTTTGACTTAGTCAAAACCTTGGAAGTAGAAATTGTAGGTTCTGAATGAGTCACTGTGTTGACTTCATCAGACTTACTTACAAAGTGATTTTTCAACGCCTCTCTGGCTCCATCAGGACCAGGTTTCAGAGTCACTTCATTTGAGTTTCCTCCAATGAATCCAAAACCCTGTCCTCTGTTCTGATACGTGCTATAGATCATGGACGCAACCCTTGATCTATCAATTCCAGTAGCAATAAATTCTTGCAGAGCAACATCTTGCTCACTTAAGTATTTACAGCTACACTTCTTGATCAATAAAGATATATTTTCTTCTTTTAAATTTTCTAATTCCAACAGAGTTGAATTATGTCTTTTTGACAGCTTATCAAGCTGTTGTTTGACTTTCTTCAACTCAGTGGTTTTAGCTTTAAAGTGACCAAGAAGTTCTTTGACAGATTCTACAAGTTCAGATCTTGTGAGTTTAGAATATACCTCTGTTTCATTTTCACAGTCTGCATCTGATTCTGCCTCAGGTGTTTCTTTAACAGATTCGGTTGTAGCCATTAGTCCAACAGCTACATTGGCCTCACCATCAGCATCATCATCCTCAGATCCTGACTCATTATCAAGATCTTCCCAGGTGGGCATCAGACTTTTCTTGATCTGCTTCTTAAACTTGCTTGACTTGAAGGTTGGCCTCTTTGACTTGGATTTCTCCTTCTGCAGTTCTGGACACTCAACAATAAAATGTCCAGTCTTCTTACAGTTGAAGCAACCTTTCTGTTCCTCCTTTTTGAACCCCTTCCCACTGCTTTTGCTCAGAAATCTCTTGTTCTTCTTAGCAAGGTACTGCATTCTGCTTGAAAGCATAGCCATTTCCTTTGCAATATCAGGATCCTCCTCTGAGCTTTCAGAAGCTGAAGATTCATTTTCTGACTCTTCAACCATGAGAGCCTTTGAAGACCTTCCTTTTGATTTCAAGGCAATGCTTTTGGACTTTCTTGCAGAATCATGTTCATTGAGACTTAACTCATGAACCTTGAGTGAGCTTACAAGATCTTCAACACTTAAAGTGTTTAAATCTTTAGCCTCCTCAATTGCAGTGACCTTTGGTCTCCATCTAGAAGGTAAGTTCCTTAAAATCTTGCTAACATGATCAGAAGCTATATAACTCTTCTTCAGTATCTGAAGACCAGATACTAGAGTTTGAAATCTTGAGTACATCTGCTCAATACTTTCATCCTCTTTCATCTTGAATAGTTCATACTGATGAACTAATAGAAAAGCTTTAGCTTCCCTGACCTTTTTGCTTCCTTCATAGTTAGCACAGAGAGAAGAAAACATGGCTCTAGCAGTAGATTTGTCACTCATCTTCAAGTATTCCGTTTTAGGAATAGCAGTGACAAGAGCCCCTCTAATGATATGATGTTTCTTGTAGATTTTCTTTTGAGCAGCAGTGTGAAGTTTGCGGTCAATGGCAGCACCTTCTTCATCAAGTTGTAAGTCACCAACACCATCTTCAAGTATGTCCCAGAGTTCTTCATCAAGACCCATGACATAACTATAGAAGTTGGTTTTCCACCAAGAAAATTCTTCAGGATCACCATTGAACTTAGGAATTTTTCCATAATCAGCCTTTTTACTGCTGTTATTGGATTCATAGTCATATCGTATAGCAGCACCAGAAGTAGCACCAGAAGAAGACGGTTCACTGGAAGACATGTTTTTCTCTGGATCTTTTCTGTTACACGGTTAAGTGCTATGACAACAGAGCCGGAGTTCTGATACCAACTGAAGGTGAGAAAAACACAAGAAGGGGGGGTTGAATTGTGTTAGCTTTTCGCAGCTCTTGAAGAGTGAGAATCTAATTCCTTTAAACTCAGAGTCTGAATGAGATCAGAGTCTGATGGGAGATTAGGTTCTGATGCAGCGAAATAATCAAGAGATAGAGAGAAGAGAGAACACAAGCAATTATACAAGTTCCTTCCACAAACCGGAAGTAGTCCTGTCCCCCTTGTACTTCCAAGGAGAGTTCACTAAAATGTAATATCAATTACAAGTTGCTCAAACACAAAGTAAGAGACTTCCAATGCTCAAGCACGCAGGCAAGAGACTTCCTTGCTCAAAGACACAACTAAGAGACTTCCTTGCTCAAGGACGCAGCCAAGAGACTCCTTTGCTCAAGCACACAAGCAAGAGACTTCTTACACAATTACAGAAAATTTAATAGAGTTGAAACACTTGACAACAATCAAATATGTTTCAATTACAACAAAGACAGACTCTGTTTTACACAAAAGACAGACTCTGTTTTTCTGTGGAACTTAGAAATTCTAGAAAACTCAGTTTGTAAGAATTTAAGTTGATGATGTGTTTTTGTTAAGACTCAGTTGAATACGAAAGCAACGCAGTGTAATTTTTCTAGTTGTAGAGTCCAACAATTCTTCAAGTCTTCTATCCTTTATATAGGTGTAGGAAAGAGACGTTGAGTCATCCAGCACATCAAGATGAATTCTGAAGCTTGATCAATGGCTGTTGATCTGTTGCTTGATTTGGTAATAGTCCTTCAATTGCATAATTTGAATTCCATTCCCTTAAAAGATTAATACCGGTGGACACAGTTGCCAAACTGTACGAGGTAGTAGAGTAGTGGAAACAGAGTTCGTACAACGTACTCTGTACTGGCCTGCATTCTTGTCTTTGTGCTTCCCACACTCAAGTTGACTTTGAAGCCAGCCGTTACTCCATTTGAGAGTTTCTTTTGCATCGCAATGCTGTAGAAATCCTTGTTAGCAGATTATCAGATTTTGGGCTTCAGACTCACTGTAGCACTAAGCTTCTGGTAATCTTCAGACTCTCTTGGTTTTCAGATTCTGATAGTCTTCAGACTCTGATACAGTCTTTCAGACTCTCTTCGGTACAGTCTTCAGACTCTCTTCGATGTAGTCTTCAGACTCTCTTCGATACAGTCTTCAGACTCTCTTCGATACAGAATCACAAGCAACAAGCTTCTCTGGATTTTTGCTCTTTAACATTGTTCAAACAGAATACTTTCTAAGATATAAATCTTGATTGATATCCTGCATACTTAAACAAATATTAGCAATATCCAATTGACAACTTTTTTAATACCTTGTTATCATCAAAACTCAAAACGTGGTATTGCTGAACACCTTTGTTCCAACAGACAACTCCATAACATTCAAGGGAAAGAGGGTAGATAATGTCTATAAAATTAACTTCTTTGAACTGGTTGATTAGAAGGTAGTCTGTCTTCTATCTATGAATGATAAGAAATGGGTGTGACACAAAAGGTTGAGACATGCTAACTGGATATTAATCTCAAAGCTTAGTAAGTTGTAACTGGTAAGAGGCTTACCAAACATTGATTATCATTCAGATGCACTTTGTGGTGCATGTCAGAAAGGGAAGATTGTGAAATTATCTTTTAAAACAAAATACATTTTCTCAACCTCCAGATCCTTAGAATTACTTCACATTTATTTATTTGGTCTAGTTAACACTGCATCTTTATATGGAAGTAAAAATGGATTAGTTATTGTTGATGATTACAGCAGATGGACTTGGGTTAAATTCCTAAGAAGTAAAGATAATGCATATGATGTATTCAATAGCTTCTACACTTAAATACAGTATGAAAAAGAAATGAAAATTTTCAAAGTCAGAAGTGATCATGGTGGAGAGTTTGAAAATGAGCCATTTGAAACTTATTGTGAAAAACTTGGAATTGTCCATGAATTCTCTTCTCCTAAAACTCCACAGCAAAATGAGGTTGTAGAGAGAAAGAATAGAACTTTACAAGAAATGGCTAGAACTATGATTCATGAAAACAATTTGGCTAAACATTTCTGGGCAGAAGTAGTGAATACATCATGTTATGTCCAAAATAGAATCTATATTAGACCTATCTTGGAGAAAACAACATATGAACTCTTTAAAGGAAGGAGACCTAACATATTTTACTTTCATCAATTTGGATGTACTTGTTACATTCTAAATAATAAGACATACCTAAAGAAATTTGATGCCAGAGCTCAGAGAGGAATTTTTTTAGGTTACTCTGAAAGATCAAAGGCATACAAAGTGTATAATTCAGATACACTGTGTGTTAAAGAATAAATGAACATCAGATTTGATGACAATGTGCCTAGAAATGAAGTTCCAGAGCAAGGTGAAAGTTATGCAGATATGCAGGTACCTAAAGACAATTCAGAACCTGATCATATTGAAGATTCTGAAGATAATCCAGAAGCTGAACCCACTTCAGAAGCTCAAAATAAAGTAGCTTCTGATGAAGCTCAAGATGGTTCTCAGCAAGTTAATCAATCCAAGAATACATTCAAGTACAAGTCTTCACATCCTAAGGATTTAATCATTGGAAACAAAGAGAGTCCTAGAAGAACAAGATCATATTTTAGACAAGAATAGTCAATGATGGAATTGTTATCAGTGATAGAACCTGCTATAGTTGATGAAGCGCTTTCAGATGATGGATGGATACTAGCTATGCAAGAAGAACTCAATTAATTTCAACGAAATGATGTGTGGGATCTAGTACCCAAACCTCAACACAAGCACATTATAGGAGCAAAATAGGTATTCAGAAATAAATTGAGTGAACAAGGAGAAGTAATCAGAAACAAAGTCAGACTTGTTGCTCAAGGTTACAGTCAACAAGAAGACATTGACTACACTGAAACATTTGCTCCAGTTGCAAGATTAGAAGCAATCAGATACTTCTATCCTATGCAGTTAATCATGACATCATATTATATCAAATGGATGTTAAGAGTACATTTCTCAATGATGTGATATCTGAAGAAGTGTATGTCAAACAACCCCCTGGTTTTGAGGATCTTAAGAATCCTGACCATGTTTATAAACTCAAGAAATCACTATATGGTCTCAAACATGCTCCTAGAGCCTGGTATGACAGACTAAGTAATTTCTTGATTGAAAATGATTTTAAAAGAGGCCAAGTTGACATAACTCTCTTCAGAAGAACTCTTGAGAAGGACATTCTAGTTGTGCAGATTTATGTTGATGATATAATATTTGGTTCTACTAATACATCTCTTTGCAAGGAATTTTCTAAGTTAATGCAGGATGAATTTGAAATGAGCATGATGGAGGAATTGAAGTTCTTCCTTGAAATTCAAATCAATCAATGCAATGATGGTTGGATTTTGTGATGCTGGTTATGCTGGTGACAGAATTGAAAGAAAATCAACCAGTGGAAACTGTCAGTTTCTTGGTGAGAATCTGATATCTTGGGCTAGCAAAAGACAAGCAACTATTGCTATGTCTACAGCAGAAGCAGAATACATCTCAGCTGCAAGTTGTTGTACACAACTACTTTGGATGAAACATTAGTTGGAAGATTATTAGATTAATGCTAACAATATTCCCATTTATTATGATAATACTGCTGCTATTTGTTTGTCAAAGAATCCAATTATACATTCTAGAGCCAAACATATTGAAATCAAGCACCACTTTATCAGAGACTATGTTCAAAAAGGAATTTTGGATATACAATTCATTGATACTGAACATCAATGGGCTGATATATTCACTAAGCCTTTAACTGTTGAGAGATTTGATTTTATAAAGAAAAATTTGAACATGTATTTTGTGTCTGATTAAAATGCTTGCCTCTAAATAGGAATTTAGGTTCTGATGTTGTTCAGAAGTTATAGTCCATCAAAAGCTCTTCACTGAGGTTTTGAGGAAAATATGCCTCTGATGACATCAGCATCTGAACTCCAGAATCTGGACATTTTGCTTCTAAATAGCAGTGTTAGTGGAAACGTTGGTAGTTACTTTTTGGTAACACCTATCCCACTAACATAGCAGTTACTCTGAAAATATCTAACGTGGCTTATTTGCATTGGTTTATAACGTAGGAGAGAAATGATGAATTTTTACTTTGAATGTACTATCTCGCGCCCCCTTTATCATTAATGATGTGTTTGTTTGTCCCCTTTCTGTTTATGTACTTTTAAAAGACTACAAATTTAAAATTGTCAAGAACATATGAACAAAAAGTTAATTTGCTGAAAAATTTGTAGAGTCAAGTAAAGTTACCTTGCTTAATAATTTGTAGAGTAATGTAGTGTTGGAAAACACGGTAGTTTATTGTAGAAGAACATAATATGAAGAAGAGTTAATGTCCTTTTAAAAAGATTACATTTGTTAGAGAATAAAGTAGTTTGTTAAATACAATATGGAAGAAAAAATAACAACAACATATCTGTGGTTTTTTCTTCTTCTTCATGTTTGTTGATAACATTTTTTCCTGTATAATATTTTTGTTGCATAAAAAATAAGTTTCATTGATTAGAAAAATGTAGTTGATGATGAGGAAAAAATATATAAATTATGAGTGAATGTGTGAATTTGAATTTTGAAATGAAAAGAAGAATGGTGTGAAGATAAATCTGATCCATGGTGTATTGGAAAGTGCATTTTGAAAAGTGAAATGATAAACGGTGTATAAGTGTAGTAAATCAGCACTATTAGATCTTAAAAAATCTGAAAAGTAAAAATATAATATAATAAGTTGAAGTTGTTAAGAAGCTGTCATTTGTTAAAATTTTATACAAAATTATCAACCTTGAATTGTGACTAATGAAAAAAGTTAGAGTAAGGGCAGTTAGATAATTTTGATAGTATCTTATTTTCATATATTGTTAGTAGATAGAAGTAGACTAAGAAAGTTATTACAACATCCAGTTGATTGACAACTAACTGGACAATCATGTTTTTACGGAATAGGATTTCCTGCTGTAACAGCAGGGTGCTGTAATCAATGACGGCTATCAGATCATAATTTGATGGTTGAGATTGTTTTAATTAAAAACACACGGTTTGAATCTCAACTGTTCGATCTACGATGAACAGCTGAGATCGAAAACCAAGTGATATTATTACAGCAGCAAAATCTAGTATTGTTTTTACAAAAAAAATCATGTGTTGGCATGAAAATCAAAGTAATAGAGAGAGAATAAAATTATAATGTGAGTATAAGATAGAAAGTTGTCATAAAAATTATTATAAAATTGTTGTAAAAATATCATTCATGGCACAAAATATCATTTCTCAGTGTCATGGCGTTCACAATCAAACACTGTCATGGCGTTCACAATCAAACACGGAACCTAACAATTTTCCACAACCTTTGCTGCAATGTCATTCAAAATTCAACAAAGGTGGCTTTATGACTAATGTTATTTTACCAAACTTACTCCATGACGTTCACACTCTTACTCCATGTTTTTTATTTGTTGCCAACTTTCACAAACTTATAATTTTTTTTTTTTGTTACTCCCAAACTCAGAATCTAGTGTTACTTGCTTCAGTTCAGCGCTTGCTCTTATTACAAGTTCATAAATCCCAACCATTATCTTTATTCAAATCATGTCAACCCCCATAAATCTAATTGATTTTTTGGTAAACCAAGCCAATGGTGTAAAAGGGCTTGCTGAACTAAATCTCCCTAGTGTTCCTCACCAATATATTCAACCTATCCAAGCTAGATTAGACAAATGCAAAATTATCCCCCATGACTCACAAGAACAATCAATACCCATCATTGATTTCACAAACTGGGATGACCCAGATGTTCAAGATTCAATTTTTAGTGCTGCAACTAAGTTTGGTTTCTTCCAAATTGTGAATCATGGTATATCCATTAATGTCCTTGATGATTTGAAAGCTTCTGTCCACAAGTTCTTTGAATTACCAGTTGAAGAGAAGAAATCTGTGAAAGAGAATTCACCACCTGAAGTTGTGAGATTGGCCACTAGTTTTAGTCCTCATGTTGAGTCAGTTTTGGAGTGGAAGGATTACTTGCAGCTTGTGTATACTTCAGAGGAGAAAATTCATGCATATTGGCCTGCTGTATGTAAGTAAGTAATAGTTCTCCTTATCTATACATGATTTGCTTTATGTATTACCTTAATTAGTATCTTTTGTGTACAATTATTATACACATTCTTGCAATGAATGATGTGTTATCATGTTAATTATATATGATGTGTTATCATGATAATCAATGAATATAATAATTTATGATAACACATCACGCATGCGTAAAATAATTGTTTAATTTATAATTTATGTGATACCATGTTGAAATTTGGGGCTCTCACGTCCAACATTCTTTGGTCTTGGTGCGTGGATAGGTAGGTGGCCCTTGAATTCGACAAGTTCTGATACCCTGTTGAAATTTGGAGCCTAACTCATCTTTATTAAACCGGTTTATAAGGCGAGAATTGCCTCCTTTATATAAACTCATCTTTTGTGGGACTTGGGTTTTTCAGTATAATCATATGTGTCAGTATAATCGCATAATTCAGTATAATCATATGTATCAGTGTCATGTCCGTGTCGGACACGACATGTGTCAGACACCGAGACATGCCTAATCTGAGGAGTGTCTGTGCTTCATAGCATGTGAGCAATTCGAATGTAGCTTAGTGTATATAAGGGTACAATGTTTATAAGAGTACAAGCAGGGTGGAAATAGGTTGAACCGTGATAGACTTTGCATAAATATATATGTTTGACCTATTCGAAAAATCCAAGAGCAAGCATTGTCTATTAACTAACATAAGTTTATTTTTAGATTTTAACTTAACTCTTTTGAAAGTTTGATGATAAATATTGATATCAGTCTTCATTGACTATCTTTTTTGCAGGTATCAAGCACTAGAATATATGAAATATGCCGAAGCTTTTATTAGAAAATTGCTAAAAGTGCTTCTTAAGAAACTGAATGTGAAGGAGTTAGACAAAGAAAGAGAACACGCTTTAATGGGTGCAATGATATTAGGCTTCAATTACTACCCTGCTTGTCCTGAACCTGAACTAGTATCAGGGGTAGGTCCTCACTCTGATATATCATCAATCACTGTCCTTCTACAAGATGATACCAGTGGACTTTATGTAAGAGGCAACGATGGTGATAGTTGGATAAATGTTCCTCCTATTAATGGAGCGTTGGTGATCAACATCGGCGATGTGCTACAGATAATGAGCAATGGAAGATACAAAAGTATTGAGCATAGAGTGGTTGCCAATAGAAACAAAACTAGGATCTCCATGCCAATCTTTGTCAACCCAGCATCTGATGCTATCATTGGTACTTTGCCAGAAGTGTTGGAAAATGGAGAGGAACCACATTATAAACAAGTAGTGTTCTCTGACTATTTCAACTATTTCTTCAGCAAAGCTCATGATGGGAAGAAAACTATTGAATTTGCAAAAATATGATTTGCATTCATCATGAATGTTGGTTGAAGTCAACCTTGGTCCGATGAAATTTTATTTGGATCTATACAATTTAACGGAACATATTTAAATTTCAATCAATATGAGAATCGTGCGGGGGATGAAGAAGTGTGCTAACTTTGAAAATGTGCTTGAATACATGTACTTTTCTTTTTTATTATTGTGTGCAACTACTTGTACTTGATTAATAATCAGTTATAAAAATCAGCTTTGGCTTATTTACAATTTTGACTAACATGGTTTATTACTATTTTCTTATGAAAAAGTTGACCACAATTACTATGATGAATGGAAATTCTGTATACCCTTTAGGTATGTGCCGTGACAAAGGAGTATATGTAGCTCAGACGTTTAACTCTATTGTTCAGGACCTATCACAACATCCTGTTATATCTTGTTCTTGTCCTTACATTTAGACAGAGATGACGGATTGTGGAAGGCGGAAGAGTTTTTCTGGTACTCCCTGTCTTATGTTTTGGCCTGCAGGATTGTGTTGTCTTGCTGTTGGAGCTCTAGCAGCTGTTTGTCTCAGTTCAGGCAGGAGGTTTTGTGAGTAACATGTTAGCGTTCTTTCCTTTGATCTAGAACAGTTGTTGGGTCATACATATATATAAGGATGTCTTCTAGGTCCATGAATGTTGTGTTTACGAAGATTGATTTTGCCTTCTATTCAAGTATAAATAATGGTTTATGCATATTAAACGAGTATTATCACTATCAATGAAAAGTTTAGACATGTATTTTCAGAAATTCCTTCTACTATTGTTCTCTTAACCAATGCCCTAAGGGCAATGTTTAGTATTTCCGTGATATGTATTGTTCTAAGCTTATGTCTATTTTAACTTTAGGAGGTAATATTGCTCTAGTTCGTTTTTTTTCAATCTTTGTATTCAATCATTCAAATCTATCTGAGGTGATTGTTCTAAAGTCTTTCATCGGCTTTTAGATCACATTCTGCAACAAGTTTATGGATCTATTTATTTAAAAAAATGTACATTGGATAGATCTTTGAGTATGCAAAAGAACCTTTAATATATTTTTCCAACAATAACCTTTATGTTTTTTCCCCAAAAAAGATATTCTAAGTAATCAATTGTATCATAGGCAATATTATTTTGGATCTATCTTTCCATTGGCTTGACAGTAGAAGGATAGCAATCTATTTTTTAAATTATTTTCTATGACCAAGATAAGAAAGGAATGACAATATGCTATGACTTACCTCCACGAGGAGAGTCTAACCTAAAAAACTAATCCACTAGATGAGTTAGTTTCACGACTTAAGTATTATATTGAACACTTTAATCTGTTCATTCAATGTAAGATTTCTAACACAGGGCTGATTTAGGTATCATATTCCAACGTGAAATGTATGTTTATAGAAGAAGCCTACACACGAGTACATATGCATCTATAATGGTGGTTATTGGACATGAGGTTGACTCAGTTTCATCAACAAAAAAGTGAATGTTAATTGAGTTGATTAAAACTCATATCCTTTTCTGTATGTTTCCTTTATTCAAGTGAATACTTGAATTTTGAGCACTGGTATACGAAGGCACAATATTATTGGATACAGTCTATCTTCTACTTTTCACTTGGAATATCTTAGGCTACCAAAAACAAGAGGATTCCTATTCATCCTGTTATTTTAAGTTTTTACAAGTGTGAGTTGTGTTGATCTTTGAAAAATATAGACACGTCATGAGACTTCAAAACTCATGGCATTAATTGGTAAACATCAACAAAACTTGGTTAAGAGTATCCGACAAACCTATACATGTCAACAAAGTGTTTTCCCAATCAATAGATATCAATTTTATGAAATAATTGCCCCAAAATAATAATCAGCAAACAAAGACTCCTATTATCTTACACACAATGAAGCTTAGATACTTCAAAATGAGTGACGTATTGTATCCTGCACCGATATCTACCTGATACGTATCGAATGATTAAATTTTATTTTTTCTTTTAAATAATTATCCGATACGTTTCCGATACTTCCCGATATGTATCGGAAGAGCATCAGATAATATAAATTTTATTTTTTTATATTATTTTGATTTCTGTTTTTTTCTTTAAAAAAATTATAAAAAAAACATTATATTATTATAGCACTAACAATTTTCCTTTTGGATATAGTATATCATTGATGGTGCTCTTTTTGGGATATATTGTGTATCTAATTGACTAATTATCACTATTTTAATCGTCAATTTTACTTATATTTATGTTGATGTGTTACGAGCCTATGACTGGTTTATTGTGTTTGTTAATATATTTGCATATTGAAAAAAAATTGTTATAACTATATTGTACATTTAATTATATAATTTTTTATTAACGTATCCTGGTCGTATCGTAGCTTAATTTTTGAAATTTTTCCGTATCGATGCCGTATCATATCTTGTATCCGGGCTTCATTACACCCTATTATTATAAAATAAGGGAAAAGAAAATGCTAACAAATGCCCTTGAGGAAGACATTTGTTAAGAAACTAAATGTAGAAACTTTATCTTGAAAATTGTGTATTTGACTTCCATCATAGTAAAAAAATATTCCCTCCGTCTCAAATTATAAGCAAAAAAAAACTTATTTTCTTTGTCCCAAATTATAAGCAAAAAATATCAACTTTTATCATATTTAATTATGTTGTTTCAAATAATTATTTTTTCCAAAGGAAAATTAAATGCAAAGTGCATTCAATTTCCTCTCTCTTTCATTTTCTCAATAACCAACAACCAATGAAAATTGTTTGTACATCTTCCTATAAAACTTATTTCAAAGATAATACAAAAAAACTATGTTACAAACTACTATGTTTTAGTTTTCGTGTGATTTTTTTTTTTCTTATGATATAGGAAAGGGTGGGATGATTGTCAATTTTTGGGTTTCAGCATACAACACACAAAGCGATACAAAGATCAAGATCATGTGAAAACTTAATAAATTAGTAGTATTGCTGGTAAAAATAAATCCCAAAAGTAAAGAATTTGCGTATCCATAAACAATAAAAAAAATAAAAAAATACATAGAAGGTGTGCATTGTGGACAAACTTGATCAATAAACACGGATATAATCTTTTTAAATTTGCGTTTGAATCAATCACAATCTCACAAAACAAATTCATAAAGTCAAGATTGTCCCTACTCTTAAATACATGTTCATATTATCTTTAAGGTTTAATAGCAGTTTTCGTCCCATAACTTTCACGAATTTGCAATTTGGCCCCTAAGAAAAAAACTACAAAATCGCCCATAAGTTTTGCAACTATAGCAGTTTTGGCCCCCAAGACAAAAAAAATAAAAAATAACACGTGGCACCTCACGTAGGGTGCCACGTCAGCGTAGACCGAGTCAAAATTGGCTTTAAAGGCCAAAACTGCCACAGGTGCAAAACTTGGGGGACAGTTTTGTATTTTTTTTTAGAGACTAAAATCGCAACTTAGAGAAAGTTAAGAGTAAAACTGCTATTAAACCTATCTTTAATTGATGTGAAACTTTTTAAAACATTTTTCATATCTAACACTATTGATTTTGGTGCATATATATAAATAACGGGTAACTCAATATCAAAAATCTGATTGCAGATAATTTAATAGATTTAGAAAGACTCTAAGACCATCTTAAAATTTCATAGTTAACACTAATACAACCTCACAAACCAACTTATGATGCGAAAATTACCCAATTTATAAACATTTATTCAAAATATCTCAAGATCGATATGAGACTTTTAAGAAAATCATTAACAATAAATAATAAATAAATGTGAATAATTTTTCAACCATACAATAGTATTTTAAAAGAAGAAAAAGTTAAAATAACATAGAGCAGGACAAAACAAGCCAATCACAGCGAATGCTTATTCCCAAAGATAAATTAACAAATCACTTTCTTGCAAAAGAAGGGACCACAACCACAAGCTTAGATTAGATACCCTCCTACTCTAATATCCTATGATGAGCTTTGTTTCACGCACCATTGTCTGCTGGTCACACTACACGTCCACTTTCAACATTCCACACCCACATAGGCGGCGCGTCGATACACCTCCGGCAAATCTGCTCCTCTCTCCCACTCTTCAGTCACACAATCATACACCAAAACAAACCCATCTCTTGACTTCACACACCCACTAACTTGGATCAACACCACCTTACCTCCCATTTCGACACAGCTAAACCTCATTCTCGTGTCGACTCTAATTGGATACCGCATTGGCGGGCTTTTTATCCTACACCATTCACCAAACACGCCACCGCCACCACATTTCCTTTTTGCATTAAAACTCCAAAAGGAAAGCTCCACCGTATGACTAGTCAACACGTATATTTTCCCGGCCACAGCACAAGCAGCCACCACGCAACCTCCACCGGGCACCGCTCGACTCTTAAGCCACGTACGTCCCTCCACTTCAAACAAGTCCATTGAGCTTGCATACGCCGCAGCGTGAGTCTCACCTCCCAAGCTAACGCGTGAGGATTCATTTTGCTCCAATACGCCAATTCTTAACCCGCCAATCACGTAAAATATTCCATCCCATGAAGCTCCAATGCAACCGTACCTCTTCCTCGGCGCGTGCGCTACCACGCTCCAAGTATTTTCAACAGGATCATACTCCTCAACCATGGCAGTCTTTGAACCTCCCCCTGCGATGTAGATTTTTCCAGAAACAGCTGCCATTGCGAATTTCTTTCGTGGGGAAATCATGGCGGCGCGTGGGGTCATTTTTCCCGTCCATGTATCGTAAACCACAGTAGCATTTCTTCCGACAACGAATATCCTGGAACCAATTGAAGCAACGCGCGCTTGAGATAGGAGAGAAACCGCGTCGTAGCACGGGAGGAAAACGGCTAGGCTCCAAGCACCGTTGAGGAAAGTTGCGGCGGAGAATCCAAAATCAGTGGCGGTGAGGGCGATGACTGTGTGGTGGAGGAGGTGGAGACGGCGGCGGAGGTCGGAGAAGTCAGTGGAGTGGAGGAGGCGAGACCAGCGACGGCAGACGAGAGAGAGAGAAGGGAGGGAAGAGGGTGGAAGACGAGAGAGGAAATCTAAAACGACGTCGTCTGGGAGGGAGGATATTGTGGTGGCGTGTGTAGGGGAAGTAGTGTGGGGTTGCGGTAGTGAAGAAGAGAGTTTTATTGTGGTTGTTGTTGTTGTATCATGAGGATTTGGGAAGCAAGATTTCATGAGCCATGTGAAATGACGAGAGTTGCAGGTTCCTCTGTGGGGACTCCTCATTTGGTTGAAGGAAGAGAGAATAAGATTGTGAAGGAAGCTGCCACTCCTAAAAATGGTGGTTCTTTTTTTGCATTAGATTTTATTTCGCTATCACTTTGTTTTGTTTACTCAATAATAAATATTTGGATTAAATGCTCGTTTGGTCCATTAAATTGATTCTTGATTTTAAGTATATGTTTGGTCCCATAAATAATAAAAAGTCCTTTAACTTTATTTATTTAAAGTATTAGTTTGATCTTTTCTGTTAATTTAATTCAAAAAAACGTTAAATTTTAAATTAAAGAATCTTGTCCCTCTTATCACTCCACGTTGATTCTATTGACCTCTCCTCCCTCATCAAACTTTTTACCTAAGAAGTTATTAAAATCCTTAACTCCATGAAACCTTTCAAAGCCTAGCCGGCCTTAATGACTTCCGGTGAAACTTCTTTTATTACCTTTTCCACAACACCTTTCATTATTACCTCTAAAAGCCTTCTCAAAAGTTGATCTCATCACCACCTTAAAGGAACGAAGACTTATAAGCCTTAGCAACACGATATACAAAATTATTACCAAAGTCCTTCTTAACTGCCTACTCTCCTTGAGAACGTTATTTCCCCATACCAAGGAAGTTTTTTGTGAGGTAGCGGTACATCCAACAATGTTATCATCTTGCAGTAAATTGTTCATGACATGGAAAGTCCAAGAAAAAGGGTGATGTTGCTTTCAAAGTTGATTTGGATAAAGCTTTCGACAACGTCAATTGAAACTTCCACAAGAATTGTCGTAATGACTTTGACTTTTCCTCATCATGCATTGTGCTACCTCTTCCTATGTTTTCTTGGTTTCCACCGTTCAAAGTCTAGGGATTTCTATTCGATAGGCATTCCTAGTGTGAAGATCATTTGTCTGACCGCTATATCCAACATTTTGACCATTGCTTTCCTTGATAACTATCTTGGTTTTCCTATCCTTATTGGTAAAGCACTAAAAGTGATTTTAATTTTATCATTGAGAATATGCAAACTAGATTGCCTTCTTAGAAGGTTGGAACTTGCAACATCAATTCTGTTTTTGATACCTTCAAACTACATGCATGTTACTTGGTTTCTTCAAAATATTTGTAATATCTTTGATAAACCAAATCCGAATTTCATTTTGAAGAATTATAATCACACTGGTCTTAATTTGGTTAGTTTGGCAAAAATTGCAAGACCCAAGGCTTAGAGCGGACTCGACATCAGAATGGCTAAGGACTCTAATATCTTTCTTCTTGAAAAGCTTGTTTGAGATTTGCTTCAAAACACAAATAAGCTTTGGTTTAACATCGTATGTCACAAGTATAGCATAGGTGTCTATATCCTTAGCCACTCCACCACCACATCCAGCTCCTCCACTTGAAATTCCATCATTAAATCTCAAACTTCATTTGGTATAGTAACTTCAAAGAACACTAATGTTTTGGATAATTTTGCACTGTGAATGTGTAATATCCTGTTTTAAAGAGCACTCAAAGAATTTTGTTAGAAAACATCACATATATGAGAATCAACTTAATCTTACCTTCAAGTAAGTTTGTTATCATTAAAACATCAACTTAAAAAGGATTTTGTGATTTTCATCGACGCATGTCATATGTAAGTGAAAATATCTTGCTTCCTTACACATACTTCCAATATGGGCAAGGAGAGTCAGCCACTTATGGCCCATTTTAAGAACAGGGAGACACTTTTTTAAGTATTCTTCTAAGACTCATTTTTCTACATTTGGATGAAATTATAGTAGCGCCTTGTAATACTTATATTTTTCAAACTAGGTGTCACATTCTAGAAAATTTATACTCATTGACGGGGCTTGTTGTGCAAATGTGACTATCACTATGGGTTATGTAGTGTCAAAGCACATTTTTAAGTTCTCCACATTATAGTCCATATCAACTGCAATGTTTTTTTTTTCAGAAGTGAAGAGCAATGGTTAATTGTGATCAAAATTATCCTTCTTAATCCAAAAATGGGTAATATCGAAGACAATTAGGTGTGGAAACTTAAATAGAAAAAGAAGAACAAAAGTTGAATGAAAAGGAAAAGAGTTGTTGATTGTTCAAGAAAGGTGTCCCATTATCTCATGGTGTAATTCACAAGCAGCAAGTTCTTAAAGAAGTTCACATGCTTGAAAAGTAGTTCATTCAATGGAAGTTTCTTTTGGTTTGGTTCCTTACAAAGAGGTTAAATTAATTAAACTTTTTAGATTCATGTTGGATAACTTGTTTATTGCATTCAGAGGTGGCCCTGAGCACGGGTCGAGGGGGCGGCAGCCCAGGGCACCATAATTTTAGGGGCATCAAAAATTATATTTTTATACCTATATATGTACGTAAATATACTCCTATAAAACATATAAAATGTTAGTTGACGACAAAATTACAGGGCCACTACAAAGTCAAAACTTAATAAATGACTTTACTAAATGAAATATAAAATAAAATCAATTAACTACGTGTACCAAAAAATATTAATTAAGTCCATAATTTTATCAACTAAACCGATGTGTAATGAGTGCAAAACAAGTGAATAATCTAATTGAGGCACTAAAATTAAAATAATGATATGGAGTGTTAAGAATAATAAAGAGTCAAATTATTTGCATTTGTATATTAAAAGTTGCAATATTTTATCTAATTTATGAGTCTCTTTTCTTTCTAATTCTTATTCTCCATGACTAACCTCTCAATCTCAATTTGTAAACAAAAAACATCTCTCCATCTCAATTATGCAACTATTTAATAGTCCAACCGATTTTTACTTTTAAATAATCAACATTAAATTATGATCTATGTGTGCTGTTTTGATAAACATGCTATCTTTAGTTAATTAAACTTGTCGAGTGGAGTGAAGCTTAGATTTGTCCAATTACTTAAGTTTTACTTTTCACATATGTATGTGATTCTGCAAATTTAATCATAATCAATGTTTTATTTAGAAATTAAGTAATTAAAAGTTTAATCAAAATCAAAGTATACAAAAAAAAAAAGAAAAAAAGATGAGCGTGCTTGTGATCCAGCTATAGTCGATAGTTTCACATCAAGACTGAACTTGATAATGAAATATGATGACATGAATAATGATAATAACAATGCATTGTGCTGTGACCCCATGTGACTTCTCAAAAAGCAAATTCCAGATCTAACAACAGTATATCAACTGCAATGTGAATTTGTTTTCTTCATTTTGAACTTGCTTGCTTAACCTTTTTGAAGAAGTCAAAATAATCCATCAAATCAACTTTTTTTTCAAAATGCAATTTATTTTATTTGGCATTTGGTGCGTAATTAGATCGGTTTTTCTTAGGAACACACATATCATGTGATCCACAAATGAATGAGTTGAAGAGAGGAAATCCTTAATAGAAAAATATTTCTAAGAGCATCCACAATGGAGACCTTCAATTTTGAGGTCTTAAACGGATCTCACATTGACACATCATTTTTTTATAATTTTTTAATAATAGTACATAATAGGTACTCAACCATTCCAATTGAGACCCTCTAACAAAAGGTCTATATGGGCCCCACAAATAACTATTTATTTAAGACACTAAAGCAAAGTGAAAAACAATAGTACAATAACAATGATTATTTTAAGAAAAAGTAATGTGAGATCCACTTAATCATTGAAGTCTTAAGTGAGACCCTGGATCCTAGAAAACCCTAAAAAAAAAATCCACATTGAAGATACCTATTAAATACCAGATCTTAAATGGTAAAGACCTCACCAATGCAGATGCTCTAAGCATCCTATAAGAGGCACATGAAATGACTGCGAAAGGTGAAAGAATTTGATCAACCTACCTTCTCTATTCTATTAGTACTCAATATCTCTTCTTCTACTTAGTTTACTTCTCCCTAAGTTAGCTTTATTATTTCCTAGTTATTCACTTTAACTTTCAATTAATTTCATTATTGTACTATTCCATTGGTATAAATAGTGAAAACCTTGAATTCATGATCCAATGTCTTCTTTATAATTCCAAACCATTACAGTTTGATCTTTAAATGTGTTTTTTGTTAGCATTTTTTTTGTCTTAGATGAAGTGGTAATCCACTGAAATTAAACTCACACACAATTGTGAGGTCCCAGATTCAAACCCGGGTCAAAATGTCCGGCCTTGCAATTTCGGCATTTATCAGTTGAGCTAGGACTAACGAAAGACACACATAAGGATATTTTTGCATTGTCAATATAACAAAGGACTATAATGACACCATTTCACACATTTAGAGATCAAATCGACATTTACTCCTTAGAAAGGAGTTAAGGGAGAAGTAATTGTTAGTCTCCTTTTTTGGATTGAGCTTCCAAATGTACAGAGTATAGGATATTTATTATCAGAATACTAAACTACACCTATTAGAATATGGCATAGGTAACAAATTTAGTACACTTATCTAGTGAAACATATGGCATAGGTAACAAATTTGTGCAGTACAGTTAAAATATGTAACATATCATCATATACTCAAGTTTGAATAACTTCTACAGATTATACACTATTGAGTATTACCATCAGAGTTTATTAACTTCTCAAATACATCAATTCCACAAGACAAAGCAAACAACAACCCTCCCTCAAAAAAAAAAATAAAATAAAATTAAAAGAGGCACAAACCAACACACAATGTTCATCTAAAACCCGTGACAAGGTAGTGCTACGGGGATGTTTTGAACTGGAACACAAATGATGTACTCAAAACATGAGGCATGCTTGAAGAAGAGTGAAATCCAAAATGCAACTGATATTCACAACGAACGCTGACAGGATCATCCATTTTGAATGTCGCAACTTGATCTCTCAAAATGCACAAATGGTTATCAGGTTCAGAAGTGATGCCTCTAGGTTCAGGTCCTTTTTACTTAACTTTCTAATGGATCTACGCAGTAAATATAAGAACTGATACTGATAACTTGCTACCACTTATTCTTCAATCCTGCAAAAGAAAAAATAATCAATGGCTTAAGACAATTTAAATCGGAATATACTTAAATACACTAAAGATACAAGGAACAGTTGGTCTTCATCAAAAGAAATAATTCAAACAAAAAGGACCAGTGTTGAAATTTCACATGACTTCATCTTGTATAAAATTTGGATTCGTCTTCACAAATATTAAATAGACGGGCTCCTATTAAATTTGTGAATGCTAATAAAGTGAGATAGGCAAACAATTTTTACGGGTTGGGATGAGCTGACTTTGTGGAGAGAAAGTCATGGTGACTTTAGCATATTTTAGAGTGTTTTAACCTATAAAAGAAAGAGTGTCGGTATGTGTGTGTTAGAGAGTGTGATGCTAGCACTCCTCTCTTTAAATTGTCCATATAGAAACTCTGTTTGACAATAATTTAAAACTAGAATCAAAATAAGCCCTTGAAGTAACGAATATAACGATCAAATTTCTATAAGTTAGGGGTGATATTAGAGTTATACCAGTGTTGTCGATGGTGGATGAGAACGGCCAAAAATCCACCATATAAACGCATCATTGCGGCCTATAGGGCCGCCATGGCGGGTATTCGTTCACAATTTGGCTATGACAATTGTCAAAAGAACTGCCACGTTATTTCTCCATAGCCATCATTTAACAACACTGAATAATACTATGATGAATACGTCAGATAGAAGAACACACTACCATCAGAATTTGAAAAACAACATTCTGAGGCAGAAATGTAATATACTAGTGAGTCAACTAAATTTATTACTATCTGCTTGGTCATGACATCCTTGACAAATTTCAGTCTCAACAATGAAACATAAACATACATATGCAATTATGCATACACAAAAGGGTGTAAGAGTAAAATAAAAACATAAGAGTAAATAAGTTAGCAAACCTCGTCATCATCATCTCCGCCATCCTCCTTACTCTTCTTGAGACGGGTAGTACCGCCTTCTTTGCTAATAGGCAATTTCATTGCTCCAAAGGGTGTGTCAACATCAATATGTCCTTTCATAGTGTATCCTGTACCTTTTCCTCTCATCATGTCCCAAAGTGCCGACCCAAAATCCTTTGGCCTGAAGGTAATTGGAAGATCAATGGAACTGATCCCACTTTTTTCAATTTTTGCAGACTTTGCAAGATCAGCACCTCCAATCCTATCATCACCAAGCCATACCTCATAATCAAGGGCATTGAGTCCCAAGTCAAAATCATTCTTGTTATCTAACTTCAAATGAAGAATAGCAACGGTCTCTTCAAAAGAGAAACTCTGAAACTGAATTTTCTCAAGATCAATATCAGGCTTGTATGGAATCGGGATTTCTCCGGTTTTTTCCAAAGGTATAGTGATCCTTCCAATCACAGGAACATCAACTATGAGATCAACCTTCACCTTATAAGGAATGATACTTCCCGGTTGAATATCAGCATATGTATTTTTTATGTCATCATAAATCAAAGTAACAGGAATTTTCACGGTCTCCTCTCCATGTGCATGAATTGTACCTGAATCCGGTATCAAACCCGAAACTAGCTTCCTCCCATCACTCTCAACCAAATAGTTAATATCAATTAGGGGAATCGGCACCGGATTTGGATTCTTTATGAGAATATCAACAACAAGATCTGCTTTGTCAAGATTAATTTTAGGAATGTGTATCGCCGAAACATCTGCAGTTGGTTTCCCAAACCCAACTGTTTCCTCAATCTTCTCTCCAATGTCCTGAATGAAACCCTTCACTGTATTGAGAAATCCACCCTTCCCATCATCTTCCTTTTGTTCTTCACCCCTTTTCACTATTTCTGGTTTATCCGATGTCGACATCTCTACATAGCAAAGGGTAAATCAAATTAGATTTTTTTTCTTAGCCTCGTGGTATGAAGCATGAACACTCCTCGGATTACGCATGTCCAACACCGACACATGATTACACTGAATTATGTGATTTTCTTAAATTATTAGAGGTGTCAGCATTTCAGTGTGTTCGTGTCGTGTCTGATTTCCATGGCTGTACCCGTGCATCATAAGTGGCCAACATATACTGAGTTAAACACACACGGGAATGGGGAAATGCGGTGTCACGGGTTCAAACTACGGTCTTCACATAAAATGTCATCACAGTAAAACCACTAGATTGTTATGAAGCACGGATACGGACACGTACACCAGGTACGACACAGACACTTCTAATAATTTGAGAAAATCACATAATGTAATTATAAGTGTCGGTGTCGGTCGCGACACGTGTCCGACACCGGGACACACCTTATCCGAGGAGTGTCCATGCTTCATAGCTAGATTGTAACAACAGGGGATGAGATTGAACACAAATCTAATCACAAAACAATGTTAAGACAAAAATCAAGAGCTTGAAGAACCATAGAGAATCTAGATCATACAAACAGGTCAATCATTCCTAATACAAATTCTACATGACCAGTTTAAGAAAACAATATAATTAACAATTTTACTATGTGTCTTCTTCAATTTTATTTTTTTTACCAATGTGTTATGTGGTTATCCAGAATCACAACATCAAAACTTCATCAATGATCACAAAAATCCAAAACAACCATGGTGGGAAAATATAAAGCAGAATAACATTGAATGAATTGGAAATAGCAGAAAGAAGTACCTGAGAGATCGAAATGAAACTGAGAAAGAGAGAGAGAGATCAGAGAGGTGCTTAAAACAGTAAAGAACAGTGGGAAATCAAGATTATGAGAGCCATCAGTTCATTGATGGCCCAGATTTTGCCACAAGTATCTAGGACTAGTGATAGCCGTCCCTTTGAGTTTTTTTTTTTTTTGGTTTAATGGTAATTTTAGTCCTTTTATTTTTCAACTTCTACGAATCTGACAATTTTGATCATCGATAAATTTTTCAGCTAAAAAATTGGTGATGTATTGTCTTTTATACGAAATATGATCAGATGATCGAAAAAGATAAATTAAAATTATTAGAAAATTTCTTTATTTAAAATATTTCATATCGTAATATTTTAGATTATATATTTTATGGAATAACTAAAAATTTTAAATTTTAAAATAGAGGATTAATTCTAATAAAGAGTGAAACTATGAAGATCAAAAGTATAACAAAGCTTCTTTTAATGAGATTTAAGTTATACCTCTCTATCTCTCTATCGTGGGTTGCCACCCCATTTTATAAACTTGGTATCTCCTCATCCATCCACAAAAAATAGTGATTTAGATTCAGTTTTTGACCAAAAATCACCTTTAAATCGTTGTTCTCTTTCCATTTTATTGGAATAAGTGATATTAACTTATGTTTAGTTTTTTCTTTCGTAGTTTCGTCGTCCCAGCGCGACGTTGTGAATGTGAGATCACGACCAACCAAATGTTCAGATTAGCCCCTTCCACCACATGCGATCACTGCCAACTCCTCCCTCTCCGAATCTTAAAAACTCGCTGCACTAAGCTTCACAAAGGAGTGGCTGAAGAAATTTTGGTACAATTCGAAGGACATGGCTCTAGAAAGTAAATCCATTGGAAAAAATACAATGCAGAAAAATCTGACAATATTTGGATTAATCAATCAATAAAAAAAACCATCAATTAGCACCTCAAACACTGAACTTAGCTTCCACCAACTCCATATTTGTAAACTCAAACTTTCATCAACTATCACTCACAAAGGCTAACAAAAAAAAATGCCCTGGTGTTGGTGAAAGAAAATTATATAAAGGAATTCAGACCACAAGGTATGATTCCTTAGCACAAAAAAAAGGCATATTTCACTTTTACACACTTGTAATACAACAAAAGAGATAAACTCAAATAATTACAGTCAAGAACATAATATTCAAGTAAGTCCCATCATGTTTCTGAAGGAGTTTTGTGATCTGGACCAGCTAGAACAATCTGCAATTAAGGTATTGGAAATTTAGCAACGGAGACCAAGAGGTGAAAAAATGAGACATAAATGCTAAAATCCTAACAAATATGGCATCAGTTTCAACATGTATCTGTTGTAAATAGTTTAGAAAGACATACATTACAGTCAAATGCAAACCTCCTTGCAAGCATGATAGCTGCATTCCTTTCTCTCTCTGATTCAAAAGCTAATACGAAAGAGAGTCCTTGCTTTGGTTGCCAAAATAATGCCTGCGCCGCAGCATTCCCACCTCCTCGAACTCCACAAAGCTGAAGAAAACGAGAGATAAAAAGAAACATCACAACAAAGTGTATGTCAACAAGCAAGAGTGGGAGAGGAAAATATCAAAATGGTAGACCACCGAAAATGTTAAAAACAGTATTTATAACAGGCTAAATAAAGAGTTACCACAGTTGAAATACCTGCATTGAACTCGAATAGAATTCTTTGGCAATTGTTGTTTTCCCTTTACAAAGCTTCATTCTCATCTTTCCCACATTAAGTATATGAATGGATTCAGTTGGATGATGTGAGTCATTTGTCTGGGTTACAACCACCTGCAAAGTATTGAATACAACTATTATTATTGTCACTTGATCTCGTCAGACTTTTCAAATTTCATATAGTGAAATATTGACAAATCAAGACACAACTACAATTTACCAAAATTAGACACTAATTGAAGGTTTACTAGAAGACTAGAGGGACAAGCATGGATGGATCCATATACAAGAACAAACGATGAAAAAACAACGAAAAATAGAGACGCAACAAATGCTGAATGATAAAGCTTACATAAAATCTCAATTAATTAAAAAGATATACTTATATTGATGCCTTTGCTAATTATAAAAGGGAAAAAAAGGAAAGAACAAAATATTTAAAAGGATTGTAGTGACATACATTGAATTCAGTGTCATGTTTTCGAACAAGGGCCTCTACATAGTTTCCCAAACCAGCAGCTGAAAAAAAAATAAAAACTCAGTTTAACCTCAACTTGATTGGACAGAAAAACAGGTCCATTTCTTTGAATTGACAAGACAGAGACTTTATAGTTTAAAATAGAAGCAAATACATAGAAGCAATTCTTGTTGACTACTTAACCAAATGCGCATGATCCAACATTGTAGCCAAACCTGGTTCAATTGGACCGGTGGTTGACAGTGTGATCTGCAAGCCTTCTGAAATAATACCAACTTGCAATATGCGTCCAACGTCAAAAGGTTCTGGGGCATAAACTGATTTGGTAGCTCCTGAGAACACAAAATCCGTGTTACATAAAAGGAAAGGAAAAAAACAGATGAAACTACCTGATATAACATCAATATCAATAAATATCCTTTACATATTTGTGCAAGTTAATGGCAAAGCAGGTGGTTTTTCTCATAATGCTTTATAAATAGAGAAGGCTTATCACAAGGTGGAATTGGCTACATGAATCAAACAACGTCATAATGTCTCCTATAGGTGTTTTCAGTCTTCTGCTACCTCTAGTGATTGGACTATCCTTCTGATTTACTATCCTTACTAGGGAAATTTATTTTTGAAGCAGATAGAGAAAACCGTATTATGATCTATACCAAACAAAGTGAACATGTAAAGTAACAAACTTGTAAGTTCATGAATAGGTGAGACTCAGAGCTTCCAACCTCCTGGAAAGCATATGGCATTATAATTGACTCTGTTTAAGGGACTTACAGTTTGTGCTCGTCAATGGTAGTTTTCTACACGTTGCATCTAATAGTACAAACCAGACAGAGAAGCGCTTCAAGGTATATATTCCATTCGGCTAATTCAAAGAATTTGGCCGATATGACGCAAAGTATAACTCCTCTTTGGAGCAATTATATATTTTGTTTGACATAACAGGTGTATTGGCTTGGTTACCTTTTTTCTCTTTCTTTTTTCAATTTCAACATTAGTGTTGTTTATAAGAGGTACCCTGATAGACACAAAATGATGTGTTCATGAATGCAGACATTTGGGAGCTACATATTTTATGTCCTAATTTTTTTACTAATAATTGTATCATAGCTAATTATATATTGCGTATGATGGTGCATTGGATCGGTAGCAATTATTTACTAATAATTTATGCACTCTCCTTATGAAGAACATCTCAAGGCAGTTGATAGAATACTCAGATATTTGAAGGCCACTCCCGGAAATGGTCTATTTTTTAAGAAGACTGGTGAAAGAAATGTGTCTATCTTTACTGATGTAGACTGGGCAGGTCCGGGTTTAGTTACAGGCAGAAGATCAACCTCTGGATATTGTACCAATGTATAGGGAAATCTTGTGACATGGAGAAGCAAAAAATAAGGAGTTGTGGCAGAAGTAGTGCAGAAGCTGAGTTTACGACTATAAATCAGGGAATTCGTGAAGGATTATGTAGGAATGAAAATTGAGCTTCCATTGAAGGAGTAGTGAAGGAATGAAAATTGAGCTTCCACTGAAATTATATTCTGATAGTAAAGCCCCTATTAGCATAGCCCACAACCCAGTTAAGCATGATACACCCAACATATTGAGACCGACCTTCATTTCGTAAAGGAAAAATTAGATGCGGGAATTATGTCTACCTTTTGTGACTTCTAGTCAACAAACTGCGAATATCTAACCAACATGACTCTTTTCCTCTACTCTCAATATTCCTCCCAAACAGAAATTGTAATGTAGCTTTGCTCGTTACTAGATAGAACTAAAAAACCCCTTTCCAGAGGAAGAACTAACTTCTCTCAGCCTAGTCCAAGAAGTCCCGTATAAACTTTCTGATATCTCTTCCTTTAGCTACTCCTTCATATAGTCCTTCTCACTTGTCCTGTGATTCATGTATCTTCTCTCCCTCTCTATTCAAGCCATTGCCACCTGTTCTTTTTTCTGTTTTCTCTCTCCCCTTCAACCAATTATACATGTCCCCCTCCCCTTAATATCCCCCATATACTTTGTTTCTTTCTCTTTTTTTAAACTAGAATGGCCTGTTCTTTGGGCCGAATTACTTTTTCTCGACTTTCCCTCTACTAAAATGATATTATGTTAATTGTCTCATTCTGGGACAAGTAAAATGAATGACAGATACCTAACCACAATATACCAGAGATAGATAAAAGTAGAAATCATGAGTCCAACCATTGAAAAGCAAAATAGATACCTTCAAAAGCTATTCACCAAGAAAGTGCAAAACTTTTGGAAGATATACCTGTAATAAGTTCCTTTTTGGCACTTTCGGGTGATACTCGATACCACTGAATTGAACATTCTGAAAGTTCGGGGGCATTATTGGAGCAAGGTTGAATTTGCAAATTTGAGCCTAATGTTTCAGTCCCTTCTAATTCATATAAATGAGGGACATTTTCCTCTCCTTTCTTTTCCCTTGCCAACTGAAAAGTGAAATGGAAGAAAATCAGTGATAACTTAGAATGGAAGACAATTATATTATTCCTCAATTTAATCAAACAAACATATCACTCACTTCAGTTCAGATGAAAGAAAGGATTAAAATCCCAAGAAATAACCACATAAGACCATCTTCAAAGATCTTCCTAAGTCTATATCTCACATTACAACCTTGAGGAAGGAATATGGAAGATTCAAATGTTTTTGCATTTTATTCATTATTGTCAATAAAGTGGTATCGAGTAGGTTTTAAAGAATTTAACAGTATGAAACATGCGTGCATAGACAGTATGGGAGTACAATATTACAAAAACAGCTCCTCAAACTACCCAACTGAACACCAAAATATAAAACCAAATCGATGTTACCCAATATAAGATTAACTAAAGCATAATGTTGAAGAAAATAACAATGCCGAAAGTCTTGTACATCAAAGTTGGCATAACATGATAGGCATACCTCTTTTTGGAGTCGGAGATAATGTCTAGACTTTTCTGCAAGTTGAGTCCTTAATGCTTGAAGTTCGTGTTCCATATCCATAACCTAAAAGTCAATCAGAAATCAATTTATTGAATTTCCTCAAAATAATGATAAAAAATCAATATCATAGACAAATGACGAGACAAAGAAAGTAGTGGAAAGAAGGGTATTTCAACAAAGGAGAAGAATATCAATCACGCACACAAAATGTTGCAGCCAAAATCATAATATTTTTCCCTGAAATGCTCCAAATCTAAATCCATTCTACACCTTCATAGATGCAATATCTTGCACTTGCACTGATTCAAATTATTTATTTAGTTTTGAAAGACATCAGCGGTCATACATCATTAGACCTGCTAAGTAGCTATTATTGAAAGCAAGCAATCAAAACAAACATATCAACATTTAAACTCAAACAATAAACAAATATGGCACTGTCGTGAGGGTTAAGATAAATCAAACTTCCTTAACAAAAAACAGAAAGAAAAGGAAAAAAAAGCCTTGAAAATTTAAAACAAATGTACTACATACGTATGTACACAGTATTTTTCCTATTGATTTCACAACCAACGAGAGGTAGGGCCAGGGAACTACAACCACGAACAAGAGAGTGTTTCAAATAATAATGATGATTGAGAAATGATGAGAGATACCTTGCTTGGCTGATGCAGCATTTTGATTCTTCGAGCCTCTTGAACCTCCTTCATTAATTGTTCCAGGTCCTATAGAGCCCACAGAACTAAATTTTATTAAAATAAATTTTTCTCAGTCGATATCAATAAAACACAAAAATATCAATTGAAACATCACGATTATATCAACCGCTAACAGTTACACTTTCTATGCAAACAACCAGTATTTGGATTATTGAAGAGTCTTACTTTGTTTAATTTTCTTGTGAAAATGTTTCTTACAGAGATATACATAATGGAGAGTCAAGAATGATTAAACACATATCACATATGATTAAACACCTGTGCACTAAAGCACCAAAGAAGCAATAAAATGACTAAATTTTACGGAAAAAGGTCCGTAAAAAGAAACTAATTTTTCCAACTGCATACTACCACAAATCTGACATCCTTGTTTTATCCTAAAGAAATCTTTCAACAGAAACAAGAGAAATTGCTTGTAAGTTTTATAAACAGGCCACTGATTGTGTTTTAACACCATTGACTAAGTACTGTCCAGCCAACAAAACTAGATCATACACGAGTTTTGAAATCTAAATGGAGTCGTCACCTAGATACTTCTCTATGTTAGGAGAATGTTTAAGCTACTTAGAATAGAACTAAAAAAAAATAAACCCTGGTAGAATCAATGATTGGAACTAATATGATTTTCTGAGCAAAAGCAAAAAGGATTAATTCTCATTATCTTCCCATCATTCAGACCCTTTCTAGAGATATAAATTTTATGCTGCAAGAAACACGCAAACATCTGGCATGCAACAGCTTTCAAACCAAAGGAAAAAGTGTTCGATGGAAATATCCACCATGAACCATTCAGCAGTATATGTAGAAAATAAGTGATTAGTTTCTAAAGAAATGTATTGGAATTTGAAAGAAAATAAGTGAGTATAACTCACGAACACTTGCCATTATGTCAAAAGGAAGATCCTAATCCTTCAAAGTTAAAAGTTGCAAAACATAAATGACAAGGAAATACAATGAACCTGGTTTCCAGAAGTTCGAGACATCCTCTCATGCTCTTGTAGAGCCTCCTCCACTCTTTGAACTGCTGCCCGGGCATTATCTATTTCAAAACGAGCAAAAGCTCTTTCTTCATATACAAGTTTCTTAGCATCTTCAGAAGCCTACAAATGAGTTTAGATACTCAGCCTTGGAAAAGGAAATTTCTTTGTAAAGCCAAGTATAGAGGATTTGAGTTGAAGAGGAATCTATTTCACATGGGAACTATAAATACTGAAGTTATCTTCAATGTAAAGATCAAATAAAAAGGAAGCAAAAATTTGACAGCCCAATAGTGTTTCATTCCCAGACAAATTAGACAGCCTAATAGGTCAATAGACAGATTAAAGTACTGCAGCACGCAGCATTTTGTTCATTGTGTGTGCACTTCTATATGTAGTAATTACAAATTTGCTATCTATTGATCATTGTGATTGCAAATACTTTCCGATTATTCAACTCTTTCATTCAACTCAAAATAATACACTTCTCAGTTTTTGGCAATGTGCAATTTGTGATGCCTTTGGTTGAAGCTGGATGCTTGCAGGTTAAAGAAATCACAATGCTTCGATTATTTATGGGGTGTTCATAGTTACACAGTTCTCTTTTGAGAATTTCTTTAGCAAACATTGTTGATCTTGTTCTGCTTTCAATTATTGCAGTCATATTTGTGCTTCTATCACTAAAAAAAGAGATTGAAGAAGTTAACTCACCTGCTTAAGAAAATTTGTTAGCTTTTTCACCTCAGCCTTCTCTTGTACTAGCTCCCCTTCCCTATGAGTTAACTGAACTGCAAGGGCTTCAACCTGCAGATTGAACACTACTGTATATGTTACAGTTGATTACAGCAAAAGATTGCATAAGCACCAATAAACTGATGGAAAAAATATTCTATAGAAAATTGTAGTTTTTGCACTAAAGTGGTGTAGCAATAAATCTATTATTAGTATTATAGTATACATGAGAAAACTTAAAGGTGATCTAAATTTGAAGAAAACTGTCCGATTATTAAATCTCAAAGACTTTTCATTACATCGCTCCTCATCCACTCTCCCATTATCCCACTCTCCATCTACTGTGTTTTTTCTTCACGGCTTTGTCCGACAGAACAAAAAGGACAATAGTTACAAGTTTTTTGGTACATCAAATGTATCAGAATCTCTAAAAATGATGGCATAACTTGCTGTTTGCTAAAACATTACATAATGAAATATAAATATTTGATGTACCAAACAGTTCCATAGAAGGCCATGACTCATATATGAGGCCTCCAGCAACATGGCGTTGGTTGTAAAGGGCACTCAACTGTCCAGATATATCGCAATCAATAAAGACTATCATGACTTTTAGAAATCATGGTTGGCACAAAACCGACTTGTGGGGTGAGGATTGCACCACTTATAAACACATGTTCAGACCATCTTTTCTCCAATGTGGGACTTTTTAACAATGATAATGCATAACAAATACTTACACATTGGTTCAAAAACAAGGCACTGCAAGAGAGATTATCATAGAAGCATAGGAAATAGAACTAACCAAAGAAATAGCTTCGTGTACATCATCCTTATTTCTTTCCGCCACTCGGCCTTTTAAGGATTCCAACGCATCTCGGAGCTTCTTCAAAAGAACATGCTTCTCTAGTGAAGCTGCTTCTCTAAGTTTAGCCTGAATCCAACAATCAAACAACAAGGACATGAATTTTCTCGGAAATTATTATGATCACTGGTTATTTCAATTTAGGTAAAGTTTCAAATAGAAAATGCGTGTGACCTCTTCAGACAACTTAGCAGCAGCTGCCAAACCCTTCTCAAATTTACTAGCAAGGTCGCGAACTGAGAGACGTTTCTGCTGCTCCAACAGCTGTGCAGTCTCACGTGCAACAACCTCCTTCATCGATAGCACTTTAGGGTCATCCATGATCTGATTATTAGATCCAATTTTATAAGTAGGAAATCGAAGAGAAGCAAAAATTACATCGGCTGATACCACGTCCTTATGCATCATCATAGTGTCACCAAAACTGCGGGTCACCCTTGTCATTTTTCTCGAAGTATTATCTCTGCAAAACACAAAAATGAAATCTGATTCGTAGGCAATAATACTGATAATAAAGCAAGCAGATTACAATGAATTTTACATTCATACCGTAAGAAAAAAGAAACATCCACTCACACAGTCACACATTTATGTATAAACAGAAGAAAATATTTATCAAATTCAGAAACTAATAAATTGAGATATCATTAGTCCAGTCTACCTAACCATCAAGCTTATTAACAATGTTACTAATAAATAAATAAATAAATAAAAGAAGAAAAGACAAAGGTTGAACTTACAGATGATAGGTAGTTAAGGTTGAGATTGTATGATGAGAAGTGGTTGTTCAAATTTAGTTATACACCAAGAAGGTAGGAGAGAGAGAGAGAGAGAGAGTGTAGGAGAAGAAAGATGATAGTTTTGCTTTTTTGAAAGGAAAAAGAGAAGGAAAAGAGAATGCCGCCCCAGTACTGGTCCCTCAACTGGTGGTTTAGTGTTATTAACGTTTTCAGCTGTATTCTATTCTATTATTTTGAATTCGGGTTTCAAATCCGTTTGAGTTTTGAACCTGTGACTTCTGCATCTAGGGATGTACTTGGGTCGACTTGAGACCAAAATCATCTCAGTTTGGGTGAGATAAAATAATCACCCTTTATATATTAAGCCGGTTTTGACAAATCCATCAGTTTTTGTTTTGGGTTGGATAATAGATTACCCAAATTATTTTTCTGTTTTTTGTTAATATTAAATTAATAAATGATGAATCCTCATATTTTTTTATAAAAATTACTCAACTTTTTTTTTTTTTTTTTATAAATTGTCTAATTTTTTTTTATTTTGACAAGAAGAAACTTATAGCATTTCATTCATAATAATAGTAGAGATATAAGTTGGAATCCTAATATGAATATGGAAACTAGCATGACGCAAAGCCACTCTAGCAACGTATTTTCATTATATTTTAGCGTCATAAAATAATAAATGATAAATCAAATAATAAATCTCATCATAAAATATTTGCAACAAACTAAAGTTGTATGACATAAAATTGCATTAGCATTAAAATAACCAAAAAGTGCAACATCATAATTTGTAACTTTTTGATTTTCAATATAGAGATGTCTTGTGTCAATTTTGAAAATTAGATTGATTTATGACCAAAACTTTTGGTATTCTTCTTCTTCCATAAGAAAATAAAAAAAAAAATTGACATTATTGAGTAATTGGGTTTATTGGGTATGAGTTTTGTTTTACCCAAAATCCATAATTTTTTAGAGAAATGATATTTGAACAACCATTTTTGACAACTTTGGTGACAACTTTCTCTCTCACACTCACATTATGTTTTTATTTTCTCTTTCTATTGTTTTGGTTTTTGTGTCACTACCTCATTATTTTCTTTGTAAATTATAGTTGTCACATAAGATGTCATTGAAATGATTGTTCAAATAACATAGAAAATTGCTTTTTTGACTTCTATTAGTTCCTAATAGCACATGGAAAATACAAAATTGCCACAACGGTATCCGGGTTATCAACACGTCGTTGCTGTTATGCCCGCCACCAATGTTGTTCAGAATCCGGGCTATCAGCCCCAATTTCAACAATATCAACAACAGCCTCGACAACAGGCTCCTTAACAATTCCCCCTCAGAATCCTGTTTAGAAAACACCACATTATGATCCGATTTCTATGAAATATGCAGAGTTGCTTCCCATTTTGTTTGAGAAGAACCTTGTCCATACTAGAGTGCCCCATCGGGTTCTTGAAAGATTGCCAGTTCGGTGGAGACATGGCCTCTCTTGTGCCTTCCATCAAGGGGCACCAGGTCATGACGTTGAGCACTGGTTTTCCTTTGAAGATCGAAGTCTAGAAGCTGATCGAAGTCAATATCTTTTCTTTCAAAGATTTGAATCCAAACGTCCAAGTTAACCTGCTACCAAATCATGGTACCTAGTGTTGACACATGGAATGGTTAGCCGCAACTGGGTCACTGTTGATGTTTCTTCCGTCATTCACTTGTTCAAATAATATGTTTGTTTGATTGTTTTCTGTTTTTCAAAAAAATAATCTTTTCGTCCCGCCCGAGACGAAAGTGAACTTGTGTAGAGTTTTTTGCTTCATGTATTTCCATCATCAATAAAAAGGGTCGTTTTGATCCCGACTTTGTTTTTATTTTGTGCTTTGTCTGGAAAAAAATGGTAATACAAAAAACCTAAAAAAAATAATCTTTTCCAAATGTCTGCATACAATCATTCACTTGCTAAAGTCAAACACAAATCATATATGCAGATTAAGCATTGATAAAACCCATTGAACACCTTGACCATGTACTCCCTCCCGGCTTTGAGTTCCCTGTGTCCGAAGCTGAAGAAGAGTTAAATGAAGATAATCCCGATAAGATCTCTCGCCTACTGGGGAATCTTAGCCGTCGAAGCTGCAAACAAAAATATCAAGAAGATTCCATAAGATGACATTCACTTACAAAGATTGGCATGAGATGCTACCGTTCGCCTTGCACGGGTATCATACTTCAGTACGCACTTCAACAGGGGAAATCCATTTTTCCTTAGCATACGACATGGAGTTCGTGCTTCTCGTAGAGATTGAGTTCCCATCAATGAGAGTTCTGATGAAAGCCAAGCTTGATTGAACTTAAACGCATGGCTGCTTTGTGTTATGGACAATTATGTCAAAAGATGATGAAACAAGCTTTTGACAAGAAAGTTCGTCCCCGTGAAGGAAACCTTGTGCAAAATAATATAGTATCTTTTCAACCAGACTCCAGGGGAAAATAGACGCCTAATTACGAAGGCCCATATGTTGCAAAGAGATCTTTTTCTGATGGTGCAATGACTTTTGTGACTATGGATGGTGACGAACTCGCACGTTCTGTGAACGCCGATGCAGTCAAGAAATACTTTGTTTAAAAATATAAGAACAGCTCGATAAGTCTCAAACCTGAAAAGGCGGCTTAGACAAAAATGAGCGTCTCGGTGGACTGAAAACCCGAAAGAGTGGTCCAGGAAAAAATTAGAGACATGAACAAAAAATGTTTATTCTGATAGGTTGGAAACCTGAAAAGGCAATATTTGCAAAAGTTAAGGATTATGACATAGTAACTGCATCGGCTTGGACATGATTCACTTGGGGCATCTTAACTGTCAAAAGACCTTTGATTTGAAGCATCTGAAAATCAAAGACTTGGAACAGTGGAATTCAAAGTTGTTAAGGAGAATAGCAGTGGTAACACCTCGTTTTTCCAACATTAAAAATAAATATAAAACATGTCAGAGTGCATCTTAAACAAGATGTCACATAACGTACTTAAAAAATCAATTCATCATAAATAGGGTTAAAATCCACTATTTAATTAAAGGATAAAATATGGTTTTGATCCCTGCAAATATGTCTCGTTTTGGTTTTAGTCCCTGTAATTTTTTTTGTTGTTGTTTTTGGTCCCTGCAAATATGTCTCGTTTTGGTTTTGGTCCCTGGTCCCACTTTTGTGATGATTTGCACACGTGGCACATGATGACTGAACCCATTTATTAGATAAATAGTCCTTGCAAAATCTTTTGATTTTGAAAAAGGTCCCTGCAAAATATTTTACTTTTGAAAATAGTCCTGGAGGGACTATTTTCAAAAACAAAATATTTTTGCAAGGACCAAAATCAACAAAAAAAATTTACAGGGACTAAAACCAAAACTAGGCATATTTGCAGGGACCAAAACCATATTTTAGCCTTAATTAAACACCTGCTTTCAATAATTAAAACAATGTTGCAGCGGAAAATATTCAACGTTTAAATCAAAACTTGGCACTAGGCCTCAATGTCATTAACATAATAAAAACTTCAATTAAAAATGGTTCAACAACATCTTATAAAGAGATACGTAACAAAGGAAAAACAAAACATATAAATATCCCTATCCCGTTACGTATCAGAGCAAGACTCATATGACGACACAAGGATCAACTCACATATGCGGTTACTCCTGGTTATCTGCCCGTTATCCACGTAGAGGCAACATTCAAACAGAAGGGGTGAGATTTCACATTCATTAATAATAAGCAACAATTCATAAAGAAGAATTAATCAACATAAAACAGCCACAAATAATCATCAACAAGTTCTTCAAATAATTTCAGATACAAATCATAAATTAACTTCATTTATCAATGCAACAACAACGACTCAACAATGCAACAACAACAACTCAACTAATGCAACAACAACAACTCAACAAATGCAATACAATTATGCATGTGGTACCAACAGAGCATCAAGCTCCCTACATAATGTCGTAATTCGACTTGGCAGGCATCAAGCCCCCAACTTAGACAAGCATTAAGCCCCCTACGTTTGACAAATGCTTATGCAATGATACGACTCAAAATGCAACAACATTAACATCATTTAATCATAGATTCAACCATAAATCAACAACAACATATCAATATGATTCACCAATATATAATCATATAAATAACTTTCATATAAACATCATATAAATAACTTTCATATAAACATCATATAAATACCTTTCATATAAATATCATATAAATAACTTTCATATATATAAACATCATATAAATAACTTTCATATAAAATCACATAAATAACTTTAATATAAACATCATATAAATAACTTTCATGTAAACATCATATAAATAACTTTCATGTAAACATCACATAAGTAACTTTCATATAAACATCATATAAATAACTTTCATATAAACATCATATAACTTTCATATAAACATCACATAAATAACTTTCATATAAACATCATATAAATAACTTTCATATAAATAACTTTCAACAATCTAATTGAATTTAAAACCTAGTTTCTATAACAACAAAATTCAACAACAACAAGATTAAACCCTTTTTCAGAATTATATACTTATGATTAAAGAAGGTTAGTCTCACCCTTACCTTAGATTGAATCTCTGAATTCTACACGCTTCCTCTTAACCCTACTTTTCTTCTTGTGCCTCCGCTATCTTTTTCTCTCAAAAACCGTTTCTACAAGTTCTTCTCTGTTTTCTCCCAAAACTGTTGTAACCCTAATTCTCTAATGTTATCCTCTATTTATAATCTCTCCTATTCTTAACCTAATAAACTCCTCCAATTACCAACCTACTCTTATGCTTCATTAAATCTAATCTAATTAGATTCCTTCACTTTTTATATCATAACAACCTACTAATAAATACTAAAAATCATCACATAGAAAATATTCAAATAAAATATATAAAAGACACTAAACTCGATATAATAAATAAATAAATAAAATAGGGCGTTACAGCGGTTGTTGTGTTCAATGTATCTTTCCCATACATTTACCATTTTCCAAATCTTGTAAAGATCCGTGGAGCCACACCATTGGAAAACCATCACTCAGTTAATAAAAATTTGAGCTTGTGCCCATTTATCTAGAATTCTCATTTATTCTGTTTGCAAAAATTTATTCCATTTTTTATGGTAATTGTAACAGCCCGATTTTTCGCTAGATTTATTTTATTATTTATTTACATGTGTTTATATATGCTTGTTGCGATTATTTGTCTTTGGGTGTAATTTATTCAGGATCGGTAGAGTTTGGCTTATGAAGGGTATTTTAGTCATTTCAGACTTAAGGGTATTTGGTCATTTTGTAAGCAAAGGTAAATTAGTAATTTCACTGTGAGGATTAAGTGTAGTGTTTTGGGTGGCGAAGATTATTTTTACCAAGTTACTAGTCGGTTAGAGTAATTAATTAAGGGTCGGTAACTATTCGTTATTTTTACCTGTAAGTCAGTAGAAACTTAGTGGATTAGTTAATTAGAACTTTGAACACATTAAGACATTTGAAGGTTAAACCTATTAGTGTAGAGCCTTTATAAACTCTAGTCTTGAGAGGAATTAGAGTTTAACACTCATTTCACAAACTTTAGAGAGAGGTAGAATGAGAAAGAGCTAGAGGAGGAGAAGAAGGGTTTTGAGAGAAGAGGAGCTTGTAGACCAAGGAGAGGGTAAAGAATCAAGGAGCAAAAGTGAAGCTAAGGCTAGGGTTGTGCTCAATTGAGGTAAGGGGGATAGTCATACATTCATAATCTTAAGTCATAATCACTTCTTCTACTTAAATTCATAAGTGCTTAATTGTGAAAAGTGATTATTGTGAATTTAAGTGATGAATTTCATGCTCTTACTTTGATGCTATGTTTGGGTATGTGAAATTAATGATAATTAAGTTGTTGATGTTGAATTTACATGCTTAACATGTTTAGATATATGTACTTTGTTGTTTTTGCTCTAATTGGTGAAGTATGATATTGTTGTTGTTGGATTGTGAATAAATTTGTGATTTTGTGATATGATTGTTGTTGAGTGTTGTTGATAATGTCATTTCATTGATTAGGTGTTGATAATTTGAGTTGTTGTTGATGATTGTGTTGATTTTGAAAGAGGTGAATTGTTGTTGTTGAAAACTTTGGTGTTTTAATAAAATCTTTTCAATTGTTTTTCATAAGTTGTTTCAAGTGCCGAGAAAAGAGCTTATTCAATGTGTTTAAGCTTTGGGTTAAGTCCTTGATCACTTTGGGTGAACGGGGGATTTAAACAAGTGTTTTTGAATGAAAATTGGCAAAAACCCGAGGCCGAAAGAACACCGAACGTGCATTTTTGTGGCGCTGCGCCTAAGGAAGGCGCTAGGTGCCCACTTCCAGGGAGCTAGTGCTAGGCGCTACACTCAAGGCGCCAGGTGCCCTGACAAGGACATCACGTGTGTTGTTCCGCGTTTGGGTGTTTGGGGCCCGACGTGTAGGGGTATTATGCACTTGTTTAAATGTGTTCTTTTCATTAATATAACTATTGAAACATGTTTTGCTTGCTCTCACTTTGGATTTCTTAAATGATAAGAAACTTGACATGAGACGAAATCGGTTTTCGAAAATAATTGGAAATGGACTTTTTGTGAACAAAGGTGAATACATGATTGGTCTACAATTCTAATGGATTTAGATGAATCATGTAGGATTGGTGCATAGTTATAATAGCATGAAACTTTGTTTTTGGATAAAAATGTAGAATAGCTGAAACTTAGGATTTTCTCAAATGAACTTTGTAACACCCCGTTTTCCAAACTTTAAAATAACATATATTAATCAGAGTTTTTCAACGTAAACGGAATGTCACACTTCTTTTCATAAAATCATAAATGGAATAAATAACGATTTATCCTTCAAAATTCATTACATAAATCTTTTCAAAAACTTTGCAGCGGATTTAATTCAACAACTTTTAAAGTCTTGGCACGGAGGCCTCATCATAAATGTTTAATGAGAAATATTAAAACACCTCATAGTTCAAGTCCAACTACATAATCATAATTCTCATAAAAACAACACGTAAAGGAATAGAAAATGACAACAAAATTCCCATCCTGTGACGTATCAGAGCACCTAAGACACACGACCGCAACTATTCTTGGTTACCTGCAAGTTACCCATAGGGAAGGCAACATTTCCAAGCAGAAGGGGTGAGATTTCACAAACAATAATAATAAGCATATAATTCATCAAATACATTTAACAACATGGACATCATCAATTAATCATAATAATTCTTCATATAATACTTCTTTAACGATACTTCACATAAACAAAATAAACAACAATCAACTACAAATCATCTTTAACGATACTTCACATAAACAACATAAACAACAACATATAACTCTTCATTAATGATTCATTGATAATTATCAACTCGACAACTTTAGACAACTCGACAACTTCGACATCGACTACACAACTTCAACTCGACTATGCAACTTAGACATCTTACTCATGCATGTGGTACCAATCCAGGGCATCAAGCCCTCAACGTAATAAGTATTAATATACTTCCAGGGCGTCAAGCCCTCATCGCAATTGAGCTAAAGCTCCAGGGCATCAAGCCCCCAACGTGTAGAGTAAGAACTCACAGGGCATCAAGCCCCCAACTGAAATGGGTATGCATGGACTCAACATCATACAACTTACAAAACATCGACATCTTAGGGTTCCAACAATTTGGATCAACTTCTTATTTCATAGACCGACTCATGCAACTAAATGATAATAGACCCAGTCAACAACAGAATTCAGCAACTTAATAATAACAACAATTTAATAATAATTCAGCAACAACTTCACTTAGACATTATATATATATATATATATATATATTTCTCAGAACTACAACAGTAGCCTAAACTAATTCATTACTCTAAGGATCATCTCACATCTAATCGTGCGACAAAAGTCACTTAAAAGTCCTATAAGGTAGTCTGCCTCGGGGTTACTCGCTATGGCGAATTGGGCTGCTCGCCTTGCGAGCCAACTAGGGTCACTCGCTGTGGCGAGTTAGGCTGCTCGCCTCGCGAATCATCAAGGGTCGCTCGCTGTGACGAGTTGAACTGCTCTCCTCGCGAGCTGTCAAGGGTCACTCGCTATGGCGAGTTGAACTGCTCGCCTCGCAAACTGTCAAGGGTATCACTCGCTGTGGCGAGTGGGATAGCACTACCCCCCTTCAACATATTATTTACTCAAATTTTCACATCTTATTCTAGTAAGGGAAATAAAATAAGTCTATCAATAAAAATATCAACACATCACCTAATCATATAAAATCACATAAATCATCAAAGTCGACTCTAAACTCTATAAAATAATTAAATAATTAAAGAGGGCGTTACAACTCTACCCCCCTTAAAAGAATTTCGTCCTCGAAATTCAAGCACACAAGAAAATGAATTCAATTATTGCTTAAATACCTTAAACTATATATAGCCAAATAGAAACTTCAAACAAAACATACAACCACATTAAAGTTAATCAATCAAACATGATCACATAATAAACATAACTATTAATCAAGAAACACAACGACAATCAAGACAACATAAGACATTATTACAACTGTTACTCAACATGGCACGACTCAACTACTTGGCCGGACGAGTAAAGTAGCTCGCCACGGCGAGTAGTACTGTAGGTTGCCTAAATTGTTGAATTTTGTTGTGAGACTTTGTTGTACCCTTTTTGTTGTGTCCTGTCGATTAAGTTGGAGTCTTATGTCATAGTTGATTATGCATATTGTAGTTGTCGTTGCTGTTGTCGAGTTGTATGCAAATATACACTAGTGAGTCCATTCATACTCATACCTTGTTGAGGGCTTATGCCCTGGAGTGTTTTCACTCAACCGTTGAGGGCTTATGCCCTGGAGTGTTTATCACTCAATCGTTGAGGGCTTATGCCCTGGAATGTTATTTCATTCAACTGTTGGGGGCTTATGCCCCGGAATGCTTAGCATTCAACGCGCGTAAAATGGTACCACATGCATTCGCATTAGTCGCATTGTTATCGTTGTTGTCGTCGTTGTTGTTGTTGTCGTTGTTGTTGTTGGTTGGGTCGTCGATGTCGTTGCTTGGTAATGTTGTTGTTGTTTTGCCTTAATTATAAATTGGCAGTTGATTAACAATGCAATCTTGTTGTTGAATTTAATTGATGAATTATAATATCTATTGTTGTTTGTGAATCTCACCCCTTCTGCTTGGAAATGTTGCCTTTCTTATGGGTAACTTGCAGGTAACGAAGATTAGTAGAGATGTCGGCTCAAAGTGTCATAGGGCTCTGATATGTAACGGGATGGGGATCTTATTATTTATTTCTCTTTCCTTACGTATTGTTTTTGAATTATGGAACTTTGATGAGGCCTGCGTGCCAAAGTTTAATTTTGTTGATTTGAATTAATTCTGCTGCGAAGTTTGAAGGTTAATTTTTATTGACTACTTTTATGAAGAATAAATAGTCATTCATTCATTGGAGATTTTATTGAAAGGAAATGTAGCATTCCGTTATGTGAAAACTCTGATTTTATTTATGAAATTTTTATGTTGGGAAAACGGGGTGTTACAATTGGTATCAGAGCAAGTCAGTCCGTCCAGCCAAGTAGTAGAGTCGAGTCGAGCCTAGTAGATTCGTGTGACAATTTTGTTTTGTCTTTGATGTCCTGGTTGTTGTTGTAGTGTAGATTTTCGCAATGACTGGAAGGAATGATGTTGCACTTGCTGCTGCTTTGCAAGCGATGGCTCAAGCTGTGGGTCAACAGAACAATGCTGGTGGTAACGACGGTGTTCGCATTCTAGAAACCTTCTTGAGGAACCATCCACCAACCTACAAGGGCAGGTATGACCCTGATGGAGCGCAAACATGGTTGAAGGAGATTGAAAGAATCTTCAGAGTTATGCAATGCACGGATGTTCAGATGGTGCGTTTTGGCACACATATGCTGGTTGAGGAGGCTGATGATTGGTGGGTGAGTGTGCAACCAGTGCTAGGGAACAGAGGAGCTGTGATCACTTGGGCTGTGTTCAGAAGAGAGTTTCTGAATAGGTATTTTCCGGAAGATGTCCGAGGCAAGAAGGAAATTGAATTTCTGGAACTGAAGCAAGGTGACATGTCCGTAACAGAGTATGCTGCCAAGTTTGTTGAGTTGGCAAAGTTTTACCCGCATTACACTCTTGAGACTGTTGAGTTCTCTAAGTGTATCAAGTTCGAGAATGGTCTGCGTGCTGAGATTAAGCGGGCCATTGGTTATCAGAAGATCCGCAACTTTTCTGATTTGGTGAGTAGCTGCAGTATCTATGAAGAGGATACGAAGGCTCACTATAAAGTGATTAATGAAAGAAAGAGTAAGAGTCAGCAGAGCCGTCCTAAGCCTTACAGTTCTCCTACTGATAAGGGTAAACAACGGGTGAATGATGAGAGGAGGCCCAGGAAGAATGAGACTCCTGCTGAGGTTGTCTGCTACAAGTGTGGTGAGAAAGGCCACAAGAGTAATGCTTGTCACCGCGATTAGAAGAAATGCTTCCGATGTGGGAAGAAAGGACATACAATAGCTGAATGCAAACGTGGTGATATTGTCTGTTTCAATTATGATGAAGAGGGTCATCTTAGTTCTCAGTGCAAGAAGCCTAAGAAGGCTTAGTTTGGAGGAAAAGTGTTTGCATTGTCTGGTACGCAGACGGACAATGAGGATCGACTTATCAGAGGTACTTGTTATTTGATTGTACTCCTTTGATTGCTATTATTGATACTGGTGCTACGCATTGTTTTATTGCTGTTAGTTGTGCTTCAAAGTTGGGGCTTACTATGTCTAATATGGGTGGAGAAATGATTGTTGAAACTCCAGCTTAGGGTTCAGTGACTACTTCTCTTGTTTGTTTAAGATGTCCACTGTCCGTGTTTGGTAGAGATTTTGAAGTTGATCTTGTATGTTTACCGTTGACGGGTATGGATGTAATCCTTGGGATGAACTGGTTAGAGTATAACCATGTCCTCATCAATTGTTTTAGTAAGACGGTACGTTTCTCTTCCGCTGAAGAAGAGAGTGAAACTGATTCTTGAATACTAAGCAGCTGAAGCAGATAGAGCGCGACAAAATTATGATGTTTTCCTTGATAGCATATTTGTCGGTGGAGAATCAAGCGGTGATTGATAGCCTACCAGTCGTGAATGAATTTCCAGAAGTTTTTCCTGATGAGATTTCCGATGTGCCGCCAGAGAGGGAAGTTGAATTCTCAATTGATCTTGTTCCGGGTACGAAGCCGGTGTCGATGGCTCTTTACCGTATGTCAGCAGCTGAGTTGGCAGAATTGAAGAAGCAGTTGGAGGACCTACATGATAAGAAATTTGTAAGACCAAGTGTTTCACCTTGGGGAGCGCCGGTATTATTGGTTAAGAAGAAGGATGGTAGCATGAGGCTGTGTATAGATTACCGTCAGCTGAATAAAGTGACGATAAAGAATAGGTATCCACTTCCGAGAATTGATGACTTGATGGACCAGCTAGTGGGTGCACGTGTGTTTAGTAAAATTGATTTGAGATCAGGTTACCATCAGATCAAGGTGAAGGATGAAGATATGCAGAAGACGGCGTTCAGAACGCGATATGGTCACTATGAGTATAAAGTGATGCCTTTCGGTGTTACTAATGCACCTGGTGTATTTATGGAGTATATGAACAGAATTTTCCATGACTTTCTGGACAAATTTGTATTTGTGTTTATTGATGATATTCTGATTTATTCTAAGACTGCAGAAGAGCATGCAGAGCATTTGAAGATTGTTTTGCAAGTGTTGAAAGATAAGAAGTTGTATGCCAAGTTGTCAAAATGTGAGTTCTGGTTAAGTGAAGTAAGTTTTCTTGGCCATATTATTTCTGGTAGTGGTATTGCGGTTGACCCGTCGAAAGTTGAAGCGGTATCGCAATGGGAGACTCCGAAGTTAGTTACAGAGATTAGAAGTTTTCTGGGTTTAGCAGGCTATTACCGCAGATTTATCGAAGGATTTTCGAAGTTGGCACTTCCTGTAACTCAGTTGACCTGTAAGGGTAAAGCTTTTGTGTGGGATACTAAGTGTGAGAATAGTTTCAATGAGTTGAAGCAACGGTTGACGACTGCTCCAATTTTAATTTTACCGAAGTCAGATGAACCTTTTGTTGTTTAATGTGATGCGTCTAAGTCAGGCTTAGGTGGTGTACTTATGCAGGATGGTAAGGTGGTAGCTTATGCTTCGAGACAATTGAGGGTACATGAGAAGAACTATCCTACACATGATTTAGAGGCTGCTGTAGTTTTTGTGTTAAAAATTTGGAGGCATTATTTGTACGGTTCCAGATTTGAGGTGTTCAGTGATCATAAAAGTTTGAAATATTTATTCGATCAAAATGAGTTGAATATGAGGCAGAGAAGATGGCTCGAGTTGTTGAAGGACTATGATTTTAGTTTGAATTACCACCTGGGTAAAGCCAATGTGGTTGCAGATGCCTTGAGCAGAAAGACGTTGCACATGTCTGCTATGATGATGAAGGAGTTCGAGTTGCTTGAGCAATTTAGAGACTTGAGCCTAGTTTGTGAATTGACACCTCAGAGCGTGCAGTTGGGTATGTTGAAGATCAATAATGAATTCTTGAACAGTATCAAGGAAGCGCAGGAAGCTGATGTTAAGTTTGTAGACTTGATGGTTACTAGTAACGAAGCGGAAGATAGTGATTTCTACGTTGATGATTAGGGTGTGTTAAGATTCCGAGGCAGAATTTGTATTCCTGATAATGAAGAGTTGAAAAAGTTGATTTTAGAAGAAAGTCACAGGAGTAGCTTAAGTATTCATCCGGGAGCTACGAAGATGTATCACGACTTGAAGAAATTGTTTTGGTGGTCTGGATTGAAGCGAGATGTCGCGCAATTTGTTTATGCATGTTTGACTTGTCAGAAATCTAAAGTTGAACATCAGAAGCCTGCAGGGTTGTTGACACCATTAGATGTGCCAGAATGGAAGTGGGATAGCATATCCATGGACTTTGTAACGAGTTTACCGAATACTCCGAGGGGGCATAATGCCATTTGGGTAGTTGTTGACAGGTTGACAAAGTCAGCGCATATTATTCCGATGAATATCAATTATCCGGTAGCTCAGTTGGCAGAGATTTACATTCATAGTATTGTGAAGTTGCATGGTGTTCCATCAAGTATTGTGTCGGATAGAGATTCGAGGTTTACTTCAAGGTTTTGGAAGAGTTTGCAGGAGGCTTTGGGTTCAAAGTTGAAGTTGAGTTCGGCTTATCATCCTCAAACAGATGGTTAGTCGGAGAGGACGATTCAGTCGTTGGAAGATTTGCTAAGAGTGTGTGTACTTGAGCAAGGAGGAGCTTGGGATAGTCATCTACCGTTGATCGAGTTCACGTACAACAACAGTTACCATTCGAGTATTGGTATGGCACCATTCGAAGCTTTGTATGGTCGGAGGTGTAGAACTCCGTTGTGTTGGTTTGAATCGGGAGAAAGTATAGTGTTGGGACCAGAAATAGTCCAGCAGACTACAGAGAAAGTCAAGTTGATAAGAGAGCAGATGAAAGCGTCGCAGAGTCGGCAAAAGAGTTACCATGACAAGCGTAGAAAGGAACTTGAATTTCAAGAGGGTGATCATGTGTTCTTGAGAGTCACTCCTATGATAGGTGTAGGTCGTGCGTTGAAGTCTAAGAAGTTGACTCCAAAGTTTATTGGTCCTTATCAGATATCGGAGAGGATTGGGCCAGTGGCATATCGAATAGGTTTGCCACCATATCTTTCGAATCTGCATGATGTGTTTCATGTGTCGCAGTTGCAGAAGTACGTAGCGGATCCTTCGCATGTTATACCAAGAGATGATGTGCAAGTTAGAGACAACCTTACGGTGGAGACTTTACCGTTGGGAATTGATGATCGTAAGGTGAAGAAGCTGAGAGGCAAGGAGATACCTCTAGTGAGAGTTGTCTGGGGTGGAGTGACTGGTGAAAGCTTAACATGGGAGCTGGAAAGTAAGATGCGGGAGTCATATCCTGAGTTGTTTGCTTGAGGTAATATTTCGAGGACGAAATTCTTTAAGTTGGGGAGAGTTGTAACGCCCTAGTTGTTATTTATTTAATTTCGGTTGATTTTAATAAGTTTATATGATTTTAAATAATTTATGTTGATTTTATGGTGTGATGTATTTTATTATATGATTGTTTTGATTATTTAATTAAAATAGGTGAGAATTATAATTATTAGAAAGTTGGGGATTAAAATGAATTGAATAATATGTTAATAGGTGTTAATTAGAAATAAGTGGGAATTAATTAGAATTAATAAGAGTTAGTGAAGGGAGAAAGTCAGAAAACAGTTTCACGTAGAAACAGAGAAAAGGGAGAAAAACCTAGAAAAAGATAGAAGAAGCAAAAGGAGAGAAGAACGCAGCTTTGAACTCAGGAAGATAATCTAAGGTAAGGGTGAGGCTAACACTCAACTTTAGGTCCTATGATTCATTGATTAATGTTGGATTGTTAGGGCTGATGAATTGAATTAGGTTAAAGATGAATAGATGTTAATAACTTGATTAATTCATGAAATTGTTGTTGTTTATTGCTGTTCTGATGATAGTATGCATAGAAGTAATGCAATTCATCAAAATTGGGTTTTTAGGTGTTGAAAATGGGGTTTGGGGTTGAAAAGGAGAAGTCTGTTCGTACAGTTCGTAGTTCTGTCAGTCGCCACTCGCCACGGCGAGCAATGCCTGTGTAGCTCGCCACATCGAGCAGACCCACTCGCCAGGCGAGCAGTGAACCCCTATAGCTCGCCACAACGAGCAAATGCAATCGCCACAGCGAGTTGCTTAAATTAAAAATCATTAATTGTATTAATGAGGTTTTTGGGCCAATTTTTATATCAACTTGAGTGTCTTAATATATTTAGGGATGAATGACACCTTTTTACAGAATCAAATTTGGGTTTTGGGGACTTAAAAATGAAGATTTTAGGTGAAAAATGTCAAAAATGCCGAGAGCACCCAGTTTTGCTCGCCTTGAGCTCGCCCCCAACTCGCCATAGCGAGTAGCTCATTTTCCTGAACTCGCCACGGCGAGTAAAGTAGCTCGCCACGGCGAGTAGTACTGTAGGTTGCCTAAATTGTTGAATTTTGTTGTGAGACTTTGTTGTACCCTTTTTGTTGTGTTTTGTCGATTAAGTTGGAGTCTTATGTCATAGTTGATTATGCATATTGTAGTTGTCGTTGCTGTTGTCGAGTTGTATGCAGATATACACTAGTGAGTCCATTCATACTCATACCTTGTTGAGGGCTTATGCCCTGGAGTGTTTTCACTCAACCGTTGAGGGCTTATGCCCTGGAGTGTTTATCACTCAATCGTTGAGGGCTTATGCCCTGGAATGTTATTTCATTCAACTGTTGGGGGCTTATGCCCCGGAATGCTTAGCATTCAACGCGCGTAAAATGGTACTACATGCATTCGCATTAGTCGCATTGTTGTCGTTGTTGACATTGTTGTTGTTGGTTGGGTCGTCGATGTCGTAGCTTGGTAATGTTGTTGTTGTTTTGCCTTAATTATAAATTGGCAGTTGATTAACAATGCATTCTTGTTGTTGAATTTAATTCATGAATTATAATATGTATTGTTGTTTGTGAATCTCACCCCTTCTGCTTGGAAATGTTGCCTTTCCTATGGGTAACTTGCAGGTAACAAAGATTAGTAGAGATGTCGGCTCAAAGTGTCATAGGGCTCTGATACGTAACGGGATGGAGATCTTATTATTTGTTTCTCTTTCCTTACGTATTGTTTTTGAATTATGGAACTTTGATGAGGCCTGCGTGCCAAAGTTTAATTTTGTTGATTTGAATTAATTCCGCTGCGAAGTTTGAAGGTTAATTTTTATTGACTACTTTTATGAAGAATAAATAGTCATTCATTCATTGGAGATTTTATTGAAAGAAAATGTAGCATTCCGTTATGTGAAAACTTTGATTTTATTTATGAAATTTTTATGTTGGGAAAACGGGGTGTTACACGTTACGTATCAGAGCACCTAAGACACACGACCACAACTATTCTTGGTTACCTGCAAGTTACCCATAGGGAAGACAACATTTCCAAGCAGAAGGGGTGAGATTTCACAAACAATAATAATAAGCATATAATTCATCAAATACATTTAACAACATGGACATCATCAATTAATCATAATAATTCTTCATATAATACTTCTTTAACGATACTTCACATAAACAACAATCAACTTCAAATCATCTTTAACGATACTTCACATAAACAACATAAACAACAACATATAACTCTTCATTAATGATTCATTGATAATTATCAACTCGACAACTTTAGACAACTCGACAACTTCGACATCGACTACGCAACTTCAACTCGACTATGAAACTTAGACATCTTACTCATGCATGTGGTACCAATCCAGGGAATCAAGCCCTCAACGTAATAAGTATTAATATACTTCCAAGGCGTCAAGCCCTCATCGGAATTGAGCTAAAGCTCCAGGGCATCAAGTCCCCAACGTGTAGATTAAGAACTCACAGGGCATCAAGCCCCCAACTGAAATGGGTATGCATGGACTCAACATCATACAACTTACAAAACATCGACATCTTAGGGTTCCAACAATTTGGATCAACTTCTTATTTCATAGACCGACTCATGCAACTAAATGATAATAGACCCAGTCAACAACAGAATTCAGCAGCTTAATAATAACAACAATCTAATGATAATTCAGAAACAACTTCACTTAGACATTATATATATATATTCCACATAGAGCATATACGATTGTATCTCATTAGTAGAAACATTCACATCTCATTAATTTATATTTCTCAGAACTACAACAGTAGCCTAAACTAATTCATTACTCTAAGGATCATCTCACATCTAATCGTGCGACAAAAGTCACTTAAAAGTCCTATAAGGTAGTTTGCCTCGGGGTTACTCGCTATGGCGAATTGGGCTGCTCGCCTTGCGAGCCAACTAGGGTCACTCGCTGTGGCGAGTTAAGCTGCTCGCCTCGAGAATCATCAAGGGTCGCTCGCTGTGGCGAGTTGAAATGCTCGCCTCGCGAGCTGTCAAGGGTCACTCGCTATGGCGAGTTGAACTGCTCGCCTCGCGAACTGTCAAGGGTATCACTCGCTGTGGCGAGTGGGATAGCTCGCCTCGCGTTGTTATATCGATGAATTATAACATGATATATATGTTGTGGGTTGTTAATGTGTTGAACTTATGCATGCAAAATGATTTGAAGTTGAATGTGGTGATTGCATGTATAATATTAGAGACGATTATTGGCGACGATTAGGTGTGAACATATGCATTGTTGTTGAGTCATATGTTCATGCATTCATGACTGATGGTGACACATTTTATATCCATATTGGTGACGATTATGATGTTTTTGTTGCATCATGAGGTGACGGTCTTCGTGACGATTTTGGTACCACATGCATGTAGGAGTCAGGTTTAGGCGCATATCATGATTTGGCATGAGTCCTAATTGAGTATGTGCTATGTGATTAGTGACTTTCATATTTATGATGTCGTGAACTTTGATTGTGTTGATGAATAATGTTGAAGTTGAATTATCTTTTGTTTAATTATTTGAAGTTTAATTCGATGAATATCTTTTCAATTGCTTATGCTTGATTATTTCAGAGCCAGTCTATCAGTTGCAGAGTCTAACAAATTCTTCAATTCTTTTATCCTTTATATAGAGGTTGAAGAGATACGTTGAGACATGCCAGCACATCACAGAGTCATCTAGAAGCTTGATCAAATACTGTTGATCTGTTGCTTAATATGGTAATCGTCCTTCAATACAGATTTTGAATTCCATTCCATTTGAGGCGAAATACCAGTAGACACAGCTGCCAATTGTACGAGGTAGTGGAGTAGTGGAAACAGAGTTCGTACAAAGTACTCTGTCCTATTTCTGCATTCTTGTCGTTAAGCATCCCATGCTCAAGTTGACTTTGAAGCTAGCCGTTACTCCAAAGGAACGTTTCTTCCGCATTGAAATGCCTTCAGAAACTCTTCTAAGCAAATCTTCAATTTGCGGTTTTCAGACACTCTGTAGAACTCCAGACTCTGATGAGCTTCAGACTCTCTTAGCTCCTTCAAACTCTCTTTGTTCTTCAGATTCTCTGAGTCTTAAGAACCTCTCGAAACAGCTTCTGATGATTCTTCAGACTCTCTAGGGCTTCAGAATCACATGCAACAAGCTTCTTGGAGAATTTTTCTCTTCATTTGTTCTTACATAATGCTTTCTAAGATTAAAATCTTTGACTAAGATCCTGCACACTTAAACAAATATTAGCATATCCAATTGACAATTTTTAATACCTTGTTATCATCAAAACTAAAAGTGGTATTGTTGAACACCCATGTTCTAACAAAGCTAACCTCCAATGGTCGTTGGGTTGAGTGCCTACCTATTTGTATGAATGGATAGACGACGTGCAAGATTGATCTTTTAGCTTGCTTGGTGAGTTGCTTGAGAATAGCGGGAGCTTCCTCTGTTTATCTGCTTTAGAGTCTTAGTATAGGGGTCAGATTTAGGTTGTCGGTCTGTACGTTTATTTTAGATTGATTATGTTGTTGAGATTTTACTCATATGTGGAGATTGAATTTCATTCGATGTTGTATTTTGATACTTATGATATGGCTAGTTAGTGATGTATGTTATTTATCCGCTGCGAAGTTTTTGAGAAATTTTTAATATGCATGTTTTGAGAACTAATGAAGACGTAACGTCTATTTCTTGAATATTTGTATTTTTTTGCGTGTTTTATCGCTTTAATAGAAGTAGGGCGTTACAGTAATACTTAAAGCAAAAAAATTCCAAAAAAATAAAACGGTTTCACATCTTTTGAAAAGTGTAAACAACAAACACACTCTCTTTGAACTCGTGAGTAGATGAAGCGTACGTCAACATCCACCTTGAGAAGGTTTAAACTATTCAAGGGAAACATGGCTAAATGCTATGGGAGGATTTTTGTCAAAAAAATTATATATAAAAAAAATATAAAAGAAAAGCTCGCTAAGCTAAAAACGTGAAAGGGAGGCTTAGGCAATAGAGAGCATTTCGGTGGACTGAAAACTCGAAAGGAAGGTCTAGGCAAAAATTAGGGACACAAAAAAGGAATATACTCCCGGTGGACTGAAAACCCGAAAGGGCTGTCCAGGCAAAAGTTAGGGATTTTCAAAAAAAAAGAGGAAAAACAAAAGAAAGAGGTATGGCGACTAAAGTGTGTCAATGGAAGAACACTTTGCGCCGGTTTACAAATGGCGACTTCTTCTAGATTTTTTGGTTAACAATGGACTTTCTCCCTAGGAGGTATCTATTTCCCTTATTAGTTGTTACCTTGTGTCAGGCTTTACCCCGTCAATGACTCGATTTGTCCCCAATGATATCATCTCCAATGAAGTTTGCCGAGTGTTTGTAATGCGATGTCAGTCCACTTCCCATCTTACCTATCCCGTCTTGTTACGTCTAGGTCATCTGATATACATAGTCATACATTCATAATCTTAAGTCATAATCACTTCTTCTACTTTAATTCATAAGTGCTTAATTGTGAAAAGTGATTATTGTGAATTTAAGTGATGAATTTCATGCTCTTACTTTGAAGCTATGTTTGGGTATGTGAAATTAATGATAATTAAGTTGTTGGTGTTGAATTTATATGCTTAAGATGTTTAGATATAGGTACTTTGTTGTTTTTGCTCTAATTGGTGAAGTATGATATTGTTGTTGTTGGATTGTGAATAAATTCGTGATTTTGTGATATGATTGTTGTTGAGTGTTGTTGATAATGTCATTTCATTGATTAGGTGTTGATAAGTTGAGTTGTTGTTGATGATTGTGTTGACTTTGAAAGAGGTGAATTGTTGTTGTTGAAAACTTTGGTGTTTTAAGAAAATCTTTTCAATTGTTTTCATAAGTTGTTTCAAGTGCCGAGAAAAGAGCTTATTCAATGTGTTTAAGCTTTGGGTTAAGTCCTTGATCACTTTGGGTGAATGGGGGATTTAAACAAGTGTTTTTGAATGAAAATTGGCGAAAACCCGAGGCCGAAAGAACACCGAACGTGCATTTTTGTAGCGCTGCGCCTAAGGAAGGCGCTAGGCGCCCACTTCCAGGGAGCTAGCGCTAGGCGCTACACTCAAGGTGCCAGGTGCCCTGACAGGGACATCACGCGGTTTGTTCTGCATTTGGGTGTTTGGGGGCCGACGTGTAGGGGTATTATGCACTTGTTTAAATGTGTTCTTTTCATTAATATAACTATTGGAACATGTTTTGCTTGCTCTCACTTTGGATTTCTTAAATGATAAGAAACTTGAATTGAGACGAAATCGGTAAATAATTGGAAATGGACTTTTTGTGAACAAAGGTGAATACATGATTGGTCTACAATTCTAATGTATTTAGATGAATCATGTAGGATTGGTGCATAGTTATAATAACATGAAACTTTGTTTTTGGATAAAAATGTGGAATAGCTGAAACTTAGGATTTTCTCAAATGAACTTGGGTGAAACTTTGAACTAAGACTTGATAGTTTGTAAGTGTCCTATGTTCATGATTATATGATTAATTAGGATTGAATTGTGAGCTTTCATACTTGGATGAGAGGTCGTGTTTTGAAAAATGTCAAAAGATCGTTTTTGTAAAATGGTACGAACTTGGCATGATTTTGTGATTTCTTGGAATCGGCCTAGGATACTCATGTGCCCAAGCTACTATGAACATATGTGTGTAGTGCATATTTTTTGTTGAGGCATTTGAATATGTTTCTTAGTTTGGTTAAATTTCTTTAATGGTGGTTTTCCTTGAAAATGTTAACTTTGGAGATTATGTGAATGATGATGAACTTGATGATGGTGTTATCGTTGTTATATCGATGAATTATAACATGATATATATGTTGTGGGTTGTTAATGTGTTGAACTTGTGCATGCTAAATGATTTGAAGTTGAATGTGGTGATTGCATGTATAATATTGGAGACGATTATTGGCGACGATTATGTGTGAACATATGCATTGTTGTTGAGTCATATGTTCATGCATTCATGACTGATGGTGACACATTTTATATCCATATTGGTGACGATTATGATGTTTTTGTTGCATCATGAGGTGACGGTCTTCGTGACGATTTTGGTACCACATGCATGTAGGAGTCGGGTTTAGGCGCATATCATGATTTGGCATGAGTCCTAATTGCATATGTGCATGTGATTAGTGACTTGCATATTTATGATGTCGTGAACTTTGATTGTGTTGATGAATAATGTTGAAGTTGAATTATCTTTTGTTTAATTATTTGAAGTTTAATTCGATGAATATCTTTTCAATTGCTTATGCTTGATTATTTTAGAGTCAGTCTATCAGTTGCAGAGTCTAACAAATTCTTTAAGTCTTCTATCCTTTAGATAGAGGTTGAAGAGATACGTTGAGACATGCCATCACATCACAGAATCACCTAGAAGCTTGATCAAACACTGTTGATTTGTTGCTTGATATGATAATTGTCCTTCAATACAGATTTTGAATTCCATTCCATTTGAGGCGAAATACCGGTAGACACAACTGTCAATTGTACGAGGTAGTGGAGTAGTGGAAACAGAGTTCGTACAAAGTACTCTGTCCTATTTCTGCATTCTTGTCGTTAAGCATCTCATGCTCAAGTTGACTTTGAAGCTAGCCGTTACTCCAAACGAACGTTTCTTCCGCATTGAAACGCCTTCAGAAACTCTTCTAAGCAAATCTTCAATTTGCGGTCTTCAGACTCTCTGTAGACTCCAGACTCTAATGAGCTTCAGACTCTCTTTAGCTCGTTCAGACTTTCTTTGTTCTTCAGATTCTCTGAGTCTTTAGAACCTCTCGAAACAGCTTCTGATGATTCTTCAGACTCTCTAGGACTTCAGAATCACATGCAACAAGCTTCTTGGAGAATCTACTCTTCATCTGTTCTTTCAGAATGCTTTCTAAGATTAAAATCTTTGACTATGATCCTGCACACTTAAACAAATATTATCATATCCAATTGACAATTTTTAATACCTTGTTATCATCAAAACTAAAAGTGGTATTGTTGAACACCCTTGTTCCAACAAAGCTAACCTCCAGTGGTCGTTGGGTTGACCGCCTACCTATTTGTATGAATGGGTAGACGACGTGCAAGATTGATCTTTTAGCTTGCTTGGTGAGTTGCTTGAGGATAGCGGGAGCTTCCTCTGTTTATCTACTTTAGAGTCTTAGTATAGGGGTCTGATTTAGGTTGTCGGTTTGTACGTTTATTTTAGATTGATTATGTTGTTGAGATTTTACTCATATGTGGAGATTGAATTTCATTCGATGTTGTATTTTGATACTTATGATATGGCTAGTTAGTGATGTATGCTATTTATTCGCTGCGAAGTTTTTGAGAAATTTTTAATATGCATGTTTTGAGAACTAATGAAGACATAACGTCTATTTCTTGAATATTTGTATTTTTTGCGTGTTTTATCGCTTTAATAGAAGTAGGGCGTTACAGTAATACTTAAAGCAAAACAAATTTCAAAAAAATAAAACGGTTTCACATCTTTTGAAAAGTGTAAACAACAAACACACTCTCTTTGAACTCGTGAGTAGGTGAAGCGTACGTCAACATCCACCTTGACAAGGTTTAAACTTTGCAAGGGTAACATGGCTAAACGCTATGTGAGGATTTCTGTCAAAAAAATTATATACAAAAAAAATATAAAAGAAAAGCTCGCTAAGCTGAAAACCTGAAAGGGAGGCTTAGGCAATAGAGAACGTCTCGGTGGACTGAAAACCTGAAAGGAAGGTCCAGACAAAAATTAAGGACACAAAAAAGGAATATACTCCCGGTGGACTGAAAACCCGAAAAGGAAGTCTAGGCAAAAGTTACGGATTTTCGAAAAAAAGAGGAAAAACAAAAGAAAGAGGCATGGCGACTAAAGTGTGTCAATGGAAGAACACTTTGCGCCGGTTTACAAATGGCGACTTCTTCCAGATTTTTTGGTTAACAATGGACTTTCTCCCTAGGAAGTATCTATTTCCCTTATCAGTTGCTACCTTGTGTCAGGATTTACCCCGTCAATGACTCGATTTGTCCCCAATGATATCATCTCCGATGAAGTTTTCCGAGTGTTTTGTAATGCGATGTCAGTCCACTTCCCATCTTACATATCCCGTCTTGTTTCGTCTAGGTCACCTGTTATATATAGTCATATATTCATACAGTTATACAGTCGTACAAGTTGTACATTCATACATTCACGCATACACAACATATATGCAACATCATTCATACATAATTGCATTAATCACTAAGAGTCTTGTTTGGCCGTATCTCTTTAGTTCGGTCCTGAACCAAACAGGAAGTGTCATGTTCTACAAACGAACAACTTGCAATTACTGCAAATTTCTCAAAAGTGTCATCCCTGGTATGTCGAATCACGATATGTCACTCATCATGTGCCAAACGAACAACTTGCAAATGCCATTAAGTGTGATCCTCGGTATGTCGAATCACGAGATGTCACTCATCATGTGCCAAGTGAATAGCTTGCAAATTTCTCAAAAGTGTCATCCCTGGTATGTCGGATCACGAGATGTTACTTGTCATCTTTCAAGCGAATAGCTTGCAAATTATTATTTTCTCAAAAGTGTCATCCCCGGTATGTCGGATCACGAGATGTCACTCGTCATAAGCCAAGCGAATAGCTTGCAAATTTATATTTTTTTATCAAAAGTGTCATCCTTGGTATGTGTTGGGTATTTGTATTAGCTTCATTGTTGCTAAATCAAATATCCATTTAGTGTGTTGTTGGATACTATGTTCCAACATGGTTTAGGTATCCATATGAGATGTTGGACATAATGTTCCAACATCTTGGCATGGTTCAGTGTGCCTAAGTTCATGCCTATTTATACACGCGCCTTATCTTTAAAAGGAAACAAGTTTTCCTTAACTTGATGACGACCAGGCAACATACTAATCTGTACAGAATCAACTCTGGTTTATTCCCAAAAGAGAAAGAATATTTTAGGGAATATTTGAAGATGTTTTGGACGTTCCTAAAGATGTTCCTACATTTTAGGACTTTCCATAATTGTCTATGATTCTGTTTTGTAGATTAGATTGATCTGCAATTTGTTCTGAAGCCCAACAGGTTTGTTAGCCCATATTGCTTCAGTATAAAAGGAAGACTTCAAGACCTAATTAGGTATTCAAGCCCAACAAGTTTGTTAGCTTTTAAGGTTTTGAGTCTGTGTGTTATATTCTTGTATCGTTTGATGCAAGTTTAGTCCTGTTTTATTTGTGAGTCTTTCTTATATCATCTTGATACTTGCTAAGGATTGTGTGTTGAGTTGTAAACTCGGTTGTGCTACACCAAAGATTTGAAGCAAGGCTGTAGTTTGTGTTTGAAGGTAACTTCACCGTTTGATTGTTATCAGTCTGATAGGTCACATGGGTTGTGATTGACTATAGGATAGGGAGATGGGATCTCAGATCTAGGAGTTCCTAGGTTGAAGTCTAGACGGGTAGGTCATAAAGTGTAAACGAGGAGTTTGCTGAGAGTTTTTGAATAAGGACTACACTAGTGGATTTCCTTCTTGGCTTTCTAGCCTGATGGACAAGGATTGAGGATTTGTGAATAGACCACCTCTATTAGATGGGTCAAACTATGACTATTGGAAATCACATATGAGTGCTTTTCTCAAGTCAATTGACAACATAACTTGGAAAGCAGTTCTGAAAAGTTGGGAACATCATGTGACACTTGATGCAGATGGTAACAAGACAACTGTCTTGAAACCCGAAGAAGAATGAACTGTTGCTGAAGATGAACTGGCCCTTGGAAATAAGTTTAGACTGATCAAGCAATGTAATGTGGATAAGGATGCTTGGGAGATTCTCAAAACAGCACATGAAGGTACAATTAAGGTAAAAAGTGCAAGACTTTAACTTCTTACTACTAAATTTGTGAAACTGAGAATGATAGAGGATGAAAGCATACATGACTATCACCTGAATATCCTTGACATTGCCAATGCTTTTGACTCACTTGGAGAGAAAATCTCTGATGAAAAGCTTGTGAGAAAAATCCTCAGATCTCTACCTAAGGGATTTGGCATGAAGGTAACTGCCATTGAGGAAGCTCAAGATATTTCAAGCGTGAAGGTTGATGAATTAATTGGGTCTCTGCAAAACTTTGAAATAACCATCAACAACAAGACTGATAAGAAAGGCAAGGGCATTGTGTTTTTGTCCAATGTTGAAACTGATGAGACCCAAGAGGGTTATGAAGATGATAAAAATATGTTAGAGTCTCTAGTACTGTTGGGAAGACAGTTTAAAAAAATTTCAAACAAGTTGGCAGAAGATCCAGATTTAATGGTCAGAACATTGGTCAAAACATCAGGTCCAACGTTGACAATCAACCTAATAAGGAGAAGTTGGCTGAGATCTACATTGAACAGATTGTCAGGTTGCATGGTATTCCTTCTAGCATTGTGTCAGATCGGGATCCAAGGTTTACTTCTAAGTTTTGGGAGAGTTTGCAAGCTTATTTGGGAACTAAGTAAAGGTTGAGTTCTGCTTATCATCCGCAGACGGATGGGCAAACTAAGAGGACTATTCAGAGTTTAGAGGATTTGTTGAGAGCTTGTGTTTTGGAGCAAGGTGTCAGTTGGGTCGAATGTTTACCGTTGATTGAGTTTACTTACAATAACGGTTGTCATTCTAGTATCGGTATGGCACCGTTTGAGGCTTTGTATGGTAGGAGGTGTAGAACCCCGTTGTGTTGGTATGAATCAGGTGAAAGTGCTTTGTTAGGACCGGAAGTTGTGCAAGAGACTACAGAAAAAGTTAAGATGATTCAGGAGAAGATGAAGGCATCTCAGAGTAGGCAGAAGAGTTATCATGACAAGAAAAGAAAGGATATTGAGTTTTAGGTTGGTGATCATGTGTTATTGAGAGTGAACCCTGTAACTGGTGTTGGACGTACTTTGAAGTGTAGGAAGTTGACTCCTTGTTTTGTTGGACCGTTTGAGATTGTTGAGAAGGTTGGGGTTGTAGCGTATCAGATTGCGTTACCACCATCTTTGTCGAATCTTCATGATGTGTTTCATGTGTTTCAGTTGCGGAAGTATGTGTTTGACGCGTCTCATGTGATTCAAGTGGATGATTTGGAAATAAGGGATAATTTGACCGTTGAGACTTGGCCAGTTAGGATTGAGGATCGCGAGGTGAAGCTTTTGCGAGGCAAAGAGATCGTTTTGGTGAAAGTGATTTGGGTTGGACCAATTGGTGAGAGTGTTACTTGGGAATCAGAGAGTAGGTTGAAGGTTTCGTATCCGGAGTTGTTTCCTTCAGGTAATTTTCGAGGGCGAAAATTCTCTTTGGGGGAGGGGGGAGTTGTAACAACCCGATTTTCATTAGTTTTATTTTAATTAATTTTAATTGTGTTTATTTGTGCTCGTATGTGATTAAATGTCTTTTTGTGTGTTTTCGTAGAATTCGGTGTTGGAAGGGTATTTTGGTCTTAGGGGTATTTTAGTCCTTTAGCGAAGAAGGGTAATTTAGTAATTTCACGGCAAGAGTTATTTTTAGTGTTTCGAGTGAGAATCATTAATTATGCTAAGTTACTAAATTTGTTGAGATAATTAATTAGAACCGTTGTTTAGTCGTTATATTTTACCGCGAGTGAATTAGAAGTCTTGAGTTAATGAATTAGAAACTTTGGTGAATTAGGCCCATTAAGAGAATAGGCTTATAAACCCATGAGGAGAGAAAACTAGGGTTATTCCATTCATTTTAAAGTTTTAGAAAGAGAAGCTAGAGAGAGAAGTTCAAGAGGAGCTAGAGAGAGGGTTTTCAAGAGAAGAGGATTGGGAGCAAGAGAAGGGTTAGAGGCTCAAGGATTGGAGCTAAAGTGACGCAATAGCTTAGGATTGTGAAGAATTAAGGTAAGGGGGTTAGATTTCAATGATAATCTCTTAGCTTATTTTCTTCTCTAATTATATGCATAAGTGCAAATAAGTGATTTTCATGAACTTAATTGTTGAATTTCTTGTTCATATGATCTAGATATGTTTGGGTATATGAATTAGTTGTTGATTAAGTTGTTAACATGAAAATTGAATGCTCTATGATATGATGTTGCTTATTTGTGAAATTGGATGAATTTGGTGAATTATGATGTTGTTGTGGATGTATTATTGATAAATTCATGGTTTAATGAAGTTGTTGTTGTTATGAGATGTTGTTGTTGTTGTTTTATGCTATGGGTGTTCCATTTCATGAAGTTGTTGTTTTAAGAGTTTTAATGAAAACGGGTCATTCATGGTGAATTGTGATTCTTGATAAATTAAGGTGAAATGTTGTTGTTGTTGTGTTGATATAAGTTTAATGAACTTCTGTTTTTGGTTATAAGATTGGGTTGTGAAAAGTTTTGGGAAGAACTTGGGTTTTTGCATGAAGAGTTAGTTAAGTGGTTTTGGAAAATAAGTTGATTTCTGCATAATCTGATGCTGTCAAAATCATGAAGCGATTTTACGAATCATGAGGCAATTTTGACAGCAATAACAAATTTCTGTATAGTCTGATGCTGCCAAAATCATGAGGCGACTGTATAAATCATGAAGCGATTTTGACAGCCCAGAAACCTTAAAAATGCATTTTCTTTAATCCAATTGTTTCCAAACTTATTCCTAAATGTAGAGTTAGGGTTGTTTATTCAATACATGATTTCTAAAAATAGTTGTGAATGATTTCAATGAGGTTTAACTTGTTTTGCTTTGAAAATGAATTGGATTTGAAATATGATAAGGTGAGACGAACTTTGTGATTTTTATGATTTCGTCGTATTTGGCCGGTGAAACGTGCATGTATGCTCTGTTGGAACAAAATATGTTTAATGATGACAGTCAGCCATTCGTTATTTTTAGCATTATTTTCATGATATTTTGAGTTCACAAGCAAGCTTAAGCAGCAAGAAAAGCGAGAAAAACTAAAGAAACTGAAAAAAGGTAATCGTGCCACGATTACTACAAAACGTGTCACGATTTGGAGCTTTCAGGAAACATGCATTCTGCCAAGGAAAATCGTGCCACGATGACGCAATCGTGCCACGATTTGAAGAAACCCTAATTCAGTTATTTATTTTACAAGACAAAATCGTGCCACGATTACACCAAATCGTGCCACGATTCTAGGCGAGATTCTGTGCCTATTTAAGCTGAAGGCTATTCTGAAAACAAGGGTTACGAATTGGAGAGAGCAAAGTGCGATTTCGAGACCTAAAGACAGCTAGGAGGGCGAATTCTTCAACCTTCTATCAGTTCATGTATGTTTTGATTCCATTATTGATTATGCTATTTGTAAACTCGATTATGAGTAGCTAAATCTCTTAGAGATTAGGTCTGAGATGATTCTTTGTAACCCTAATTGAACCATGTTGTTGTGAAACTCTATTTATTGTTAATGACAATCTAGTTTTTATTCAATTCAATTGTTCTTAATGATTTTTATATCCTGATCAAATATAAACATGATTTAGTGAGAATGAATGACTACTGACCCTAGCTTTCAACTTAGACAGAATTGAGTTGTTCTAATAATTATAATTAGTCTAGGAATGGATAATTCTTTATTAGTGATATTAGGTTAACGTGCTTCAAACCTTCGAAGATTATTAGACCACCTAAGGGATTAGGGGCTGTAATCTTAGAAGAGGGTCCTAACTCAAGGGATTGATTAGGACTATTTTGTTAACTATCGTGAAACTAGAAAATCATTCATAAGAATAGGTGCAGTGACCAATTAGGGGAACTTAGATGATTCGAAAGACCTGATCTCATCTCTCTTCATATTTTCTAACCGAATCTATATTTTCTGACTGAATCTATATTTTCTAACAGAATCTTTATTTTATTTTATGTTATTTAATTTTATGCAATCAAATCAAATCTACTACGTATATTTTACAAAATAATTTATACATCCTAAATATTTACTTTATTTCTAAATTGAGATTAACACAGTCCTCGTGGATACGAACTTATTTTATTACTTCGATAGTATTTGGTACACTTGCCAAAATTCTATCATTTAACATTACCCTTTGAGAGTTTTGATGATAACAAGGTATTAAAAATTGTCAATTGGATATGCTAATATTTGTTCAAGTATGCAGGATCATATACAAGGTTAAATATATTTGTAAAGGTTCTGATGGAACAAATTGAGAGCTATGGAATCAACAATAAGGAAGCTTGAAGCATCTGAAGAGAAGTGCTCCTGAAGTTAAGTGCTCCTGAAGTGATGACGTCATCAGAAGCAAGTTCATCAGAAGCATCTCATCAGAAGCTGAAGATCACCAGAAGCTGAAGTTCATCAGATGATGAGAAACTTAAAGCTTCAAAGGTTGTTCATTGGATTTGATCTCGTCTAAGCATTGCAGAAGATCAGGAGAGGGAAGCAACGACTAATTCAAATAAAGTTGAAGGCATTGGATGCTTTCTTTTTGAAAAGCGTTGACAAATTACAACTGTACGAAGTGTACGAGCACTACCTCCACTACTCAGTTTGTGTCTCTGCTACAAGACAAGGATAACAGCTACGTCTGCAACAATGTTCCTTCATTCTTGGAATGGATTTGAAATTGATCCTTCATAAGACAATAACCATATCAGGCAAAAGATCATTGGTGATTGATCAAAGCTTCAAACGACTCTATTTTGATGTGCTAGCAATTCACAACGTCTCTTTCACACCTCTATATAAAGGAGTGAAGACTCAGAGAATGAAAAGACTCAACAACATTTTGAAAGTATCAAAAGTCTGTCAAAATTCTGCATCAAAAGTTCACTTAGAATTTCTTATCAAAAGTTCATATCTTAGAAATTCTAAAGTCTTAAGAGTCTGTATCTGATTTGTATTGTGAACACCACTGATTGTATATCAAGTGTTCAACCTCAAACAATTTCTTTGTATTTCTGTTTGAATAGAAGTCTCTTGCAGTTGTGCTTGAGCATTGGAAGTCTCTTGATTGTGTTCAGGAGCATAGGAAATCTCTTGCAGTTGTGCTTGAGTAGTTTGAAGTCTCATGCTAGTTTTAACAGTGAGCATTTGTAATCAGATATTACATTTTTAGTGAAATCTCCTTGGAAGTGCAAGAGGGACAAGACTACTTCCGGTTTGTGGAAGGAACCTGTATAATTGCTTTGTGTCCTTCTTCTTTCTCTCTCTCTGTTTTATCCGCTATAATTAGTCCTGAACATCACCTCAAAAGTAGAACTTTATCTGCTTCTGATCAGTGTTTTCAGCTTAGGAGAAATCGAAGAAAAAGCTAACACAATTGAATCCTCCCTGTTGGAACAAGCGTGTTCAACAATGCCACTTTTGAGTTTTGATGATAACAAGGTATTAAAAATTGTCAATTGGATATGCTAATATTTTTTTAAGTGTGCAGGATCTTGATCAAGATTTCAATCTTAGAAAGTATTTTGTAAAAACAAATTAAGAGCAAGATTCCAGAGAAGCTTGTTGCTTGTGATTCTGAAGTACTAGAGAGTCTGAAGAATCATCAGAAGCTGTTTCGAGAGGTCCTGAAGACTCAGAGAATCTGAAGTTCTGAATAGAGTCTGAAGATCATCAGAAGCTGAAGTGCTACAGTGAGTCTGAAGACTACAAACTGAAGATTTGTTTAGAAGGATTTCTGAAGGCATTTCGATGCATAAGAAACGTTCAATTGGAGTAATGGCTAGCTTCAAAGTCAACTTGAGCATGGGATGCTCAACGACAAAGAATGCAGAATAGGACTGAGTACTTTTGTACGAACTCTGTTTCCACTACTCCACTACCTCGTACAGTTTGGCAACTGTGTCTACCGGTATTTCGCTTCAAAAGGAATGGGTTTCAAAATATGCATTTGAAGGACTATTACCATATCAAGCAACATATCAACAACTATTGATCAAGCTTCTAGAATACTTTGTGATGTGATGGATTGTCTCAACGTCTCTTTCCAACACCTATATAAAGGATAGAAGACTTGAAGAATACGCTGGACTCTACAACTGAAAAACTACGCTATCAAGCTATTGTATTCTCTCTGAGTCAAACCAGAAACACATCAACAACTTAGAATATTCTTACAAACTGTGTATCCTAGAATTTCTAAGTTTATCAGAAAAACAGAGTCTGAATTCGTTTTGTAATTGGAACACATTTGATTGTTTATCAAGTGTTCCAACTCTATTCAATTTTCTGTAAATTGTGTCTGAAGTCTCTTGGCTGTGTCCTTGAGCAAATAAGTCTCTTAGTTGTGTCTTTGAGCATTGGAAGTCTCTTACCTGCGTGCTAGAGCATTGGAAGTCTCTTAATGTGTGTTTGAGCAACTTGTAATTGTTAATTGCATTTTAGTGGTACTCTCCTTGGAAGTGCAAGGGGGACATGACTACTTCCGGTTTGTGGAAGGAACCTGTATAATTGCTTGTGTTCTCTCTTTCTCTTTATCTCTTGTTTATTCCGCTGCAACAGACTCTGGTCTTCCATTAGGTTCTGAATCCATTCAGACTCTGATCCTAGAAAACAGATTCTCACTCATCAAGAGTTGCGAAAAAGTTAACACAATTTCAACCCCCCCTTCTTGTGTTTTTCTCACCTTCAATTGGTATCTAGATCCTTGGTTCTATTGAGAACACTTAACTGTGTAACAATCCAAGATCTGATAAAAACATGTCTGGTTCTGGTGAATCATCTGCTTCTGGCTCTGGTGGTAATCATAATACTGTTCCTTATGATTACAATAATAAGAAAGATGATTCAGGAAAAGTTCTTAAGTTTAATGGAGATCCTGAAGAGTTCTCCTGGTGGAAAACCAACTTCTACAGTTATATCATGGGCTTAGATGAAGAGTTATGGGATATTCTTGAAGATGGAGTTGGTGACTTGGACCTTGATGAAGAAGGAGCTGTTGTTGATAGAAAGAAACATACTTCCGCTCTGAAGAAAATGTACAAGAAACATCACAAGATCAGAGGATCACTTGTTCTTGCTATACCTCGTGCAGAGTATATGAAGATGAGTGACAAATCAACTGCAAAGGCAATGTTTGTTTCTCTATGTGCAAACTATGAAGGAAGTAAGAAGGTTATAGAAGCAAAATCACTTATGCTTGTTCATCAGTATGAATTGTTCAAGATGAAGGATGATGAAAGCATTGAGGAAATGTACTCAAGGTTTCAGACCCTAGTCTCTGGACTACAAATACTGAAGAAAAGCTATGTTGCTTCTGATCATTTGAGCAAGATACTAAGAAGTCTGCCTGCTAGATGGAGACCTAAGGTTACTGCTATTGAGGAAGCTAAATATTTATACACTTTAAGTGTTAAAGATCTTGTAAGCTCTCTCAAGGTTCATGAGATAAGGTTAAATGAACATGAGCCTGCTAAGAAAAGCAAATCTATTGCTCTGCCATCCAGAGGAAAGTCATCAAAAGCTCTAAAAGTTATAGAATCTGAAGAAGAATCACTTGATGGAGATTCTGATGAAGATCCTGCTGAAAAGATGGCTATGCTTTCTAATATGCTGCAATATATGGCTAAGAAGAACAAGAAGTTCTTGAGTAGAAGAAGTAGTTACAAAGGCTCCAGGAAAGAAGATCAGAAGGGTTGTTTCAACTGCAAGAAGCCTGGACATTTCATTGCTGATTGTCGTGATCTTTAGAAAGAGAAGTCCAAGAAATCAACTTTCAAATCAAACAAGTTCAAGAAGCAGATCAAGCAGAGTTTAATGGCAACTTGGGAAGATTTATATAGTGAATCTGGATCTGATAAGGATGATGCTGATGAAGATGCAAAAGTAGATGTGGGGTTAGTGGCTACAGTGACTTCAGAAGCTGAACCTGAATCAGACTCAGAAGAAGAAAATGAGGTATACTCTAAAATTCCTAGAGAAGAACTTATTAGGTCTCTTAAAGAGCTCCTTACACATTTTGAACTTAGAACCAATGAGTTGAAAGATTTAAAAGAAAAATATGTTGATTTAATGAAACAACAAGAATCAACTCTATTGGATCTGAAAGCTTCTGAAGAAGGACTTAGAGGCTTTGACTTCATTTGTAAAACCTATGAAGAGAAGCTCAAGTTTTTGTGTCACAAGATACAAGAAAAGTGTAATGGAAAACCTTTAAGTAAACATGAAATTGCTCTTGAAGATTTTATTATGTCTAGTATTGACAGAAGAAGAGTTGCTTCTATGATTTACAACATTTACAGAAACAATGGCAAAGTTATTGGATTTTCAAAAGGGAAACCTAATGAAATCAATCTTAAAGCATGTTGTGAATTCATCAAGTAAGGGTTGAAAACCTTCTTTGTACATGAAGGTGCTAAATTTGAAACTGTGGTTCAGTCAGAACCTGAAGCTTCTAGCTCTAAAGCTAAGATTACTTCAAAGCCAAAGAACTTTAAGTCTAAGGCAATGATAAATTCTGACTCTAAGACCTCAGAGATCAAGATTTTGAAGAGATCATAACCTGTTCCTCAGAGTCTGTTATGTTGGAACAAGGGTGTTCAACAATACCACGTTTTGAGTTTTGATGATAACAAGGTATTAAAAATTGTCAATTGAATATGCTAATATTTGTTTAAGTATGCAGGATCTTAATCAAGATTTTAATCTTAGAAAGTATTCTGTTTGAACATTTTGAGAGCAAAATCAAGAGAAGCTTGTTGCTTGTGATTCTGAAGATCTAGAGAGTCTGAAGAATCATCAGAAGTTGTGTCAAGAAGTTCTGAAGACCAAGAGAATCTGAAGTTCAAATGAGTCTGAAGATGATCAGAACCTATAAGTTCAAGAGAGTCTGAAGACTATCAGAACCTGAAGATCAAGAGAGTCTGAAGATCATCAGAAGCTGAAGTGCTACAGTGAGTCTGAAGCCTACAAACTAAAGATCTGTTTAGAAGGATTTCTAAAGGGATTTCTATGCATAAGAAACACTCACTTGGAGTAACGGCTAACTTCGAAGTCAACTTGAGCGTGGGATGCTCAACGACAAGGAATGCAGAATAGGACAGAGTACGTGTGCACGAACTCTGTTTCCACTACTCCACTACCTCGTACAGTTTGGCAACTGTGTCTACCGGTATTAAGCTTCAAAAGGAATGGGATTCAAAATATACATTTGAAGGATTATTACCATATCAAGACACAGATCAACAACTATTGATGAAGCTTCCAGAATTCTCTTGATGTGCTGGATTGTCTCAACGTCTATTTCCAACGCTTATATAAAGGATAGAAGACTTGAAGAATATGTTGGACTCTACAACTGAAAAACTACGCTGTCAAGCTATTGTATTCTAAATGAGTCAAACTAGAAACACATCAACAACTTATATTATTCTTACAAATTGTGTATTCTAGAATCTCTAAGTTCATCAGAAAAACAGAGTCTGTCTTTGTTTTATTATTGGAACACATTTGATTATTTGTCAAGTGTCTCCAACTCTATTCAATTTTCTCTAAATTGTGTCAGAAGTCTCTTGCTTGTGTGCTTGAGCAAAGAAGTCTCTTAGTTGTGTCTTTGAGCATTGGAAGACTCTTTCCTGCGTGCTTGAGCAATTGGAAGTCTCTTACTGTGTGTTTGAGCAACTTGTAATTGATATTACATTTTAGTGAAACTCTCCTTGGAAATGCAAGGGGGACAGGACTACTTCCGGTTTGTGGAAGGAACCTGTATAATTTCTTGTGTTCTCTCTTTCTCTCTATCTCTTGTTTATTTCCGCTGCAACAGAATCTGGTCTTCCATCAGACTCTGATCCTGGAAAAACAGATTCTTACTCTTCAAGAGTTTCGAAAAAGTAAACACAATTCAACCCCCCCTTCTTGTGTTTTTCTCACCTTCAGTTGGTATCAGAGCTCCGGCTCTGTTGTCATAGCACTTAACCGTGTAACAGAAAAGATCCAGAGAAAAACATGTCTTCCAGTGAACCTTCTACTTCTGGTGCTAATTCTGGTGCTGCTATACCATATGACTATGGATCCAATAACAGCAGTAAGAAAGCTGATTATGGGAAAATTCCAAAGTTTAATGGTGATCCTGAAGAATTTTCTTGGTGGAAAACCAACTTCTATAGCTATGTCATGGGTCTTGATGAAGAACTCTGGGACATACTTGAAGATGGTGTTGGTGACTTACAACTTGATGACGAAGGTGCTGCCATTGACCGTAAACTTCACACTGCTGCTCAGAAGAAGATCTACAAGAAACATCATATCATCAGAGGAGCTCTTGTCACTGCTATTCCTAAGTCTGAATACATGAAGATGAGTGACAAATCTACTGCTAAAACCACGTTTGCTTCTCTTTGTGCAAACTATGAAGGGAGCAAGAAGGTTAGGGAAGTTAAAGCTCTTCTATTGGTTCATAAGTATGAATTATTCAAGATGAAAGATGATGAAAGCATTGAGCAGATGTACTCAAGATTTCAAACTCTAGTATCTGGACTTCAGATACTAAAGAAAAGTTACATAGCTTCTAACCATGTTAGCAAGATTCTAAGGAGCTTACCCTCTAGGTGGAGACCAAAGGTTACTGCAATTGAGGAAGCTAAGGATTTAAACACTTTGAGTGTTGAAGATCTTGTCAGCTCTCTCAAAGTTCATGAGTTAAGTCTCAATGATCATGAATCTGCAAGAAACTCTGAAAGATCTAAGGCATACAGACTGTATAATTCAGAAACACAATGTGTTGAAGAATCTATGCATGTCAGAGTTGATGACAAAGTGTCTGGAAGTGAAACTCCATAGCAAGATGAAAGCTTTGTAGGATCTCAAGATTCTGATATCAACTCAGAATCTGATCAGATTCCAGAATCTGAAGATAATCCAGAAGCTGTAGCATCCCCTGAAGTTCTTAATGAAGAAGCTTCTGAAGAAGCTCAAGATGGTTCTCAACAAGCTAGTCAATCCAAACATTCTTTCAAATACAAGTCTTCACATCCTGAGGATCAAATCATTGGTAACAAAGATAATCTAAGAAGAACAAGATCATATTTCAAACAAGAAGAGTCTGCCTTGGGATTATTATCTGTTATTGAACCAACCTCTGTTGAAGAAGCACTTGGAGATGAAGGATGGATTCTAGCAATGCAAGATGAACTTAATCAATTCAAAAGGAATGAAGTGTGGGATCTAGTAGCTAAGCCTGAACACAAGAAAATATTGGAACTAAATGGGTGTTCAGAAACAAGCTTAGTGAACAAGGAGAAGTTATCAGAAACAAGGCCAGACTTGTTGCACAAGGCTACAGTCAACAAGAAGGCATCGATTACACTGAAATATTTGCTCCAGTTGCAAGATTGGAAGCAATCAGGTTACTTCTTTCTTATGCAGTCAATCACAACATAATCTTGTATCAAATGGATGTTAAGAGTGCCTTTCTTAATGGTGTCATTTCTAAAGAAGTTTATGTCAAACAACCTCCTGGCTTTGAAGATTTAAAACATCCAGAGCATGTTTATAAATTGAAGAAATCACTATATGGCTTGAAACAGGCTCCCAGAGCTTGGTATGAAAGACTAAGTAATTTCTTAATTCAAAATGATTTTGAAAGAGGACAAGTTGACATGACAGTATTCAGAAAGACTCTGAAGAAGGACATTCTTATAGTTCAAATCTATGTTGATGATATCATTTTTGGTTCAACTAATGGTTCACTTTGCAAAGAGTTTTCTAAGGCAATGCAGGATGAATTCGAAATGAGCATGATGGGAGAATTGAAGTTCTTTTTAGGAATTCAAATCAACCAATGCAAAGATGGAGTCTATGTTCATCAGTCCAAATACACTAAAGAGCTCCTGAAGAAGTTCAATCTTGAGGACTACAAAGAAATGAACACTCCAATGCATCTAACCTGCACTCTGAGCAAAGAAGATCAAGGAACCAAAGTTGATCAGAAGCTGTATAGAGGTATGATAGGTTCTTTGTCATACCTAACTGCATCCAGACCAGATATTTTATTCAGCGTATGTCTGTGTGCAAGGTTTCAATCAGATTCTAGAGAGTCTCACCTAACAGTCGTTAAGAGAATCTTTAGATATCTGAAAGGAACTACTAATCTTGGACTTCTGTATAAGAAATCTTCTGATTATAAGCTAGTTGGATTCTGTGATGCTGACTATACTGGAGACAAGATTGAAAGAAAATCAACCAGTGACAATTGTCAATTTTTGGGAGAGAATCTGATATCCTGAGCTAGCAAGAGGAAATCAACTATTGCTTTGTCTACAGCAGAAGCAGAATACATCTGAACTGCTAGTTGTTGTACACAACTACTTTGGATGAAACATCGGCTTGAGGATTATCAAATAACTGAAAACTGTATCCCAATTTATTGTGATAATACAGCTGCTATATGTTTATCTAAGAATCCAATTCTGCATTCAAGAGCAAAGCACATTGAGATTAAACATCATTTTATTAGAGACTATGTTCAAAAAGGAATTCTAGATATTCAATTCATTGATACTGATCATCAATGGGCTAATATATTTACTAAACCTTTGACTGTTGAAAGATTTGATTTTATAAAGAAAAATTTGAACATGTGTTATGTCTCTGGTTAATGTGTGCCTCTGAAGACATAATTTAGACTCTGAAAGTTACATAGAAGCTAATTGAGAATCAAACTCTCTCTTGGAGACTCTAATGAATATAAGCTTCTGAAGACACTCAGACTCTGTTAAGGAAATTTAGACTCTTAAGAAGCTCGTATTAATGGAAGGATGACTGTTGAGTTCAGTAACACCTGCCCCACTACGGTGACAGTTACTTTTTAAGTTCTTAGACGTGGCCTGTCTGTATTGGGTAGGAACTCAAAGGGCAATGATTTTATTCCGTTTAACAAGTAACCCTCGCGTCTTCCCAACTTTTACGGCTGCATGCTCACTAGTCTTTATTGCTTATGTTTGTTTGTCCCCTTCTCATTTTCAAACGGTTTTCCACTTTCATTATAAATAGCAATCACAGACAACCCACTTCACTTTCCACACTTTGATTTTTTCTCTGAACTAATCTTTCGTTTTTAGTCTCTGAAAAACTTTGTTTCTCAAAATCAAACCTAGAACCCTACAAATGGCAAGTGAACTCGTTCAATCTGGTGTGATCGTCAAATCTGGAAAATCCTATGTGATTAAACCCAGAACAATGAACATCATCAAAGAGACTCTGGAAGTTCAAGTTAAATCTCCATTAGATTTTGATCCTTGATGAGGCATGGTATCGATGTTTCTTCTCATTCTTAGCACAAGGAATGATGAGTTACTTTGGTATGTTGAATGGACCAACATATCAAGAACTGGTTAGAGACCTCTGGGTGAGGGTTGAAGTTTTTGACAAAGATTATGCAACCCTTGAAGAAACTGCTGCAATCATGAACAACCCTTCTTTGGTTGGCAAAAACAGGAAGCAAATGGGTCTGAGACCGTACAATGGTCTAGAAATAAGATCTGTTGTGATGGGGATTCCAATCCTTATCAACGAAGAAATAGTTGCCAGGGCATGGAGGGTAACAATTGAAGGAAAATTTCAGTGGAATGTGGATAAGAAGAGTGAATGGATGAGCATCTGCAACAAACTCTTGTTTGAAGGAAGACCTTCAAATAAGTTGGTAGACATGCATCCAGAACATAGGATGCTTCTAAAAATTATTCTGGACAGTATGCTTCAGAAAGGTGGAGGAACAGACACTCTGTCTGTGGATCATAAAGTGCTTCTGTACTTTTTGATCAAAAAGAAGAAGATCAACTTTCCAAGATACGTGATGTACCACATGTGCTGGGCCATCAGGGAAGGTCAAATCAAATCCAGAAGACAAGTTCCTTTTGGAAGATTGATTTCTGAGATTCTGTATCAAGGAGGCCTCTTGAAGGTTTTGACAAAATCTGGTGTTGTATCAGACGCTCAGCTTGGAATAGTAACGAGGAGAATCATCAACGGCAAGACTCTTCAATACATGAAGATTGTCAAGAAGTACAACCCTTCTAATCTAGATATGAATGAGTCTTCTGTACAATCTGATCTGATGATGGACTTCCCCCTATTTCCAAAGAAGACAAACCTGAAGTCCTTGCAAGATTTGTAGTAGATTACTACAATGAGACTAGTAGAATAATCAATTATTCTGCTATTCCTGAGACTGCTGGAGGAGGACCTCTTAAGGTCAAAGGCAAAAGGACCAAGGATGTCAATCTAGAAGAGGAGGAAAAGAAGCAAGAACCTCCTAAGAAGAAGAAAAAGTCCAAATCAACAGCTCTTCCAGGAGTGACTATTGGTGCCTCTGAAACCATAGCTCATATGCCTCTATCTGTCTCTCCTGCATCCAAGGAAATTAAGGAAAGGATAAAGAAATCCAAGGATGAGAACAAAACAAAGGACGAGAAGAAGGCAAAGGATGAGAAGAAGGCAAAGAAATGAAAAGCTGACAGAGATCACAAAAGGCTTGTTGAAGAAATTGCTTAATTTCTTGATGCTGATTCTGATGAAGAAGAAAGTCAGGTCAAGAAAAGGAAAAAAGAAGTTGTTCCTGTGGCTAAGGATGTAGCACAGAAGATAGGTACTTCTGTATCTATGATTGAAGATGATCATGCTGCTGGCAAGGCAATGGCAACAGAAGTTGTGACAGAAGGACTTAGAGATGAGACTGTGAAGGAACCTGCTAAGTTGCTTGCAGCAGCTTTGAAACAAAAGGGTCATGATGCCCCTGTAGAAGCTGATCAATCAGGAGCTACTCTGTCTGATGCTTCTGACCAACTAGCTTCTCCAGAAGCCAGCATTGGCACATCAGGTAACATTTCATTTGACTCACCTTTCTCTTCTACGAATCAAGAGTCATCACCCTCATCTGAAACTGAATCAGATAACATACCCCTGAGCAAAGCCCTTTCATCCCTCCGAAATAAAACCCCCTCACCAAATAAACCAATCTCATCATTTGATCCTCTTGACCCAAGAATAGGTGAATACGTTGATTCAACTATTGACAGGGTTATTCAAGACACCATCACAGTGTCTCTGAACTTACCCTCTGACCATCCTGCTCAACCATCTTTTCTCAAACCACTTCAGGCAATTCAGCCTACTGAAGAACCTGAAGAACCCATTCAATCTTCTCAACCATCTCCTCAACATGAAACAATCTTTGTAGACTCTCCAGATACCCTAGATTCTCTTGAAAAACACCTAGGAGGAGAACTACCAAAGACCCCTGCAAAATCCAAAACAACCAAGACTACAGAATCTGTTTCAAAACCAGACTCTGTACCTCAACCTGAACCAGAAATTCAAACCATAGCTTCAAACGAACCAGTTACTGTAACTGAAGAGGAACCAGTCTCTGAGACTCTAGAACAAGTTTCTGATGTCATACCTGACCCAGAACCTGTAACAGAATGCATAGCAGAGCCTGTGTCTGAAACAGTTACTGAACCTCTTTCCCAACCTCAAACTGTTGTAACTGGCTTCCAAACCTAACAAACAATCTTAGCTTCTGAACCTTCAGCTTCATCTGAGCCAAACCAAACTCTAATTCCTCACAACCTCTTTGATTCGTTGAAAATAGATGAGTTATATGGAATGTCAAGCTCAAAGCTCAAGGATATTATTGAGCAAAGATTTGTGTCAATCCTCAATGTAAGCTATGAGGATAAATTTGCTGCTTTGAAGAATGAATTTGTGGATTTTGTCACTACAATTCAGAAGGCTGCAGTAAAAGAACAAGCTGTTGTTCTTGCCAAACATATGGAAGAAATCAAGAAAGCTGAGATAACAAAGGCTAAGAAGAAGGCTCCTGTTCTGCAATTGGCAAATAAACCATTCTTTGATGCTGATCAATACAATGCAAGGGAAACAATGGTTTATGATACGCTTAAGAAGAAGCTTCATAGAGTTCAAGAAGAAGCTAGACTTGAAAGAGAAGCTCATCTCAGGAGAACAGAAGCTCTTGAAGAAATAGTCAAGAAACAGCAAGAGGATCTCCAGAAATTGATGGATCACATTGCCAAACAAAACCAGCCTTAGTTGCACACCTAGTGTTTATTTTGTTTTGTTTTGTTTGTACTCTTATTTGCTGTTTTTCTATTGACTTCTGAACTTTTACTTCGTTATATTCATTTAAGTTTTTTTTACTTCTGATAGTTTTTCTACTTTAATTATCTGTGCTTCTGATATATCTTGTTATATTTATCTAAGTGCATCTGAAGTCTAACTATCGTATTCTACTTAGAATCTGTCATGTTTTAACAGACTCTAATTTGTTTTTTGCTCTGAATCTTCTCTTCTTAAATTTTTTTTATCCCTCACTTGAAATCGTATAAAAAGGGGGAGAAACTTATCTTTAAACCTTTTTGTTGATGACAAAAGGGGGAGAAAGATCAGTGAGATTTTTTTTAACTTATTCATGCTAAGTCTGAAGAAAAGGGAAGTTTGCGATAAGTACTTTGTTAGATTCTGAGCCCCAAAAAGAATCTTCTCTCATATTCTTTTTATTATTCTTAGTTTTGATTCAGCTATTTGTGCTAAACATGAATTTAATTAACATGGATAGAACTTAGCGGGAGCTTACAAACCTCAAACTCTGAGCTTACAAACCTCAGACCCTTTAGTCAAAGTATGCAGGATCTTAATCAAGATTTTAATCTTAGAAAGTATTATGTTTGAACATTTTGAGAGAAAAATCAAGAGAAGCTTGTTGCTTGTGACTCTGAAGATCTAGAGAGTCTGAAGAATCATCAGAAGTTGTGTCAAGTAGTCCTGAAGACCAAGAGAATCTGAAGTTCAAATGAGTCTGAAGATGATCAGAACCTATAAGTTCAAGAGAGTCTGAAGACTATCAAAACCTGAAGATCAAGAGAGTCTGAAGATCATCAAAAGCTGAAGTGCTACAGTGAGTCTGAAGCCTACAAACTGAAGATCTGTTTAGAAGGATTTCTAAAGGGATTTCTATGCATAAGAAACACTCACTTGGAGTAACGGCTAGCTTCAAAGTCAACTTGAGCGTGGGATGCTCAACGACAAGGAATGCAGAATAGGACAGAGTACGTGTGTACGAACTCTGTTTCCACTAATCCACTACCTCGTACAGTTTGGCAATTGTGTCTACCGGTATTAAGCTTCAAAAGGAATGGGATTCAAAATATACATTTGAAGGACTATTACCATATCAAGCAACATATCAACAACTATTGATCGAGCTTCCAGAATTCTCTTGATGTGCTGGATTGTCTCAACGTCTATTTCCAATGCCTATATAAAGGATAAAAGACTTGAAGAATATGTTGGACTCTACAACTGAAAAACTACGCTGTCAAGCTATTGTATTCTAACTGAGTCAAACGAAAAACACATCAACAACTTAGATTATTCTTACAAACTGTGTATTCTAGAATCTCTAAGTTCATCAGAAAAACATAGTCTATCTTTGTTTATGTTATTGGTGAAGGAAAATCGATTTCATAAACAGAATAAGCAGCGGATAAATTTTTTTTGATTTTTCTTTCCTTGAATCATTACGAATTACACATGAATCAGTGATTCGATTGTTACCTCGAAGTGTGGAATCTGAAAGCTGGAAACTGGAAACACGATCACAGCAAAGCAAGCAGCAAGCAGCAAAGCCTCTAGCAAGTCCACACGAACAATGCTCCTCCAAAACTCGGTGCTAGCCAACGAATCAGAAGTTTCAGAGAGTTTAGGGTTTCAAAAACGTGCAACCTCAAACTTCAGCTCTAGGCTTCTATATAAAACTCTTAGTGTTCTCTGCAAGTTTAGAAGTCACTATTGGGCTTTTGTAAGACCAATAACGAGTTTAGTAATTCTGCTAACTAATTAGCGTTATTTACTAAACGCACCCCTATATAAGTCATACTTATATATATTTCTCTTTTGATTGTTCTTTGTGTGTGACCCTATAGGTTCTAGTCACGTTGGCAATAATATTAAATCTAATATTTAATACTATAAACAATGAGCGGTATCTATTGTAACACCCCAAATTTCCAACATAAAAATTCATACATAATTATCAGAGTATAACACAAATGGGATGTCACACATCATAAAAATCCTTAAAATAAAAAGAATAATAATTCTTTATTCTTCAAAATTCATTAACATAAATCTTTTCAAAAACTTTGCAGCGGAATCATAATTCAAAAATCCTTAAAGGAATTAGTTCTTGGCACAAAGGCCTCACAGGCATCTCAAAAATTCAAAGATAGATCGTAGACATCATAATTAGTTCAACATGATACATAAGGAATAGAATTCAATAAAACCCCATCCCGTTACATATCAGAGCATTTCCTACGACACCACAAGGACCTCTCACATCGTCGTACCTAAGCTTAATCACCTGCACTTGCCCACAAGGCGGCAATTCCAACAGAAGGGGTGAGATTTCACAAACAATAATAATGAGCATATAATTCATCAAATGCATTTAACAGCATAGATATCATCAATTAATAATAATAATTCTTCATATAGTACTTCTTTAACAACTCATAAGCAGCATCATGTAATCATCATAACAACATCAATTAGTAATACAAATAACCACGTAGTTCATCTTTAATAATACTTCATATAACAATATAAGCAACATAAACAACAATCAACTTCAAATCATCTTTAACGATACTTCACATAAACAACAACATATAACTCTTCATTAACGATTCATTGATAATTATCAACTCGACAACTTAGACAACTCGACAACTTTAGACAACTCGGCAACTTCGACATCGACTACGCAACTTCAACTCGACAATGTAACTTAGACATCTTATTCATGCATGTGGTACCAATCTAGGGCATCAAGCCCTCAACGTAATAAGTATTAATATACTTCCAGGGCGTCAAGCCCTCATCGCAAATGAGCTAAAGCTCCAGGGCATCAAGCCCTCAACGTGTAGAGTAAAAACTCACAGGGCATCAAGCCCCCAACTGAAATGAGTATGCATGGACTCAACAACTTACAACATAGACAACGTCAACAACTTATAAGACTCCAATACTTTGGAACAACCACTTACAACTCAGACAACTTAGACCAACACTTGCAACTTTAACGACATTGACGACAACAGTGGCAATGACAACGACAACGACTTCGCATCATAACATCATAATTCATCAGCCATAAACAATATCATATAACATCGTATTAACAACAACAATTCATCAATTATGAACAACATCATGAAACAACATATTCATCAACATATACACTCATGTAATAATTCATCAATCAGGAAAAACATCATATATTATCATCAACATATACATTCATATAATAATTCACTAAAACCTCCTTGGAGTATGTTCATCATAACTCAAACACCAAAAATCATTTTCAAGTCAAACCAAAGCCAACGGACAGCTAACACAATTATCTACAACTTTCATGTTTACACCAAAGGCCAATTTTGTACCTATCAATATCAGTTTTCATTTCAAATTCGGGAAAGGTTGTGCTGAAATTCATAAATATTCACTGTGACCTACGTGAAGTAATATGATCATAACTCAAGTTCTATAAATCATTTAGAACTCAAACCAACGGCATTAAAAAGTTAACATCCATACCTACAACTTTCATGTTTACACCTAAGACCAATTCTGTACCTATCAATACCAGTTTTCATTTCAAATTCGAGAAAGGTTGTGCTGAAATTCATAAATAGTCACTGTGACCTACGTGCAGTAATTTGACCATAACTCAAGTTCTATAAATCATTTAGAAGTCAGACCAACGGCATTAAAAAGCTAACATCCATACCTACAACTTCCGTGTTTACACCGAAAGCTAATTCAAAACAGAAACGGGTGAAAAGTGAGTGTTTTTCCAGTTTTGGCTTTCAGAAAATCGGTGGCCGAATTCGCTTACGGGAAAGAACAGTTTTCACTCCAAAAACCCAATTTTTGATCCTTTAATCACCCAAAATGATTTACAATGATGTTTACAGGTCAAGTAGGCAATATAGAAATCAAAACAACATAGGATAATGCATCAAACAACACAATTCATCTCATTTTATCAATTAACATAAACTTTCTAACCCTAATTCAAGAACACAACAATTCATCAAATTTCAGAATTATATTCTATGATTATTGAAGGAAATCCCACCCTTACCTTAATAAAATTGGAGCAGCAGCCTCTTGGTTCTCCACTTCTAGTTTTCTCCCTTTTTCTCCCAAAACTGATTGTTTCCTAAACCTAGGTTTTACCTTTTATACCTCTTCTATTTGTTTTATCTTATTCCACTTATTCCCTCATAATTCTAACTAATTCAAAAACAGCCCCACAACTTAATATTCTATTTAAAAATATATATAAATTACTTCCATAACAAATATCAAATATATTTATAACAAATATATTTCTAAACAAAATAACAAACATATTTATAACAAATATATTTCTAAACAAAATAACAAACATATTATCACTTATCAAATATAAAATCATGTAAAAGTATTCAAATATTAACTAAAAATAATTAAATAAAAAGGGGGCGTTACAGTATCTAGCAATACATCATTGCTACCCAAGTGACAAGAATGTCAAGTGATCTGACGAAACCTTTTCCATGATAATACTTATGTATACGATTACTTCTTTGTCCTAATTGAAGGTGAGAAAAACACAAGAAGGGGGGTTGAATTGTGTTAGCTTTTCGCAGCTCTTGAAGAGTGAGAATCTAATTCCTTAATATCAGAGTCTGAAGGAGATCAGAGTCTGATAGGAGATTAGGTTCTGATGCAGCGGAAATAATCAAGAGATAGAGAGAAGAGAGAACACAAACAATTATATATGTTCCTTCCACAAACCGGAAGTAGTCATGTCCCCCTTGTACTTTCAAGGAGAGTTCACTAAAATGTAATATCTATTACAAGTTGCTCAAACACACAGTAAGAGACTTCCAATGCTCAAGCACGCAGGCAAGAGACTTCCAATGCTCAAAGACACAACTAAAAGACTTCTTTGCTCAAGGACGCAGCCAAGAGACTTCTTTGCTCAAGCACACAAGCAAGAGACTTCTGACACAATTTACAGAAAATTGAATAGAGTTGAAACACATGACAAACAATCAAACGTGTTTCTATTACAACAAAGACAGACTCTGTTTCAAACAAAGACAAACTCTGTTTTTCTGTTTAACTTAGAAATTCTAGAATACTCAGTTTGTAAGAAAAATCTAAGTTGATGATGTGTTTTTGTTAAGACTCAGTTGAATACGAAAGCAATGCAACATAGTTTTTTTTTTAGTTGTAGAGTCCAACAATTCTTCAAGTCTTCTATCCTTTATATAGGCGTAGGAAAGAGACGTTGAGTCATCCAGCACATCAGGATGATTTCTGATGCTTGATCAATGGATGTTGATATGTTGCTTGATATGGTAATAGTCCTTCAATTGCATAATTTGAATTCCATTCCCTTTGAAGATTAATACCGGTAGACACAGTTGTCAAACTGTACGAGGTAGTGGAGTAGTGGAAACAGAGTTCGTACAACGTACTCTGTACTGGCCTGCATTCTTTGTCGTTGAGCATCCCATGCTCAAGTTGACTTTGAAGCTAGCCGTTACTCCAAATGAGAGTTTCTTTTGCATCGTCATGCTTGTAGAAATCCTTGTTAGCAGATATTCAGATATCAGGATTCAGACTCACTGTAGCATTTAGCTTCTGATGATCTTCAGACTCTCTTGGTTTTCAGATTCTGATAGTCTTTAGACTCTGATAGTCTTCAGACTCTCTTCGATACAGTGTTCAGACTCTCTTCGATACAGTCTTACAAGCAACAAGCTTCTCTGGATCTTTGCTCTTTAAAATTGTTCAAACATAATACTTTCTAAGATATAAATCTTGATTGATATCCTGCATACTTAAACAAATATTAGCAATATCCAATTGACAACTTTTAATACCTTGTTATCATCAAAACTCAAAACGTGGTATTGCCGAACACCTTTGTTCCAACAATCTCCCCCTTTTTGATGATGACAAACATCAGTATTTAAAAGGTCAATTGTTGTTAATCTAATTAACAAGTTGACTTAAGGGGTCGGAGGTTTGTAAGCTCTGACTCCCCTTGAGTCTGATAGTTCTTAAGTTGAGGTTTGTAAGCTCCCCCTAAGTTCTATCCAAGTTAATTAAATTCAATTTCATAAGCAGTTGAATTCATTCTCAGAATACTAAATGAATTAGAGAACAGATTCTAAAAACAGGGGCTCAGAGTCTAACTAAGCACCTTTCGCAAATTTCCCTTTAACTTTTACATAGAACTTGCAATATGTAGATAATAAAAAAAGTCACAAATCTCATACTTTTCCCTTCTCCCCCTTTTGTCATCAACGAAAAGGTTTAGAAACAAGTTCCTCCCCCTTTTTAAATGACTTTAGGTAAGGATATAAACGCATTTTAAGGAAAATGAGATTCAGAGGAAAAACAAAGAAGAATCAAAGCACAAAATATATTAAATGCAAATAAGATCAAATAATAACTTGTATAAACTTGAAAGCAAAAACAGTTCAGAAGAAAAAGTAAATAGCAGACAAGGGTTACAAACAAAACATAAAAAATTTAAACTAAGGTTGGTTTTGTTTGGCAAGATGATCCATCAATTTCTGGAGATCCTCTTGCTGCTTCTTGACAATCTCTTCCAAAGCCTCAGTTCTTCTTAAGTGAGCTTCCCTTTCAAGTCCAGCTTCTTCTTGAACTCTGTGCAGTCTTCTTTTCAAAGAGTCAAAAACCATTGATTCTCTTGGATTATATTGATCTTCATCAAAGAATGGTTTATCTCTAATCCGCAGAATAGAAGCTTTCTCCTTGGTTTTAGCTTTCTCAGCACTCTTGACCTCTTCCACATACTTGGCAGTAACAATTGCTTGTTCCTTGGCAGCAGCCTTCTGAATTTTGGTGACAAAATCCAAAAATTCAGTCTTCAATGTAGAGAACTTGTCCTCATAGCTTACATTGAGAATAGGTACAAACCTTTGCTCAATAATGTCTTTGAGCTTAGAGTTTGATGAAGCATATAACTCATCTATCCTGTTTGAATCAAATAGGTCGTGAGGTTCAGAAGTTGAGGGTTGAGAGGCTCTTAAAGCTAGATAGGCTTCAAAACCAGGTACAACTGTTATAGGATCACAAAGAGGTTCAGGAACTATTCTAGACACAGGTTCTGATATGCATTCTGTTACAGGTTCTGATAGGATATCAGAAGCTTGTTCCAGAATTTCAGAAACTGGTTCTTCAACAGGTTCTGAGGGTTCAACAGAAGCTAAGGTGAGAATTTCTGTAGGTTTAGGTACAGGGTCTGGTTTGAAAACAAATTCTGTAGCTTTTGTTGATTTGGATTTTGCAGGGGTTTTTGGTAGTTCTCCTCCTAGATGTTTCTCAAGAGAATCTAGGGTGTCTGGAGAGTCTACACAAATAGACTCAGGTTGGGGGATGGTTGTTTTGATTGAATGGTTACTTCAGGCTTTTCAGAAGGTTGAATTGTCTGAAGTGGTTTGAGAAACGATGGTTGAACAGGGTGGTCAGCAGGTAAGTTCATAGACACTGTGATGGTGTCTTGAACAACTCTGTCCATAGTTGAATCAACATATTCAACTATTTTGGGGTCCAGTGGGTTATGGGATGATAGGGGTTTGATTGGTGAGGGAGATGAATTTCTTAGGGAGGGAAGAATTTGGCTCAAGGGTTTGTTATTCGATTCTGAATCAGATTCTGACTCTTGATTCGTGGAGGAAGATGAGTTAAATGCTACATTACCAGAGGTGCCTATACCAGCTTCTAGAGAAACATGATGATAAGACACAGTAGCTTCTGATAAATCAGCTTCTGCAGTAGCTACCGGATTCTTCTGTTTCAGAGCAGATGCAAGCAACTTAGCAGCTTCTTTAACAGTTTCCTCCTTTAGTTCTTCAGCAACCACTTCTGCTGCCATTGCCTTGCTAGCAGCATGTTCATCCTCAATCATAGATACAGAAGTACCTATCTTCTGTGCTACATCCTTAGCCACAGGAACCACATCCACCTTTCTCTTCTTGATCTGACTTTCTTCACCATCAGAGTCAGTATTAAGGAATTCAGCAATTTCTTCAGCTAGTTTCACATAATCTCTGTCACCCTTGCCTTTCTTCGCTTTCTTCTCATCCTTCCTTGCCTTCTTCTCATCTTTCTTAGCCTTCTTCTCATCCTTGGTTTCTTTTATCCTATCCTTGATTTCCTTGGATGCAGAAGATACTGATGAAGGCATGGGAGCTATGGTCTTAGGGGCACCAATAGTCACTCCTGGAAGAGCAGTAGACTTGATCTTCTTTTTGAGAGGCTCTTGCTTCTCTTCCTCTTCCTTGAGAATCAGTTCCTTGGTCCTTTTTCCCTTGACCTTAAGAGGTCCTCCTCCAGCAGTCTCAAGAATGGCAGAATAGTTGATTATTCTACCAGTATCCTTGAAGTAATCCACCACAAATCTTGCAAGAACTTCAGGATTATCTTCTTTGGAAATAGGAGGGAAGTCCATCATTAAGTCAGATTGCACATAAGATTCCCTCATATCATGCTTAGAAGGATTGAATCTTTTGACAATCTTCATGTACTGAAGAGTTTTACCGTTGATGATTCTCCCAGTCACAGTTCCAAGATGAATATCTGATACAACACCAGATTCTGATAAGACCTTCAAGAGGCCTCCTTGATACAAAATCTCAGAGATTAGCCTTCCAAAAGGAACTTGCCTTCTGGATTCTGATTGGCTTTTCTTTATTGCCCAGCACATGTGGTGCATCACATACCTTGGAAAGTTTATCTTTATTTTGTTTATCAGAAAATAAAGAAGAACTTTGTGATCAACAGACAGAGTGTCTGTTCCTCCTCCTTTTTGAAGCATACTATCCAGTATGATCTTCAGAAGCACCCTATGCTCAGGATGCATATCAACCAGTTTATTTGAGGGTCTCCCTTCAAATAGAAGTTTGTTGCAGATAACTGTCCAGTCACTCTTCTTCTGGACATTCCACTGAAATTTACCTACGTTCTCCACTTGACAAGCCCTGGCAACCACCTCTTCAGTGATAAGGACTGGAATCCCCATCACAACAGACCTTATTTCAAGACCCTTGTACGGTCTTAAACCCATTTCCTCTCTGCTTTTGCTAGCTAGCTTAGGGTTGTTCATAACTGCAGTTGTTTCTTCAATCGTAGCTTCATCCTTGTCGAAGACTTCTGACCTAACCCAAAAATCTCTTACCAACTCCTGATATGTTGGTCCATTCAACATACCGAAATATTTCATCATTCCTTGTGCTAAGAAATGAGAAGAAACGTCAACTCCGTGACGATTAAGAGAGCCAAAATCAATTGGAGATTCAACTTGAATTTCCAGAGTTTCTTTGATAAGATTCATCGTTCTAGGTTTGATCACATAAGATTTTCCAGTTTTGACTAGGACACCAGATTGGATGAGATCACTTGCCATTGAGAGGTTTCTAGGTTTGATTTTTGTGAACAAAAAGTTTTTCAGAGATTGAAAACAAGAAGATTGTTTAGAGAAAAAAATCAAAGAGTGAAAAGAGAAGTGAGTTGTGTGTGATAGGTATTTATAGAAGAAAAGTTTGATAACTGTTTGGAAAGAATAGGGGACAAACAAACACAAACAATAAATACATATAGCATGCAGCCGTAAAAGTATTGGGATAATGCGAAGGTAACTTGTTTAACGTAATAAAATCATTGCCCTTTGAGTTCTTACCCAATACAGACAGGACACGTCAGAGAAACTATAAAGTAACTGTCACCGTAGTGGGGCAGGTGTTACTGAACTCAATAGTCATGCTTCCACTAATACGAGCTTCTGAGAGTCTAAGATTCCTTACCAGAGTCTGAAGGTTTATCAGAAGCTTATATTTACTAGAGTCTCCAAAAGAGAGTCTGATTCTCAATTAGCTTCTGAATATTTTTCAGAGTCTGAATTCTGTTTTCAGAGGCGCACATTACCCAGAGACATAACACATGTTCAAATTTTTCTTTATAAAATCAAATCTTTCAACAGATAAAGGTTTAGTAAATATATCAGCCCATTGATGATCAGTATGAATGAATTGAATATCTAAAATTCCTTTTTGAACATAGTCTCTTATAAAATGATGTTTAATCTCAATGTGCTTTGCTCTTGAATGCAGAATTGGATTCTTAGATAAACATATAGCTGCCGTATTATCACAATAAATTGGGATACAGTTTTCAGTTATTTGATAATCCTCAAGCTGATGTTTCATCCAGAGTAGCCGTGTACAACAACTAGTAGCTGAGATGTATTCTGCTTCTGCTGTAGACAAAGCAATGGTTGCTTGCCTCTTGCTAGCCCAGGATATCATATTCTCTCCCAAGAATTGACAATTGCCACTGGTAGATTTTCTTTCAATCCTGTCTCCAGCATAGTCAGCATCACAGAATCCAAATAGCTTGTAGTCAGAGGATTTTTTGTAAAGAAGTCCAAGATTGGTAGTTCCTTTCAGATATCTAAAGATTCTCTTAACATCTGTTAAGTGAGACTCTCTAGGATCTGATTGAAACCTTGCACACAGACATATACTGAATAAAATATCTGGTCTGGATGCAGTTAGGTATAATAAAGAACCAATCATACCTCTATACAGCTTCTGATCAACTTTGGTTCCTTGATCTTCTTTGCTCAGAATGCAGGTTGGATGCATTGGAGTATTCATTTCTTTGCAATCATCAAGATTGAACTTCTTCATAAGCTCTTTCGTTTATTTGGACTGATGAACATAGACTCCATCTTTGCATTGGTTGATTTGAATTCCAAGAAAGAACTTCAATTCTCCCATCATGCTCATTTCAAACTCATCCTGCATTACTTTGCAAAACTCTTTGCAAAGTGAACTATTTGTAGAACCAAAAATGATATCATCAACATAAATCTGAACTATAAGAACATCTTTCTTCAGAGTCTTTCTGAATAGTGTAGTGTCAACTTGCCCTCGTTCAAAGTTATTTTGAATTAAGAAATTACTTAGTCTTTCATACCAAGCTCTGGGAGCTTGTTTCAAGCCATAGAGTGACTTCTTCAATTTATAAACATGCTCTGGATGTTTTAAATCTTCAAATCCAGGAGGTTGTTTGACATACACTTCTTCAGAAATGACACCATTAAGAAATGCACTCTTAACGTCCATTTGATACATGGTTATGTTGTGATTAACTGCATAGGAAAAAGGTAACCTGATTGCTTCCAATCTTGCAACTGGAGCAAAAATTTCTATGTAATCAATGCCTTCTTGTTGACTGTAGCCCTGCGCAACAAGTCTGGCCTTGTTTCTGATTACTTCTCCTTGTTCACTAAGCTTATTTCTGAACACCCACTTGGTTCCAATGATGTTCTTGTGTTTAGACTTAACTACTAGATCTCATACTTCATTCCTTTTGAATTGATTCAGTTCGTCTTGCATTGCCAGAATCCATCCTTCATCTCCAAGTGCTTCTTCAATAGAGGTTGGTTCAATAACAGATAGTAATCCCAAAGCAAACTCTTCTTGTCTGAAATACGATCTAGTTCTTCTGGGACTTTCTTTATTGCCAATAATCTGATCCTCTGGATGCGAAGACTTGTATTTGAAAGATTGTTTGGATTGACTAACTTGCTGAGAACCATCTTGAGCTTCTTCAGAAGCTTCTTCATTAGGAATTTCAGGAGATGCTCCAGCTTCTGAAGTATCTTCAGATTCTGGAATCTGATCAGATTCTGAGTTATCATCAGAATCTTGAGATCCTGCATAACTTTCATCTTGCTCTGGAGTTTCACTTCCAGGCACTTTGTCATCGAATTTGACATGCATAGATTCTTCAACACATTGTGTTTCTGAATTATACAGTCTGTATGCTTTAGAGCGTTCAGAGTAACCTAAAAAGATTCCCTTTCGAGCTTTGGCATCAAATTTCTTTAGATAGACTTTATTGTTCAGGACATAACAAGTACATCCGAACTGATGAAAATAAGATATGTTAGGTTTCCTTCCTTTAAAGAGTTCATAAGCTGTTTTGTTCAACAGAGGTCTAATATAGATTCTGTTCTGAACATAACAAGTTGTGTTTACAGCTTCTGCCCAAAATTCTTAGCCAGATTGTTCTCATGGATCATGGTTCTAGCCATTTCTTGTAAGGTTATGTTCTTTCTCTCTACAACTCCATTTTGTTGTGGAGTTCTAGGTGCAGAGAATTCATGAATAATTCCATGTTTTTCACAAAAAAAACCTCAAAAGGCTCATTTTCAAATTCTCCTCCATGATCACTTCTGACTTTCAAGATTTTCAACTCTTTTTCAGATTGAATTTGGATGCAGAATTTACTAAACACAGAATATAAATCATCTTTAGTTTTCAGAAACTTAACCCAACTCCATCTGCTGTAGTCATCAACAATGACTAGTCCATATTTACTTCCATATAAGGATGCAGTGCTAACTGGTCCAAATAAATCAATATGAAGTAACTCCAAGGGTCTGGAAGTAGAAACAATTTATTTCGGCTTGAAGGGACTCTTGACAATTTTCCCTTTCTGACATGCTCCGCAAAGAGCATCTGAATGATAGTCAATGTCTGGTAGGCCTTTGACAAGTTGCAACTTGCTAAGCTTAGAGATTAATCTCTAATTAGCATGTCCCAACCGTCTATGCCACAACCACTTCTTATCACCCATTGACAAAAGGCACACTACCTTCTGATCAATCAGTTCGGAGAATTTTATCTTGTAGACATTGTTTCTTCTTTTTCCCTTGAAGACTATGGATTGATCATCCTTGTTAACCATAGTGCAGTTGTTCTTATTAAACAATACATCATAACCACTGTCGCATAATTGACTTATGCTCAGTAGATTATGTCTAAGTCCATCAACGAACCACACATTACTGATTGAGATAAGAGAGTTACCAATGGTTCCAGTACCAATGATTTTGCCAGTCTGGTTTCCTCCAAATCCCACAGTTCCTCCCTCTTTTATGGTTAGGGTTAGGAACATAGACTTTTCTCCCGTCATGTGACGCGAGCAACCATTGTCCAGGTACCAAGCCTTCTGCTTTTCTAGTCCTTTTAGACATACCTGCAGCATCAATAATTTCAGACTTAGGTACCCATATTCTCATGGGTCCTCTTGGGTTAGTCTTTGAACCATTGAACTCCTTTCGTAAGTTGCGTCTTGAAGTCATTGGCAGTGTTTTCTCTCATACCTTGGGTTTAGAACCGTTTGGTTTAGGTTTCAACTTGCCTTTCACAGTTTCTCTTCTTTGAAACTTAGGCTTTTGTTTTTCAGACTCTGGCTTTTTCAGAGTTTGTTTATCAGACTTTGAATGTTTTAAAGTCTGAATCATTGAAGCTTTAGGTTCAAAGTTTTTCAGAACTTTTAACTTTACATTCTGAGATTTTGACTTAGTCAGAACCTTAGAACTTGAAGTTGTAGGTTCTGAATGAGTCACTGTGTTGACTTCATCAGACTCACTTACAAAGTTATTTTTCAATGCTTCTCTGGCTCCATCAGGACCAGGTTTCAGAGTCACTTCATTCGAGCTTCCTCCAATGAATCCAAGACCCTGTCCTCTGTTCTGATACGTGCTATAGATCATGGATGCAACCCTTGATCTGTCAATTCCAGTAGAAATAAATTCTTGCAAAGCAACATCTTGCTCACTCAAGTATTTACAGCTACACTTCTTGATCAATAAGATGACATTTTCTTCTTTTAAACTTTCTAACTCCAACAGAGTTGAATTATGTCTTTTTGATAGCTTATCAAGCTGTTGTTTGACTTTCTTCAACTCAATGGTTTTAGCTTTAAAATGACCAAGAAGTTTTTTGACAGAATCTACTAATTCAGATCTTGTGAGTTCAGAATATACCTCTGTTTCACTTTCAGAGTCTGCATCTGATTCTACCTCAAGTGTTTCTTTAACAGATTCGGTTGTAGCCATTAGTCCAACAGCTACATTGGCTTCACCATCAGCATCATCATCCTCAGACCCTGACTCATTATCAAGATCTTCCCAGGTGGCCATCAGACTTTTCTTGATCTGCTTCTTAAACTTGCTTGACTTGAAGGTTGGCCTTTTTGACTTTGATTTCTCCTTCTGCAGCTCTGGACAGTCAGCAATAAAATGTCCAGTTTTCTTGCAGTTGAAGCAACCTTTCTGTTCCTCCTTTTTGAAACCCTTCCCACTGCTCTTGCTCAGAAATCTCTTGTTCTTCTTAGCAAGGTACTGCATTCTGCTTGAAAGCATAGCCATTTCTTTTGCAATATCAGGATCTTCCTCTGAGCTTTCAGAAGCTGAAGATTCATTTTTAGACTCTTCAACCTTGAGAGCCTTTGAGGACTTTCCTTTTGATTTTAAAGCAATGGTTTTGGACTTTCTTGCAGACTCATGTTCATTGAGACTTAACTCATGAACCTTGAGAGAGCTTACAAGATCTTCAACACTTAAAGTGTTTAAATCTTTAGCCTCCTCAATTGCAGTGACCTTTGGTCTCCATTTAGAGGGTAAGCTCCTTAGAATCTTGCTAACATGATCAGAAGCTATATAACTCTTCATTAGTATCTGAAGACCAGATACTAGAGTTTGAAATCTTGAGTACATCTGCTCAATACTTTCATCCTCTTTCATCTTGAATAGTTCATACTGATGAACTAATAGAAGAGCTTTAGCTTCCCTGACCTTTTTGCTTCCTTCATAGTTAGCACAGAGAGAAGCAAACATGGCTCTAGCAGTAGATTTGTCACTCATCTTCATGTATTCCGATTTAGGAATAACAGTGACAAGAGCTCCTCTAATGATATGATGTTTCTTGTAGATTTTCTTTTGAGCAGCAGTGTGAAGTTTACGATCAATGGCATCACCTTCGTCATCAAGTTGTAAGTCACCAACACCATCTTCAAGTATGTCCCAGAGTTCTTCATCAAGACCCATGACATAACTGTAGAAGTTGGTTTTCCACCAAGAAAATTCTTCAGGATCACCATTGAACTTAGGAATTTTTCCATAATCAGCCTTTTTACTGCTGTTATTGGATCCATAGTCATATGGTATAGCAGCACCAGAAGTAGCACAAGAAGAAGAAGGTTCACTGGAAGACATGTTTTTCTCTGGATCTTTTCTCTCACACGGTTAAGTGTTATGACAACAGAGCCGGAGCTCTGATACCAACTGAAGGTGAGAAAAACACAAGAAGGGGGGGTTGAATTGTGTTAGCTTTTCGCAGATCTTGAAGAGTGAGAATCTAATTCCTTAATATCAGAGTCTGAAGGAGATCAGAGTCTGATTGGAGATTAGGTTCTGATGCAGCGGAAATAATCAAGAGATAGAGAGAAGAGAGAACACAAGCAATTATACAGGTTCCTTCCACAAACCGGAAGTAGTCCTGTCCCCCTTGTACTTCCAAGGAGAGTTCACTAAAATGTAATATCTATTACAAGTTGCTCAAACACACAATAAGAGACTTCCAATGCTCAAGCACGCAGGCAAAAGACTTCCAATGCTCAAAGACACAACTAAGAGACTTCTTTGCTCAAGGACGCAGCCAAGAGACTTCTTTGCTCAAGCACACAAGCAAGAGACTTCTGACACAATTTACAGAAAATTGAATAGAGTTGAAACACTTGACAAACAATCAAACGTGTTTCTATTACAACAAAGACAGACTCTGTTTCAAACAAAGACAGACTCTGTTTTTCTGTTTAACTTAGAAATTCTAGAATACTCAATTTGTAAGAATAATCTAAGTTGATGATGTGTTTTTGTTAAGACTCAGTTGAATACGAAAGCAATGCAGCGTAGTTTTTTTTTAGTTGTAGAGTCCAACAATTCTTCAAGTCTTCTATCCTTTATATAGGCGTAGGAAAGAGACGTTGAGTCATCCAGCACATCAGGATGATTTCTGAAGCTTGATCAATGGATGTTGATCTGTTGCTTGATATGGTAATAGTCCTTCAATTGCATAATTTGAATTTCATTCCCTTTGAAGATTAATACCGGTAGACACAGTTGCCAAACTGTAGGAGATAGTGGAGTAGTGGAAACAGAGTTCGTACAACGTACTCTGTACTGGCCTGGATTCTTTGTCATTGAGCATCCCACGCTCAAGTTGACTTTGAAGCTAGCCATTACTCCAAATGAGAGTTTCTTTTGCATCGTCATGCCTGTAGAAATCCTTGTTAGCAGATCTTCAGATATCAGGCTTCAGACTCACTGTAGCATTTAGCTTCAGATTCACTGGAAGACATGTTTTTCTCTGGATCTTTTCTCTCACACGGTTAAGTGTTATGACAACAGAGCCGGAGCTCTGATACCAACTGAAGGTGAGAAAAACACAAGAAGGGGGGGTTGAATTGTGTTAGCTTTTCGCAGATCTTGAAGAGTGAGAATCTAATTCCTTAATATCAGAGTCTGAAGGAGATCAGAGTCTGATTGGAGATTAGGTTCTGATGCAGCGGAAATAATCAAGAGATAGAGAGAAGAGAGAACACAAGCAATTATACAGGTTCCTTCCACAAACCGGAAGTAGTCCTGTCCCCCTTGTACTTCCAAGGAGAGTTCACTAAAATGTAATATCTATTACAAGTTGCTCAAACACACAATAAGAGACTTCCAATGCTCAAGCACGCAGGCAAAAGACTTCCAATGCTCAAAGACACAACTAAGAGACTTCTTTGCTCAAGGACGCAGCCAAGAGACTTCTTTGCTCAAGCACACAAGCAAGAGACTTCTGACACAATTTACAGAAAATTGAATAGAGTTGAAACACTTGACAAACAATCAAACGTGTTTCTATTACAACAAAGACAGACTCTGTTTCAAACAAAGACAGACTCTGTTTTTCTGTTTAACTTAGAAATTCTAGAATACTCAATTTGTAAGAATAATCTAAGTTGATGATGTGTTTTTGTTAAGACTCAGTTGAATACGAAAGCAATGCAGCGTAGTTTTTTTTTAGTTGTAGAGTCCAACAATTCTTCAAGTCTTCTATCCTTTATATAGGCGTAGGAAAGAGACGTTGAGTCATCCAGCACATCAGGATGATTTCTGAAGCTTGATCAATGGATGTTGATCTGTTGCTTGATATGGTAATAGTCCTTCAATTGCATAATTTGAATTTCATTCCCTTTGAAGATTAATACCGGTAGACACAGTTGCCAAACTGTAGGAGATAGTGGAGTAGTGGAAACAGAGTTCGTACAACGTACTCTGTACTGGCCTGGATTCTTTGTCATTGAGCATCCCACGCTCAAGTTGACTTTGAAGCTAGCCATTACTCCAAATGAGAGTTTCTTTTGCATCGTCATGCCTGTAGAAATCCTTGTTAGCAGATCTTCAGATATCAGGCTTCAGACTCACTGTAGCATTTAGCTTCAGATTCACTGGAAGACATGTTTTTCTCTGGATCTTTTCTCTCACACGGTTAAGTGTTATGACAACAGAGCCGGAGCTCTGATACCAACTGAAGGTGAGAAAAACACAAGAAGGGGGGGTTGAATTGTGTTAGCTTTTCGCAGATCTTGAAGAGTGAGAATCTAATTCCTTAATATCAGAGTCTGAAGGAGATCAGAGTCTGATTGGAGATTAGGTTCTGATGCAGCGGAAATAATCAAGAGATAGAGAGAAGAGAGAACACAAGCAATTATACAGGTTCCTTCCACAAACCGGAAGTAGTCCTGTCCCCCTTGTACTTCCAAGGAGAGTTCACTAAAATGTAATATCTATTACAAGTTGCTCAAACACACAATAAGAGACTTCCAATGCTCAAGCACGCAGGCAAAAGACTTCCAATGCTCAAAGACACAACTAAGAGACTTCTTTGCTCAAGGACGCAGCCAAGAGACTTCTTTGCTCAAGCACACAAGCAAGAGACTTCTGACACAATTTACAGAAAATTGAATAGAGTTGAAACACTTGACAAACAATCAAACGTGTTTCTATTACAACAAAGACAGACTCTGTTTCAAACAAAGACAGACTCTGTTTTTCTGTTTAACTTAGAAATTCTAGAATACTCAATTTGTAAGAATAATCTAAGTTGATGATGTGTTTTTGTTAAGACTCAGTTGAATACGAAAGCAATGCAGCGTAGTTTTTTTTTAGTTGTAGAGTCCAACAATTCTTCAAGTCTTCTATCCTTTATATAGGCGTAGGAAAGAGACGTTGAGTCATCCAGCACATCAGGATGATTTCTGAAGCTTGATCAATGGATGTTGATCTGTTGCTTGATATGGTAATAGTCCTTCAATTGCATAATTTGAATTTCATTCCCTTTGAAGATTAATACCGGTAGACACAGTTGCCAAACTGTAGGAGATAGTGGAGTAGTGGAAACAGAGTTCGTACAACGTACTCTGTACTGGCCTGGATTCTTTGTCATTGAGCATCCCACGCTCAAGTTGACTTTGAAGCTAGCCATTACTCCAAATGAGAGTTTCTTTTGCATCGTCATGCCTGTAGAAATCCTTGTTAGCAGATCTTCAGATATCAGGCTTCAGACTCACTGTAGCATTTAGCTTCAGATTCACTGGAAGACATGTTTTTCTCTGGATCTTTTCTCTCACACGGTTAAGTGTTATGACAACAGAGCCGGAGCTCTGATACCAACTGAAGGTGAGAAAAACACAAGAAGGGGGGGTTGAATTGTGTTAGCTTTTCGCAGATCTTGAAGAGTGAGAATCTAATTCCTTAATATCAGAGTCTGAAGGAGATCAGAGTCTGATTGGAGATTAGGTTCTGATGCAGCGGAAATAATCAAGAGATAGAGAGAAGAGAGAACACAAGCAATTATACAGGTTCCTTCCACAAACCGGAAGTAGTCCTGTCCCCCTTGTACTTCCAAGGAGAGTTCACTAAAATGTAATATCTATTACAAGTTGCTCAAACACACAATAAGAGACTTCCAATGCTCAAGCACGCAGGCAAAAGACTTCCAATGCTCAAAGACACAACTAAGAGACTTCTTTGCTCAAGGACGCAGCCAAGAGACTTCTTTGCTCAAGCACACAAGCAAGAGACTTCTGACACAATTTACAGAAAATTGAATAGAGTTGAAACACTTGACAAACAATCAAACGTGTTTCTATTACAACAAAGACAGACTCTGTTTCAAACAAAGACAGACTCTGTTTTTCTGTTTAACTTAGAAATTCTAGAATACTCAATTTGTAAGAATAATCTAAGTTGATGATGTGTTTTTGTTAAGACTCAGTTGAATACGAAAGCAATGCAGCGTAGTTTTTTTTTAGTTGTAGAGTCCAACAATTCTTCAAGTCTTCTATCCTTTATATAGGCGTAGGAAAGAGACGTTGAGTCATCCAGCACATCAGGATGATTTCTGAAGCTTGATCAATGGATGTTGATCTGTTGCTTGATATGGTAATAGTCCTTCAATTGCATAATTTGAATTTCATTCCCTTTGAAGATTAATACCGGTAGACACAGTTGCCAAACTGTAGGAGATAGTGGAGTAGTGGAAACAGAGTTCGTACAACGTACTCTGTACTGGCCTGGATTCTTTGTCATTGAGCATCCCACGCTCAAGTTGACTTTGAAGCTAGCCATTACTCCAAATGAGAGTTTCTTTTGCATCGTCATGCCTGTAGAAATCCTTGTTAGCAGATCTTCAGATATCAGGCTTCAGACTCACTGTAGCATTTAGCTTCAGATTCACTGGAAGACATGTTTTTCTCTGGATCTTTTCTCTCACACGGTTAAGTGTTATGACAACAGAGCCGGAGCTCTGATACCAACTGAAGGTGAGAAAAACACAAGAAGGGGGGGTTGAATTGTGTTAGCTTTTCGCAGATCTTGAAGAGTGAGAATCTAATTCCTTAATATCAGAGTCTGAAGGAGATCAGAGTCTGATTGGAGATTAGGTTCTGATGCAGCGGAAATAATCAAGAGATAGAGAGAAGAGAGAACACAAGCAATTATACAGGTTCCTTCCACAAACCGGAAGTAGTCCTGTCCCCCTTGTACTTCCAAGGAGAGTTCACTAAAATGTAATATCTATTACAAGTTGCTCAAACACACAATAAGAGACTTCCAATGCTCAAGCACGCAGGCAAAAGACTTCCAATGCTCAAAGACACAACTAAGAGACTTCTTTGCTCAAGGACGCAGCCAAGAGACTTCTTTGCTCAAGCACACAAGCAAGAGACTTCTGACACAATTTACAGAAAATTGAATAGAGTTGAAACACTTGACAAACAATCAAACGTGTTTCTATTACAACAAAGACAGACTCTGTTTCAAACAAAGACAGACTCTGTTTTTCTGTTTAACTTAGAAATTCTAGAATACTCAATTTGTAAGAATAATCTAAGTTGATGATGTGTTTTTGTTAAGACTCAGTTGAATACGAAAGCAATGCAGCGTAGTTTTTTTTTAGTTGTAGAGTCCAACAATTCTTCAAGTCTTCTATCCTTTATATAGGCGTAGGAAAGAGACGTTGAGTCATCCAGCACATCAGGATGATTTCTGAAGCTTGATCAATGGATGTTGATCTGTTGCTTGATATGGTAATAGTCCTTCAATTGCATAATTTGAATTTCATTCCCTTTGAAGATTAATACCGGTAGACACAGTTGCCAAACTGTAGGAGATAGTGGAGTAGTGGAAACAGAGTTCGTACAACGTACTCTGTACTGGCCTGGATTCTTTGTCATTGAGCATCCCACGCTCAAGTTGACTTTGAAGCTAGCCATTACTCCAAATGAGAGTTTCTTTTGCATCGTCATGCCTGTAGAAATCCTTGTTAGCAGATCTTCAGATATCAGGCTTCAGACTCACTGTAGCATTTAGCTTCAGATTCACTGGAAGACATGTTTTTCTCTGGATCTTTTCTCTCACACGGTTAAGTGTTATGACAACAGAGCCGGAGCTCTGATACCAACTGAAGGTGAGAAAAACACAAGAAGGGGGGGTTGAATTGTGTTAGCTTTTCGCAGATCTTGAAGAGTGAGAATCTAATTCCTTAATATCAGAGTCTGAAGGAGATCAGAGTCTGATTGGAGATTAGGTTCTGATGCAGCGGAAATAATCAAGAGATAGAGAGAAGAGAGAACACAAGCAATTATACAGGTTCCTTCCACAAACCGGAAGTAGTCCTGTCCCCCTTGTACTTCCAAGGAGAGTTCACTAAAATGTAATATCTATTACAAGTTGCTCAAACACACAATAAGAGACTTCCAATGCTCAAGCACGCAGGCAAAAGACTTCCAATGCTCAAAGACACAACTAAGAGACTTCTTTGCTCAAGGACGCAGCCAAGAGACTTCTTTGCTCAAGCACACAAGCAAGAGACTTCTGACACAATTTACAGAAAATTGAATAGAGTTGAAACACTTGACAAACAATCAAACGTGTTTCTATTACAACAAAGACAGACTCTGTTTCAAACAAAGACAGACTCTGTTTTTCTGTTTAACTTAGAAATTCTAGAATACTCAATTTGTAAGAATAATCTAAGTTGATGATGTGTTTTTGTTAAGACTCAGTTGAATACGAAAGCAATGCAGCGTAGTTTTTTTTTAGTTGTAGAGTCCAACAATTCTTCAAGTCTTCTATCCTTTATATAGGCGTAGGAAAGAGACGTTGAGTCATCCAGCACATCAGGATGATTTCTGAAGCTTGATCAATGGATGTTGATCTGTTGCTTGATATGGTAATAGTCCTTCAATTGCATAATTTGAATTTCATTCCCTTTGAAGATTAATACCGGTAGACACAGTTGCCAAACTGTAGGAGATAGTGGAGTAGTGGAAACAGAGTTCGTACAACGTACTCTGTACTGGCCTGGATTCTTTGTCATTGAGCATCCCACGCTCAAGTTGACTTTGAAGCTAGCCATTACTCCAAATGAGAGTTTCTTTTGCATCGTCATGCCTGTAGAAATCCTTGTTAGCAGATCTTCAGATATCAGGCTTCAGACTCACTGTAGCATTTAGCTTCAGATTCACTGGAAGACATGTTTTTCTCTGGATCTTTTCTCTCACACGGTTAAGTGTTATGACAACAGAGCCGGAGCTCTGATACCAACTGAAGGTGAGAAAAACACAAGAAGGGGGGGTTGAATTGTGTTAGCTTTTCGCAGATCTTGAAGAGTGAGAATCTAATTCCTTAATATCAGAGTCTGAAGGAGATCAGAGTCTGATTGGAGATTAGGTTCTGATGCAGCGGAAATAATCAAGAGATAGAGAGAAGAGAGAACACAAGCAATTATACAGGTTCCTTCCACAAACCGGAAGTAGTCCTGTCCCCCTTGTACTTCCAAGGAGAGTTCACTAAAATGTAATATCTATTACAAGTTGCTCAAACACACAATAAGAGACTTCCAATGCTCAAGCACGCAGGCAAAAGACTTCCAATGCTCAAAGACACAACTAAGAGACTTCTTTGCTCAAGGACGCAGCCAAGAGACTTCTTTGCTCAAGCACACAAGCAAGAGACTTCTGACACAATTTACAGAAAATTGAATAGAGTTGAAACACTTGACAAACAATCAAACGTGTTTCTATTACAACAAAGACAGACTCTGTTTCAAACAAAGACAGACTCTGTTTTTCTGTTTAACTTAGAAATTCTAGAATACTCAATTTGTAAGAATAATCTAAGTTGATGATGTGTTTTTGTTAAGACTCAGTTGAATACGAAAGCAATGCAGCGTAGTTTTTTTTTAGTTGTAGAGTCCAACAATTCTTCAAGTCTTCTATCCTTTATATAGGCGTAGGAAAGAGACGTTGAGTCATCCAGCACATCAGGATGATTTCTGAAGCTTGATCAATGGATGTTGATCTGTTGCTTGATATGGTAATAGTCCTTCAATTGCATAATTTGAATTTCATTCCCTTTGAAGATTAATACCGGTAGACACAGTTGCCAAACTGTAGGAGATAGTGGAGTAGTGGAAACAGAGTTCGTACAACGTACTCTGTACTGGCCTGGATTCTTTGTCATTGAGCATCCCACGCTCAAGTTGACTTTGAAGCTAGCCATTACTCCAAATGAGAGTTTCTTTTGCATCGTCATGCCTGTAGAAATCCTTGTTAGCAGATCTTCAGATATCAGGCTTCAGACTCACTGTAGCATTTAGCTTCTGATGATCTTCAGACTCTCTTGGTTTTCAGATTCTGATAGTCTTCAGACTCTGATAGTCTTCAGACTCTCTTCGATACAGTCTTCAGACTCTCTTCGATACAGTCTTCAGACTCTCTTCGATACAGTCTTACAAGCAACAAGCTTCTCTGGATCTTTGCTCTTTAAAATTGTTTAAACAGAATACTTTCTAAGATATAAATCTTGATTGATATCCTGCATACTTAAACAAATATTAGCAATATCCAATTGACAACTTTTAATACCTTGTTATCATCAAAACTCAAAACGTGGTATTGCTGAACACCTTTGTTCCAACACTAATATCTTTATTGATCTCAATGCATAGATTTTGTCACCATTGTGTAGATCAATATTTAATATTTCTTGATTCCAAAATATATTGAATAACGAATAAGTCCAATATCCTATATTGACTTAGTTCGGCATGGCCATGCAGTTTTACAGTCATATTTCATCAAGAGGCCTATAGATATATCTCCTGTTTATGAGGAGGGACAAATCCCATCTAGGACACTCATGTCCCTCAGCATGATTCATCAAGTACCCATCAACCAACGTTATGGTTATCCTTTTACAAACAACGTTAGAATGGCAACAAAGCACTTGAGTCCACATCTAGGGATCATAGTGGTTTCAGGTCAAAGAGCGATGTACACTATTATCATTGTGAGAATATCTTATGACAATCTCATAACTTACTATGTAGTATTCTCACGATGGGTCTATCCAGTATAAATATTACTCCTAACATTTATACCTATGTATAGACTTGATATCTCATATCTATGACCCATGAGATGCGGTCATCAGTCTTCATACATAATAGTCTCGACACTTTATTATTATCCTAATTCATATTAAAGCATGCCTACGGATACATTTAAGAATAGCGTTCTTTATGATAATGTAATCTCATGATTAAGTCACACTTAATATATTATTACATGAACTATCTATTCTAAGGACTTTATTAACATTACTATAAATATATAATAAAGAGTGCCATATATTATTTAATAATAAAAGTCATGATACATAAGATAAGTTTCACATAAACTATTGGCCTTTAGGGCTTATACCAACAATCTCCCACTAGCACTAGAGCCAATCAGGCATAAACCTAATACCCATAGATCTAGTATGACCATCATGCTTCTGTTGGGCAAGAGCTTTAGTAAGTGGATCAGCAACATTGTCTAATGTTGGTACTTTGCATATTTTAACATCTCCTCTTTCAATAATCTCTCGAATAAGATGATAGCGCCTTTGTATGTGTTTGGATTTCTGGTGAGATCTAGGTTCTTTGGCTTGTGCGATTGCTCCATTGTTATCACATAGTAATTCAATGGGATCCGCAATACTTGGAACTATTCCAAGATCAGAAATGAATTTCTTAATCCAAACAGCTTCCTTTGCGGCATTAGATGCAGCAATGTACTCGGCTTCTGTTGTAGAATCAGCGATTGTTTCTTGCTTTGAACTCTTGCAGCTCACAGCACCGCCATTTAAGCAAAACACATATCCAGATTGCGATTTGAAATCATCATGATCTGTTTGAAAACTAGCATCAGTGTAACCAATTACAGAGATCTCTTCTTGACCTCCATAGATCAAGAAAGTATCCTTAGTTCTTCTCAAGTATTTAAGGATATTCTTGACAGCAATCCAATGATCGTTGCCAGGATTAGACTGGTATCTGATCGTAGCACTTAAAGCATACGAGACATCTGGTCGAGTACATATCATAGCATACATGATAGACCCAATTGCCGAAGCATATGGAATATCACGCATTCGATCCCTTTCTTCATTAGTCGAAGGGGATTGAGTCTTTGATAGATTTATTCCTGACGACATAGGGATGAATCCTTTCTTGGAATCATGCATATTGAAACGTCTCAGGACTTTATCTATATATGTACCCTGACTTAAGCCAAGAAATCTTTGTGATCTATCTTTATAGATCCTGATTCCTAATATATAGGAGGCTTCACCTAAGTCTTTCATAGAAAAGCATTTCCCTAACCAAGTTTTTATTTCTTGTAATGTAGGGATGTCATTTCCGATTAATAATATGTCATCCACATATAAAACCAGAAATGAGACTATGCTCCCACTAACCTTCTTGTAAACACAAGGCTCATCTTCATTTTTAATGAATCCATATTGTTGTACAGTTTCATCAAAACGAAGATTCCAACTTCTAGAAGCTTGCTTCAATCCATAGATTGATCGCTGTAATTTGCATACTTTCTTGGTTGCTTTAGGATCGCCAAATCCTTCAGGTTGTGTCATGTACACATCCTCAAGAAGATTTCCATTAAGGAAAGCAGTTTTGACATCCATTTGCCAGATTTCATAATCATGGTATGCAGCGATAGAAAGTAAGATCCGAATGGATTTAATCATTGCAACTGGTGAAAAGGTTTCATCATAATCCACACCATGAATTTGTTTGAAGCCTTTAGCAACCAGCTGCGCTTTGTAGGTATTAACCTTTCCGTCCATGTCAATTTTCTTTTTGAAAACCCACTTGCATCCTATAGGATTAATTCCTTCAGGTGCTTCGATCAAGTTCCAAACTTGATTTGTGTACATGGAATCCATTTCTGATTTCATGGCTTCAAGCCACTTATCAGAATCAGGGCCAGTAATGGCCTCCATGTAAGTCACAGGCTCATCGTGGTCCATGAGCAATACATCACCCTCTTGTGATATGAGATACCCATATCTCTCGGGTTCTTGACGTATCCTGCTAGACCTACGTGGTTCTTGTGTTAATAGAATAGGATTTTCTATCATAATAGTTTGTGTATCCTGTTCCTGTTCCTCCATCGGTATTTCATTACTTTGTGGGTCTTGAACTTCTTCAAGATCTACTTTGCTCCCACTGATTCTTTTGGAGACAAAATCCTTTTCAAGGAAGACTCCATTTCTGGCAACAACAATTGTGCCCTCAGAAGGTTTGTAAAAGTAGTATCCTCTAGTTTCTTTAGGATATCCCACAAAGAAACATTTATCAGATCTTTGTTCAAGCTTAGTAGACATAAGTCATTTTATATAAGCTTCACAACCCCAAATCTTTAAATGTCCCACATTGGGTTTTCGACCGTTCCATATCTCATATGGTGTCTTTTCTACCGCTTTGGATGGAACTCGGTTAAGCGTATAAGCTGCAGTTAATAAGGCGTATCACCATAAGGAATTTGGAAGTTCAGCATGACTCATCATTGATCGGACCATGTCTAATAAGGTTCGATTTCTCCTTTCAGAAACACCATTCCATTGTGGCGTTCCAGGAGGTGTGAGTTGGGACAAGATCCCGCATTCTTTTAGATGATTGTCAAACTCTAAGCTCAAATACTCTCCACCTCGATCAGATCGAAGCATTTTGATTTTCTTGCCTAGTTGGTTTTCTACTTCATTTTGAAATTATTTGAATAAAGTAAATGATTCAGATTTATGTTTCATTAGATACACATATCCAAATCTACTAAAGTCATCAATGAATGTAATGAAGTAGTGAAAACCTCCTAGAAGTTATGTTTAGGGGTCCACACACATCAGTATGTATGAGTCCTAAGAGATCACTAGCCCTTTCACCTTGACCGGAAAAAGGGGCCTTTGTCATCTTTCCTAATAAACAAGATCGACATGTCTCATATGATTCAAAATCAAAAGAGTCCAAAAGTCCATCTTTATGGAGTTTGGAAATGCGATTTTCATTTATATGGCCTAAACGACAATGCCAAAGGTAAGTCGGATTCAACTCATTAGGTTTCATCCTTTTAGCATTAATGTTATAGATAGGCATATCAATATCTAGGATATAAAGTCCATTAATCAAAATTGCATTAGCATATAGAATATTATCCAAATAAACGGAACACCATTTGTTCTTAATGGTAAAATAAAAACCAGCCTTGTCCAAACAAGAAATTGAAATAATATTCCTGCTAATGGCAGGTACATAATAGAATTTTTCTAAATTCAATAAAAGACCACTAGGTAAGGTCAATACATAAGTTCCAACAGCTAAAGCAGCAACCTTTGCTCCATTGCCAGCTCTAAGATCGACCTCGCCTTTTGCCAATGCTCTACTCGTTCTCAGCCCCTGCACATCAGTTGTGAGAACCACATCCAGTATCTAATACCCATGATGTAGAAGTAGACATATTAATTTCTACAACAAAAATACCTATAGAAGTAGTAGGAACATTTCCATTCTTCTTATCTTCCAGATACTTTGGGCAGTTTCGCCTCCAGTGCCCCTTATTGTTGCAATAGAAGTACTTGCCCTCCTTAGCCATGCCTCCATTAGGCTTCAAAGCTTTGGTTGATGGCTTGGCAACAACTTTGCCTTTGCCATTTCCCTTAGACTTATTAGGCTTCTTATTGTTCTTTTTGAACTTGCCATTATTAACCATCAAAATGGCCTTTCCCTTTCCTTTCATGTTTTTCTCAGCAGTTCTCAACATAGCTGCAAGCTGTGGAAGTGTTTTGTCCATATCATTCATTAGGAAATTCTGGACAAAACTGCTATAGCTTTCAGGCAACGATAACCAGTTCCTGCTCAAGGACAAATCCCAATCGAGCTAGGTTCTCAGAATACCCAATTATTTTGAGTACATGAGGTCCTACAGGACTTCCTTCTGACAGCTTGGTAGAGAAAAGGGCTTTAGAGACATCAAACCTCTCATGCCTTGCCTGCTCTTCATAAAGAGTCTTAAGATGTCCGATCATATCGAACGCGGTCATCCCTTCATGCTGTTTTTGCAGCTCGGGAGTCATGGTTGCTAGCATGATGCATGAGACTTCCATGGAATCATTGAGATGCTTGGTATGAGCATTTCTCAGAGCCGTAGAAGCTCCAGCAGGTGGTGCCTCAGGAATGGGTTCATCCAGCACATACAGCTTTTTTTCGTGGGTGAGGACAATCCTCATGTTACGGAACCAGTCCAAAAAATTAGTTTCAGTCAATTTTTCCTTTTCAATGAGAGATCGCAAAATGTTGGTTGATGTGTTATTGGCCATCTACAATTTTAAAATATACAAAATAAGTATCATGAAATAACATATTTAATTTGGCCTTTAATTAAATACGCTCCCACTATTTTACTCAAATCAAATGACGTTCAAACACTTGACTCGAAAAATCCTGTTGGAAGATTTTCTAGTGGATTGAAATCCTTATTTCACTTTGCTTTAAGTCAACGGGGGTTGTACTTAAAACTTAGTTATTTAGGTAGGAACATTTCCAATTGTATCTTATACAACTTTCAAATCAATTCGGTGAATAACTCTTACTCAAGTCTATCATATAGACATTACCTAATTATTGCTTCTAAATTTATTCTAATCTTATTAAAATTAATTTAGTTAAGTTAAACCCAAAAGAATAACACTTCGGTAAATTGGATTACTGCACCGCAACTTACTAGTATAAAATATGCGTTTCACGGAGGCAAAACCCACATATTCGATATTAGTCTTGAAGGGTGTTAAACTTTTGGAAAGCATTAAACTTAATATTTCAAATTTGAAGGATTTTTATTAAGGTTGATCTCACCTCACCACGGCTTATATATCATATATATTCGCACTCCAATCATAACATGCATACCAATTATACAAAGAAAAAGTGACATGATTATGGCCATCCTAACGCTATGATTCTCTCAAGCCAATGAGAGAATCTAAACTAATCCTAGAAACGACCTTGCTTCTCCAAGCTTGACTTCCAGGACTATCCTAACGTCTTGAGTCCTATTACCTCCTTGTATTCTATTTGCATTACATATTAAAGAAACTCGTTTTACATACGAGGGAGTGGATGAGAAGAGAATGTAGAATAGAGACTTAAGAGAGAGGCACGACACGCAGGCCGTATTTCAATATCCAAAAGAAATAAATAAAAGGACTAAGGCCATAATCATTCACATGATAATAATAACAAACACACTTTTATTATTATTAATTATACCTTATAATTAAACAAATTAAATTAAAATTCGACATATGATCACACTACGCAAATTAAGGCCATAATCCATTATGAACGTTTCACTTTGAATTAGCACTGTATTTCGCATCAACACTTGACACGTTTCTGATTACCCTAACCGTTTCGGCAAACCCTAATTCTGTCACAACAATCTGATCTTATTAAACAAGTACTCTGATTGTTTATTCAAGTATCATGGTCGAGTCTAGGATGCTTCACCAGAATCGGTTACGAAGCTCCATACATCAGATCAATTAATATGAACAAATATCATCTGACTTATTTAAACTACAATCAAATCCAGTATATCATATATACTGTTCTAATATGTGATGTAGATCATAGATGCTACCCTGGATCTGTCAATTCCAGTAGCAATAAATTCTTGCAGAGCAACATCCTGCTCACTTAAGTATTTACAGCTACACTTCTTGATTAGCAAATAGTCTTTTTCTTTCTTTAAACTGTACAATTCCAATAAAGTTGAGTCATGCTTTTTCAACAGCTTATCAAACTGTTGTTTGACTTTCTTCAACTCAGTGGATTTGGTCTCATAGTGACCAAGAAGTTCTTTGATAGATTCATCTAATTCAGATCTTGTGAGTTTAGAAAAATACCTCAATGCATAGATTTTGTCACCATTGTGTAGATCAATATTTAATATTTCTTGATTCCAAAATATACTGAATAACGAATAAGTCCAATATCCTATATCGACTTAGTTCGGCATGGCCATGCAGTTTTACAGTCATATTTCATCAAGAGGCCTATAGATATATCTCCTGTTTATGAGGAGGGACAAATCCCATCTAGGACACTCATGTCCCTCAGCATGATTCATCAAGTACCCATCACCCAACGTTATGGTTATCCTTTTACAGACAACGTTAGAATGACAACAAAGCACTTGAGTCCACATCTAGGGATCATAGTGGTTTCAGGTCAAAGAGCGATGTACACTATTATCATTGTGAGAATATCTTATGACAATCTCATAACTTACTATGTAGTATTCTCACGATGGGTCTATCCAGTATAAATATTACTCCTAACATTTATACTTATGTATAAACTTGATATCTCATATCTATGACCCATGAGATGCGGTCATCAGTCTTCATACATAATAGTCTCGACGCTTTATTATTATCCTAATTCATATTAAAGCTTGACTACGGATACATTTAAGAATAACGTTCTTTATGATAATGTAATCTCATGATTAAGTCACACTTAATATATTATTACATGAACTATCTATTCTAAGGACTTTATTAACATTACTATAAATATATAATAAAGAGTGCCATATATTATTTAATAATAAAAGTCATGATACATAAGATAAGTTTCACATAAACTATTGGCCTCTAGGGCTTATACCAACAATTGGAACACATTTGATTGTTTGTCAAGTGTCTCCAACTCTATTCAATTTTCTGTAAATTGTGTCAGAAGTCTCTTGCTTGTGTGCTTGAGCAAAGAAGTCTCTTAGTTCTGTCTTTGAGCATTGGAAGACTCTTGCCTGCGTGCTTGAGCAATTGGAAGTCTCTTACTGTGTGTTTGAGCAACTTGTAATTGATATTACATTTTAGTGAAACTCTCCTTGGAAGTGCATGGGGGACATGACTACTTCCGGTTTGTGGAAGGAACCTATATAATTGCTTATGTTCTCTCTTTCTCTCTAGCTCTTGTTTATTTCCGCTGCAACAAAATCTGGTATTCCATCAGACTCTGAATCCATTCAGACTTTGATCCTGGAAAAACAGATTCTTACTCTTCAAGAGTTTCGAAAAAGTAAACACAATTTAACCCTCCCTTCTTGTGTTTTTCTCACCTTCATGTTGAAGCCAGAATCTGGCATCTTAAAGTCTAAGTCTCAGAAGAACAAAACAGTTGTGGCTTCATGTGAATCAGAACCAAAAGGTGTTAAACCTAAAGCACTGATTAATCAGAAGCTATCAAACTCACACCTCAAGGCACAAGAAGTGAAAAGTAAAACTTCCAGCACTAACCTCAAAGGACCCATAAAACAATGGGTACCTAAATCTGAAATTGTCAATACTGAAGAAATGCCTAAGAGCAAAGAAAAAACAAAAATCATGGTACCTAGACAGTGGTTGCTCAAGACATATGACAGGAGAGAAGTCTATGTTCCTCACTCTCACAATGGTTATGATGTGATGTTTGAAAAGATCAACTACACAGTAATCAACAAGGATGACAATTCCATAGTGTTCAAAGGAAGGAGAGTAGAAAATGTCTATAAAATCAACTTCTCTGAACTGGTTGATCAGAAGGTAATCTATCTTCTATCAGTGAATGATAAGAAATGGGCATGGTACAGAAGGTTGGGGCATGCCAACTAGAGATTAATCTCTAAGCTTAGTAAGTTACAACTAGTCAAAGGCCTACCTAACATTGACTATCATTCAGATGCACTCTGTGGTGCATGCTAGAAAGGGAAGATTTTGAAATCTTCTTTTAAAACAAAAGACATTTTCTCAACCTCCAGACCCCTTGAACTACTTCATATTGATTTATTTGGACCAGTTAACACTGCATCCTTATATGGAAGTAAATATGGATTAGTCATTGTTGATGATTACAACAGATGGACTTGGGTAAAATTCCGGAGAAATAAGGATAATGCTTATGATGTATTCAGTAACTTCTGCACTCAAATACAGTCTAAAAAAGAAATGAAAATTTTGAAAGTCAGAAGTGATCATGGTGGAGAATTTGAAAATGAGCCATTTGAAGCTTTTTGTGAAAAACATGGAATTATTCATGAATTCTCTTCTTCTAGAACTCCACAGCAAAATGGGGTTGTAGAAAGAAAGAATAGAACTTTACAAGAAATGGCAAAAACCATGATTCATGAAAATAATTTGGCTAAACATTTCTGGGCAGAAGCAGTGAATACAGCATGTTATGTTCAAATATGATCTATATCAGACCTATCTTGGAGAAAACAACATATGAACTCTTTAAGGGAAGAAGACCCAATATCTCTTACTTTCATCAATTTGGATGTACCTGTTACATTCTTAATAATAAGTTCTACCTAAAGAAATTTGATGCCAAGGCCCAAAGAGGAATCTTTTTAGGTTATTCTGAAAGGTCAAAGGCATACATATTGTATAATTCAGAGACACTCTGTGTTGAAGAATCATTGCACGTTAAATTTGATTAGAAAAAGACTGGATGTGAAACTCCAGAGCAAGATGAAAGTTTTGTAGATATACAGGTTACTGAAAGCACTTCAGAACCTGATCAGACTACTGAATCTGAAGACATTCCAGAAGCTGAACCAACCTCAGAAGCTCAAAATGAAGTAGCTTCTGATGTAGCTCAAGATGGCTCTCAACAAGCTAATAAATCCAAGAATACATTCAAGTACAAGTCTTCACATCCTGAGGATCAAATCATTGGAAACAAAGATAGTCCTAGAAGAACAAGATCATATCTAAGACAAGAAGAGTCTATGATAGGATTGTTATCAGTGATTGAACCTACTACAGTTGATGAAGCACTTTCAGATGATTGATGGATACTAGCTATGCAAGAAGAGCTCAACCAGTTTCAAAGAAATGATGTGTGGGATCTGGTACCCAAACCTCAGCAGAAGAACATTATTGGAACAAAATGGGTATTCAAAAATAAGTTGAATGAACAGGGTGATGTAATCTGAAACAAAGCTAGACTTGTTGCACAAGGTTACAGTCAACAAGAAGGCATTGATTACACTGAAACATTTGCTCCAGTTGCAAGATTGGAAGCAATTAGGTTACTTCTATCCTATGCAGTTAAACATGGCATAATATTATATCAAATGGATGTCAAAAGTGCATTTCTCAATGGTGTCATAGAAGAAGAAGTGTTTGTCAAGCAACCACCTGGTTTTGAGGATCTTAAGCATTCTGACCATGTTTATAAACTTAAGAAATCACTATATGGCTTGAAACAAGCTCCTAGAGCTTGGTACGATACACTAAGTAATTTTCTGATTAAAAATGATTTTAAAAGAGGTCAAGTTGACACAACACTCTTCAGAAGGACTCTTGAGAAAGATATTCTTGTTGTGCAGATATAAGTTGATGATATAATATTTGGTTCTACTAATGCATCTCTTTGCAAGGAATTTTCTAAGTTAATGCAGGAGGAATTTGAAATGAGCATGATGGAAGAATTGAAGTTCTTCCTTGGAATTCAAATTAAACAATGCAAAGATGGAGTGTATGTTCATTGATTGAATGCAATTGGTAGAAATTGTATACTTATAGCCGTTGAATATAGCCGTTGAACATAGTCGTTGATTTGTTGAGAACATATGCATGGTTGATTGAGTCATATGTTCATTCATCATATGTTGAGTCGGATGTTGATATCCATATAGTCGTTGATTATAGCCGTTGACTTTGATGTGTTTGTTGCATCATAAGGTGACGACATTGAGGAGATCGGTACCATATGCATATAGAAGTTGAGTTTAGGCGCATAGAATGAATTGACATGAGTCCATTTACTTATGTGTTGATGGTGGTTTGGCGATAAATGTGTTGATGCATTGTATATTGTGATGATTGCAAATATTGTATTGATGGGTGATGTTGTAGATGAATGCACTTGTTAATTGAGATTTCATTAATGATGTTCATTTCAACTGTTTATTTTTATTATTGATTATTATTGATGTGAAGCTAACCCCCAGTGGTTTTGACCGCCCGCTTTTCCGTATGGACGGGTAGACGGAGTGCAGGAGTAGTTTTGCTTGCTTGCTGAGTTGATTCGAGGATAACGGATGCTTCCTCTACTTTTGTGTCGAGTCTAGATTTAGGCTCTAATTAGGACGTGATCGCTTTACTTATTGATTTGACTTATGTTGTTGGTTATGGCCCATATGTCGGGATTTAGAGATTTTTATGTGGACATGTTGAATTATGTGATGTATGATTTATATCCGCTGCGACTGTTGAGAACTTATATATATATATATATATATATGCATCCACGTTGTTTTGAAATTGGTTGAAGACATAGCGTCTATTTCTTGAATATTTATTATATTTGCGTGTTTTATCGCTTTAATAGAAATAGGGTGTTACACATAACACAAAACTGAACCACAAAAAAAAAAAAACCAATATCTCAAACCAAGTCTGAACCACAACATAACACAAAACTGAACCACACAAAAAAACAACCAATATCTCAAACCAAGACTGAGCCACAAACACCATCATAGAACCGGTCCAAATCCAGAACGTAAAGGACCAAAAAGAAGAAAAGAAGGAAGGAAAAAAAAAGGAAAGCGAAAAACAAATTGAGTTTTAGGGAGAAGAAGTGTTTGGGGGGGGGGGGGGGGGGGGGGGGGTAGAGAGAAGAGAGCGTCTTAGAGAGAGAAAGAGTAGAGAAATGAAAGAAAAAGGAGTGTTGGGATATTTAAATAGCTTTCTGATCCTATGCGCGTGGGTGCATACCTTAGCATGCACCCTCGTCCTCCTGGCCTTTTGATTTTGATCCAACGACCTACAATTATGCCCCTTTAGATCAGATCTGGACATTGATTAAATCAAAGGCCCATATTAGATCTATGTGGCCCAAAACGCATCTGGGCCTATTTAACCCACAATCTGACCTGTTTTACTTCCTGCACCCCCTGTCTTTTATTTTATTTCTTTTATTTTCTTGCATTTTTTTTTATCATTTTGCATCTCATTTTATTCTGTTTATTATCATTATTATTATTTTTTATTTTTTGTCATTTATCAATTCTGCAATTAGAATGTATTTTAGGAAAATTGTAAATATAAAGAAAAATATGCATTGTCTTTAGTTATTTATTTATTCAAATTTTATATAAAAAAATGCAAAAAAAATTAGGTTTAGTTTATTATCCAAGGGAAAGGGGATTCGTTTTGACCTAGTGTCACTATGGAATTCTCTCGCGTTTAATTCATCGTCGTTTTAATTTTAGGGTTTTAAAAAAAAAAAAAATAAATACATTCAAACAATAAAAAAAACAAATTTCACAAAAAATTCTTTTCCAAAAAAACCTTGATTCTCATCAAATGATTTTCCATTTTATATTTTAAAAAAAAAACTTTAATCCATCTTAATATATTTAAACCTTTTCTTTAAATTAAAAAAACACTAAACAAATTTTATCTTTGCCATTTGCCTTTTTACTTTTAAAACTTTTTTCAAAAAATAATAAAAAACATCAAACAAATCACTCGGTCTTTTTACTCCGGGTACGTAGGCAAAAAACTTTGTATTTCTAAATCAAAAAAACAATAAAAAATTTTTATTTTTTTTTCCTTCATTACATTAATCCTTTTTACAAGCAAATAAAAAACAATTTTAGCCAAAAATAAATAAATGCAAGAAGTTCTTATAGAGTACTATAGAAGTTTAGGGTGCTAATATCTTCCCTTTACGTAACTAACCCCTGAAACTTAAATCTCTTATAATTGTGGGTTTTTATTCGAACTTTTCCCCCTTCCCTTGGAAAAATTAAAGCTCGGTGGTGAATCCTAATTTGTGAGTCAACGCTAATCAATAGCTTGGTCTCCGAAAATCACCGCGACACCTACCTAGATGTTTTAGATCTTTGGGAAGCTGTGGAAGAAGATTATGATGTTCCTTCGCTTCCAAACGATCCCACCATGGCTCAGATTAAAAATCACAAAGAGAAAAAAAAAACCAAGAAGTCAAAAGCAAAAACATGTCTATTTGTTGGTGTCTCAAAAACCGTCTTTACCAGAGGATTCAAAGCATGCAGGTTATAAATTTAAGAAGAGAATTTGAGATGCAAAGGATGAAAGAATCTGAGACAATCAAAGAGTACTCTGATAAATTACTCAACATTGCCAATAAGGTTAGATTGCTTGGTGCTGAGTTTCCTGACTCGAGAATGTAAAAAAAATTCTTGTGACATTACCTGAAAGATATGAAGCATATATAGCCATCTTGGAGAGCACAAAAGATTTAGGCAATATCACTCTTGCAGAAGTGTTACATGCACTGAAGGCACAAGAGCAAAGAAGGCTTATGAGGAAAGAGGGGTCTATGGAAGGTGCATTTCAAGTCAAGCTGTAAATCAACAAAAATGAAAAAAGTCGCAAAAACAACAACAATCAAAGTACTAGCAGTCAGTCATATCCACCCTGCCCTCATTGGAATAAAAATAATCATCCAGAAAAAAGGTGTTGGTAGAGACCAGATGCAAGGTGTCATAAGTGTGGTCAGTTAGGGCACATTGAAAGGATATGCAAATCTCAATGACAGCAACAAAATGTCAAGGTTGCTGAGGATGAATCACAGGATGAGCAATTGTTTACTGCATCATGTTTGCTTCAAATCATTCCACAGAAAACTGGCTTATTGATAGTGGTCGTACAAATCACATGACTTATGATCGTGAGATTTTCAAAGAGCTTGATAAAAGCGTTATCTCTAAAGTCAAGATTGGAAATGGAGCATACATTAAAGTAAAAGGCAATGATATTATGGCTATCGAAGGTCACACAGGTTTGCAACTTATCTCTGATGTTTTATTTGTTCCTGAAATAAATCAAAATTTGTTGAGCGTTCCACAATTGATGGAAAAAGGTTATAAGGTGTTTTTGAAGATAAAAATTGTATGATTAAAGACTCGGAAGATAAAGAGATGTTCAAAGTTCAAATGAAAGGTAAAAGCTTTGCCTTAAATTTTATGAACAATGAGCAGGCTTCGATGCACAAAGAGGTTAGCAGTACAATGCTTTGGCATGAGAGGCTGCAAATACTGCAGTTTTTCTGCTGAACAGATTGCCAACGAAAGCTGTGTAGAAAAAGACTCCATTTAAAGCCTAGCATGCAGCAAACCAAAGCTAATTAATCTGAAGACATTTGGCTGCCTATGTTTCTTATATATACATCAGGTTAAGAGAGACAAGCTGGACAAGAAAGCAGAACCAGGAATTTTTGTGGGCTATAGCTTAATTGCTAAGGCCTATAGAATATATTTACCACACCACAACAAAGTAATTATTAGCAGGGATGTAAAGTTCATGGAATTTGATAGTTGGAGCTAGGAAAATGACAAGATTGAATTTCAGGAAGTGAATGAAGATGTAGACGATGAACCTGTCAGAGGAGTAAGATCACTTTCTGACATCTATCAGAGGTGTAATGTTGCGATGATGGAGCCTGCTAAATATGAAGAAGCTGCAACTGATAAAAAATGGATAGATGCAATGAAGGAGGAGCTCAATATGATTGGAAAAAAAAAATCAAACATGGATATTGGTGGACATGCCTAATTATAAGAAAGCTATTGGAGTCAAATGGGTTTATAGAACCAAGCTTAATCCTGATGGTTCTGTAAACAAGTATAAGGCAAGACTTGTTGTTAAGGGATATGCCCAAATCTTTGGGGTAGATATCACCGAAACATTTGCTCCAGTAGCTAGATTGGATGCCATAAGGTTGTTGCGCACTAGTTGAACATAACGGCTGGGTCATACATCAAATGGATGTCAAGTCAGTTTTTTTGAATGGATGTTTAGGAAATATTTGTCGAACAACCAGAGGGTTTTGTTGTTCAAGGACAGGAGGAGAAGGTATATAAACTGAATAAAACTTTATATGGGCTAAAACAAGCACCGAGATCATGGTATAGTAGAATCGATGCACACTTGATGAACTTAGGCTTTGTAAAAAGTCCAAGTGAATTTACCTTATATGTCAAAAAGGTTGAGAGTGAAATACTTGTTGTCTACCTTGATCAAATACCAATATATGCAAAATTCACGATAGAGTTAATGAAGAAGAAGCAGATACTACATGATGATGAAAATGATTAGATAACTGATGAAAATGTCTACCTGCGTACTTGAACAAACATCAGAGTATTAAATTATTCTCAAATAATTTTGTATCGTCAAAACTCAAGAATATAGATCTTTAACCCATTTTGGTTTAACACGTATCATTGGATGGGCTTCGGCCCATACCGGAACAGCCGATTTTAGCATAAGAAAGATAGAATCTTAGCATCGGAAATAAGCTTATTGGACACAATCGTCCGTTACTAGAGTTATAAGTTTAGAGAAGACCTCATCGGTGTAAGGATCTGCTAGTAGATCAATGGCGGAGTGAAAGGATGTTAACGATCAAGATGGGAGAGTGAGTGTTGAGGATTCCAAGTTCCAACAACCTCAAGAATTTCAAATTAGTAAAATCACAATGACTCACCACTGGAGAAGTGTGGGAATGGAGATGGACAAAAAAGTTCTGAAAGATCAACTATGACTGTTGTTCTGCTTTTGTTGTTTTCAGAAGTTACCACCGGAGAAGTTCTTTGTTTTGTATGGTGTATTATGATTCTCATTGTCATACTTTTTACTTTCAGTTTATGATTATCAGAATCAAAAAATACTAGGCTATTTCATTAAATATGAATCAGAACATTATATGCTTCAATAGTATATTTTAGTGGTGTATATTGATTCTGTTTGTCTTTGATACTAGGCTACTTTTGAATATCTGTCACATGTTAGTCATTGTACTTAAAATCACCTTTGTGCACCGTACATCCAATGAGTTGGTACTCGTTAAACATTCAAGGACGAAAATGACTATTTACTCATGTTTTAAGGAGTAGAAAATGGTTTTCTGCATAGTTATTTATCAGGGCCAATTATACTCAGATTTAGGCTATCATAGACTTTAAAATAGTTTTAAATTTGTTTTGGAAGTGTAAGTATCAAGTTAGAATGATGTTCTACATTTTGTTTCCTTCCTAGATTCCATCACTGCTTGTTGATGAATCTTAGACATTACGGAAGTGATTCCATCACTACTTGTTGCCACAGCATAAATGATATTCTCTAGCTAGTATAAAATTAGAAAGAGCACTACTATTTCAAGATTTATACAAAAGAATATTTAACCAAACATATTTTAACTGAAAATGAAAAATGAAAATTACATTTACAGAGACTTACAAAGTTTTATCAAGTATCCAATAAGAATATGTTCAATGTAAAATCTTCAGAAACTCTATCCACATCATTTAAATTACAACCATTGTTTGATAGCACAAGTTATACTTGTCCAGGAGAAGAAATTAATCTTTTAATATTAAGAGATCCATACACTGTATTCTTGCCAGGAAGAGTCTCAGCTCAATGATTAGTATTTGAATTGGAAGAACGAAATGGCCACAAAAAGGAAAATGGATTTCTCCTTCCTCGTCCATTGTTGTTTTGACCAGTACTATTGCCATTCCTTCCTCCCCAATTTCGACTGCCATGTCCATGAGGCGGAAGCTCAACACGGCAAACAGGACATGAATTATGCTGAATTAACCAAGGAACAATGCAGTCCGAGTGGTAAATATGCTTACATGCCATTTCCCTTGCCTTAGAGCCGAGTTCAAACCTTTCTATACAAATTGGACAATGTGAATCGGAGTGAAGATGTGCTTGTGTGATCTTAATGGTAGGCATTGCTTCAATTGAAGATCGTGAGGCCGGGGCTGGACCACGACCGTTTGTATTGAGTTGTTCGATAAGTTCATCTAGTCCGTGATCCATAAAGTAGCCACCAAAATCAGAGCGCCTAGGATCACCTCTAGAGCTAGGTGTTTGACCTTGAAATATTAAATAACGACCAGAAGAACTAAAAACACCCCAAGTTTGTTCAGGAACAGAACCAGAAACAGATCTCCTTCTGACATCAAAGTTTGTGGTTCTTCCATCCATTCTCTGCCTCATGTAACTATCAATAGCATCTCTAAACCCAATTCTTGGTACAGAACCTCTTTGACTTACAACAGCATGTATAGCATCGAAAATATCAGAATCATCTTGAAACTCTTCCAACTGTGACGACGATGCAAGTCCTCGATTCTCATGAATTTCTTGCACAAATCCTCCGTCGCAGTAAGGGCAAAGTGCATCCCTCCCTGCAAGCAATATTGACTGCCTGCATGCATGACACCAGAATGTTGCTCTCCTTGACATCATTTCTCCTTAATTAGAACTTTAAATCCAGAAAATACATGAAAAGACCGGTTTCTTTCTGCACTAAAAATATAGAGTTGGAAATAGAAGTCACCAGTTGAGTAAAAAAGGGTTATAAGGCATACATCATTAGGTCCTTAAGATTTTCTACATCAAGTAGGCTATGCTCGTTATCAATGGCGGATTATCAAGGTTAGCCAAAAATCTGCAATATTAACATAGTGTTGCCGCTTATGGCAGAAACACAGTGGATATATTAGCTGTTGCCGCCTATGGAGGCCGGCACAAAATCCTCCATGCTATAACGCCATGGTGGACATTTGACAACACTGAACAACCAACTCTATAAAATCAACTTGTAAGGTGAGAGATGATTCTCATTTATGAACACTTTTTCATACCATATCACATCCAATGCGAAACTCTCAGCAGGTGTAAACTAGTAAACCTAGGAATGGTGTGACCTTAAATTCTTCACAACCAGCAAAAGGACCAAAATTAAATCAAAACTTTGTTTTAAAAGGTTTTCGCCCTAAAATAAAAGGTTTTTCGCCCTAAAATAAAAGGTTTTTCGTTAAGGGATGACATATAAGTTAACTCAGAAAGAAAACAGTATGAGCAAGAAATGAAAATAAAAAGCTTAGTCAAAGTCATGACGATTTTATGCAAATGACTCCATAAAATTGAAGTAAACAAAGCCTTTAATTGGATTTCATGCAAATGACTGCATAAAAATTAAATTACAAGTCTAATAAGACTATGAACACAGATGTCGTAAACTTCTAGCATAAAATTAGAGTAATGATATCTGTACAACCATTTAGTGTTTTCTCATCTTATCGGTCAAAACAATAGAAAGAGTAAAAAGGAAGGAGAAACTAAAAACATAATGTGAGTATGAGAGAAAGAGTTGTACAAAAGTTGTCACAAAATGGATGTACAAATATCATTTCCCATAAAATCATGAAGATTTAAAACAAATTTCACAATAATTTATATAATAAACCGGCTTAAACAGATGCTAAATACAAATGAATTTTGGAATTGGATATTTTTTAAATAATCTAAAATAAAAGAAATTGAATGTAACTATGTATGTCGGTGTCGGAATCCGCTAACACATGTCGGACATCAATACCGGAGACACCTTCAATATGTAGTGCCAAGGTTACAATAACCACCTAAAACTTCATACACAGAGTGAGGGATCCTAGGTTTGAACCCGGGTCACAGCGTCCGGCCAAACAACAATTTCGGCACAACAAATAACAGGTGAAGTCCAACGATAACAGAAAGGAAAAACAAAACTCTATAAACCAAGAGACACAAATTCAATACTATCAATTTTCTCCATCAGGAAAAAAGCCAATTACTGCAACTAAATTTCAACAACAGAAGAAAGAAAAAGCACATGAAAACTAACAACTCAGAGAAAAATATAACTTTCAAATGGGGTTTCAATTTTATTCAAACTAAATTCAATTATTCAGAGTCTAAGTTCATACCTGTATATAATCCGCAGAATATAAATGATAAAACAGCAGACAGAGTAATTAATAAGAGATAGAGAAAGATATTAAGGATATAGTCTTATTAATGAAAGTGAAGTTACCTAGAAAAGGGAGAGAATAACAAAGAGAGGAAAAATAAAAGTCCACGGGATGAGAAATTTCGAAGCAAGGTAGCGTGTAATTTTGAGTTTACTGGAGAGACCAAAAACTCATTTATGTCATCTTCCATTTGACCCATAATGAGAGACCAATTTTTTGATAAAGATCCTCTCCATTTATCTATTATATATAGGGTGTGTTTGGTAAAAACAAGCTATAAGCTAGCTGATAGCTGAAAAGTTAGCTTATAGCTGATGATTGATAGCTGATAGCTTTTAGCTGAAAAGTTAGCTTATTAAAATTAAAAGTGTTTGGTAAAATTAGTTGTTGAATTAGCTGATAAATATAAAATGACATAAAAGGACATGCTTATTTAATTTTTTTAATATCATATATATAATTTTTATTACTTAATGCATTTATTTTTAAATATTTAAATATATTTCAAATTATTTTCATCTTCAAAATGATAAATGTATTTATAAATTCAATCGAATTTTTTATTTAACAATTTTTATTTTATTTTTATGAATTTAATTTAACTAAACTAAACTTTCTTCACGATTTATTGTAAATTTTTTAAAAATTAAATGTTATATAAATTATGAGTAAGGTCAAAAAGATAGAAAAGTGAAGAAGAAAATTTAAACAGCTATACCCAATATGTTAGAACATGGTAACGTGAGTTAGAACATGGGTAGTTTTTTTATTATAAAATGCTATAAGCTAGTGAGAAAAGCTTTTTAGCAAACACTTCACATTCTATCGAAACAAGCTTATAAGCTAGTCCAACAAGCTATAAGCTAGCTTCTTTATGTTACCAAACACAGTCATAGACTTAAATATGTATCTAGTCCTGCCAAATAGGCTTCAAGTGAATTTTAACTTAGTAATCCACCTAATTTGCCACTGTAAATATTAATCACTTAAGTTTTGGTATTAATCTCGTGTTTTAGTTCATTCTATTTAAGTAATACTCATTGTATGATGATTATGGACCTAATTAACAAGTTGCTTCCCTAAAATAAAGTTTAAACTAAGTTCGTCTCCAAAGGAGGAACCTTTGTTGACCAAAATTTTATCTTTGGTTTCTTGGCTTGGATCCTTGACAAATGTCACCTATAGTTCATTCTATTTATATAATACTCATTGTATGATGATTATGGACATAATTAACAAGTTGCTTCCCTAAAATAAAGTTTAAACTCAGTTCGTCCCCAAAGGAGGAACCTTTGTCGACCAAAATTTTATCTTTGGTTTCATGGCTTGGATCCTTGACAAATTGCACCTATAGTTCATTCTATTTATGTAATACTCATTGTATGATGATTATGGACCTAATTAACAAGTTGCTTCCCTAAAATAAAGATTAAACTAAGTTCCTCTCCAAAGGAGGAACCTTTGTTGACCAAAATGTTATCTTTGGTTTTTTGGCTTTGATTCGTGAAAAATGCCACCTATAGTTCATTTTATTTATCTAATACTCATTGTATGATGATTATGGACCTAATTAACCAGTTACTTCCCTAAAATAGTTTAAACTAAGTTCGTCTCCAAACGAGGAACCCTTGTTGACCAAAATTTTATCTTTGGTTTCTTGGCTTTGATTCTTGACAAATGTCACCTATAGTTCATTCTATTTATGTAATACTCATTGTATAATGATTATGGACATAATTAACAAGTTACTACCCTAAAATAAAGTTCAAACTAAGTTCGTCTCTAAAGGAGGAACCTTTGTTTACCAAAATTTTATCTTTGGTTTCTTGGCTTTGATTCTTGACAAATGCCACCTACAGTTCATTCCATTTATGTAATACTCATTGTATGATGATTATGGAACTAATTAACAAGTTAATTCCCTAAAATAAAGTTTAAACTAAGTTCGTCTCCAAAGGAAGAACCTTTGTTGACCAAAATTTTATCTTTGGTTTCTTAGCTTTAATGCTTGACTAATGCCACCTATAGTTCATTCTATTTTTCTAATACTCGTTGCATGATGATTATGGACCTAATTAACAAGTTACTTCCCTAAAATAAAGTTTAAACTAAGTTCGTCTCCAAAGGAGGAACCCTTGTTGACCAAAATGTTATCTTTGGTTTTTTGGCTTTGATTCGTGAAAAATGCCACCTATAGTTCATTTTATTTATCTAATACTCATTGTATGATGATTATGGACCTAATTAACCAGTTACTTCCCTAAAATAGTTTAAACTAAGTTCGTCTCCAAACGAGGAACCCTTGTTGACCAAAATTTTATCTTTGGTTTCTTGGCTTTGATTCTTGACAAATGTCACCTATAGTTCATTCTATTTATGTAATACTCATTGTATAATGATTATGGACATAATTAACAAGTTACTACCCTAAAATAAAGTTCAAACTAAGTTCGTCTCTAAAGGAGGAACCTTTGTTTACCAAAATTTTATCTTTGGTTTCTTGGCTTTGATTCTTGACAAATGCCACCTACAGTTCATTCCATTTATGTAATACTCATTGTATGATGATTATGGAACTAATTAACAAGTTAATTCCCTAAAATAAAGTTTAAACTAAGTTCGTCTCCAAAGGAAGAACCTTTGTTGACCAAAATTTTATCTTTGGTTTCTTAGCTTTAATGCTTGACTAATGCCACCTATAGTTCATTCTATTTTTCTAATACTCGTTGCATGATGATTATGGACCTAATTAACAAGTTACTTCCCTAAAATAAAGTTTAAACTAAGTTCGTCTCCAAAGGAGGAACCCTTGTTGACCAAAATGTTATCTTTGGTTTTTTGGCTTTGATCCGTGAAAAATGCCACCTATAGTTCATTTTGTTTATCTAATACTCATTGTATGATGATTATGGACCTAATTAACCAGTTACTTCCCTAAAATAGTTTAAAACTAAGTTCGTCCCCAAAGGAGGAACCTTTGTTGACCAAAATTTTATCTTTGGTTTCTTGGCTTTGATGCTTGACTAATGCCACCTATAGTTCATTCTATTTTTCTAATACTCGTTGTATGATGATTATGGACCTAATTAACAAGTTACTTCCCTAAAATAAAAGTTTAAACTAAGTTCGTCTCCAAAGGAGCAACCTTTGTTGACCAAAATTTTATCTTTGGTTTCTTGGCTTCGATGCTTGACTAATGCCACCTATAGTTCATTCTATTTTTCTAATACTCGTTGTATGATGATTATGGACCTAATTAACAAGTTGCTTCCCTAAAATAAAGTTTAAACTAAGTTCGTCCCCAAAGGAGGAACCTTTGTCAACCAAAATTTTATCTTTGGTTTCTTGGCTTGGATCCTTGACAAATGGCACCTATAGTTCATTCTATTTATGTAATACTCTTTCTATGATTATTATGGACTTAATTAACAAGTTGCTTCCCTAAAATAAAGTTTAAACTAAGTTCGTCCCCAAAGGAGGAACCTTTGTTTACCAAAATTTTATCTTTGGTTTCTTGGCTTTGATGCTTGACTAATGCCACCTATAGTTCATTCTATTTTTCTAATACTCGTTGTATGATGATTATGGACCTAATTAACAAGTTACTTCCCTAAAATAAAAGTTTAAACTAAGTTCGTCTCCAAAGGAGGAACCTTTGTTGACCAAAATTTTATCTTTGGTTTCTTGGCTTGGATCCTTGACAAATGTCACCTATAGTTCATTCTATTTATATAATACTCATTGTATGATGATTATGGACATAATTAACAAGTTGCTTCCCTAAAATAAAGTTTAAACTCAGTTCGTCCCCAAAGGAGGAACCTTTGTCGACCAAAATTTTATCTTTGGTTTCATGGCTTGGATCCTTGACAAATTGCACCTATAGTTCATTCTATTTATGTAATACTCATTGTATGATGATTATGGACCTAATTAACAAGTTGCTTCCCTAAAATAAAGATTAAACTAAGTTCCTCTCCAAAGGAGGAACCTTTGTTGACCAAAATGTTATCTTTGGTTTTTTGGCTTTGATTCGTGAAAAATGCCACCTATAGTTCATTTTATTTATCTAATACTCATTGTATGATGATTATGGACCTAATTAACCAGTTACTTCCCTAAAATAGTTTAAACTAAGTTCGTCTCCAAACGAGGAACCCTTGTTGACCAAAATTTTATCTTTGGTTTCTTGGCTTTGATTCTTGACAAATGTCACCTATAGTTCATTCTATTTATGTAATACTCATTGTATAATGATTATGGACATAATTAACAAGTTACTACCCTAAAATAAAGTTCAAACTAAGTTCGTCTCTAAAGGAGGAACCTTTGTTTACCAAAATTTTATCTTTGGTTTCTTGGCTTTGATTCTTGACAAATGCCACCTACAGTTCATTCCATTTATGTAATACTCATTGTATGATGATTATGGAACTAATTAACAAGTTAATTCCCTAAAATAAAGTTTAAACTAAGTTCGTCTCCAAAGGAAGAACCTTTGTTGACCAAAATTTTATCTTTGGTTTCTTAGCTTTAATGCTTGACTAATGCCACCTATAGTTCATTCTATTTTTCTAATACTCGTTGCATGATGATTATGGACCTAATTAACAAGTTACTTCCCTAAAATAAAGTTTAAACTAAGTTCGTCTCCAAAGGAGGAACCCTTGTTGACCAAAATGTTATCTTTGGTTTTTTGGCTTTGATCCGTGAAAAATGCCACCTATAGTTCATTTTGTTTATCTAATACTCATTGTATGATGATTATGGACCTAATTAACCAGTTACTTCCCTAAAATAGTTTAAAACTAAGTTCGTCCCCAAAGGAGGAACCTTTGTTGACCAAAATTTTATCTTTGGTTTCTTGGCTTTGATGCTTGACTAATGCCACCTATAGTTCATTCTATTTTTCTAATACTCGTTGTATGATGATTATGGACCTAATTAACAAGTTACTTCCCTAAAATAAAAGTTTAAACTAAGTTCGTCTCCAAAGGAGCAACCTTTGTTGACCAAAATTTTATCTTTGGTTTCTTGGCTTCGATGCTTGACTAATGCCACCTATAGTTCATTCTATTTTTCTAATACTCGTTGTATGATGATTATGGACCTAATTAACAAGTTGCTTCCCTAAAATAAAGTTTAAACTAAGTTCCTCCCCAAAGGAGGAACCTTTGTCAACCAAAATTTTATCTTTGGTTTCTTGGCTTGGATCCTTGACAAATGGCACCTATAGTTCATTCTATTTATGTAATACTCTTTCTATGATTATTATGGACTTAATTAACAAGTTGCTTCCCTAAAATAAAGTTTAAACTAAGTTCGTCCCCAAAGGAGGAACCTTTGTTTACCAAAATTTTATCTTTGGTTTCTTGGCTTTGATGCTTGACTAATGCCACCTATAGTTCATTCTATTTTTCTAATACTCGTTGTATGATGATTATGGACCTAATTCACAAGTTACTTCCCTAAAATAAAAGTTTAAACTAAGTTCGTCTCCAAAGGAGCAACCTTTGTTGACCAAAATTTTATCTTTGGTTTCTTGGCTTTGATGCTTGACTAATGTCACCTATAGTTCATTCTATTTTTCTAATACTCGTTGTATGATGATTATGGACCTAATTAACAAGTTACTTCCCTAAAATAAAGTTTAAACTAAGTTTGTCTCCAAAGGAGGAACCGTTGTTGACAAAAAATTTATCTTTGGTTTGTTGGCTTGGATCCTTGACAAATGTCACATATAGTTCATTCTATTTATGTAATCCTCATTGTATGATGATTATGGACCTAATTAACTAGTTGCTTCCCTAAAATAAAGTTTAAACTAAGTTCGTCCCCAAAGGATGAACCTTTGTCAACCAAAATTTTATCTTTGGTTTCTTGGCTTGGATCCTTGACAAATGGCACCTATAGTTCATTCTATTTATGTAATACTCTTTCTATGATGATTATGGACTTAATTAACAAGTTGCTTCCCTAAAATAAAGTTTAAACTAAGTTCGTCCCCAAAGGAGGAACCTTTGTTGACCAAAATTTTATCTTTGGTTTCTTGGCTTTGATGCTTGACTAATGCCACCTATAGTTCATTCTATTTTTCTAATACTCGTTGTATGATGATTATGGACCTAATTAACAAGTTACTTCCCTAAAATAAAAGTTTAAACTAAGTTCGTCTCCAAAGGAGCAACCTTTGTTGACCAAAATTTTATCTTTGGTTTCTTGGCTTTGATGCTTGACTAATGCCACCTATAGTTCATTCTATTTTTCTAATACTCGTTGTATGATGATTATGGACCTAATTAACAAGTTACTTCCCTAAAATAAAAGTTTAAACTAAGTTCGTCTCCAAAGGAGCAACCTTTGTTGACCAAAATTTTATCTTTGGTTTCTTGGCTTCGATGCTTGACTAATGCCACCTATAGTTCATTCTATTTTTCTAATACTCGTTGTATGATGATTATGGACCTAATTAACAAGTTGCTTCCCTAAAATAAAGTTTAAACTAAGTTCGTCCCCAAAGGAGGAACCTTTGTCAACCAAAATTTTATCTTTGGTTTCTTGGCTTGGATCCTTGACAAATGGCACCTATAGTTCATTCTATTTATGTAATACTCTTTCTATGATTATTATGGACTTAATTAACAAGTTGCTTCCCTAAAATAAAGTTTAAACTAAGTTCGTCCCCAAAGGAGGAACCTTTGTTTACCAAAATTTTATCTTTGGTTTCTTGGCTTTGATGCTTGACTAATGCCACCTATAGTTTATTCTATTTTTCTAATACTCGTTGTATGATGATTATGGACCTAATTAACAAGTTACTTCCCTAAAATAAAAGTTTAAACTAAGTTCGTCTCCAAAGGAGCAACCTTTGTTGACCAAAATTTTATCTTTGGTTTCTTGGCTTTGATGCTTGACTAATGTCACCTATAGTTCATTCTATTTTTCTAATACTCGTTGTATGATGATTATGGACCTAATTAACAAGTTACTTCCCTAAAATAAAGTTTAAACTAAGTTTGTCTCCAAAGGAGGAACCGTTGTTGACAAAAAATTTATCTTTGGTTTGTTGGCTTGGATCCTTGACAAATGTCACATATAGTTCATTCTATTTATGTAATCCTCATTGTATGATGATTATGGACCTAATTAACTAGTTGCTTCCCTAAAATAAAGTTTAAACTAAGTTCGTCCCCAAAGGATGAACCTTTGTCAACCAAAATTTTATCTTTGGTTTCTTGGCTTGGATCCTTGACAAATGGCACCTATAGTTCATTCTATTTATGTAATACTCTTTCTATGATGATTATGGACTTAATTAACAAGTTGCTTCCCTAAAATAAAGTTTAAACTAAGTTCGTCCCCAAAGGAGGAACCTTTGTTGACCAAAATTTTATCTTTGGTTTCTTGGCTTTTATGCTTGACTAATGCCACCTATAGTTCATTCTATTTTTCTAATACTCGTTGTATGATGATTATGGACCTAATTAACAAGTTACTTCCCTAAAATAAAAGTTTAAACTAAGTTCGTCTCCAAAGGAGCAACCTTTGTTGACCAAAATTTTATCTTTGGTTTCTTGGCTTTGATGCTTGACTAATGCCACCTATAATTCATTCTATTTTTCTAATACTCGTTGTATGATGATTATGGACCTAATTAACAAGTTACTTCCCTAAAATAAAAGTTTAAACTAAGTTCGTCTCCAAAGGAGCAACCTTTGTTGACCAAAATTTTATCTTTGGTTTCTTGGCTTTGATGCTTGACTAATGCCACCTATAGTTCATTCTATTTTTCTAATACTCGTTGTATGATGATTATGGACCTAATTAACAAGTTACTTCCCTAAAATAAAAGTTTAAACTAAGTTCGTCTCCAAAGGAGCAACCTTTGTTGACCAAAATTTTATCTTTGGTTTCTTGGCTTTGATGCTTGACTAATGTCACCTATAGTTCATTCTATTTTTCTAATACTCGTTGTATGATGATTATGGACCTAATTAACAAGTTACTTCCCTAAAATAAAGTTTAAACTAAGTTTGTCTCCAAAGGAGGAACCGTTGTTGACAAAAAATTTATCTTTGGTTTGTTGGCTTGGATCCTTGACAAATGTCACATATAGTTCATTCTATTTATGTAATCCTCATTGTATGATGATTATGGACCTAATTAACTAGTTTCTTCCCTAAAATAAAGTTTAAACTAAGTTCGTCCCCAAAGGATGAACCTTTGTCAACCAAAATTTTATCTTTGGTTTCTTGGCTTGGATCCTTGACAAATGGCACCTATAGTTCATTCTATTTATGTAATACTCTTTCTATGATGATTATGGACTTAATTAACAAGTTGCTTCCCTAAAATAAAGTTTAAACTAAGTTCGTCCCCAAAGGAGGAACCTTTGTTGACCAAAATTTTATCTTTGGTTTCTTGGCTTTGATGCTTGACTAATGCCACCTATAGTTCATTCTATTTTTCTAATACTCGTTGTATGATGATTATGGACCTAATTAACAAGTTACTTCCCTAAAATAAAAGTTTAAACTAAGTTCGTCTCCAAAGGAGCAACCTTTGTTGACCAAAATTTTATCTTTGGTTTCTTGGCTTTGATGCTTGACTAATGCCACCTATAGTTCATTCTATTTTTCTAATACTCGTTGTATGATGATTATGGACCTAATTAACAAGTTACTTCCCTAAAATAAAAGTTTAAACTAAGTTCGTCTCCAAAGGAGCAACCTTTGTTGACCAAAATTTTATCTTTGGTTTCTTGGCTTCGATGCTTGACTAATGCCACCTATAGTTCATTCTATTTTTCTAATACTCGTTGTATGATGATTATGGACCTAATTAACAAGTTGCTTCCCTAAAATAAAGTTTAAACTAAGTTCGTCCCCAAAGGAGGAACCTTTGTCAACCAAAATTTTATCTTTGGTTTCTTGGCTTGGATCCTTGACAAATGGCACCTATAGTTCATTCTATTTATGTAATACTCTTTCTATGATTATTATGGACTTAATTAACAAGTTGCTTCCCTAAAATAAAGTTTAAACTAAGTTCGTCCCCAAAGGAGGAACCTTTGTTTACCAAAATTTTATCTTTGGTTTCTTGGCTTTGATGCTTGACTAATGCCACCTATAGTTCATTCTATTTTTCTAATACTCGTTGTATGATGATTATGGACCTAATTAACAAGTTACTTCCCTAAAATAAAAGTTTAAACTAAGTTCGTCTCCAAAGGAGCAACCTTTGTTGACCAAAATTTTATCTTTGGTTTCTTGGCTTTGATGCTTGACTAATGTCACCTATAGTTCATTCTATTTTTCTAATACTCGTTGTATGATGATTATGGACCTAATTAACAAGTTACTTCCCTAAAATAAAGTTTAAACTAAGTTTGTCTCCAAAGGAGGAACCGTTGTTGACAAAAAATTTATCTTTGGTTTGTTGGCTTGGATCCTTGACAAATGTCACATATAGTTCATTCTATTTATGTAATCCTCATTGTATGATGATTATGGACCTAATTAACTAGTTGCTTCCCTAAAATAAAGTTTAAACTAAGTTCGTCCCCAAAGGATGAACCTTTGTCAACCAAAATTTTATCTTTGGTTTCTTGGCTTGGATCCTTGACAAATGGCACCTATAGTTCATTCTATTTATGTAATACTCTTTCTATGATGATTATGGACTTAATTAACAAGTTGCTTCCCTAAAATAAAGTTTAAACTAAGTTCGTCCCCAAAGGAGGAACCTTTGTTGACCAAAATTTTATCTTTGGTTTCTTGGCTTCGATGCTTGACTAATGCCACCTATAGTTCATTCTATTTTTCTAATACTCGTTGTATGATGATTATGGACCTAATTAACAAGTTGCTTCCCTAAAATAAAGTTTAAACTAAGTTCGTCCCCAAAGGAGGATCCTTTGTCAACCAAAAATTTATCTTTGGTTTCTTGGCTTGGATCCTTGACAAATGGCACCTATAGTTCATTCTATTTATGTAATCCTCATTGTATGATGATTATGGACCTAATTAACTAGTTGCTTCCCTAAAATAAAGTTTAAACTAAGTTCGTCCCCAAAGGAGGAACCTTTGTCAACCAAAATTTTATCTTTGGTTTCTTGGCTTGGATCCTTGACAAATGGCACCTATAGTTCATTCTATTTATGTAATACTCTTTCTATGATGATTATGGACTTAATTAACATGTTGCTTCCCTAAAATAAAGTTTAAACTAAGTTCGTCCCCAAAGGAGGAACCTTTGTTGACCAAAATTTTATCTTTGGTTTCTTGGCTTTGATGCTTGACTAATGCCACCTATAGTTCATTCTATTTTTCTAATACTCGTTGTATGATGATTATGGACCTAATTAACAAGTTACTTCCCTAAAATAAAAGTTTAAACTAAGTTCGTCTCCAAAGGAGCAACCTTTGTTGACCAAAATTTTATCTTTGGTTTCTTGGCTTTGATGCTTGACTAATGCCACCTATAGTTCATTCTATTTTTCTAATACTCGTTGTATGATGATTATGGACCTAATTAACAAGTTGCTTTCCTAAAATAAAGTTTAAACTAAGTTCGTCCCCAAAGGAGGAACCTTTGTCAACCAAAATTTTATCTTTGGTTTCTTGGCTTGGATCCTTGACAAATGGCACCTATAGTTCATTCTATTTATGTAATACTCATTCTATGATGATTATGGACTTAATTAACAAGTTGCTTCCCTAAAATAAAGTTTAAACTAAGTTCGTCCCCAAAGGAGGAACCTTTGTTGACCAAAATTTTATCTTTGGTTTCTTGGCTTTGATGCTTGATTAATGCCACCTATAGTTCATTCTATTTTTCTAATACTCGTTGTATGATGATTATGGACCTAATTAACTAGTTGCTTCCCTAAAATAAAGTTTAAACTAAGTTCGTCCCCAAAGGAGGAACCTTTGTCAACCAAAATTTTATCTTTGGTTTCTTGGCTTGGATCCTTGACAAATGGCACCTATAGTTCATTCTATTTATATAATACTCTTTCTATGATGATTATGGACTTAATTAACATGTTGCTTCCCTAAAATAAAGTTTAAACTAAGTTCGTCCCCAAAGGAGGAACCTTTGTTGACCAAAATTTTATCTTTGGTTTCTTGGCTTTGATGCTTGACTAATGCCACCTATAGTTCATTCTATTTTTCTAATACTCGTTGTATGATGATTATGGACCTAATTAACAAGTTACTTCCCTAAAATAAAAGTTTAAACTAAGTTCGTCTCCAAAGGAGCAACCTTTGTTGACCAAAATTTTATCTTTGGTTTCTTGTCTTCGATGCTTGACTAATGCCACCTATAGTTCATTCTATTTTTGTAATACTCGTTGTATGATGATTATGGACCTAATTAACAAGTTGCTTCCCTAAAATAAAGTTTAAACTAAGTTCGTCCCCAAAGGAGGAACCTTTGTCAACCAAAATTTTATCTTTGGTTTCTTGGCTTGGATCCTTGACAAATGGCACCTATAGTTCATTCTATTTATGTAATACTCTTTCTATGATGATTATGGACTTAATTAACATGTTGCTTCCCTAAAATAAAGTTTAAACTAAGTTCGTCCCCAAAGGAGGAACCTTTGTTGACCAAAATTTTATCTTTGGTTTCTTGGCTTTGATGCTTGACTAATGCCACCTATAGTTCATTCTATTTTTCTAATACTCGTTGTATGATGATTATGGACCTAATTAACAAGTTACTTCCCTAAAATAAAAGTTTAAACTAAGTTCGTCTCCAAAGGAGCAACCTTTGTTGACCAAAATTTTATCTTTGGTTTCTTGGCTTCGATGCTTGACTAATGCCACCTATAGTTCATTCTATTTTTCTAATACTCGTTGTATGATGATTATGGACCTAATTAACAAGTTTCTTCCCTAAAATAAAGTTTAAACTAAGTTCGTCCCCAAAGGAGGAACCTTTGTCAACCAAAAATTTATCTTTGGTTTCTTGGCTTGGATCCTTGACAAATGGCACCTATAGTTCATTCTATTTATGTAATCCTCATTGTATGATGATTATGGACCTAATTAACTAGTTGCTTCCCTAAAATAAAGTTTAAACTAAGTTCGTCCCCAAAGGAGGAACCTTTGTCAACCAAAATTTTATCTTTGGTTTCTTGGCTTGGATCCTTGACAAATGGCACCTATAGTTCATTCTATTTATGTAATACTCTTTCTATGATGATTATGGACTTAATTAACATGTTGCTTCCCTAAAATAAAGTTTAAACTAAGTTCGTCCCCAAAGGAGGAACCTTTGTTGACCAAAATTTTATCTTTGGTTTCTTGGCTTTGATGCTTGACTAATGCCACCTATAGTTCATTCTATTTTTCTAATACTCGTTGTATGATGATTATGGACCTAATTAACAAGTTACTTCCCTAAAATAAAAGTTTAAACTAAGTTCGTCTCCAAAGGAGCAACCTTTGTTGACCAAAATTTTATCTTTGGTTTCTTGGCTTTGATGCTTGACTAATGCCACCTATAGTTCATTCTATTTTTCTAATACTCGTTGTATGATGATTATGGACCTAATTAACAAGTTGCTTTCCTAAAATAAAGTTTAAACTAAGTTCGTCCCCAAAGGAGGAACCTTTGTCAACCAAAATTTTATCTTTGGTTTCTTGGCTTGGATCCTTGACAAATGGCACCTATAGTTCATTCTATTTATGTAATACTCATTCTATGATGATTATGGACTTAATTAACAAGTTGCTTCCCTAAAATAAAGTTTAAACTAAGTTCGTCCCCAAAGGAGGAACCTTTGTTGACCAAAATTTTATCTTTGGTTTCTTGGCTTTGATGCTTGATTAATGCCACCTATAGTTCATTCTATTTTTCTAATACTCGTTGTATGATGATTATGGACCTAATTAACAAGTTACTTCCCTAAAATAAAAGTTTAAACTAAGTTCGTCTCCAAAGGAGCAACCTTTGTTGACCAAAATTTTATCTTTGGTTTCTTGGCTTTGATGCTTAACTAATGCCACCTATAGTTCATTCTATTTTTCTAATACTCGTTGTATGATGATTATGGACCTAAATAACAAGTTACTTCCCTAAAATAAAAGTTTAAACTAAGTTCGTCTCCAAAGGAGCAACCTTTGTTGACCAAAATTTTATCTTTGGTTTCTTGGCTTTGATGCTTGACTAATGCCACCTATAGTTCATTCTATTTTTCTAATACTCGTTGTATGATGATTATGGACCTAATTAACAAGTTGCTTTCCTAAAATAAAGTTTAAACTAAGTTCGTCCCCAAAGGAGGAACCTTTGTCAACCAAAATTTTATCTTTGGTTTCTTGGCTTGGATCCTTGACAAATGGCACCTATAGTTCATTCTATTTATGTAATACTCATTCTATGATGATTATGGACTTAATTAACAAGTTGCTTCCCTAAAATAAAGTTTAAACTAAGTTCGTCCCCAAAGGAGGAACCTTTGTTGACCAAAATTTTATCTTTGGTTTCTTGGCTTTGATGCTTGATTAATGCCACCTATAGTTCATTCTATTTTTCTAATACTCGTTGTATGATGATTATGGACCTAATTAACAAGTTACTTCCCTAAAATAAAAGTTTAAACTAAGTTCGTCTCCAAAGGAGCAACCTTTGTTGACCAAAATTTTATCTTTGGTTTCTTGGCTTTGATGCTTAACTAATGCCACCTATAGTTCATTCTATTTTTCTAATACTCGTTGTATGATGATTATGGACCTAAATAACAAGTTACTTCCCTAAAATAAAAGTTTAAACTAAGTTCGTCTCCAAAGGAGCAACCTTTGTTGACCAAAATTTTATCTTTGGTTTCTTGGCTTTGATGCTTGACTAATGCCACCTATAGTTCATTCTATTTTTCTAATACTCGTTGTATGATGATTATGGACCTAATTAACAAGTTGCTTTCCTAAAATAAAGTTTAAACTAAGTTCGTCCCCAAAGGAGGAACCTTTGTCAACCAAAATTTTATCTTTGGTTTCTTGGCTTGGATCCTTGACAAATGGCACCTATAGTTCATTCTATTTATGTAATACTCATTCTATGATGATTATGGACTTAATTAACAAGTTGCTTCCCTAAAATAAAGTTTAAACTAAGTTCGTCCCCAAAGGAGGAACCTTTGTTGACCAAAATTTTATCTTTGGTTTCTTGGCTTTGATGCTTGATTAATGCCACCTATAGTTCATTCTATTTTTCTAATACTCGTTGTATGATGATTATGGACCTAATTAACAAGTTACTTCCCTAAAATAAAGTTTAAACTAAGTTCGTCCCCAAAGGAGGAACCTTTGTCAACCAAAATTTTATCTTTGGTTTCTTGGCTCGGATCCTTGACAAATGGCACCTATAGTTCATTCTATTTATATAATACTCTTTCTATGATGATTATGGACTTAATTAACATGTTGCTTCCCTAAAATAAAGTTTAAACTAAGTTCGTCCCCAAAGGAGGAACCTTTGTTGACCAAAATTTTATCTTTGGTTTCTTGGCTTTGATGCTTGACTAATGCCACCTATAGTTCATTCTATTTTTCTAATACTCGTTGTATGATGATTATGGACCTAATTAACAAGTTACTTCCCTAAAATAAAAGTTTAAACTAAGTTCGTCTCCAAAGGAGCAACCTTTGTTGACCAAAATTTTATCTTTGGTTTCTTGTCTTCGATGATTGACTAATGCCACCTATAGTTCATTCTATTTTTGTAATACTCGTTGTATGATGATTATGGACCTAATTAACAAGTTGCTTCCCTAAAATAAAGTTTAAACTAAGTTCGTCCCCAAAGGAGGAACCTTTGTCAACCAAAATTTTATCTTTGGTTTCTTGGCTTGGATCCTTGACAAATGGCACCTATAGTTCATTCTATTTATGTAATACTCTTTCTATGATGATTATGGACTTAATTAACATGTTGCTTCCCTAAAATAAAGTTTAAACTAAGTTCGTCCCCAAAGGAGGAACCTTTGTTGACCAAAATTTTATCTTTGGTTTCTTGGCTTTGATGCTTGATTAATGCCACCTATAGTTCATTCTATTTTTCTAATACTCGTTGTATGATGATTATGGACCTAATTAACAAGTTACTTCCCTAAAATAAAAGTTTAAACTAAGTTCGTCTCCAAAGGAGCAACCTTTGTTGACCAAAATTTTATCTTTGGTTTCTTGGCTTTGATGCTTGACTAATGCCACCTATAGTTCATTCTATTTTTCTAATACTCGTTGTATGATGATTATGGACCTAATTAACTAGTTGCTTTCCTAAAATAAAGTTTAAACTAAGTTCGTCCCCAAAGGAGGAACCTTTGTCAACCAAAATTTTATCTTTGGTTTCTTGGCTTGGATCCTTGACAAATGGCACCTATAGTTCATTCTATTTATGTAATACTCATTCTATGATGATTATGGACTTAATTAACAAGTTGCTTCCCTAAAATAAAGTTTAAACTAAGTTCGTCCCCAAAGGAGGAACCTTTGTTGACCAAAATTTTATCTTTGGTTTCTTGGCTTTGATGCTTGATTAATGCCACCTATAGTTCATTCTATTTTTCTAATACTCGTTGTATGATGATTATGGACCTAATTAACAAGTTACTTCCCTAAAATAAAAGTTTAAACTAAGTTCGTCTCCAAAGGAGCAACCTTTGTTGACCAAAATTTTATCTTTGGTTTCTTGGCTTTGATGCTTAACTAATGCCACCTATAGTTCATTCTATTTTTCTAATACTCGTTGTATGATGATTATGGACCTAAATAACAAGTTACTTCCCTAAAATAAAAGTTTAAACTAAGTTCGTCTCCAAAGGAGCAACCTTTGTTGACCAAAATTTTATCTTTGGTTTCTTGGCTTTGATGCTTGACTAATGCCACCTATAGTTCATTCTATTTTTCTAATACTCGTTGTATGATGATTATGGACCTAATTAACAAGTTGCTTTCCTAAAATAAAGTTTAAACTAAGTTCGTCCCCAAAGGAGGAACCTTTGTCAACCAAAATTTTATCTTTGGTTTCTTGGCTTGGATCCTTGACAAATGGCACCTATAGTTCATTCTATTTATGTAATACTCATTCTATGATGATTATGGACTTAATTAACAAGTTGCTTCCCTAAAATAAAGTTTAAACTAAGTTCGTCCCCAAAGGAGGAACCTTTGTTGACCAAAATTTTATCTTTGGTTTCTTGGCTTTGATGCTTGATTAATGCCACCTATAGTTCATTCTATTTTTCTAATACTCGTTGTATGATGATTATGGACCTAATTAACTAGTTGCTTCCCTAAAATAAAGTTTAAACTAAGTTCGTCCCCAAAGGAGGAACCTTTGTCAACCAAAATTTTATCTTTGGTTTCTTGGCTCGGATCCTTGACAAATGGCACCTATAGTTCATTCTATTTATATAATACTCTTTCTATGATGATTATGGACTTAATTAACATGTTGCTTCCCTAAAATAAAGTTTAAACTAAGTTCGTCCCCAAAGGAGGAACCTTTGTTGACCAAAATTTTATCTTTGGTTTCTTGGCTTTGATGCTTGACTAATGCCACCTATAGTTCATTCTATTTTTCTAATACTCGTTGTATGATGATTATGGACCTAATTAACAAGTTACTTCCCTAAAATAAAAGTTTAAACTAAGTTCGTCTCCAAAGGAGCAACCTTTGTTGACCAAAATTTTATCTTTGGTTTCTTGTCTTCGATGATTGACTAATGCCACCTATAGTTCATTCTATTTTTGTAATACTCGTTGTATGATGATTATGGACCTAATTAACAAGTTGCTTCCCTAAAATAAAGTTTAAACTAAGTTCGTCCCCAAAGGAGGAACCTTTGTCAACCAAAATTTTATCTTTGGTTTCTTGGCTTGGATCCTTGACAAATGGCACCTATAGTTCATTCTATTTATGTAATACTCTTTCTATGATGATTATGGACTTAATTAACATGTTGCTTCCCTAAAATAAAGTTTAAACTAAGTTCGTCCCCAAAGGAGGAACCTTTGTTGACCAAAATTTTATCTTTGGTTTCTTGGCTTTGATGCTTGATTAATGCCACCTATAGTTCATTCTATTTTTCTAATACTCGTTGTATGATGATTATGGACCTAATTAACAAGTTACTTCCCTAAAATAAAAGTTTAAACTAAGTTCGTCTCCAAAGGAGCAACCTTTGTTGACCAAAATTTTATCTTTGGTTTCTTGGCTTTGATGCTTAACTAATGCCACCTATAGTTCATTCTATTTTTCTAATACTCGTTGTATGATGATTATGGACCTAAATAACAAGTTGCTTCCCTAAAATAAAAGTTTAAACTAAGTTCGTCTCCAAAGGAGCAACCTTTGTTGACCAAAATTTTATCTTTGGTTTCTTGGCTTTGATGCTTGACTAATGCCACCTATAGTTCATTCTATTTTTCTAATACTCGTTGTATGATGATTATGGACCTAATTAACAAGTTGCTTTCCTAAAATAAAGTTTAAACTAAGTTCGTCCCCAAAGGAGGAACCTTTGTCAACCAAAATTTTATCTTTGGTTTCTTGGCTTGGATCCTTGACAAATGGCACCTATAGTTCATATTATTTATGTAATACTCATTCTATGATGATTATGGACTTAATTAACAAGTTGCTTCCCTAAAATAAAGTTTAAACTAAGTTCGTCCCCAAAGGAGGAACCTTTGTTGACCAAAATTTTATCTTTGGTTTCTTGGCTTTGATGCTTGATTAATGCCACCTATAGTTCATTCTATTTTTCTAATACTCGTTGTATGATGATTATGGACCTAATTAACAAGTTACTTCCCTAAAATAAAAGTTTAAACTAAGTTCGTCTCCAAAGGAGCAACCTTTGTTGACCAAAATTTTATCTTTGGTTTCTTGGCTTTGATGCTTAACTAATGCCACCTATAGTTCATTCTATTTTTCTAATACTCGTTGTATGATGATTATGGACCTAAATAACAAGTTACTTCCCTAAAATAAAAGTTTAAACTAAGTTCGTCTCCAAAGGAGCAACCTTTGTTGACCAAAATTTTATCTTTGGTTTCTTGGCTTTGATGCTTGACTAATGCCACCTATAGTTCATTCTATTTTTCTAATACTCGTTGTATGATGATTATGGACCTAATTAACAAGTTGCTTTCCTAAAATAAAGTTTAAACTAAGTTCGTCCCCAAAGGAGGAACCTTTGTCAACCAAAATTTTATCTTTGGTTTCTTGGCTTGGATCCTTGACAAATGGCACCTATAGTTCATTCTATTTATGTAATACTCATTCTATGATGATTATGGACTTAATTAACAAGTTGCTTCCCTAAAATAAAGTTTAAACTAAGTTCGTCCCCAAAGGAGGAACCTTTGTTGACCAAAATTTTATCTTTGGTTTCTTGGCTTTGATGCTTGATTAATGCCACCTATAGTTCATTCTATTTTTCTAATACTCGTTGTATGATGATTATGGACCTAATTAACTAGTTGCTTCCCTAAAATAAAGTTTAAACTAAGTTCGTCCCCAAAGGAGGAACCTTTGTCAACCAAAATTTTATCTTTGGTTTCTTGGCTTGGATCCTTGACAAATGGCACCTATAGTTCATTCTATTTATATAATACTCTTTCTATGATGATTATGGACTTAATTAACATGTTGCTTCCCTAAAATAAAGTTTAAACTAAGTTCGTCCCCAAAGGAGGAACCTTTGTTGACCAAAATTTTATCTTTGGTTTCTTGGCTTTGATGCTTGACTAATGCCACCTATAGTTCATTCTATTTTTCTAATACTCGTTGTATGATGATTATGGACCTAATTAACAAGTTACTTCCCTAAAATAAAAGTTTAAACTAAGTTCGTCTCCAAAGGAGCAACCTTTGTTGACCAAAATTTTATCTTTGGTTTCTTGTCTTCGATGATTGACTAATGCCACCTATAGTTCGTTCTATTTTTGTAATACTCGTTGTATGATGATTATGGACCTAATTAACAAGTTGCTTCCCTAAAATAAAGTTTAAACTAAGTTCGTCCCCAAAGGAGGAACCTTTGTCAACCAAAATTTTATCTTTGGTTTCTTGGCTTGGATCCTTGACAAATGGCACCTATAGTTCATTCTATTTATGTAATACTCTTTCTATGATGATTATGGACTTAATTAACATGTTGCTTCCCTAAAATAAAGTTTAAACTAAGTTCGTCCCCAAAGGAGGAACCTTTGTTGACCAAAATTTTATCTTTGGTTTCTTGGCTTTGATGCTTGACTAATGCCACCTATAGTTCATTCTATTTTTCTAATACTCGTTGTATGATGATTATGGACCTAATTAACAAGTTACTTCCCTAAAATAAAAGTTTAAACTAAGTTCGTCTCCAAAGGAGCAACCTTTGTTGACCAAAATTTTATCTTTGGTTTCTTGTCTTCGATGATTGACTAATGCCACCTATAGTTCATTCTATTTTTGTAATACTCGTTGTATGATGATTATGGACCTAATTAACAAGTTGCTTCCCTAAAATAAAGTTTAAACTAAGTTCGTCCCCAAAGGAGGAACCTTTGTCAACCAAAATTTTATCTTTGGTTTCTTGGCTTGGATCCTTGACAAATGGCACCTATAGTTCATTCTATTTATGTAATACTCTTTCTATGATGATTATGGACTTAATTAACATGTTGCTTCCCTAAAATAAAGTTTAAACTAAGTTCGTCCCCAAAGGAGGAACCTTTGTTGACCAAAATTTTATCTTTGGTTTCTTGGCTTTGATGCTTGACTAATGCCACCTATAGTTCATTCTATTTTTCTAATACTCGTTGTATGATGATTATGGACCTAATTAACAAGTTACTTCCCTAAAATAAAAGTTTAAACTAAGTTCGTCTCCAAAGGAGCAACCTTTGTTGACCAAAATTTTATCTTTGGTTTCTTGGCTTCGATGCTTGACTAATGCCACCTATAGTTCATTCTATTTTTCTAATACTCGTTGTATGATGATTATGGACCTAATTAACAAGTTGCTTCCCTAAAATAAAGTTTAAACTAAGTTCGTCCCCAAAGGAGGAACCTTTGTCAACCAAAAATTTATCTTTGGTTTCTTGGCTTGGATCCTTGACAAATGGCACCTATAGTTCATTCTATTTATGTAATCCTCATTGTATGATGATTATGGACCTAATTAACTAGTTGCTTTCCTAAAATAAAGTTTAAACTAAGTTCGTCCCCAAAGGAGGAACCTTTGTCAACCAAAATTTTATCTTTGGTTTCTTGGCTTGGATCCTTGACAAATGGCACCTATAGTTCATTCTATTTATGTAATACTCTTTCTATGATGATTATGGACTTAATTAACATGTTGCTTCCCTAAAATAAAGTTTAAACTAAGTTCGTCCCCAAAGGAGGAACCTTTGTTGACCAAAATTTTATCTTTGGTTTCTTGGCTTTGATGCTTGACTAATGCCACCTATAGTTCATTCTATTTTTCTAATACTCGTTGTATGATGATTATGGACCTAATTAACAAGTTACTTCCCTAAAATAAAAGTTTAAACTAAGTTCGTCTCCAAAGGAGCAACCTTTGTTGACCAAAATTTTATCTTTGGTTTCTTGGCTTTGATGCTTGACTAATGCCACCTATAGTTCATTCTATTTTTCTAATACTCGTTGTATGATGATTATGGACCTAATTAACAAGTTGCTTTCCTAAAATAAAGTTTAAACTAAGTTCGTCCCCAAAGGAGGAACCTTTGTCAACCAAAATTTTATCTTTGGTTTCTTGGCTTGGATCCTTGACAAATGGCACCTATAGTTCATTCTATTTATGTAATACTCATTCTATGATGATTATGGACTTAATTAACAAGTTGCTTCCCTAAAATAAAGTTTAAACTAAGTTCGTCCCCAAAGGAGGAACCTTTGTTGACCAAAATTTTATCTTTGGTTTCTTGGCTTTGATGCTTGATTAATGCCACCTATAGTTCATTCTATTTTTCTAATACTCGTTGTATGATGATTATGGACCTAATTAACAAGTTACTTCCCTAAAATAAAAGTTTAAACTAAGTTCGTCTCCAAAGGAGCAACCTTTGTTGACCAAAATTTTATCTTTGGTTTCTTGGCTTTGATGCTTAACTAATGCCACCTATAGTTCATTCTATTTTTCTAATACTCGTTGTATGATGATTATGGACCTAAATAACAAGTTACTTCCCTAAAATAAAAGTTTAAACTAAGTTCGTCTCCAAAGGAGCAACCTTTGTTGACCAAAATTTTATCTTTGGTTTCTTGGCTTTGATGCTTGACTAATGCCACCTATAGTTCATTCTATTTTTCTAATACTCGTTGTATGATGATTATGGACCTAATTAACAAGTTACTTCCCTAAAATAAAAGTTTAAACTAAGTTCGTCTCCAAAGGAGCAACCTTTGTTGACCAAAATTTTATCTTTGGTTTCTTGGCTTCGATGCTTGACTAATGCCACCTATAGTTCATTCTATTTTTCTAATACTCGTTGTATGATGATTATGGACCTAATTAACAAGTTGCTTCCCTAAAATAAAGTTTAAACTAAGTTCGTCCCCAAAGGAGGAACCTTTGTCAACCAAAATTTTATCTTTGGTTTCTTGGCTTGGATCCTTGACAAATGGCACCTATAGTTCATTCTATTTATATAATACTCTTTCTATGATGATTATGGACTTAATTAACATGTTGCTTCCCTAAAATAAAGTTTAAACTAAGTTCGTCCCCAAAGGAGGAACCTTTGTTGACCAAAATTTTATCTTTGGTTTCTTGGCTTTGATGCTTGACTAATGCCACCTATAGTTCATTCTATTTTTCTAATACTCGTTGTATGATGATTATGGACCTAATTAACAAGTTACTTCCCTAAAATAAAGTTTAAACTAATTTCGTCTCCAAAGCAGGAACCCTTGTTGACCAAAATTTTATCTTTGGTTTCTTGGCTTGGATCCTTGACAAATATCACCTATAGTTCATTCTATTTAAGTAATACTCATTGTATGATGATTATGGACCTAATTAACAAGTTACTTCCCTAAAATAAAGTTTAAACTAAGTTCGTCTCTAAAGGAGGAACCTTTGTTAACCAAAATTTTATCTTTGGTTTCTTGGCTTTGATGCTTGACTAATGCCACCTATAGTTCATTCTATTTTTCTAATACTCATTGTATGATGATTATGGACCTAATTAACAAGTTACTTCCCTAAAATAAAAGTTTAAACTAAGTTCGTCTCCAAAGGAGCAACCTTTGTTGACCAAAATTTTATCTTTGGTTTCTTGGCTTTGATGCTTGACTAATACCACCTATAGTTCATTCTATTTTTTGATACTCGTTGTATGATGATTATGGACCTAATTAACAAGTTACTTCCCTAAAATAAAATTTAAACTAAGTTCGTCTCCAAAGGAGGAACCGTTGTTGACAAAAATTTTATCTTTGGTTTCTTGGCTTGGATGCTTGACAAATGTCACCTATAGTTCATTCTATTTATGTAATACTCATTGTATGATGATTATGGACCTAATTAACAAGTTGCTTCCCTAAAATAAAAGTTTAAACTAAGTTCGACTTCAAAGGAGCAACCTTTGTTGAACAAAATTTTATCTTTGGTTTCTTGGCTTTGATGCTTGACTAATGCCACCTATAGTTCATTCTATTTTTCTAATACTCGTTGTATGATGATTATGGACCTAATTAACAAGTTACTTTCCTAAAATAAAGTTTAAACTAAGTTCGTCTCCAAAGGAGGAACCTTTGTTGACCAAAATGTTATCTTTGGTTTTTTGGCTTTGATCCGTGAAAAATGCCACCTATAGTTCATTTTATTTATCTAATACTCATTGTATGATGATTATGGACCTAATTAACCAGTTACTTCCCTAAAATAGTTTAAACTAAGTTCGTCTCCAAAGGAGGAACCCTTGTTGACCAAAATTTTATCTTTGGTTTCTTGGCTGGGATCCTTGACAAATGTCACCTATAGTTCATTCTATTTAAGTAATACTCATTGTATAATGATTATGGACCTAATTAACAAGTTACTTCCCTAAAATAAAGTTTAAATTAAGTTCGTCTCCAAAGGAGGAACCTTTGTTGACCAAAATTTTATCTTTGGTTTCTTGGCTTGGATCCTTGACAAATGTCACCTATATTTCATTCTATTTAAGTATTACTCATTGTATGATGATTATGGACCTAATTAACAAGTTGCTTCCCGAAAATAAAGTTTAAACTAAGTTCCTCTCCAAAGGAGGAACCTTTGTTGACCAAAATGTTATCTTTGGTTTTTTTGCTTTGATCCTTGAAAAATGCCACCTATAGTTCATTTTATTTATCTAATATTCATTGTATGATGATTATGGATCTAATTAACAAGTTACTTGTAACGCCCGTCTCAATTATTTAATTGATTTGTCGAGTTAGAATATATTTAATTGATTTGTGTGTTTTGTTGTGATTATATTAGGTGGTCTATTTTATTATTTAATAGACTAAGGGTTGGAAATAAAATAAATATTAAGTTGTGGGGCTGTTTTCGAATTAGTTAGAGTTTTGAGGGATTAAGAGAAATAAATAAGTTAAAGGGAAAGAGTAAGTTTTGGTGTGAGAAGAGAAATTAGGTTAAGATATAAATAGGAAAACTAGGTTAGAATTGTACAGTACGTACAATTCAGTTTTTGGAGAGTAAGAGGAGAAACCTAGAAGAGGCAAGAACAAGAGAGAAGAACGCAGCTTTGATTCAGGATTTTATTACCAGGTAAGGGTGAGCCTAGCATTGCAATTCATTAAGCTTATGATTCATGATTATAGTTAACATGTTTAGGAATTGTTCATGAGAATTTTAAGAACTAAGAATTAGGTTAAAAAGTGATGAATTGGTGATTAGATGATGAGAAACTGTACCGATGACGTAGAAAACTGTTTACAGACCTTAGAATAACCTTTGTACATCATTGTAGTCGAAATTTGGAAGGTTTAGAATGAAAATTGGGGTTTTGGGTGAAAACCCTCGTAATCCCGTAATTGCTCTGTCGCAGCTCGCCACAGCGAGCAATCACTCGCCACGGCGAGTGCTCTTCACCAGCTCGCGAGGCGAGCAACCCACTCGCCATAGCGAGTTAACCCTAGTAGACTCGCGAGGCGAGCAAACCACTCGCCATAGCCAGCAACCCGTGATGTCTCGCCAGGCGAGCAACCCAACTCGCCACAGCGAGTTACCCCTGATGGTTCGCGAGGCGAGGAGTTCACTTGCCATAGCGAGTAGTCCCGTATCAGACTACCTTTTTGGAATAATGCGAATCTTGTCGCACAATTGATTATGAGATTACCCCTGGATTAGATTAAGTACTGAAATATTAAGATGACCTATAGAGCTGTTCGTTGATTAGTTATAGTGACCTATACATTAGTATATGCTTTCTTTGAATTATAAGAGATGATGTATGTGAATGCTTGTGATGATTCGTTGCTGCCATGTTGCTATGTTTTGTTAAATAAAAGCTGCATGTATTGTTATAAGATTTACAATGTTGTAATCCAATTATTGGAATTTATTTGAGAGGTCTAAGTTTAAGAAGTTGGGTCCATGCATATGCATCCAGAGACGAGGGCTCATGCCCTAGGAGCTTTTGCTCAATAGCGACGAGGGCTTATGCCCTAGGAGTATCTTTATGCTCAATAGCGACGAGAGCTTATGCTCTAGGAGTATCTTTATGCTCAATAGCGACGAGGGCTTATGCCCTAGGAGTATATTTATACTCAATATGGTACCACATGCATGATTAAAATGTCTAAGTTGCATTGTTGAGTCTAAGTTGCATTGTTGAGTCTAAGTTGCATTGTCGAGTCGAGGTTGCTTTACCGAGTCGTACTAAGATTGTTGATTAAGATGTTGAACATGATGTTGATTATGATTATGACGTGGATTTATGACGTTGATTATGATTAAGATGTTACTTGACTGTTGTTGTGATATTAAGATAATGAAGTTATGTTGTTAAATATAATTGTTGAATTATATGTTTAATGTTTTGTTTTGTGAATCTCACCCCTTCTGTTGGAATTGCCGCCTCGTGGGCAAGTGCAGGTAACCAAGCATTGGATTGACGATGTGAGAGGTCCTTGTGGAGTCTTAGGAGCTCTGATACGTAACGGGATGGGGATTATCATTTGTTTCTATTCCTTTATGTATCGTTTTTGAATTAATTATGACATTGGTGCGAAGAACTAACCTTTTTAAAGAGTTTGAATTATGATTCCGCTGCTACGTTTTGAATAAAGATGAGGAATAAATTATTATTCGTTTTGTTTAAAGATTTTATGAAATGTGACATCCTGAATATTGTGTTATACTCTGATTATATAAAAGAATTTTTAAAGCTGGGATTTCGGGGTGTTACAATTGGTATCAGAGCAGGTCGGTCCGTCCGGCCAATTAGAGAGTCGAGTGGCGATGTCTTAGAGTTAGAATACTATAGTTATGTTATTCTAACTTATGTTTGCTTGTAGAGGAATAAGATGGCTGGAAGAAACGATGCTGCCCTCGCTGCTGCGTTGCAAGCAATGGCTCAAGCTGTTGGGCAACAACCTAACGCTGGTGGTAACAATGGAGTTCGAATGTTGGAGACGTTTCTGAGGAACCATCCACCTACCTTCAGAGGCAGATATGATCCCGATGGAGCTCAGACTTGGCTCAAGGAGATTGAAAGGATTTTCCGAGTCATGGAGTGCACTGCACCTCAAATGGTTCGTTTTGGTACGCATTGTTTGGCCGAGGAAGCTGATGACTGGTGGGTTAGTGTTCGTCCGAATCTAGAGAACGAGGGTGAAGTTACTTGGGCTGTGTTCAGAAGGGAATTCCTGAATAGATACTTTCCAGAGGATGTTCGCGGAAAGAAGGAGATTGAGTTTCTGGAGCTGAAGCAAGGCGACATGTCAGTCACGGAGTATGCTGCTAAGTTCGTTGAGCTGGCTAAGTTTTACCCGCACTACACCGCTGAGACTGCTGAATTCTCCAAGTGTATCAAGTTCGAGAATGGCTTGCGTGCTGAGGTTAAGCGAGCAATTGGGTATCAGAAGATCCGTCAGTTCTCCGAGTTGGTAAGTAGCTGCAGAATTTATGAGGAGGACACCAAAGCTCATTATAAGGTTCTGAAGGAGCGGAAGGGTAAGCGTCAACAAGGTCGTGATAAGCCGTACAGCGCCCCGGCTGATAAGGGTAAACAGAAGGTAAATGATGAGCGGAGACCTCAGAAGGAAGATGCTCCTGCAGAGATCGTCTGCTATAACTGTGGAGAAAAAGGCCACAAGAGTAATGCTTGTACGGGAGATGTGAAGCGGTGTTACCGTTGTGGTAAGAAGGGACATGCTACTACGGCATGCAAACATGACGATGTCGTGTGCTTTAACTGTAATGAAGAAGGTCATATTGGTTCGCAATGCAAGAAGCCGAAGAAGGCTCAGACTACTGGGAGAGTTTTCGCTTTGACTGGTACGCAGACATGAATGAGGTAAATTTTCGAGGACGAAAATTCTATAAGTTGGGGAGAGTTGTAACGCCCGTCTCAATTATTTAATTGATTTGTCGAGTTAGAATATATTTAATTGATTTGTGTGTTTTGTTGTGATTATATTAGGTGGTCTATTTTATTATTTAATAGAATAAGGGTTGGAAATAAAATAAATATTAAGTTGTGGGGCTGTTTTCGAATTAGTTAGAGTTTTGAGGGATTAAGAGAAATAAATAAGTTAAAGGGAAAGAGTAAGTTTTGGTGTGAGAAGAGAAATTAGGTTAAGATATAAATAGGAAAACTAGGTTAGAATTGTACAGTACGTACAATTCAGTTTTTGGAGAGTAAGAGGAGAAACCTAGAAGAGGCAAGAACAAGAGAGAAGAACGCAGCTTTGATTCAGGATTTTATTACCAGGTAAGGGTGAGCCTAGCATTGCAATTCATTAAGCTTATGATTCATGATTATAGTTAACATGTTTAGGAATTGTTCATGAGAATTTTAAGAACTAAGAATTAGGTTAAAAAGTGATGAATTGGTGATTAGATGATGAGAAACTGTACCGATGACGTAGAAAACTGTTTACAGACCTTAGAATAACCTTTGTACATCATTGTAGTCGAAATTTGGAAGGTTTAGAATGAAAATTGGGGTTTTGGGTGAAAACCCTCGTAATCCCGTAATTGCTCTGTCGCAGCTCGCCACAGCGAGCAATCACTCGCCACGGCGAGTGCTCTTCACCAGCTCGCGAGGCGAGCAACCCACTCGCCATAGCGAGTTAACCCTAGTAGACTCGCGAGGCGAGCAAACCACTCGCCATAGCCAGCAACCCGTGATGTCTCGCCAGGCGAGCAACCCAACTCGCCACAGCGAGTTACCCCTGATGGTTCGCGAGGCGAGGAGTTCACTCGCCATAGCGAGTAGTCCCGTATCAGACTACCTTTTTGGAATAATGCGAATCTTGTCGCACAATTGATTATGAGATTACCCCTGGATTAGATTAAGTACTGAAATATTAAGATGACCTATAGAGCTGTTCGTTGATTAGTTATAGTGACCTATACATTAGTATATGCTTTCTTTGAATTATAAGAGATGATGTATGTGAATGCTTGTGATGATTCGTTGCTGCCATGTTGCTATGTTTTGTTAAATAAAAGCTGCATGTATTGTTATAAGATTTACAATGTTGTAATCCAATTATTGGAATTTATTTGAGAGGTCTAAGTTTAAGAAGTTGGGTCCATGCATATGCATCCAGAGACGAGGGCTCATGCCCTAGGAGCTTTTGCTCAATAGCGACGAGGGCTTATGCCCTAGGAGTATCTTTATGCTCAATAGCGACGAGAGCTTATGCTCTAGGAGTATCTTTATGCTCAATAGCGACGAGGGCTTATGCCCTAGGAGTATATTTATACTCAATATGGTACCACATGCATGATTAAAATGTCTAAGTTGCATTGTTGAGTCTAAGTTGCATTGTTGAGTCTAAGTTGCATTGTCGAGTCGAGGTTGCTTTACCGAGTCGTACTAAGATTGTTGATTAAGATGTTGAACATGATGTTGATTATGATTATGACGTGGATTTATGACGTTGATTATGATTAAGATGTTACTTGACTGTTGTTGTGATATTAAGATAATGAAGTTATGTTGTTAAATATAATTGTTGAATTATATGTTTAATGTTTTGTTTTGTGAATCTCACCCCTTCTGTTGGAATTGCCGCCTCGTGGGCAAGTGCAGGTAACCAAGCATTGGATTGACGATGTGAGAGGTCCTTGTGGAGTCTTAGGAGCTCTGATACGTAACGGGATGGGGATTATCATTTGTTTCTATTCCTTTATGTATCGTTTTTGAATTAATTATGACATTGGTGCGAAGAACTAACCTTTTTAAAGAGTTTGAATTATGATTCCGCTGCTACGTTTTGAATAAAGATGAGGAATAAATTATTATTCGTTTTGTTTAAAGATTTTATGAAATGTGACATCCTGAATATTGTGTTATACTCTGATTATATAAAAGAATTTTTAAAGCTGGGATTTCGGGGTGTTACAATTGGTATCAGAGCAGGTCGGTCCGTCCGGCCAATTAGAGAGTCGAGTGGCGATGTCTTAGAGTTAGAATACTATAGTTATGTTATTCTAACTTATGTTTGCTTGTAGAGGAATAAGATGGCTGGAAGAAACGATGCTGCCCTCGCTGCTGCGTTGCAAGCAATGGCTCAAGCTGTTGGGCAACAACCTAACGCTGGTGGTAACAATGGAGTTCGAATGTTGGAGACGTTTCTGAGGAACCATCCACCTACCTTCAGAGGCAGATATGATCCCGATGGAGCTCAGACTTGGCTCAAGGAGATTGAAAGGATTTTCCGAGTCATGGAGTGCACTGCACCTCAAATGGTTCGTTTTGGTACGCATTGTTTGGCCGAGGAAGCTGATGACTGGTGGGTTAGTGTTCGTCCGAATCTAGAGAACGAGGGTGAAGTTACTTGGGCTGTGTTCAGAAGGGAATTCCTGAATAGATACTTTCCAGAGGATGTTCGCGGAAAGAAGGAGATTGAGTTTCTGGAGCTGAAGCAAGGCGACATGTCAGTCACGGAGTATGCTGCTAAGTTCGTTGAGCTGGCTAAGTTTTACCCGCACTACACCGCTGAGACTGCTGAATTCTCCAAGTGTATCAAGTTCGAGAATGGCTTGCGTGCTGAGGTTAAGCGAGCAATTGGGTATCAGAAGATCCGTCAGTTCTCCGAGTTGGTAAGTAGCTGCAGAATTTATGAGGAGGACACCAAAGCTCATTATAAGGTTCTGAAGGAGCGGAAGGGTAAGCGTCAACAAGGTCGTGATAAGCCGTACAGCGCCCCGGCTGATAAGGGTAAACAGAAGGTAAATGATGAGCGGAGACCTCAGAAGGAAGATGCTCCTGCAGAGATCGTCTGCTATAACTGTGGAGAAAAAGGCCACAAGAGTAATGCTTGTACGGGAGATGTGAAGCGGTGTTACCGTTGTGGTAAGAAGGGACATGCTACTACGGCATGCAAACATGACGATGTCGTGTGCTTTAACTGTAATGAAGAAGGTCATATTGGTTCGCAATGCAAGAAGCCGAAGAAGGCTCAGACTACTGGGAGAGTTTTCGCTTTGACTGGTACGCAGACATGAATGAGGTAAATTTTCGAGGACGAAAATTCTATAAGTTGGGGAGAGTTGTAACGCCCGTCTCAATTATTTAATTGATTTGTCGAGTTAGAATATATTTAATTGATTTGTGTGTTTTGTTGTGATTATATTAGGTGGTCTATTTTATTATTTAATAGAATAAGGGTTGGAAATAAAATAAATATTAAGTTGTGGGGCTGTTTTCGAATTAGTTAGAGTTTTGAGGGATTAAGAGAAATAAATAAGTTAAAGGGAAAGAGTAAGTTTTGGTGTGAGAAGAGAAATTAGGTTAAGATATAAATAGGAAAACTAGGTTAGAATTGTACAGTACGTACAATTCAGTTTTTGGAGAGTAAGAGGAGAAACCTAGAAGAGGCAAGAACAAGAGAGAAGAACGCAGCTTTGATTCAGGATTTTATTACCAGGTAAGGGTGAGCCTAGCATTGCAATTCATTAAGCTTATGATTCATGATTATAGTTAACATGTTTAGGAATTGTTCATGAGAATTTTAAGAACTAAGAATTAGGTTAAAAAGTGATGAATTGGTGATTAGATGATGAGAAACTGTACCGATGACGTAGAAAACTGTTTACAGACCTTAGAATAACCTTTGTACATCATTGTAGTCGAAATTTGGAAGGTTTAGAATGAAAATTGGGGTTTTGGGTGAAAACCCTCGTAATCCCGTAATTGCTCTGTCGCAGCTCGCCACAGCGAGCAATCACTCGCCACGGCGAGTGCTCTTCACCAGCTCGCGAGGCGAGCAACCCACTCGCCATAGCGAGTTAACCCTAGTAGACTCGCGAGGCGAGCAAACCACTCGCCATAGCCAGCAACCCGTGATGTCTCGCCAGGCGAGCAACCCAACTCGCCACAGCGAGTTACCCCTGATGGTTCGCGAGGCGAGGAGTTCACTCGCCATAGCGAGTAGTCCCGTATCAGACTACCTTTTTGGAATAATGCGAATCTTGTCGCACAATTGATTATGAGATTACCCCTGGATTAGATTAAGTACTGAAATATTAAGATGACCTATAGAGCTGTTCGTTGATTAGTTATAGTGACCTATACATTAGTATATGCTTTCTTTGAATTATAAGAGATGATGTATGTGAATGCTTGTGATGATTCGTTGCTGCCATGTTGCTATGTTTTGTTAAATAAAAGCTGCATGTATTGTTATAAGATTTACAATGTTGTAATCCAATTATTGGAATTTATTTGAGAGGTCTAAGTTTAAGAAGTTGGGTCCATGCATATGCATCCAGAGACGAGGGCTCATGCCCTAGGAGCTTTTGCTCAATAGCGACGAGGGCTTATGCCCTAGGAGTATCTTTATGCTCAATAGCGACGAGAGCTTATGCTCTAGGAGTATCTTTATGCTCAATAGCGACGAGGGCTTATGCCCTAGGAGTATATTTATACTCAATATGGTACCACATGCATGATTAAAATGTCTAAGTTGCATTGTTGAGTCTAAGTTGCATTGTTGAGTCTAAGTTGCATTGTCGAGTCGAGGTTGCTTTACCGAGTCGTACTAAGATTGTTGATTAAGATGTTGAACATGATGTTGATTATGATTATGACGTGGATTTATGACGTTGATTATGATTAAGATGTTACTTGACTGTTGTTGTGATATTAAGATAATGAAGTTATGTTGTTAAATATAATTGTTGAATTATATGTTTAATGTTTTGTTTTGTGAATCTCACCCCTTCTGTTGGAATTGCCGCCTCGTGGGCAAGTGCAGGTAACCAAGCATTGGATTGACGATGTGAGAGGTCCTTGTGGAGTCTTAGGAGCTCTGATACGTAACGGGATGGGGATTATCATTTGTTTCTATTCCTTTATGTATCGTTTTTGAATTAATTATGACATTGGTGCGAAGAACTAACCTTTTTAAAGAGTTTGAATTATGATTCCGCTGCTACGTTTTGAATAAAGATGAGGAATAAATTATTATTCGTTTTGTTTAAAGATTTTATGAAATGTGACATCCTGAATATTGTGTTATACTCTGATTATATAAAAGAATTTTTAAAGCTGGGATTTCGGGGTGTTACAATTGGTATCAGAGCAGGTCGGTCCGTCCGGCCAATTAGAGAGTCGAGTGGCGATGTCTTAGAGTTAGAATACTATAGTTATGTTATTCTAACTTATGTTTGCTTGTAGAGGAATAAGATGGCTGGAAGAAACGATGCTGCCCTCGCTGCTGCGTTGCAAGCAATGGCTCAAGCTGTTGGGCAACAACCTAACGCTGGTGGTAACAATGGAGTTCGAATGTTGGAGACGTTTCTGAGGAACCATCCACCTACCTTCAGAGGCAGATATGATCCCGATGGAGCTCAGACTTGGCTCAAGGAGATTGAAAGGATTTTCCGAGTCATGGAGTGCACTGCACCTCAAATGGTTCGTTTTGGTACGCATTGTTTGGCCGAGGAAGCTGATGACTGGTGGGTTAGTGTTCGTCCGAATCTAGAGAACGAGGGTGAAGTTACTTGGGCTGTGTTCAGAAGGGAATTCCTGAATAGATACTTTCCAGAGGATGTTCGCGGAAAGAAGGAGATTGAGTTTCTGGAGCTGAAGCAAGGCGACATGTCAGTCACGGAGTATGCTGCTAAGTTCGTTGAGCTGGCTAAGTTTTACCCGCACTACACCGCTGAGACTGCTGAATTCTCCAAGTGTATCAAGTTCGAGAATGGCTTGCGTGCTGAGGTTAAGCGAGCAATTGGGTATCAGAAGATCCGTCAGTTCTCCGAGTTGGTAAGTAGCTACAGAATTTATGAGGAGGACACCAAAGCTCATTATAAGGTTCTGAAGGAGCGGAAGGGTAAGCGTCAACAAGGTCGTGATAAGCCGTACAGCGCCCCGGCTGATAAGGGTAAACAGAAGGTAAATGATGAGCGGAGACCTCAGAAGGAAGATGCTCCTGCAGAGATCGTCTGCTATAACTGTGGAGAAAAAGGCCACAAGAGTAATGCTTGTACGGGAGATGTGAAGCGGTGTTACCGTTGTGGTAAGAAGGGACATGCTACTACGGCATGCAAACATGACGATGTCGTGTGCTTTAACTGTAATGAAGAAGGTCATATTGGTTCGCAATGCAAGAAGCCGAAGAAGGCTCAGACTACTGGGAGAGTTTTCGCTTTGACTGGTACGCAGACATGAATGAGGTAAATTTTCGAGGACGAAAATTCTATAAGTTGGGGAGAGTTGTAACGCCCGTCTCAATTATTTAATTGATTTGTCGAGTTAGAATATATTTAATTGATTTGTGTGTTTTGTTGTGATTATATTAGGTGGTCTATTTTATTATTTAATAGAATAAGGGTTGGAAATAAAATAAATATTAAGTTGTGGGGCTGTTTTCGAATTAGTTAGAGTTTTGAGGGATTAAGAGAAATAAATAAGTTAAAGGGAAAGAGTAAGTTTTGGTGTGAGAAGAGAAATTAGGTTAAGATATAAATAGGAAAACTAGGTTAGAATTGTACAGTACGTACAATTCAGTTTTTGGAGAGTAAGAGGAGAAACCTAGAAGAGGCAAGAACAAGAGAGAAGAACGCAGCTTTGATTCAGGATTTTATTACCAGGTAAGGGTGAGCCTAGCATTGCAATTCATTAAGCTTATGATTCATGATTATAGTTAACATGTTTAGGAATTGTTCATGAGAATTTTAAGAACTAAGAATTAGGTTAAAAAGTGATGAATTGGTGATTAGATGATGAGAAACTGTACCGATGACGTAGAAAACTGTTTACAGACCTTAGAATAACCTTTGTACATCATTGTAGTCGAAATTTGGAAGGTTTAGAATGAAAATTGGGGTTTTGGGTGAAAACCCTCGTAATCCCGTAATTGCTCTGTCGCAGCTCGCCACAGCGAGCAATCACTCGCCACGGCGAGTGCTCTTCACCAGCTCGCGAGGCGAGCAACCCACTCGCCATAGCGAGTTAACCCTAGTAGACTCGCGAGGCGAGCAAACCACTCGCCATAGCCAGCAACCCGTGATGTCTCGCCAGGCGAGCAACCCAACTCGCCACAGCGAGTTACCCCTGATGGTTCGCGAGGCGAGGAGTTCACTCGCCATAGCGAGTAGTCCCGTATCAGACTACCTTTTTGGAATAATGCGAATCTTGTCGCACAATTGATTATGAGATTACCCCTGGATTAGATTAAGTACTGAAATATTAAGATGACCTATAGAGCTGTTCGTTGATTAGTTATAGTGACCTATACATTAGTATATGCTTTCTTTGAATTATAAGAGATGATGTATGTGAATGCTTGTGATGATTCGTTGCTGCCATGTTGCTATGTTTTGTTAAATAAAAGCTGCATGTATTGTTATAAGATTTACAATGTTGTAATCCAATTATTGGAATTTATTTGAGAGGTCTAAGTTTAAGAAGTTGGGTCCATGCATATGCATCCAGAGACGAGGGCTCATGCCCTAGGAGCTTTTGCTCAATAGCGACGAGGGCTTATGCCCTAGGAGTATCTTTATGCTCAATAGCGACGAGAGCTTATGCTCTAGGAGTATCTTTATGCTCAATAGCGACGAGAGCTTATGCCCTATGAGTATATTTATACTCAATATGGTACCACATGCATGATTAAAATGTCTAAGTTGCATTGTTGAGTCTAAGTTGCATTGTTGAGTCTAAGTTGCATTGTCGAGTCGAGGTTGCTTTACCGAGTCGTACTAAGATTGTTGATTAAGATGTTGAACATGATGTTGATTATGATTATGACGTGGATTTATGACGTTGATTATGATTAAGATGTTACTTGACTGTTGTTGTGATATTAAGATAATGAAGTTATGTTGTTAAATATAATTGTTGAATTATATGTTTAATGTTTTGTTTTGTGAATCTCACCCCTTCTGTTGGAATTGCCGCCTCGTGGGCAAGTGCAGGTAACCAAGCATTGGATTGACGATGTGAGAGGTCCTTGTGGAGTCTTAGGAGCTCTGATACGTAACGGGATGGGGATTATCATTTGTTTCTATTCCTTTATGTATCGTTTTTGAATTAATTATGACATTGGTGCGAAGAACTAACCTTTTTAAAGAGTTTGAATTATGATTCCGCTGCTACGTTTTGAATAAAGATGAGGAATAAATTATTATTCGTTTTGTTTAAAGATTTTATGAAATGTGACATCCTGAATATTGTGTTATACTCTGATTATATAAAAGAATTTTTAAAGCTGGGATTTCGGGGTGTTACAATTGGTATCAGAGCAGGTCGGTCCGTCCGGCCAATTAGAGAGTCGAGTGGCGATGTCTTAGAGTTAGAATACTATAGTTATGTTATTCTAACTTATGTTTGCTTGTAGAGGAATAAGATGGCTGGAAGAAACGATGCTGCCCTCGCTGCTGCGTTGCAAGCAATGGCTCAAGCTGTTGGGCAACAACCTAACGCTGGTGGTAACAATGGAGTTCGAATGTTGGAGACGTTTCTGAGGAACCATCCACCTACCTTCAGAGGCAGATATGATCCCGATGGAGCTCAGACTTGGCTCAAGGAGATTGAAAGGATTTTCCGAGTCATGGAGTGCACTGCACCTCAAATGGTTCGTTTTGGTACGCATTGTTTGGCCGAGGAAGCTGATGACTGGTGGGTTAGTGTTCGTCCGAATCTAGAGAACGAGGGTGAAGTTACTTGGGCTGTGTTCAGAAGGGAATTCCTGAATAGATACTTTCCAGAGGATGTTCGCGGAAAGAAGGAGATTGAGTTTCTGGAGCTGAAGCAAGGCGACATGTCAGTCACGGAGTATGCTGCTAAGTTCGTTGAGCTGGCTAAGTTTTACCCGCACTACACCGCTGAGACTGCTGAATTCTCCAAGTGTATCAAGTTCGAGAATGGCTTGCGTGCTGAGGTTAAGCGAGCAATTGGGTATCAGAAGATCCGTCAGTTCTCCGAGTTGGTAAGTAGCTGCAGAATTTATGAGGAGGACACCAAAGCTCATTATAAGGTTCTGAAGGAGCGGAAGGGTAAGCGTCAACAAGGTCGTGATAAGCCGTACAGCGCCCCGGCTGATAAGGGTAAACAGAAGGTAAATGATGAGCGGAGACCTCAGAAGGAAGATGCTCCTGCAGAGATCGTCTGCTATAACTGTGGAGAAAAAGGCCACAAGAGTAATGCTTGTACGGGAGATGTGAAGCGGTGTTACCGTTGTGGTAAGAAGGGACATGCTACTACGGCATGCAAACATGACGATGTCGTGTGCTTTAACTGTAATGAAGAAGGTCATATTGGTTCGCAATGCAAGAAGCCGAAGAAGGCTCAAACTACTGGGAGAGTTTTCGCTTTGACTGGTACGCAGACATGAATGAGGTAAATTTTCGAGGACGAAAATTCTATAAGTTGGGGAGAGTTGTAACGCCCGTCTCAATTATTTAATTGATTTGTCGAGTTAGAATATATTTAATTGATTTGTGTGTTTTGTTGTGATTATATTAGGTGGTCTATTTTATTATTTAATAGAATAAGGGTTGGAAATAAAATAAATATTAAGTTGTGGGGCTGTTTTCGAATTAGTTAGAGTTTTGAGGGATTAAGAGAAATAAATAAGTTAAAGGGAAAGAGTAAGTTTTGGTGTGAGAAGAGAAATTAGGTTAAGATATAAATAGGAAAACTAGGTTAGAATTGTACAGTACGTACAATTCAGTTTTTGGAGAGTAAGAGGAGAAACCTAGAAGAGGCAAGAACAAGAGAGAAGAACGCAGCTTTGATTCAGGATTTTATTACCAGGTAAGGGTGAGCCTAGCATTGCAATTCATTAAGCTTATGATTCATGATTATAGTTAACATGTTTAGGAATTGTTCATGAGAATTTTAAGAACTAAGAATTAGGTTAAAAAGTGATGAATTGGTGATTAGATGATGAGAAACTGTACCGATGACGTAGAAAACTGTTTACAGACCTTAGAATAACCTTTGTACATCATTGTAGTCGAAATTTGGAAGGTTTAGAATGAAAATTGGGGTTTTGGGTGAAAACCCTCGTAATCCCGTAATTGCTCTGTCGCAGCTCGCCACAGCGAGCAATCACTCGCCACGGCGAGTGCTCTTCACCAGCTCGCGAGGCGAGCAACCCACTCGCCATAGCGAGTTAACCCTAGTAGACTCGCGAGGCGAGCAAACCACTCGCCATAGCCAGCAACCCGTGATGTCTCGCCAGGCGAGCAACCCAACTCGCCACAGCGAGTTACCCCTGATGGTTCGCGAGGCGAGGAGTTCACTCGCCATAGCGAGTAGTCCCGTATCAGACTACCTTTTTGGAATAATGCGAATCTTGTCGCACAATTGATTATGAGATTACCCCTGGATTAGATTAAGTACTGAAATATTAAGATGACCTATAGAGCTGTTCGTTGATTAGTTATAGTGACCTATACATTAGTATATGCTTTCTTTGAATTATAAGAGATGATGTATGTGAATGCTTGTGATGATTCGTTGCTGCCATGTTGCTATGTTTTGTTAAATAAAAGCTGCATGTATTGTTATAAGATTTACAATGTTGTAATCCAATTATTGGAATTTATTTGAGAGGTCTAAGTTTAAGAAGTTGGGTCCATGCATATGCATCCAGAGACGAGGGCTCATGCCCTAGGAGCTTTTGCTCAATAGCGACGAGGGCTTATGCCCTAGGAGTATCTTTATGCTCAATAGCGACGAGAGCTTATGCTCTAGGAGTATCTTTATGCTCAATAGCGACGAGGGCTTATGCCCTAGGAGTATATTTATACTCAATATGGTACCACATGCATGATTAAAATGTCTAAGTTGCATTGTTGAGTCTAAGTTGCATTGTTGAGTCTAAGTTGCATTGTCGAGTCGAGGTTGCTTTACCGAGTCGTACTAAGATTGTTGATTAAGATGTTGAACATGATGTTGATTATGATTATGACGTGGATTTATGACGTTGATTATGATTAAGATGTTACTTGACTGTTGTTGTGATATTAAGATAATGAAGTTATGTTGTTAAATATAATTGTTGAATTATATGTTTAATGTTTTGTTTTGTGAATCTCACCCCTTCTGTTGGAATTGCCGCCTCGTGGGCAAGTGCAGGTAACCAAGCATTGGATTGACGATGTGAGAGGTCCTTGTGGAGTCTTAGGAGCTCTGATACGTAACGGGATGGGGATTATCATTTGTTTCTATTCCTTTATGTATCGTTTTTGAATTAATTATGACATTGGTGCGAAGAACTAACCTTTTTAAAGAGTTTGAATTATGATTCCGCTGCTACGTTTTGAATAAAGATGAGGAATAAATTATTATTCGTTTTGTTTAAAGATTTTATGAAATGTGACATCCTGAATATTGTGTTATACTCTGATTATATAAAAGAATTTTTAAAGCTGGGATTTCGGGGTGTTACAATTGGTATCAGAGCAGGTCGGTCCGTCCGGCCAATTAGAGAGTCGAGTGGCGATGTCTTAGAGTTAGAATACTATAGTTATGTTATTCTAACTTATGTTTGCTTGTAGAGGAATAAGATGGCTGGAAGAAACGATGCTGCCCTCGCTGCTGCGTTGCAAGCAATGGCTCAAGCTGTTGGGCAACAACCTAACGCTGGTGGTAACAATGGAGTTCGAATGTTGGAGACGTTTCTGAGGAACCATCCACCTACCTTCAGAGGCAGATATGATCCCGATGGAGCTCAGACTTGGCTCAAGGAGATTGAAAGGATTTTCCGAGTCATGGAGTGCACTGCACCTCAAATGGTTCGTTTTGGTACGCATTGTTTGGCCGAGGAAGCTGATGACTGGTGGGTTAGTGTTCGTCCGAATCTAGAGAACGAGGGTGAAGTTACTTGGGCTGTGTTCAGAAGGGAATTCCTGAATAGATACTTTCCAGAGGATGTTCGCGGAAAGAAGGAGATTGAGTTTCTGGAGCTGAAGCAAGGCGACATGTCAGTCACGGAGTATGCTGCTAAGTTCGTTGAGCTGGCTAAGTTTTACCCGCACTACACCGCTGAGACTGCTGAATTCTCCAAGTGTATCAAGTTCGAGAATGGCTTGCGTGCTGAGGTTAAGCGAGCAATTGGGTATCAGAAGATCCGTCAGTTCTCCGAGTTGGTAAGTAGCTGCAGAATTTATGAGGAGGACACCAAAGCTCATTATAAGGTTCTGAAGGAGCGGAAGGGTAAGCGTCAACAAGGTCGTGATAAGCCGTACAGCGCCCCGGCTGATAAGGGTAAACAGAAGGTAAATGATGAGCGGAGACCTCAGAAGGAAGATGCTCCTGCAGAGATCGTCTGCTATAACTGTGGAGAAAAAGGCCACAAGAGTAATGCTTGTACGGGAGATGTGAAGCGGTGTTACCGTTGTGGTAAGAAGGGACATGCTACTACGGCATGCAAACATGACGATGTCGTGTGCTTTAACTGTAATGAAGAAGGTCATATTGGTTCGCAATGCAAGAAGCCGAAGAAGGCTCAGACTACTGGGAGAGTTTTCGCTTTGACTGGTACGCAGACATGAATGAGGTAAATTTTCGAGGACGAAAATTCTATAAGTTGGGGAGAGTTGTAACGCCCGTCTCAATTATTTAATTGATTTGTCGAGTTAGAATATATTTAATTGATTTGTGTGTTTTGTTGTGATTATATTAGGTGGTCTATTTTATTATTTAATAGAATAAGGGTTGGAAATAAAATAAATATTAAGTTGTGGGGCTGTTTTCGAATTAGTTAGAGTTTTGAGGGATTAAGAGAAATAAATAAGTTAAAGGGAAAGAGTAAGTTTTGGTGTGAGAAGAGAAATTAGGTTAAGATATAAATAGGAAAACTAGGTTAGAATTGTACAGTACGTACAATTCAGTTTTTGGAGAGTAAGAGGAGAAACCTAGAAGAGGCAAGAACAAGAGAGAAGAACGCAGCTTTGATTCAGGATTTTATTACCAGGTAAGGGTGAGCCTAGCATTGCAATTCATTAAGCTTATGATTCATGATTATAGTTAACATGTTTAGGAATTGTTCATGAGAATTTTAAGAACTAAGAATTAGGTTAAAAAGTGATGAATTGGTGATTAGATGATGAGAAACTGTACCGATGACGTAGAAAACTGTTTACAGACCTTAGAATAACCTTTGTACATCATTGTAGTCGAAATTTGGAAGGTTTAGAATGAAAATTGGGGTTTTGGGTGAAAACCCTCGTAATCCCGTAATTGCTCTGTCGCAGCTCGCCACAGCGAGCAATCACTCGCCACGGCGAGTGCTCTTCACCAGCTCGCGAGGCGAGCAACCCACTCGCCATAGCGAGTTAACCCTAGTAGACTCGCGAGGCGAGCAAACCACTCGCCATAGCCAGCAACCCGTGATGTCTCGCCAGGCGAGCAACCCAACTCGCCACAGCGAGTTACCCCTGATGGTTCGCGAGGCGAGGAGTTCACTCGCCATAGCGAGTAGTCCCGTATCAGACTACCTTTTTGGAATAATGCGAATCTTGTCGCACAATTGATTATGAGATTACCCCTGGATTAGATTAAGTACTGAAATATTAAGATGACCTATAGAGCTGTTCGTTGATTAGTTATAGTGACCTATACATTAGTATATGCTTTCTTTGAATTATAAGAGATGATGTATGTGAATGCTTGTGATGATTCGTTGCTGCCATGTTGCTATGTTTTGTTAAATAAAAGCTGCATGTATTGTTATAAGATTTACAATGTTGTAATCCAATTATTGGAATTTATTTGAGAGGTCTAAGTTTAAGAAGTTGGGTCCATGCATATGCATCCAGAGACGAGGGCTCATGCCCTAGGAGCTTTTGCTCAATAGCGACGAGGGCTTATGCCCTAGGAGTATCTTTATGCTCAATAGCGACGAGAGCTTATGCTCTAGGAGTATCTTTATGCTCAATAGCGACGAGGGCTTATGCCCTAGGAGTATATTTATACTCAATATGGTACCACATGCATGATTAAAATGTCTAAGTTGCATTGTTGAGTCTAAGTTGCATTGTTGAGTCTAAGTTGCATTGTCGAGTCGAGGTTGCTTTACCGAGTCGTACTAAGATTGTTGATTAAGATGTTGAACATGATGTTGATTATGATTATGACGTGGATTTATGACGTTGATTATGATTAAGATGTTACTTGACTGTTGTTGTGATATTAAGATAATGAAGTTATGTTGTTAAATATAATTGTTGAATTATATGTTTAATGTTTTGTTTTGTGAATCTCACCCCTTCTGTTGGAATTGCCGCCTCGTGGGCAAGTGCAGGTAACCAAGCATTGGATTGACGATGTGAGAGGTCCTTGTGGAGTCTTAGGAGCTCTGATACGTAACGGGATGGGGATTATCATTTGTTTCTATTCCTTTATGTATCGTTTTTGAATTAATTATGACATTGGTGCGAAGAACTAACCTTTTTAAAGAGTTTGAATTATGATTCCGCTGCTACGTTTTGAATAAAGATGAGGAATAAATTATTATTCGTTTTGTTTAAAGATTTTATGAAATGTGACATCCTGAATATTGTGTTATACTCTGATTATATAAAAGAATTTTTAAAGCTGGGATTTCGGGGTGTTACAATTGGTATCAGAGCAGGTCGGTCCGTCCGGCCAATTAGAGAGTCGAGTGGCGATGTCTTAGAGTTAGAATACTATAGTTATGTTATTCTAACTTATGTTTGCTTGTAGAGGAATAAGATGGCTGGAAGAAACGATGCTGCCCTCGCTGCTGCGTTGCAAGCAATGGCTCAAGCTGTTGGGCAACAACCTAACGCTGGTGGTAACAATGGAGTTCGAATGTTGGAGACGTTTCTGAGGAACCATCCACCTACCTTCAGAGGCAGATATGATCCCGATGGAGCTCAGACTTGGCTCAAGGAGATTGAAAGGATTTTCCGAGTCATGGAGTGCACTGCACCTCAAATGGTTCGTTTTGGTACGCATTGTTTGGCCGAGGAAGCTGATGACTGGTGGGTTAGTGTTCGTCCGAATCTAGAGAACGAGGGTGAAGTTACTTGGGCTGTGTTCAGAAGGGAATTCCTGAATAGATACTTTCCAGAGGATGTTCGCGGAAAGAAGGAGATTGAGTTTCTGGAGCTGAAGCAAGGCGACATGTCAGTCACGGAGTATGCTGCTAAGTTCGTTGAGCTGGCTAAGTTTTACCCGCACTACACCGCTGAGACTGCTGAATTCTCCAAGTGTATCAAGTTCGAGAATGGCTTGCGTGCTGAGGTTAAGCGAGCAATTGGGTATCAGAAGATCCGTCAGTTCTCCGAGTTGGTAAGTAGCTGCAGAATTTATGAGGAGGACACCAAAGCTCATTATAAGGTTCTGAAGGAGCGGAAGGGTAAGCGTCAACAAGGTCGTGATAAGCCGTACAGCGCCCCGGCTGATAAGGGTAAACAGAAGGTAAATGATGAGCGGAGACCTCAGAAGGAAGATGCTCCTGCAGAGATCGTCTGCTATAACTGTGGAGAAAAAGGCCACAAGAGTAATGCTTGTACGGGAGATGTGAAGCGGTGTTACCGTTGTGGTAAGAAGGGACATGCTACTACGGCATGCAAACATGACGATGTCGTGTGCTTTAACTGTAATGAAGAAGATCATATTGGTTCGCAATGCAAGAAGCCGAAGAAGGCTCAGACTACTGGGAGAGTTTTCGCTTTGACTGGTACGCAGACATGAATGAGGTAAATTTTCGAGGACGAAAATTCTATAAGTTGGGGAGAGTTGTAACGCCCGTCTCAATTATTTAATTGATTTGTCGAGTTAGAATATATTTAATTGATTTGTGTGTTTTGTTGTGATTATATTAGGTGGTCTATTTTATTATTTAATAGAATAAGGGTTGGAAATAAAATAAATATTAAGTTGTGGGGCTGTTTTCGAATTAGTTAGAGTTTTGAGGGATTAAGAGAAATAAATAAGTTAAAGGGAAAGAGTAAGTTTTGGTGTGAGAAGAGAAATTAGGTTAAGATATAAATAGGAAAACTAGGTTAGAATTGTACAGTACGTACAATTCAGTTTTTGGAGAGTAAGAGGAGAAACCTAGAAGAGGCAAGAACAAGAGAGAAGAACGCAGCTTTGATTCAGGATTTTATTACCAGGTAAGGGTGAGCCTAGCATTGCAATTCATTAAGCTTATGATTCATGATTATAGTTAACATGTTTAGGAATTGTTCATGAGAATTTTAAGAACTAAGAATTAGGTTAAAAAGTGATGAATTGGTGATTAGATGATGAGAAACTGTACCGATGACGTAGAAAACTGTTTACAGACCTTAGAATAACCTTTGTACATCATTGTAGTCGAAATTTGGAAGGTTTAGAATGAAAATTGGGGTTTTGGGTGAAAACCCTCGTAATCCCGTAATTGCTCTGTCGCAGCTCGCCACAGCGAGCAATCACTCGCCACGGCGAGTGCTCTTCACCAGCTCGCGAGGCGAGCAACCCACTCGCCATAGCGAGTTAACCCTAGTAGACTCGCGAGGCGAGCAAACCACTCGCCATAGTCCTTGTCCACTTGTCAATTTATCATTGGTTCAGTCCAGCTTTTTCTCCAAGAAACTGCAGGGGTAATTTTGTCATTGTTAATGCATCAGTGAACAGTACTATAAAAGTACTGTTCACGCGTCAGATTGGTCCCCCAAGTCAGAAAGGTCACAATCAAGTCAAATCAGTCAAAAAGTCCTCAAAAAACACAAAATTACTTTCTCTTTCCAAAATTTTGGATCAAACTCACAAAAATCTTCATGAACATGAAGAACATTCATGAACAACACAATTTTCCAGCATAGTTTCTTTCATCAAAAATCACTAGAATCTCATACAAACACCACCAAATCCATAACCAAGTTTCAAAATCATCAAAACCCAATAGTAACACATCATTTTCGAAATCCAAGCAACCATAACCAACAACAATTTCGGCCAACCACAAATCATCAACCAACAACACAAATTCGAACTAAACATCACTAGGCAAGGCAAAAATCAACACAAATCCGAACCTTAAGCTCACAAATCAAAACGCAAATCAACACAAATCCGAACCGAAGCCAAAACGTGAGAAGGAACGGCCGAAACGCAAAGCAGCGGAAGAGGAACGTGAAAAAAAAAAAAAGGAAATCCGAACTAAGAAGAGAAGAAAGGAAGGTAACTTTCATGTTTTTGTGTGTTTCTTTTAGTGATTTTCTTTTGTAGATCTAGGTTGTTTGGAAGTTGATATGAGATTTTTGAGAGTGGTTTTGGGATTAGAAGAAGGAGAGGAAGAGATTAGTACAAAAATTTTAAAAAAAAAAAATAGTTTCTATCTCCGGCGCGGTGGCCCTCCGGCCAACCACCGCGCCGGAGTTCCTCCTCCTCCACCCCCTTCATCGTCGCCGGCCAGCTCAAGTTAGAGAGAAGGGAGAGCTTTTTTTACTATGTGTTTTTTAGAGAGAGGGAAGTAGGAAGAAATGAAGAAAAAACAAGAGAATAGCCTTTTATATTCACTTATTGGAGCTGGGCGGGTCACCCATGGGTTGACCCAGTACCCGCCCCAGCTCCATTCCCATACCCAGGCCCAGTTTTTTGCTTCTGCTTGCTATTTTCACCCTATCTCTGCTACTGCACCCCCATGCATTTGTGTAGTAATTTTTGTTTTTTTCAATTTCATGCGTTTATCTTTTTAATTAATTCACATAAGTTTTAGATTATATTTTCATGCATTTTTATTAGTGTCATAATCTTCATATCATGCATTTTTTATTTGTTTTATTTAAATTTTATCTCTTATATTTTAGTTGATTTTAGGCTTTGAAGTAACATTTCATACTTTTTCTATTTTTGTCTAATGTTTTGATTATCATGCAATTATTATCTTTTGGTCTATTTAATAGTTTAAGTCATATCTCATGCATTATGTTTAGTTAGCATTTTAAATATCATGCATTGTATAGTTTACTTATTGATTTAATTTCAAACTCATACTTTTTTTAACTAATCTTTTCTTTTCGAAAACTTGCGTTTCCTACCTTTTTTTTAATAAAAAAACATACTTAATGTCATGCATTTTATTGGGTAATTATTCTAGTATATGATGTTCTTTTTATGCTTAATATTTCGGTATATTTCGTTTTTGCATCATTTCTAGTATAATCTCATGCATCTTTTAATTTTTTGTTATATTTATCATACTTAGTGTGTAATTAGGAATTGATGTAATTTATTTTTCGCGCATTTTTTTTCTTTTGAGACCATAGAATGTATTTAGGGTATGTAATATGTAACCGGCACACGCACTGACACGCGCACCGACACACCACTTTATTTATCGCTTTATGCTCATTTTTTTCCGCCGTTACGCGATTTCATCGTTAGTTTAGAAAAAAATATTTTCTTCAAAAAAAAAAAATCAATCAAGTCAAATTCAATTTTCTTTTAAGTAAACCTTGGTATGTAATCCAAGTGATTTTCTTTTTATTTTCCTTAATCAAATGTTAATTAATTTAATATCCACATTAGACATGGATTTCGTGTAATTAAAATTGACCAACTTCATCGTATTTTCTTCTCATGTCTGGAGGCCTCTCATCTCTTCTTAAAACCTTTCTTTCAAAAATGTTAAAATCAATTCAACTCATCAAATAAGTTCTTTAGCCGAACTACTTGATTTTGATCCCGATTTATTTGGGTAAGTAGGCAAAGGGTTTCGACCCTTCCAAATCAATAAAAATAACCAAAACCTTGCTTCATCTTTCTCCTTTCTTTCACTTTAACTCTTAACTTTTTTTAATAAGTAAAATTAATTTAGCGCAAGATTAGAGAATAGGTAGAAGGTTCCTATGGGATACCATAGTCGGTTCGGGTGCCTAACACCTTCCCCAATCGAAACCAACCTCCGAATCCAAGGTCTTATAAGGGTTTTTACTCACTTTTTCCCTTCCCGCGAATAAAAGTTGAGAGTTCAATGATTCAAGGTTCAAATCCGATCAATGATTTTGATACCCGAAAATCACGAGCACAGAAATGGCGACTTCACTGGGGACCTTTTTGAGGGTTAAGCCTATTTTATCTTTCTTTACTTTTGCGCTTTATTATTTGCTTATAGTTTTGTAAATACGTGCCTAATTGTTTACCTTTTTACGTGAGTGGCGAGATAAGTCCTACACCTGGGCTTGAGTGAAATATAAGATAGGAGTGGTAGAATCATAGTGACATGCCGAGAGTATTCTCGTGTGGTGGAACATGTGATATAACCACACTTAGCGGAGGATCTTGAAGTGATATACGTCGGCGTGTGTTGTCGCGTTTAGACATTATCGCTTTTAAGTTTCCGTCGAAGCTAAGGACCTTAGTTACCTTTAACCCATCTTGGCCATTAGGATGTAGTGCGGTGGCTAACCAAGTGTTGTCTTGGTCTTAGTCGATACGCGATGCTACACTCAAACTAGACTCTCCTACGGATGCTGTTGGACCGGGTGTCGTCCCGGGAATCCAATAAAGTTCGGAGGGGGTTGTAATTTGGGAACTGTGTTAGAACCCTGGTTACAAGTGCATCTGAAACCTTAGTCCTTACCAAATGACGTGTTTACCCTCAGCTCCAACTTTGTGGACTTAACCTCACCATGTTTTCTATGTTCTTTAGCATAATCATGCATACATGCATTCATACATAGATACTTTTTTTGCATCCATTAAAACATCGAAGGACTTATGTAATCTTTTTTTTGTAAACATATTAGATATGGAGGGTGTTGTGAAGAAAATTGTGAAGAGGACTAAGAAGTATGATTTCAAGAAATCGGATTTGGAGAATTTAAGGAAGCTAGCAAGGAGGTTGACTAGCCCGGACCACTTTCGTGAGCGGTATGGTTATTTGCTTAGTATTCTCAAGACAGATGTCGATGAAGGACTTCTCCATACTTTGGTCCAGTTCTATGACCCACTTTATCACTGTTTTACTTTCCCGGATTATCAGCTTATGCCTACACTTGAGGAGTACTCTTATTGGATCGGTTTACCCATACTCGACAAAGTACCTTTCCATGGTCTTGAACCCGCACCCAAGTATTCTACCATCGCGGCTGCTCTTCATCTTGAAATCTCCGAGATAAAAGCCAATCTCACCCTTAAAGGAAATCTCCAATGCCTACCCTTCAATTTCCTATACCAAAAAGCCACCACTTTCTCTGAGAGAACCAATGCCGATGCCTTTGAAGCCATCCTTGCTTTACTTATCTATGGTATTGTGCTTTTTCCGAATGTTGACAATTTCATTGACATGAATGCTATCCAGATTTTCATTACCCAGAACCCTGTCCCTTCCTTGCTTGCTGATACCTACTTGTCCATCCATGACCGTACATCTAAAGGACGTGGAGTTATCATTTGTTGTACACCCTTACTCTACACCTGGTTTACCTCACATTTACCTCGCCCTAAAATTCGATCTGAATTCATTCCATGGTCGGAGAAACTCATGGCTCTCACCCCAGATGATATAGTGTGGTACAATTCGGCTTATGATACTGGAGTGATTATTGACCATTGTGGGGAGTTCTCCAATGTGCCTCTCCTTGGTATTCACGGGGGCATCAGTTATAACCCGCTTCTTGCCAGACGTCAGTTTGGGTACCCTATGAGGATGAAACCTGCTTACCTCTTCTTATCCAGTGAGTTCTTCTTGTACAAGGAGGATGTTAACGATAAGAGAATGCAGTTTGTGCAAGCTTGGCGATCCATTATCAGGTTGAACAAGAGCCAGTTGAAGTATAAGTCAAGTGTAACTCATGAATCTTATATCGATTGGGTCATTGATAGAGCTGCTCAGATAGGGATGCCTTACCCCCTGCTAAGGTCCTTAACTGCAACTATTCCAACAATACCAGTGCCTTTACCTCCTAAGACCATGGAGGAGTATCAGGCGCGTTTGGTTGAGTCATAGCGTGAAAATGCTGATTGGAAAGAGAAATATCATGCAGCTAAGCGTGAGAATGACACTCTCATGGGTCTTTTAGAAGAAGAGAATTGGAAAAACCATAAGAAAGATCAGGAGATTGCTGAGCTGAAAGAGCGTATCAGGGCGAAGGATGTTATAATTGAACAGGTTCCCAGGAGTAAGAAGAAACACATGGATTTCTTCGCTGGTCCGCATTCAGATTTGGAGGAGTAGTCTGCTTCAAGAGCTTGAGATCTTCATCTTTTGTTTTCTTTTATTGTATTTTCTTAGTTTTCTGTTATGTACTTTGAAGTCTATCCCTTGGCTCAGTTTGTTAAAAGGGAATTATCTTGTTTTTGCTTTCTTTTTTTTGTAATGAATGTTTAAGATTGTTATGTTTACAAAAGATTGTTTCTATAAGTTCTTCGATGAATCAAAAAATTGCATTGTTTTTGCATTTAGCATATCATGCATCATACTGCATCCATAAACTGTCAAAACCGAGTCTCATAATTCTCTCATTTCTGCCTCAGTCAAGGAAAGTGGCCCGGCGTATTCAGTACAAGCCTTCTCGCATCCACAACACTCGGGCAATTGTTAAAAAGAAGATGGATTTGATGGAACAAGAGAATAGGGATCTCAAAGAACAGGTTATTACACTCAGAGAGGGGATGGATAAGTTAACGGTTATGATGGAAGCTATAATGGCCAATCAGGCACAAGCGGCAGCTACCCAACCGATTCTTGATGTTATCCCGGTCCAACCAGTTCTTGATGCTCAGCCAATTCCTGTCGTTGTGTCTGCTACACATAATTCTCCTGTGGTTGTTTCGACTGCCCAGACTGGTCCTACACAACCGATCCTTACTGCTACGGCTGCTGGCACTGCACAGCCCACCCCGGCTGGTTTTTCTTTCGGAGATACATCAAATATGTACAATGAAGGTCTTCGTCCTCTTGGTTTTGCTTATCACCCTCAGAACTACATGTCCAAAGAGTATCCTTGGAGTATGCCTCTTACAGCTAATGAAGGTGTACGCTTTGCTGGCCCAGAAATGCCAACTCCTTATGGACAACAAGCAACGCCACTTTTTCATCATGGACAGTTATTCCCTCAAGCTGTCATGAATCACACGGCACCCATTGTGCACACTGCCCAGCAGGAGGAAGGACCAATTTATCATTCGGGTAGTGTAGTAGGAGATGACAGAATGGTAAGTCTGGAAGAAAAGTACGATGTAGTGCAGAAAGAACTAAGGGCTCTTCGTGGTAAAGACATCTATGGTCAGAATGTGCACGATCTTTGTTTGGTCCCAAATGTGGTACTGCCTCCCAAGTTCAAGACTCCGGATTTCGTCAAATATGAAGGGAACACTTGTCCACAGAGTCACCTGGTTATGTATGTAAGGAAGATGACAGCCTACAAAGACAATGAACCTTTGCTCATTCATTGTTTCCAAGACAGTTTGACTGGTCCCGCACAAATATGGTACATGAATCTGAAGGGTATCACCACCTTCGAAGAACTGGCCAGGGCTTTCATACAACAGTACCGGTATAACATACATCTGGGGCCCACCCGAAGGGAACTGCAAGCTATGGCTCAAAAGGATAAAGAGTCTTTCAAGGAGTATGCTCTCCGCTTTATTCAAAAATCGGACCAAGTTCGCCCAGCTCTGGAGGAAAGAGAAATGGCTGATTTGTTCTTTGAAACTTTGAGTCCCTACTACTCGGAGAAAATGATTGGTTGCGCATCGCAGAAGTTTACTGAGATGGTTGACGCGGGGGTTCGCATTGAAGATTTGGTCCGTAAAGGAATCTTGGCCAAAGAAGGTAGTGTGTCAAGTGCTTCGTCAGGTGGATCGTCTAATGGATCCAAGAAATTTGGAAACAGTTATCCAAAGAAGAGTGCTCAGGAAGTCAGTATGGTAGCCCAAGGGGGATCCCAGCCAATATATCCAAACTACCCTTTCATTGCCAATATTCCACCACCTTTTCCAGCTCCACAAAATCAACTTTACCACCCTCAAACACCCCAAAGGCCTCCACCATTCTACCCACCACTATATCAACAACCGTATCCGCAACCTTTCTACCAACAACCATATTACCCACCACCACCTCAACAACAACAACCTCGTAATCGAGCCCCACAACAGCCAAATCGCCTTCCCAGAAAAGAGTTTCCCCCATACCTATGTTGTATGCGGACTTGCTACCCTCTTTATTAGCAAGGAATCTTGTGCAGACTAGGCAGCCTCCTCGCCTACAGAACCCTTTACCTCCATGGCACCGTGCTGACCTTACTTGTGCCTTTCACCAAGGGGCGCCTGGGCATGATGTTGAGCATTGCTACCCGCTCAAAGAAGAAGTTCAGAGATTGATTCAAAGCAAAGAGTTGTCCTTCGAGGACACCAATTCCAATACTGAGAATAACCCTTTGCCATCTCATGGACCGGCTGTTAATATGATTCAAGAGGATCAAGATTTGAGTCTAATTCTCAGGGCTCAAGATATCAGAACTCCTTTGGTCCCGATTCACGCCAAGATGTGCGAAGCCAACATGTTTAACCACGATCACGATGCTTGTGAAGTGTGTTCTGTGGATCATAGAGGGTGTGAGAAAGTCCAGGAGGACATACAAGGACTGATTGACAGAAAAGAGTTGATTGTCAAGAAGGAATCCAGGAATGTTTGTGTTATTACCCCGGTGTTTAAGAATATTGAGGTAGCCCGTGATAGTGTGAAGTCAGACGTCACTCCTCTGGTGATCCGTTTGCCAGGACCTGTTCCCTATACTTCTCAGAAGGCCATACCCTACCAGTATGAGGCAACTATTATGGAGAATGGTAAAGAGATCCCTCTCCACTCTGCAGATGCTGTCATAAATATAGCAGGTGTGGGCAAAGTAATGAAAAGTGGGCGTATTCTCCCCACTGTTGTGCGCAACGAGAATACTGCTCCGAATGTGCCAGTGTAGAATCTGGATAAGGGTAAAGGTGTCAGCCAACCTGAGGGGATCATTCAGGAAGGTAGTGATGAGATCTTGAAGCTGATCAAAAAGAGTGAATACAAGATAATCGATCAGTTGTTGCAAACCCCGTCCAAAATTTCCATAATGTCTTTACTAATGACCTCTGGAGCTCATAGGGACACTCTGATGAAGATTTTGGCTCAAGCATATGTGGATCCCGATGTTACCCTGGGGCAATTCGGGAGCATAGTTGGGAATGTAACTGCGTGTAATAACCTGAGCTTTAGTGATGAAGATCTCCCGGCGGAGGGAAGAAACCACAACTAGGCTTTGCACATTTCTGTCCTTTGTAAGTCAGACTCGATGTCGAATATGTTGATAGACACCGGTTCCGCCCTCAATGTGATGGCAAAAACTACTTTGGAAAGGTTGGCATACCGTGGCGCCCAGTTGAGGCCAAGTGCAGTGATGATAAAAGCATTCGATGGATCTAGGAAGTCGGTGATTGGGGACATAGACTTGCCTATCACGGTGGGCCCTCATACCTTCAAGGTTACATTCCAAGTCATGGACATTCAAGCTTCATATAGTTGCTTACTTGGACGACCGTGGATCCATGAGGCTGGAGCAGTGACCTCCACTCTTCATCAGAGGCTAAAATTTGTAAGTTGTGGAAAGCTGATAATGGTAATTGGTGAATCAGCCTTGTTGGTTAGTCATTTGTCTGCTTTCTCCTATATTGGTGCTGATGATGTGGAAGGAACTTCTTTTCAGGGGTTCTCTGCGGAAGAAGGAGCTGCTAAGAAGGGTGAGACTTGTATGGCCTCCTTGAAGGATGCCCGGAAGCTTGTACAAGATGGTAAAATAGGAGGCTGGGGTCAATTGGTACAGCTGCCTGAGAACGAGCGGAAAGAAGGTCTCGATTTCTCTACCAGTCAATCGAGCGCATTTTCCAAGCCAGCTGAGGGCATTTTTCATAGTGCTGGGTTTATTCATGCTCCACCGGAAACCAATGCTATCCTTGAGGATCAGTCGGAAGAGGTTGCACCTGTCTTTGTGACACCCGGAGGAGCCTGCTGTAATTGGATCGCTGTGGATATTCCTTCCGTGATGCATGTGTCTAAGTAATATGTTTGTCTACTTTTTTGGTTTTTTTAAGAAAACTCTTTTCGTCCTGCCCCAGACGAAAATGAAATCTTGTAGGGCTTTTGGTTTTATCTTCAAGTATTGTCGTTATTAATGAAAAAACGTCGTTTCTATCATGACTGTTTTATTTTATTTTTATTTACTGCTTTTTCTGGAAAAATGGTAATAGAAAAATCCCAAAAAATTTTCATTCTCTTTTTCTTTTTAAATCAATCAAATTCAAAAGTCTGCATTTACTCATTTACTAAAATCAATCATAAATCATGTGCAGACTGAACATACATAAGCCCGTTGAACACAGTGACCCTATGCTTCTGCCCAACTTTGAATCCCCTGTCTACGAGGCTATGGTAGAGGAGGATGATGAGATTCCTGATGAGATCAGATGGATGTTAGAGCAAGAGAAAAAGATCATTCAGCCTCATGAGGAAGATTTAGAATTGATCAATCTGGGTACCGAGGAGGATAGAAAAGAGATCAAGATTGGAGCGTCATTGGAAGTTACCGTCAAAGAAAAGGTAATTGAACTGCTCAGGGAGTACGTTGACATATTTGCTTGGTCATACAAAGACATGCCAGGATTAGATCATGAAGTTGTAGAACATCGCTTGCCTTTGAAACCTGAGTGTCCTCCAGTCAAACAGAAGCTCAGAAGGTCTCATCCTGATATGGCTCTCAAGATCAAAGAAGAAGTGCGGAAGCAGATTGATGCAGGCTTTCTAGTTACATCCGAGTATCCTCAGTGGTTGGCCAACATTGTGCCTGTTCCAAAGAAAGATGGTAAGGTCTGAATGTGTGTTGATTACCGAGACTTGAACAAGGCAAGTCCGAAGGATGATTTCCCTCTACCTCATATTGATGTATTGGTTGATAGTACTGCTCAATGCAAAGTTTTCTCCTTCATGGATGGGTTCTCTAGTTACAATCAGATCAAGATGGCTCCTGAAGATAGAGAAAAGACATATTTCATCACGCCGTGGGGCGCTTTCTGTTATGTAGTCATGCCATTTGGTTTGATAAATGCCGGTGCCACTTATCAGAGGGGTATGACCAAGATATTCCATGATATGATGCACAAAGAGATAGAAGTTTACGTGGATGATATGATTGTCAAGTCTGGTACTGAAGAAGAACATGTTGAGTATCTGTTGAAGATGTTCCAGCGGTTGAGAAAGTACAAGCTCCGTTTGAATCCTAATAAATGTACTTTCGGGGTCCGATCAGGGAAACTTTTGGGCTTCATTGTTAGTCAGAAAGGCATTGAAGTAGATCCCGACAAAGTCAGAGCCATCCGGGATATGCCCGTTCCAAAAATAGAGAAACAAGTCAGAGGTTTTCTCGGAAGACTGAATTATATCTCCAGGTTTATCTCTAATATGACTGCTACTTGTGGGCCGATATTCAAGTTACTCCGCAAAGATCAAAGGATTATTTGGACGGAAGATTGTCAGAAAGCCTTCGACAGTATCAAGGAATATTTGTTAGAACCTCCAATTCTTGTCCCGCCAGTGGAAGGAAGACCGTTGATCATGTACTTGACTGTGTTAGAAGATTCCATGGGTTGTGTACTCGGACAGCAAGATGAAACTGGCAGAAAAGAGCATGCAATCTATTACTTAAGCAAGAAATTCACAGATTGTGAATCCCGGTACTCGGCACTTGAGAAGACTTGTTGTGCTTTAGCCTGGGCTACCATACGTCTTCGGCACTATATGATCAATCATACCACTTGGTTGATATCCAAAATGGATCCAATCAAGTATCTCCTGGAGAAGTCTTTGATATCAGGAAGAATTGCTCGTTGGCAGATGTTATTGGCCGAGTTTGATATTGAATACCATACTCAGAAAGCAATCAAAGGAAGTATCCTGGCAGATCACTTGGCTCATCAACCGGTTGAAGATTATCAACCTGTTAAGTTTGATTTCCCTGATGAAGAGGTCATGTATTTGAAGATGAAAGATTGTGATGAACCGTTGTTTGGTGAAGGTCCAGATCCTGAGTCTAAATGGAGTTTGATATTTGATGGGGCCGTTAATGCTTATGGCAATGGAGTTGGGGCAGTCCTTGTCACACCTGAGGGTACTCACATCCCTTTTACTGCAAGGCTACGTTTTGACTGTACAAACAATATGGCAGAATATGAAGCTTGCATCATGGGCATTGAAGAAGCAATCAATATGAGGATTAAAAATATTGATATATGTGGAGATTCAGCCTTGGTGATTAATCAGATCAAAGGAAAGTGGGAAACTCACCATGCTGGTTTGATTCCTTACAGAGATTATGCAAGACGGTTGTTAACTTTCTTTAACAAAGTGGAGTTGCGTCACATTCCCCGTGATGAGAATCAGATGGCAGATGCTTTGGCCACCTTGTCTTCGATGATCAAAGTAAATCGTCACAATGATGTGCCATTAATCAGTGTGCAGTTCCTTGAAAGGCCCGCTTATGTGTTTGCAGTTGAAGTACTTGCTGATGGTAAGCCATGGTTTCATGATATCAAGGTTTTCCTTCAAACTCAAGAGTATCCGCTTGGGGCATCTCACAAAGATAAGAGGACTTTGAGAAGACTATCTGGTAATTTCTTCCTGAATGAAGATGTATTGTACAAAAGAAACTTTGATGCAATGTTGCTCAGGTGCGTGGATGAACGTGAAGCAGATTTATTGATGCATGAGATACATGAAGGTCCCTTTGGCACTCATTCCAGTGGACATGCAATGGCTAAGAAAGCATTGATGGCAGGTTATTACTGGATAACGATGCAAGCTGATTGTTATAATCATGCCAAGAAATGCCACAAATGTCAGATTTATGCAGATAAGAGCCATGTACCACCATCTATGCTCAATGTTATCTCTTCTCCGTGGCCTTTCTCCATGTGGGGCATTGATATGATTGGTCGGATTGAACCAAAAGCTTCTAATGGACATCGTTTCATACTAGTGGCTATTGATTACTTTACCAAGTGGGTTGAAGCGGCATCTTTCGCCAATGTGACCAAGCAAGTAGTGGTTCGATTCATCAAGAATAATATCATCTGCCGTTATGGTATTCCTAACAAGATCATCACGGATAATGGTACAAATTTGAACAACAACATGATGAAAGAATTGTGCGATGACTTCAAGATTGAACATCACAACTCTTCTCCATACAGACCTCAGATGAATGGTGCGGTCGAGGCTGCAAATAAGAATATCAAGAAGATCGTGCAAAAGATGGTGGTTACCTACAAAGATTGGCACGAGATGTTACCCTATGCTTTACATGGATATCGTACCTCAGTGCGTACTTCAACAGGGGCAACCCCTTTCTCTTTGGTATATGGTATGGAAGCAGTGCTCCCTGTGGAGGTAGAAATCCCATCTTTGAGAGTCTTGATGGAAGCTGAATTAACTGAAGCTGAATGGTGCCAGAGTAGGTATGATCAATTGAATTTGATTGAAGAGAAACGCATGACCGCTTTGTGTCACGGACAACTTTATCAGTCAAGGATGAAACAAGCGTTTGACAAAAAGGTTCATCCCCGTGAATTCAAAGAAGGAGACCTTGTGATCAAGTGTATCAAATCTTTCCAACCAGATCCCAGGGGCAAGTGGTCTCCGAATTATGAAGGTCCTTATGTGGTCAAGAGAGCGTTCTCTGGTGGTGCTTTAATCCTTAAAAATATGGATGGAGAAGATTTACCTCGTCCTGTGAATTCTGATGCAGTCAAGAAATACTTTGTCTAAAGATATATGAAAAGAACAGCTCGGTAGGTCGAAAACCCGAAAGGGCGGCCTAAACCAAAAAAGAGCGTCTCGGTAAGTCGAAAACCCGAAAGGGCGGCTTAGGCAAAAATTAGAGACACAAAAAAAAAGAATTGAAAAAAAAAGAGTGTATCCTGATAGGTCGAAAACCCGAAAGGGCGACCTATGCAAAAGTTAAGGACTATGACAAAGTAACTGCATCAGATCAAGCATCACCCATTTGGGGCACATTAGCTGTCAGAAGTCCTCCGACACTAAAGCATCTAAACAGTGGTTCAAAGTTGTTAGGGAATGTAGTGGTTGTTGTGTTCAATGTACCTTCCCATGTAATTACCATTTTCCAACTTTTGTAATCCGTGGAGCCATGCCTTTGGCCGGTTACCACCCTATTACATTAATTTGAGCCGGTGCACTCTTTTGGAATTCTTGTTTATTCTATATGCAAATTTTTCTTCTTCCATTTTTAATGTCAATACTTGAAGTAAAAACTTTGAAAATTTCTTTTACTTTTTATGTTTTCTTTTGAAAAAAAAAAACAAAAAAATGACAAACATATTATCTGTAGGTTCATATATCATGGAAACATATGTCAACATCCATTCAAACACAAGTGAATTCAACAGAGTGGATCGTAGTCTTGCAAAAAAAAAAAAAGAGAAAAAGAAAAGAAAAGCTCGCTAAGTCGAAAACCCGAAAGGGCGGCTTAAGCCAAAAATGAGCGTCCCGGTGGATCGAAAACCCGAAAGGGCGGTCCAGGCAAAAATTAGGGACATACAAAAAGAATATATTCCCGGTGGATTGAAAACCCGAAAAGGCGATCCAGGCAAAAGTTAGGGATTCAAAAAAAAAAAAAAAAGAAGCAATGACTATGTGAAGCATGATTTTGAGAAGGTACCTTGGTTCAGTTCAGAAATGGCGACCTCAGCCAGGTTTTTGTGTTGTGTGTACCTTACCCAGCATTGGTTTGGTTAACGGGTAGTACCCCGATGGTGTTTCGATTCATCTCCAGTGATATTATCCCCAGTGTAGAATGCTAAGTGTTGGCACTGTAATACCGGGTCACTATCCTTACGACCTACCCAATCTTGTCTCATCAGTTTCACCAATATATTTTCATACATGTCATTCATTCATGCATACATATCATGCATACTGATATCATTCATATGCATTTTACCTGTGTGTCGTACTCCATGTGTATCCAGTAAATTTTGTCATCATCAATGTGTTCATTCCGGTCTGTTTACCAATTAAGTTTCTTTCAAGTGGCAGGTCCCACCTTTCAATTTTCCCCAGTATCTCGTTGAAGCTGTATTTCGTACGAAGAGTATTCATTTGTACCCTGTATTTTGTTCGGCTAAGTTGCCTCAGTAATAGTAACGCATTACCAGTTTTACCCTTTCGTACGTTCGTCATTACCCCAGTAAAGGTAATTGACAGTTTTACCCTTTCGTATGTTCGTCGTTACCCCAGTAAAGGTAATTACCAGTTTTACCCTTTCGTATGATCGTCATTACCTCAGTAAAGGTAATTGACAGTTTTACCCTTCGTATGATCGTCATTACCCCAGTAAAGGTAATTGACAGTTTTACCCTTTCGTATGTTCGTCGTTACCCCAGTAAAGGTAATTGACAGTTTTACCCTTTCGTATGTTCGTCGTTACCGCAGTAAAGGTAATTGACAGTTTTACCCTTTCGTATGTTCGTCGTTACCCCAGTAAAGGTAATTACCAGTTTTACCCTTTCGTATGATCGTCATTACCTCAGTAAAGGTAATTGACAGTTTTACCCTTTCGTATGTTCGTCGTTACCTCAGTAAAGGTAATTGACAGTTTTACCCTTTCGTATGTTCGTCGTTACCCCAGTAAAGGTAATTACCAGTTTTACCCTTTTCGTATGATCGTCATTACCTCAGTAAAGGTAATTGACAGTTTTACCCTTCGTATGATCGTCATGACCCCAGTAAAGGTAATTGACAGTTTTACCCTTTCGTATGTTTGTCGTTACCCCAGTAAAGGTAATTGACAGTTTTACCCTTCGTATGTTTGTTGTTACCCCAGTAAAGGTAATGACCAGTATTTCATTTCGTATGTTCGTCTTTACCCCAGTAAAGGTAATTGACATTTTTACCCTTCGTATGTTCGTCGTTACCCCAGTAAAGGTAATTGACATTTTTACCCTTCGTATGTTCGTTATTACCCTAGTAAAGGTAATGACCAGTATTTCATTTCGTATGTTCGTCTTTACCCCTATAAAGGTAATAGACATCTTTTCTCCCTAGTAACATTTTATTTGGTCCTCGAGTTAGTGTTTTAGTCGTCATTGCATTCGTACTTGCATAACAGACAACTCATATCATTACATCCATAGAGCTTTCTCGATTTCTGGGTTGGTCAAAAAATTAGTGTACTTGATATTTAAGTCTCTCCGACCCGTCGTTTCAAAAAATTTCGGCTTTTTAAATCCTTGTGACGGAGAAACTTAAATAGGGGCATCTGTCGTACCCTAATTTTTGACCAATTTATTTTTATTTTTATCTTTTTCCGTACGTTGATCGTTTTTTAGTCGTCCGTTAGCGCGCTAATTCCCGTAATATCTGCCTTTGTTCGTACTTGTGGTCGCATTTATTTTTCGTTCGTCGTTTATTTTTTTTAATGTCGCTCGCGTATCATTTTCGTAATTTTTACTCGCGTTTCGTGCGTATTTTTAGTGTAGCGTAACGTTGGCGTTTTAAAGTTCGTTTTATTCACGTCGTTGATTTATTGTTTTAATTAGAGTAAAAAGCCGCGTATCTCAGTCGTATCAGACGAAATTTCGGCAGAGAGGTATTTTAAAATACCTCATTTTTTGGTTCCGACGGGACATTTTTATTTTTATTTATTTAATTTTTGTTTTATTTTTTATCATTTATTTAGTTATTTATTTTTTCCATTTATTTATTTATTGTTATTTATTTATCAGTTTTATTATTTTTTTTAGTCCTTGACCACTTGTCAATTTATCATTGGTTCAGTCCAGCTTTTTCTCCAAGAAACTGCAGGGGTAATTTTGTCATTGTTAATGCATCAGTGAACAGTACTATAAAAGTACTGTTCACGCGTCAGATTGGTCCCCCAAGTCAGAAAGGTCACAATCAAGTCAGATCAGTCAAAAAGTCCTCAAAAAACACAAAATTACTTTCTCTTTCCAAAATTTTGGATCAAACTCACAAAAATCTTCATGAACAACACAATTTTCCAGCATAGTTTCTTTCATCAAAAATCACTAGAATCTCATACAAACACCACCAAATCCATAACCAAGTTTCAAAATCATCAAAACCCAATAGTAACACATCATTTTCGAAATCCAAGCAACCATAACCAACAACAATTTCGGCCAACCACAAATCATCAACCAACAACACAAATTCGAACTAAACATCACTAGGCAAGGCAAAAATCAACACAAATCCGAACCTTAAGCTCACAAATCAAAACGCAAATCAACACAAATCCGAACCGAAGCCAAAACGTGAGAAGGAACGGCCGAAACGCAAAGCAGAGGAAGAGGAACGTGAAAAAAAAAAAGGAAATCCGAACTAAGAAGAGAAGAAAGGAAGGTAACTTTCATGTTTTTGTGTGTTTCTTTTAGTGATTTTCTTTTGTAGATCTAGGTTGTTTGGAAGTTGATATGAGATTTTTGAGAGTGGTTTTGGGATTAGAAGAAGGAGAGGAAGAAATTAGTACAAATTTTTTAAAAAAAAAATAAGTTTCTATCTCCGGCGCGGTGGCCCTCCGGCCAACCACCGCGCCGGAGTTCCTCCTCCTCCACCCCCTTCATCGTCGCCGGCCAGCTCAAGTTAGAGAGAAGGGAGAGCTTTTTTTACTATGTGTTTTTTAGAGAGAGGGAAGTAGGAAGAAATGAAGAAAAAACAAGAGAATAGCCTTTTATATTCACTTATTGGAGCTGGGCGGGTCACCCATGGGTTGACCCAGTACCCGCCCCAGCTCCATTCCCATACCCAGGCCCAGTTTTTTGCTTCTGCTTGCTATTTTCACCCTATCTCTGCTATTGCACCCCCATGCATTTGTGTAGTAATTTTTTTTTTTTTCAATTTCATGCGTTTATCTTTTTAATTAATTCACATAAGTTTTAGATTATATTTTCATGCATTTTTATTAGTGTCATAATCTTCATATCATGCATTTTTTATTTGTTTTATTTAAATTTTATCTCTTATATTTTAGTTGATTTTAGGCTTTGAAGTAACATTTCATACTTTTTCTATTTTTGTCTAATGTTTTGATTATCATGCAATTATTATCTTTTGGTCTATTTAATAGTTTAAGTCATATCTCATGCATTATGTTTAGTTAGCATTTTAAATATCATGCATTGTATAGTTTACTTATTGATTTAATTTCAAAATCATACTTTTTTTAACTAATCTTTTCTTTTCGAAAACTTGCGTTTCCTACCTTTTTTTTTAAAAAAAAACATACTTAATGTCATGCATTTTATTGGGTAATTATTCTAGTATATGATGTTCTTTTTATGCTTAATATTTCGGTATATTTCGTTTTTGCATCATTTCTAGTATAATCTCATGCATCTTTTAATTTTTTGTTATATTTATCATACTTAGTGTGTAATTAGGAATTGATGTAATTTATTTTTCGCGCATTTTTTTTCTTTTGAGACCATAGAATGTATTTAGGGTATGTAATATGTAACCGGCACACGCACTGACACGCGCACCGACACACCACTTTATTTATCGCTTTATGCTCATTTTTTTCCGCCGTTACGCGATTTCATCGTTAGTTTAGAAAAAAATATTTTCTTCAAAAAAAAAAAATCAATCAAGTCAAATTCAATTTTCTTTTAAGTAAACCTTGGTATGTAATCCAAGTGATTTTCTTTTTATTTTCCTTAATCAAATGTTAATTAATTTAATATCCACATTAGACATGGATTTCGTGTAATTAAAATTGACCAACTTCATCGTATTTTCTACTCATGCCTGGAGGCCGCTCATCTCTTCTTAAAACCTTTCTTTCAAAAATGTTAAAATCAATTCAACTCATCAAATAAGTTCTTTAGCCGAACTACTTGATTTTGATCCCGATTTATTTGGGTAAGTAGGCAAAGGGTTTCGACCCTTCCAAATCAATAAAAATAACCAAAAACTTGCTTCATCTTTCTCCTTTCTTTCACTTTAACTCTTAACTTTTTTTAATAAGTAAAATTAATTTAGCGCAAGATTAGAGAATAGGTAGAAGGTTCCTATGGGATACCATAGTCGGTTCGGGTGCCTAACACCTTCCCCAATCGAAACCAACCTCCGAATCCAAGGTCTTATAAGGGTTTTTACTCACTTTTTCCCTTCCCGCGAATAAAAGTTGAGAGTTCAATGATTCAAGGTTCAAATCCGATCAATGATTTTGATACCCGAAAATCACGAGCACATAGACAATTGCCACCTATATTTCATTCTACTTATCTAATACTCATTGTGTGAAGATTATTGACCTAATTAACAAGTTACTTCCCTTAAATAAAGATTAAACTAAGTTCGTCTCCAAAGGAGGAACCTTTGTTGACCGAAAATTTATCTTTGGTTTCTTGGCTTTGATGCTTGACTAATGCCACCTATAGTTCATTCTATTTTTCTAATACTCATTTTATGTAATTATGGACCTAATTAAAAAGTTACTTCCCTAAAATAAAATTTAAACTAAGTTCGTCTCCAAAGGAGGAACCCTTGTTGACCAAAATTTTATCTTTGGTTTCTTGGCTTGGATCCTTGACAAATGTCACCTATAGTTCACTCTATTTAAGTAATACTCATTGTATGATGATTATTGACCTAATTAACAAGTTGTTTCCGTAAAATAAAGTTTAAACTAAGTTCGTCTCCAAAGGAGGAACCTTTGTTGACCAAAATTTTATCTTTGGTTTGTTGGCTTTGATTCTTGACAAATGCCACCTTTAGTTCATTCTATTTATGTAATACTCATTGTATGATGATTATGGACCTAATTAACAAGTTACTTCCCTAAAAAAAAAGTTTAAACTAAGTTCGTCTCCAAAGGAGGAACCTTTGTTGACCAAAAGTTTATCTTTGGTTTCTTGGCTTTGATGCTTGACTAATGCCACCTATAGTTCATTCTATTTTTCTAATACTTGTTGTATGATGATTATGGACCTAATTAACAAGTTACTTCCCTAAAATAAAAGTTTAAACTAAGTTCGTCTTCAAAGGAGCAACCTTTGTTGACCAAAATTTTATCTTTGGTTTCTTGGCTTTGATGTTTGACTAATGCCACCTATAGTTCATTCTATTTTTCTAATACTCGTTGTATGATGATTATGGACCTAATTAACAAGTTACTTCCCTAAAATAAAGTAGAAAACTAATTTCATCTCCAAAGGAGGAACCGTTGTTGACAAAAAATTTATCTTTGGTTTCTTGGCTTGGATGCTTTACAAATGTCACCTATAGTTCCTTCTATTTCTGTAATACTCATTGTATGATGATTATGGACCTAATTAACAAGTTGCTTCCCTAAAATAAAAGTTTAAACTAAGTTCGTCTCCAAAGGAGGAACCTTTGTTAACCAAAATTTTATCTTTGGTTTCTTGGCTTGGATCCTTGACAAATGTCACCTATATTTCATTCTATTTAAGTAATACTCATTGTATGATGATTATGGACCTAATTAACAAGTTGCTTCCCGAAAATAAAGTTTAAACTAAGTTCCTCTCCAAAGGAGGAACCTTTGTTGACCAAAATGTTATCTTTGGTTTTTTGGCTTTGATCCTTGAAAAATGCCACCTATAGTTCATTTTATTTATCTAATATTCATTGTATGATGATTATGGATCTAATTAACAAGTTACTTCCCTAAAATAAAGTAGAAAACTAATTTCGTCTCCAATGGAGGAACCCTTGTTGACCAAAATTTTATCTTTGGTTTCTTGGCTTGGATCCTTGACAAATGTCACCTATAGTTCATTCTATTTAAGTAATACTCATTGTATGATGATTATGGACCTAATTAACAAGTTACTTCCCTAAAATAAAGTTTAAACTAAGTTCGTTTCCAAAGGAGGAACCTTTGTTGACCAAAATTTTATCTTTGGTTTCTTGGCTTGGATCCTTGACAAATGTCACCTATATTTCATTCTATTTAAGTAATACTCATTGTATGATGATTATGGACCTAATTAACAAGTTGCTTCCCGAAAATAAAGTTTAAACTAAGTTCCTCTCCAAAGGAGGAACCTTTGTTGACCAAAATGTTATCTTTGGTTTTTTGGCTTTGATCCTTGAAAAATGCCACCTATAGTTCATTTTATTTATCTAATATTCATTGTATGATGATTATGGATCTAATTAACAAGTTACTTCCCTAAAATAAAGTTTAAACTAAGTTCGTCTCCAAAGGAGGAACCTTTGTTGACCAAAATTTTATCCTTGGTTTCTTGGCTTTGATTCTTGACAAATGCCACCTATAGTTCATTCTATTTACGTAATACTCTTTGTATGATGATTATGGACTAAATTAACAAGTTGATTCCCTAAAATAAAGTTTAAACTAAGTTCGTCCCCAAAGGAGGAACCTTTGTTGACCAAAATTTTATCTTTGGTTTTTTGGCTTTGATCCTTGAAAAATGCCACATATAGTTCATTCTATTTATCTAATACTCATTGTGTGAAGATTATTGACCTAATTAACAAGTTACTTCCCTTAAATAAAGATTCAACTAAGTTCGTCTCCAAAGGAGGAACCTTTGTTGACCGAAAATTTATCTTTGGTTTCTTGGCTTTGATGCTTGACTAATGCCACCTATAGTTCATTCTATTTTTCTAATACTCGTTTTATGTAATTATGGACCTAATTAAAAAGTTACTTCCCTAAAATAAAGTTTAAACTAAGTTCGTTTCCAAAGGAGGAACCCTTGTTGACCAAAATTTTATCTTTGGTTTCTTGGCTTGGATCCTTGACAAATGTTACCTATATTTCATTCTATTTAAGTAATACTCATTGTATGAAGATTATGGACCTAATTAACAAGTTGCTTCCCGAAAATAAAGTTTAAACTAAGTTCCTCTCCAAAGGAGGAACCTTTGTTGACCAAAATGTTATCTTTGGTTTTTTGGCTTTGATCCTTGAAAAATGCCACCTATAGTTCATTTTATTTATCTAATATTCATTGTATGATGATTATGGATCTAATTAACAAGTTACTTCCCTAAAATAAAGTTTAAACTAAGTTCGTCTCCAAAGGAGGAACCTTTGTTGACCAAAATTTATCCTTGGTTTCTTGGCTTTGATTCTTGACAAATGCCACCTATAGTTCATTCTATTTACGTAATACTCTTTGTATGATGATTATGGACTAAATTAACAAGTTGATTCCCTAAAATAAAGTTTAAACTAAGTTCGTCCCCAAAGGAGGAACCTTTGTTGACCAAAATTTTATCTTTGGTTTTTTGGCTTTGATTCTTGAAAAATGCCACATATAGTTCATTCTATTTATCTAATACTCATTGTGTGAAGATTATTGACCTAATTAACAAGTTACTTCCCTTAAATAAAGATTCAACTAAGTTCGTCTCCAAAGGAGGAACCTTTGTTGACCGAAAATTTATCTTTGGTTTCTTGGCTTTGATGCTTGACTAATGCCACCTATAGTTCATTCTATTTTTCTAATACTCGTTTTATGTAATTATGGACCTAATTAAAAAGTTACTTCCCTAAAATAAAGTTTAAACTAAGTTCGTTTCCAAAGGAGGAACCCTTGTTGACCAAAATTTTATCTTTGGTTTCTTGGCTTGGATCCTTGACAAAAGTCACCTATAGTTCATTCTATTTAAGTAATACTCATTGTATGATGATAATGGACCTAATTAACAAGTTGTTTCCGTAAAATAAAGTTTAAACTAAGTTCGTCTCCAAAGGATGAACCTTTGTTGACCAAAATTTTATCTTTGGTTTGTTGGCTTTGATTCTTGACAAATGCCACCTATAGTTCATTCTATTTATGTAATACTCATTGTATGATGATTATGGACCTAATTAACAAGTTACTTCCCTAAAAAAAAAGTTTAAACTAAGTTCGTCTCCAAAGGAGGAACCTTTGTTGACCAAAATTTTATCTTTGGTTTCTTGGCTTTGATGCTTGACTAATGCCACCTATAGTTCATTCTATTTTTCTAATACTCGTTGTATGATGATTATGGACCTAATTAACAAGTTACTTCCCTGAAATAAAATTTTAAACTAAGTTCGTCTCCAAAGGGGCAACCTTTGTTGACCAAAATTTTATCTTTGGTTTCTTGGCTTTAATGCTTGACTAATGCCACCTATAGTTCATTCTATTTTTCTAAATCTCGTTGTATGATGATTATGGACCTAATTAACAAGTTACTTCCCTAAAATAAAGTTTAAACTAATTTCGTCTCCTAAGGAGGAACCCTTGTTGACCAAAATTTTATCTTTGGTTTCTTGGCTCGGATCCTTGACAAATGTCACCTATAGTTCATTCTATTTAAATAATACTCATTGTATGATGATTATGGACCTAATTAACAAGTTACTTCCCTAAAATAAAGTTTAAACTAAGTTCGTCTCCAAAGGAGGAATCTTTGTTAACCAAAATTTTATCTTTGGTTTCTTGGCTATGATGCTTGACTAATGCCACCTATAGTTCATTCTATTTTCTAATACTCATTGTATGATGATTATGGACCTAATTAACAAGTTAATTCCCTAAAATAAAGTTTAAACTAAGTTCGTCTCCAAAGGAGGAACCTTTGTTGACCAAAATTTTATCTTTGGTTTCTTGGCTTTGATACTTGACAAATGCCACCTACAGTTCATTCTATTTATGTAATACTCATTGTATGATGATTATGGTTCTAATTAACATGTTACTTCCCTAAAATAAAGTTTAAACTAAGTTCGTCTCCAAAGGAGGAACCTTTAATGACCAATATTTTATCTTTGGTTTCTTGGCTTTGATTCTCAACAAATGCCACCTAAGTTCGTCTCCAAAGGAGGAACCTTTGTTGACCAAAATTTTATCTTTGGTTTCTTGGCTTTGATTCTTAACAAATGCCACCTATAGTTCATTCTATTTATGTAATACTCATTGCATGATCATTATGGACATAATTAACAAGTTAATTCCCTAAAATAAAGTTCAAACTATAAGTTCGTCTCCAAAGGAGGAACCTTTGTTGACCAAAATTTTATCTATGGTTTCTTGGCTTTGATTCTTGACAAATGCCACCTACAGTTCATTCTATTTATGTAATACTCATTGTATGATGATTATGGACCTAATTAACTAGTTACTTCCCTAAAATAAAGTTTAAACTAAGTTCGTCTCCAAAGGAGGAACCTTTGTTGACCAAAATTTTATCCTTGGTTTCTTGGCTTTGATTCTTGACAAATGCCACCTACAATTAGTTTTATTTGTGTAATACTAATTGTATGATGATTATGGACCTAATTAACTAGTTACTTCCCTAAAATAAAGTTTAAACTAAGTTCGTCTCCAAAGGAGGAACCTTTGTTGACCAAAATTTTATCTTTGGTTTCTTGGCTTTGATTCTTGACAAATGCCACCTATAGTATATTATATTTATGTAATACTCATTGTATGATGATTATGGACCTAATTAACAAGTTACTTCCCTAAAATAAAGTTTAAACTAAGTTCGTCTCCAAAGGAGGAACCTTTGTTGACGAAAATTTTATCTTTGGTTTCTTGGCTTTGATTCTTGACAAATTCCATCTACAGTTCATTCTATTTATGTAATACTCATTGTATGATGATTATGGACATAATTAACAAGTTAATACCCTAACTTAAAGTTCAAACTAAGTTCGTCTCCAAAGGAGGAACCTTTGTTGACCAAAATTTTATCTTTGGTTTCTTGGCTTTGATTCTTGACAAATGCCACCTACAGTTCATTCTATTTATGTAATACTCATTGTATGATGATTATGGATCTAATTAACATGTTACTTCCCTAAAATAAAGTTTAAACTAAGTTCGTCTCCAAAGGAGGAACCTTTGTTGACCAAAATTTTATCTTTGGTTTCTTGGCTTTGATTCTTGACAAATGCCACCTACATTTCATTCTATTTATGTAATACTCATTGTATGATGATTATGGATCTAATTAACATGTTACTTCCCTAAAATAAAGTTTAAACTAAGTTCGTCTCCAAAGGAGGAACCTTTGTTCACCAAAATTTTATCTTTGGTTTCTTGGCTTTGATTCTTGACAAATGCCACCTACAGTTCATTCTATTTATGTAATACTCATTGTATGATTATTGTGGACATAATTAACAAGTTACTACCCTAAAAGAAAGGTTAAACTAAGTTCGTCTCCAAAGGAGGAACCTTTGTTGACCAAAATTTTATCTTTGGTTTCTTGGCTTTGATTCTTGACAAATGCCACCTACAGTTCATTCTATTTATGTAATACTCATTGTATGATGATTATGGATCTAATTAACATGTTACTTCCCTAAAGTAAAGTTTAAACTAAGTTCGTCTCCAAAGGAGGAACCTTTGTTGACCAAAATTTTATCTTTGGTTTCTTGGCTTTGATTCTTAACAAATGCCACCTAAGTTCGTCTCCAAAGGAGGAACCTTTGTTGACCAAAATTTTATCTTTGGTTTCTTGGCTTTGAATCTTAACAAATGCCACCTATAGTTCATTCTATTTATGTAATACTCATTGCATGATCATTATGGACATAATTAACAAGTTAATTCCCTAAAATAAAGTTTAAACTAAGTTCCTCTCCAAAGGAGGAACCTTTGTTGACCAAAATTTTATCTTTGGTTTCTTGGCTTTGATTCTTGACAAATGCCACCTATAGTTCATTCTATTTATGTAATACTCATTGTATGATGATTATGGACAAAATTAACAAGTTACTACCCTAAAATAGAGTTCAAACTATGTTCGTCTCCAAAGGAGGAACCTTTGTTGACCAAAATTTTATCTTTGGTTTCTTGGCTTTGATTCTTGACAAATGCCACCTACAGTTCATTCTATTTATGTAATACTCATTGTATGATTAATATGGTCATAATTAACAACTTACTACCCTAAAATAAAGTTCAAACTAAGTTCGTCTCCAAAGGAGGAACCTTTGTTGACCAAAATTTTATCTTTGGTTTCTTGGATTTGATTCTTGACAAATGCCACATACAGTTCATTCTATTTATGTAATACTCATTGTATGATGATTATGGAACTAATTAACAAGTTAATTCCCTAAAATAAAGTTTAAACTAAGTTCGTCTCCAAAGGAGGAACCCTTGTTGACCAAAATTTTATCTTTGGTTTCTTGGCTTGGATCCTTGACAAATGTCACCTATAGTTCATTCTATTTAAGTAATACTCATTGTATGATGATTATTGATCTAATTAACATGTTACTTCCCTAAAATAGAGTTTAAACTAAGTTCGTCTCCAAAGGAGCAACCTTTGTTGACCAAAATTTTATCTTTGGTTTCTTGGCTTTGATGCTTGACTAATGCCACCTATAGTTCATTCTATTTTTCTAATACTCGTTGTATGATGATTATGGACCTAATTAACAAGTTACTTCCCTAAAATAAAGTTTAAACTAATTTCGTCTCCAAAGGAGGAACCTTTGTTGACCAAAATTTTATATTTGGTTTGTTGGCTTTGATTCTTGACAAATGCCACCTATAGTTCATTCTATTTATGTAATACTCATTGTATGATGATTATGGACCTAATTAACAAGTTACTTCCCTAAAAAAAAAGTTTAAACTAAGTTCGTTTCCAAAGGAGGAACCTTTGTTGACCAAAATTTTATCTTTGGTTTCTTGGCTTTGATTCTTAACAAATGCCACCTATAGTTCATTCTATTTATGTAATACTCATTGCATGATCATTATGGACATAATTAACAAGTTAATTCCCTAAAATAAAGTTCAAACTAAGTTCGTCTCCAAAGGAGGAACCTTTGTTGACCAAAATTTTATCTTTGGTTTCTAGGCTTTGATTCTTGACAAATGCCACCTACAGTTCATTCTATTTATGTAATACTCATTGTATGATCATTATGGACCTAATTAACTAGTTACTTCCCTAAAATAAAGTTTAAACTAAGTTCGTCTCTAAAGTAGGAACCTTTGTTGACCAAAATTTTATCTTTGGTTTGTTGGCTTTGATTCTTGACAAATGCCACCTATAGTTCATTCTATTTATGTAATACTCATTGTATGATGATTATGGACCTAATTAACAAGTTACTTCCCTAAAAAAAAAGTTTAAACTAAGTTCGTCTCCAAAGGAGGAACCTTTGTTGACCAAAATTTTATCTTTGGTTTCTTGGCTTTGATGCTTGACTAATGCCACCTATAGTTCATTCTATTTTTCTAATACTCGTTGTATGATGATTATGGACCCAATTAACAAGTTACTTCCCTAAAATAAAAGTTTAAACTAAGTTCGTCTCCAAAGGAGCAACCTTTGTTGACCAAAATTTTATCTTTGGTTTCTTGGCTTTGATGCTTGACTAATGCCACCTATAGTTCATTCTATTTTTCTAATACTCGTTGTATGATGATTATGGACCTAATTAACAAGTTACTTCCCTAAAATAAAGTTTAAACTAATTTCGTCTCCAAAGGAGGAACCTTTGTTGACCAAAATTTTATATTTGGTTTGTTGGCTTTGATTCTTGACAAATGCCACCTATAGTTCATTCTATTTATGTAATACTCATTGTATGATGATTATGGACCTAATTAACAAGTTACTTCCCTAAAAAAAAAGTTTAAACTAAGTTCGTCTCCAAAGGAGGAACCTTTGTTGACCAAAATTTTATCTTTGGTTTCTTGGCTTTGATTCTTAACAAATGCCACCTATAGTTCATTCTATTTATGTAATACTCATTGCATGATCATTATGGACATAATTAACAAGTTAATTCCCTAAAATAAAGTTCAAACTAAGTTCGTCTCCAAAGGAGGAACCTTTGTTGACCAAAATTTTATCTTTGGTTTCTAGGCTTTGATTCTTGACAAATGCCACCTACAGTTCATTCTATTTATGTAATACTCATTGTATGATCATTATGGACCTAATTAACTAGTTACTTCCCTAAAATAAAGTTTAAACTAAGTTCGTCTCTAAAGTAGGAACCTTTGTTGACCAAAATTTTATCTTTGGTTTGTTGGCTTTGATTCTTGACAAATGCCACCTATAGTTCATTCTATTTATGTAATACTCATTGTATGATGATTATGGACCTAATTAACAAGTTACTTCCCTAAAAAAAAAGTTTAAACTAAGTTCGTCTCCAAAGGAGGAACCTTTGTTGACCAAAATTTTATCTTTGGTTTCTTGGCTTTGATGCTTGACTAATGCCACCTATAGTTCATTCTATTTTTCTAATACTCGTTGTATGATGATTATGGACCCAATTAACAAGTTACTTCCCTAAAATAAAAGTTTAAACTAAGTTCGTCTCCAAAGGAGCAACCTTTGTTGACCAAAATTTTATCTTTGGTTTCTTGGCTTTGATGCTTGACTAATGCCACCTATAGTTCATTCTATTTTTCTAATACTCGTTGTATGATGATTATGGACCTAATTAACAAGTTACTTCCCTAAAATAAAGTTTAAACTAATTTCGTCTCCAAAGGAGGAACCCTTGTTGACCAAAATTTTATCTTTGGTTTCTTGGCTTGGATCCTTGACAAATGTCACCTATAGTTCATTCTATTTAAGTAATACTCATTGTATGATGATTATGGACCTAATTAACAAGTTACTTCCCTAAAATAAAGTTTAAACTAAGTTCGTCTCCAAAGGAGGAACCTTTGTTAACCAAAATTTTATCTTTGGTTTCTTGGCTTTGATGCTTGCCTAATGCCACCTATAGTTCATTCTATTTTTTTAATACTCATTGTATGATGATTATGGACCTAATTAACAAGTTAATTCCCTAAAATAAAGTTTAAACTAAGTTCGTCTCCAAAGGAGGAACCTTTGTTGACCAAAATTTTATCTTTGGTTTCTTGGCTTTGATACTTGACAAATGCCACCTACAGTTCATTCTATTTATGTAATACTCATTGTATGATGATTATGGATCTAATTAACATGTTACTTCCCTAAAATAAAGTTTAAACTAAGTTCGTCTCCAAAGGAGGAACCTTTAATGACCAAAATTTTATCTTTGGTTTCTTGGCTTTGATTCTCAACAAATGCCACCTAAGTTCGTCTCCAAAGGAGGAACATTTGTTGACCAAAATTTTATCTTTGGTTTCTTGGCTTTGATTCTTAACAAATGTCACCTATAGTTCATTCAATTTATGTAATACTCATTGCATGATCATTATGGACATAATTAACAAGTTAATTCCCTAAAATAAAGTTCAAACTAAGTTCGTTTCCAAAGGAGGAACCTTTGTTGACCAAAATTTTATCTTTGGTTTCTTATCTTTGATTCTTGACAAATACCACCTATAGTATATTATATTTATGTAATACACATTGTATGATGATTATGGACCTAATTAACAAGTTACTTCCCTAAAATAAAGTTTAAACTAAGTTCGTCTCCAAAGGAGGAACCTTTGTTGACGAAAAATTATGCTTTGGTTTCTTGGCTTTGATTCTTGACAAATGCCATCTACAGTTCATTCTATTTATGTAATACTCGTTGTATGATGATTATGGACATAATTAACAAGTTAATACCCTAACTTAAAGTTCAAACTAAGTTCGTCTCCAAAGGAGGAACCTTTGTTGACCAAAATTTTATCTTTGGTTTCTTGGCTTTGATTCTTGACAAATGCCACCTACAGTTCATTCTATTTATGTATTACTCATTGTATGATGATTATGGATCTAATTAACATGTTACTTCCCTAAAATAAAGTTTAAACTAAGTTCGTCTCCAAAGGAGGAACCTTTGTTGACCAAAATTTTATCTTTGGTTTCTTGGCTTTGATTCTTGACAAATACCACCTATAGTATATTATATTTATGTAATACACATTGTATGATGATTATGGACCTAATTAACAAGTTACTTCCCTAAAATAAAGTTTAAACTAAGTTCGTCTCCAAAGGAGGAACCTTTGTTGACGAAAAATTATGCTTTGGTTTCTGTGCTTTGATTCTTGACAAATGCCACCTATAGTATATTATATTTATGTAATACACATTGTATGATGATTTTGGACCTAATTAACAAGTTACTTCCCTAAAATAAAGTTTAAACTAAGTTCGTCTCCAAAGGAGGAACCTTTGTTGACGAAAAATTATGCTTTGGTTTCTTGGCTTTGATTCTTGACAAATGCCATCTACAGTTCATTCTATTTATGTAATACTCATTGTATGATGATTATGGACATAATTAACAAGTTAATACCCTAACTTAAAGTTCAAACTAAGTTCGTCTCCAAAGGAGGAACCTTTGTTGACCAAAATTTTATCTTTGGTTTCTTGGCTTTGATTCTTGACAAATGCCACCTACAGTTCATTCTATTTATGTAATACTCATCGTATGATTATTATGGATCTAATTAACATGTTACTTCCCTAAAATAAAGTTTAAACTAAGTTCGTCTCCAAAGGAGGAACCTTTGTTGACCAAAATTTTATCTTTGGTTTCTTGGCTTTGATTCTTGACAAATACAACCTATAGTATATTATATTTATGTAATACACATTGTATGATGATTATGGACCTAATTAACAAGTTACTTCCCTAAAATAAAGTTTAAACTAATTTCGTCTCCAAAGGAGGAACCCTTGTTGACCAAAATTTTATCTTTGGTTTCTTGGCTTGGATCCTTGACAAATGTCACCTATAGTTCATTCTATTTAATTAATACTAATTGTATGATGATTATGGACCTAATTAACAAGTTACTTCCCTAAAATAAAGTTTAAACTAAGTTCGTCTCCAAAGGAGGAACCTTTGTTGACGAAAAATTATGCTTTGGTTTCTTGGCTTTGATTCTTGACAAATGCCATCTACAGTTCATTCTATTTATGTAATACTCATTGTATGATGATTATGGACCTAATTAACAAGTTAATTCCCTAAAATAAAGTTTAAACTAAGTTCGTCTCCAAAGGAGGAACCTTTGTTGACCAAAATTTTATCTTTGGTTTCTTGGCTTTGATACTTGACAAATGCCACCTACAGTTCATTCTATTTATGTAATACTCATTGTATGATGATTATGGATCTAATTAACATGTTACTTCCCTAAAATAAAGTTTAAACTAAGTTCGTCTCCAAAGGAGGAACCTTTAATGACCAAAATTTTATCTTTGGTTTCTTGGCTTTGATTCTCAACAAATGCCACCTAAGTTCGTCTCCAAAGGAGGAACATTTGTTGACCAAAATTTTATCTTTGGTTTCTTGGCTTTGATTCTTAACAAATGCCACCTATAGTTCATTCAATTTATGTAATACTCATTGCATGATCATTATGGACATAATTAACAAGTTAATTCCCTAAAATAAAGTTCAAACTAAGTTCGTCTCCAAAGGAGGAACCTTTGTTGACCAAAATTTTATCTATGGTTTCTTGGCTTTGATTCTTGACAAATGCCACCTATAGTTCATTCTATTTATATAATACTCATTGTATGATGATTATGGACCTAATTAACTAGTTACTTCCTTAAAATAAAGTTTAAACTAAGTTCGTCTCCAAAGGAGGAACCTTTGTTGACCAAAATTTTATCCTTGGTTTCTTGGCTTTGATTCTTGACAAATGCCACCTACAGTTAGTTCTATTTGTGTGATACTCATTGTATGATGATTATGGACCTTATTAACTAGTTACTTTCCTAAAATAAAATTTAAACTAAGTTCGTCTCCAAAGGAGGAACCTTTGTTGACCAAAATTTTATCTTTGGTTTCTTATCTTTGATTCTTGACAAATACCACCTATAGTATATTATATTTATGTAATACACATTGTATGATGATTATGGACCTAATTAACAAGTTACTTCCCTAAAATAAAGTTTAAACTAAGTTCGTCTCCAAAGGAGGAACCTTTGTTGACGAAAAATTATGCTTTGGTTTCTTGGCTTTGATTCTTGACAAATGCCATCTACAGTTCATTCTATTTATGTAATACTCGTTGTATGATGATTATGGACATAATTAACAAGTTAATACCCTAACTTAAAGTTCAAACTAAGTTCGTCTCCAAAGGAGGAACCTTTGTTGACCAAAATTTAATCTTTGGTTTCTTGGCTTTGATTCTTGACAAATGCCACCTACAGTTCATTCTATTTATGTAATACTCATTGTATGATGATTATGGATCTAATTAACATGTTACTTCCCTAAAATAAAGTTTAAACTAAGTTCGTCTCCAAAGGAGGAACCTTTGTTGACCAAAATTTTATCTTTGGTTTCTTGGCTTTGATTCTTGACAAATACCACCTATAGTATATTATATTTATGTAATACACATTGTATGATGATTATGGACCTAATTAACAAGTTACTTCCCTAAAATAAAGTTTAAACTAAGTTCGTCTCCAAAGGAGGAACCTTTGTTGACGAAAAATTATGCTTTGGTTTCTTGGCTTTGATTCTTGACAAATGCCACCTATAGTATATTATATTTATGTAATACACATTGTATGATGATTTTGGACCTAATTAACAAGTTACTTCCCTAAAATAAAGTTTAAACTAAGTTCGTCTCCAAAGGAGGAACCTTTGTTGACGAAAAATTATGCTTTGGTTTCTTGGCTTTGATTCTTGACAAATGCCATCTACAGTTCATTCTATTTATGTAATACTCATTGTATGATGATTATGGACATAATTAACAAGTTAATACCCTAACTTAAAGTTCAAACTAAGTTCGTCTCCAAAGGAGGAACCTTTGTTGACCAAAATTTTATCTTTGGTTTCTTGGCTTTGATTCTTGACAAATGCCACCTACAGTTCATTCTATTTATGTAATACTCATTGTATGATTATTATGGATCTAATTAACATGTTACTTCCCTAAAATAAAGTTTAAACTAAGTTCGTCTCCAAAGGAGGAACCTTTGTTGACCAAAATTTTATCTTTGGTTTCTTGGCTTTGATTCTTGACAAATACAACCTATAGTATATTATATTTATGTAATACACATTGTATGATGATTATGGACCTAATTAACAAGTTACTTCCCTAAAATAAAGTTTAAACTAATTTCGTCTCCAAAGGAGGAACCCTTGTTGACCAAAATTTTATCTTTGGTTTCTTGGCTTGGATCCTTGACAAATGTCACCTATAGTTCATTCTATTTAAGTAATACTAATTGTATGATGATTATGGACCTAATTAACAAGTTACTTCCCTAAAATAAAGTTTAAACTAAGTTCGTCTCCAAAGGAGGAACCTTTGTTGACGAAAAATTATGCTTTGGTTTCTTGGCTTTGATTCATGACAAATGCCATCTACAGTTCATTCTATTTATGTAATACTCATTGTATGATGATTATGGACCTAATTAACAAGTTAATTCCCTAAAATAAAGTTTAAACTAAGTTCGTCTCCAAAGGAGGAACCTTTGTTGACCAAAATTTTATCTTTGGTTTCTTGGCTTTGATACTTGACAAATGCCACCTACAGTTCATTCTATTTATGTAATACTCATTGTATGATGATTATGGATCTAATTAACATGTTACTTCCCTAAAATAAAGTTTAAACTAAGTTCGTCTCCAAAGGAGGAACCTTTAATGACCAAAATTTTATCTTTGGTTTCTTGGCTTTGATTCTTAACAAATGCCACCTATAGTTCATTCTATTTATGTAATATTCATTGTATGATGATTATGGACCTTATTAACAAGTTACTTCCCTAAAATAAAGTTTAAACTAAGTTCGTCTCCAAAGGAGGAACCTTTGTTGACCAAAATTTTATCCTTGGTTTCTTGGCTTTGATTCTTGACAAATGCCACCTACAGTTAGTTCTATTTGTGTAATACTCATTGTATGATGATTATGGACCTTATTAACTAGTTACTTCCCTAAAATAAAGTTCAAACTAAGTTCGTCTCCAAAGGAGGAACCTTTGTTGACCAAAATTTTATCTATGGTTTCTTGGCTTTGATTCTTGACAAATGCCACCTACAGTTAGTTCTATTTGTGTAATACTCATTGTATGATGATTATGGACCTTATTAACTAATTACTTCCCTAAAATAAAGTTTAAACTAAGTTCGTCTCCAAAGGAGGAACCTTTGTTGACCAAAATTTTATCTTTGGTTTCTTGGCTTTGATTCTTGACAAATACCACCTATAGTATATTATATTTATGTAATACACATTGTATGATGATTATGGACCTAATTAACAAGTTACTTCCCTAAAATAAAGTTTAAACTAAGTTCGTCTCCAAAGGAGGAACCTTTGTTGACGAAAAATTATGCTTTGGTTTCTTGGCTTTGATTCTTGACAAATGCCATCTACAGTTCATTCTATTTATGTAATACTCATTGTATGATGATTATGGACATAATTAACAAGTTAATACCCTAACTTAAAGTTCAAACTAAGTTCGTCTCCAAAGGAGGAACCTTTGTTGACCAAAATTTTATCTTTGGTTTCTTGGCTTTGATTCTTGACAAATGCCACCTACAGTTCATTCTATTTATGTAATACTCATTGTATGATGATTATGGATCTAATTAACATGTTACTTCCCTAAAATAAAGTTTAAACTAAGTTCGTCTCGAAAGGAGGAACCTTTGTTGACCAAAATTTTATCTTTGGTTTCTTGGCTTTGATTCTTGACAAATACCAGCTATAGTATATTATATTTATGTAATACACATTGTATGATGATTATGGACCTAATTAACAAGTTACTTCCCTAAAATAAAGTTTAAACTAAGTTCGTCTCCAAAGGAGGAACCTTTGTTGACCAAAATTTTATCCTTGGTTTCTTGGCTTTGATTCTTGACAAATGCCACCTACAGTTAGTTCTATTTGTGTAATACTCATTGTATGATGATTATGGACCTTATTAACTAGTTACTTCCCTAAAATAAAGTTCAAACTAAGTTCGTCTCCAAAGGAGGAACCTTTGTTGACCAAAATTTTATCTATGGTTTCTTGGCTTTGATTATTGACAAATGCCACATATAGTTCATTCTATTTATGTAATACACATTGCATGATGATTATGGACCTAATTAACAAGTTACTTCCCTAAAATAAAGTTTAAACTAAGTTCGTCTCCAAAGGAGGAACCTTTGTTGACCAAAATTTTATCCTTGGTTTCTTGGCTTTGATTCTTGACAAATGCCACCTACAGTTAGTTCTATTTGTGTAATACTCATTGTATGATGATTATGGACCTTATTAACTAGTTACTTCCCTAAAATAAAGTTTAAACTAAGTTCGTCTCCAAAGGAGGAACCTTTGTTGACCAAAATTTTATCCTTGGTTTCTTGGCTTTGATTCTTGACAAATGCCACCTACAGTTAGTTCTATTTGTGTAATACTCATTGTATGATGATTATGGACCTTATAAACTAGTTACTTCCCTAAAATAAAGTTTAAACTAAGTTCGTCTCCAAAGGAGGAACCTTTGTTGACCAAAATTTTATCTTTGGTTTCTTGGCTTTGGTTCTTGACAAATACCACCTATAGTATATTATATTTATGTAATACACATTGTATGATGATTATGGACCTAATTAACAAGTTACTTCCCTAAAATAAAGTTTAAACTAAGTTCGTCTCCAAAGGAGGAACCTTTGTTGACGAAAAATTATGCTTTGGTTTCTTGGCTTTGACTCTTGACAAATGCCATCCACAGTTCATTCTATTTATGTAATACTCATTGTATGATGATTATGGACATAATTAACAAGTTAATACCCTAACTTAAAGTTCAAACTAAGTTCGTCTCCAAAGGAGGAACCTTTGTTGACCAAAATTTTATCTTTGGTTTCTTGGCTTTGATTCTTGACAAATGCCACCTACAGTTCATTCTATTTATGTAATATTCATTGTATGATGATTATGGATCTAATTAACATGTTACTTCCCTAAAATAATGTTTAAACTAAGTTCGTCTCCAAAGGAGGAACCTTTAATGACCAAAATTTTATCTTTGGTTTCTTGGCTTTGATTCTCAACAAATGCCACCTAAGTTCGTCTCCAAAGGAGGAACATTTGTTGACCAAAATTTTATCTTTGGTTTCTTGGCTTTGATTCTTAACAAATGCCACCTATAGTTCATTCTATTTATGTAATACTCATTGCATGATCATTATGGACATAATTAACTAGTTACTTCCCTAAAATAAAGTTTAAACTAAGTTCGTCTCCAAAGGAGGAACCTTTGTTGACCAAAATTTTATCCTTGGTTTCTTGGCTTTGATTCTTGACAAATGCCACCTACAGTTAGTTCTATTTGTGTAATACTCATTGTATGATGATTATGGACCTTATTAACTAATTACTTCCCTAAAATAAAGTTTAAACTAAGTTCGTCTCCAAAGGAGGAACCTTTGTTGACCAAAATTTTATCTTTGGTTTCTTGGCTTTGATTCTTGACAAATACCACCTATAGTATATTATATTTATGTAATACACATTGTATGATGATTATGGACCTAATTAACAAGTTACTTCCCTAAAATAAAGTTTAAACTAAGTTCGTCTCCAAAGGAGGAACCTTTGTTGACGAAAAATTATGCTTTGGTTTCTTGGCTTTGATTCTTGACAAATGCCACCTACAGTTAGTTCTATTTGTGTAATACTCATTGTATGATGATTATGGATCTAATTAACATGTTACTTCCCTAAAATAAAGTTTAAACTAAGTTCGTCTCGAAAGGAGGAACCTTTGTTGACCAAAATTTTATCTTTGGTTTCTTGGCTTTGATTCTTGACAAATACCAGCTATAGTATATTATATTTATGTAATACACATTGTATGATGATTATGGACCTAATTAACAAGTTACTTCCCTAAAATAAAGTTTAAACTAAGTTCGTCTCCAAAGGAGGAACCTTTGTTGACCAAAATTTTATCCTTGGTTTCTTGGCTTTGATTCTTGACAAATGCCACCTACAGTTAGTTCTATTTGTGTAATACTCATTGTATGATGATTATGGACCTTATTAACTAGTTACTTCCCTAAAATAAAGTTCAAACTAAGTTCGTCTCCAAAGGAGGAACCTTTGTTGACCAAAATTTTATCTATGGTTTCTTGGCTTTGATTATTGACAAATGCCACATATAGTTCATTCTATTTATGTAATACACATTGCATGATGATTATGGACCTAATTAACTAGTTACTTCCCTAAAATAAAGTTTAAACTAAGTTCGTCTCCAAAGGAGGAACCTTTGTTGACCAAAATTTTATCCTTGGTTTCTTGGCTTTGATTCTTGACAAATGCCACCTACAGTTAGTTCTATTTGTGTAATACTCATTGTATGATGATTATGGACCTTATTAACTAGTTACTTCCCTAAAATAAAGTTTAAACTAAGTTCGTCTCCAAAGGAGGAACCTTTGTTGACCAAAATTTTATCCTTGGTTTCTTGGCTTTGATTCTTGACAAATGCCACCTACAGTTAGTTCTATTTGTGTAATACTCATTGTATGATGATTATGGACCTTATAAACTAGTTACTTCCCTAAAATAAAGTTTAAACTAAGTTCGTCTCCAAAGGAGGAACCTTTGTTGACCAAAATTTTATCTTTGGTTTCTTGGCTTTGGTTCTTGACAAATACCACCTATAGTATATTATATTTATGTAATACACATTGTATGATGATTATGGACCTAATTAACAAGTTACTTCCCTAAAATAAAGTTTAAACTAAGTTCGTCTCCAAAGGAGGAACCTTTGTTGACGAAAAATTATGCTTTGGTTTCTTGGCTTTGATTCTTGACAAATGCCATCCACAGTTCATTCTATTTATGTAATACTCATTGTATGATGATTATGGACATAATTAACAAGTTAATACCCTAACTTAAAGTTCAAACTAAGTTCGTCTCCAAAGGAGGAACCTTTGTTGACCAAAATTTTATCTTTGGTTTCTTGGCTTTGATTCTTGACAAATGCCACCTACAGTTCATTCTATTTATGTAATATTCATTGTATGATGATTATGGATCTAATTAACATGTTACTTCCCTAAAATAATGTTTAAACTAAGTTCGTCTCCAAAGGAGGAACCTTTGTTGACGAAAAATTATGCTTTGGTTTCTTGGCTTTGATTCTTGACAAATGCCATCTACAGTTCATTCTATTTATGTAATACTCATTGTATGATGATTATGGACATAATTAACAAGTTAATACCCTAACTTAAAGTTCAAACTAAGTTCGTCTCCAAAGGAGGAACCTTTGTTGACCAAAATTTTATCTTTGGTTTCTTGGCTTTGATTCTTGACAAATGCCACCTACAGTTCATTCTATTTATGTAATACTCATTGTATGATGATTATGGATCTAATTAACATGTTACTTCCCTAAAATAAAGTTTAAACTAAGTTCGTCTCCAAAGGAGGAACCTTTAATGACCAAAATTTTATCTTTGGTTTCTTGGCTTTGATTCTCAACAAATGCCACCTAAGTTCGTCTCCAAAGGAGGAACATTTGTTGACCAAAATTTTATCTTTGGTTTCTTGGCTTTGATTCTTAACAAATGCCACCTATAGTTCATTCTATTTATGTAATACTCATTGCATGATCATTATGGACATAATTAACTAGTTACTTCCCTAAAATAAAGTTTAAACTAAGTTCGTCTCCAAAGGAGGAACCTTTGTTGACCAAAATTTTATCCTTGGTTTCTTGGCTTTGATTCTTGACAAATGCCACCTACAGTTAGTTCTATTTGTGTAATACTCATTGTATGATGATTATGGACCTTATTAACTAGTTACTTCCCTAAAATAAAGTTTAAACTAAGTTCGTCTCCAAAGGAGGAACCTTTGTTGACCAAAATTTTATCTTTGGTTTCTTGGCTTTGGTTCTTGACAAATACCACCTATAGTATATTATATTTATGTAATACACATTGTATGATGATTATGGACCTAATTAACAAGTTACTTCCCTAAAATAAAGTTTAAACTAAGTTCGTCTCCAAAGGAGGAACCTTTGTTGACGAAAAATTATGCTTTGGTTTCTTGGCTTTGATTCTTGACAAATGCCATCCACAGTTCATTCTATTTATGTAATACTCATTGTGTGATGATTATGGACATAATTAACAAGTTAATACCCTAACTTAAAGTTCAAACTAAGTTCGTCTCCAAAGGAGGAACCTTTGTTGACCAAAATTTTATCTTTGGTTTCTTGGCTTTGATTCTTGACAAATGCCACCTACAGTTCATTCTATTTATGTAATATTCATTGTATGATGATTATGGATCTAATTAACATGTTACTTCCCTAAAATAAAGTTTAAACTAAGTTCGTCTCCAAAGGAGGAACCTTTGTTGACGAAAAATTATGCTTTGGTTTCTTGGCTTTGATTCTTGACAAATGCCATCTACAGTTCATTCTATTTATGTAATACTCATTGTATGATGATTATGGACATAATTAACAAGTTAATACCCTAACTTAAAGTTCAAACTAAGTTCGTCTCCAAAGGAGGAACCTTTGTTGACCAAAATTTTATCTATGGTTTCTTGGCTTTGATTCTTGACAAATGCCACCTACAGTTCATTCTATTTATGTAATACTCATTGTATGATGATTATGGACCTAATAAACTAGTTACTTCCCTAAAATAAAGTTTAAACTAAGTTCGTCTCCAAAGGAGGAACCTTTGTTGACCAAAATTTTATCCTTGGTTTCTTGGCTTTGATTCTTGACAAATGCCACCTACAGTTAGTTCTATTTGTGTAATACTCATTGTATGATGATTATGGACCTTATTAACTAGTTACTTCCCTAAAATAAAGTTTAAACTAAGTTCGTCTCCAAAGGATGAACCTTTGTTGACCAAAATTTTATCCTTGGTTTCTTGGCTTTGATTCTTGACAAATGCCACCTACAGTTAGTTCTATTTGTGTAATACTCATTGTATGATGATTATGGACCTTATTAACTAGTTACTTCCCTAAAATAAAGTTTAAACTAAGTTCGTCTCCAAAGGAGGAACCTTTGTTGACCAAAATTTTATCTTTGGTTTCTTGGCTTTGATTCTTGACAAATACCACCTATAGTATATTATATTTATTTAATACACATTGTATGATGATTATGGACCTAATTAACAAGTTACTTCCCTAAAATAAAGTTTAAACTAAGTTCGTCTCCAAAGGAGGAACCTTTGTTGACGAAAAATTATGCTTTGGTTTCTTGGCTTTGATTCTTGACAAATGCCATCTACAGTTCATTCTATTTATGTAATACTCATTGTATGATGATTATGGACATAATTAACAAGTTAATACCCTAACTTAAAGTTCAAACTAAGTTCGTCTCCAAAGGAGGAACCTTTGTTGACCAACATTTTATCTTTGGTTTCTTGGCTTTGATTCTTGACAAATGCCACCTACAGTTCATTCTATTTATGTAATACTCATTGTATGATGATTATGGATCTAATTAACATGTTACTTCCCTAAAATAAAGTTTAAACTAAGTTCGTCTCCAAAGGAGGAACCTTTGTTGACCAAAATTTTATCTTTGGTTTCTTGGCTTTGATTCTTGACAAATACCAGCTATAGTATATTATATTTATGTAATACACATTGTATGATGATTATGGACCTAATTAACAAGTTACTTCCCTAAAATAAAGTTTAAACTAAGTTCGTCTCCAAAGGAGGAACCTTTGTTGACGAAAAATTATGCTTTGGTTTCTTGGCTTTGATTCTTGACAAATGCCACCTATAGTATATTATATTTATGTAATACACATTGTATGATGATTATGGACCTAATTAAAAAGTTACTTCCCGAAAATAAAGTTTAAACTAAGTTCGTCTCCAAAGGAGGAACCTTTGTTGACGAAAAATTATGCTTTGGTTTCTTGGCTTTGATTCTTGACAAATGCCATCTACAGTTCATTCTATTTATGTAATACTCATTGTATGATGATTATAAGTTAATACCCTAACTTAAAGTTCAAACTAAGTTCGTCTCCATAGGAGGAACCTTTGTTGACCAAAATTTTATCTTTGGTTTCTTGGCTTTGATTCTTGACAAATGCCACCTACAGTTCATTCTATTTATGTAATACTCATTGTATGATTATTATGGATCTAATTAACATGTTACTTCCCTAAAATAAAGTTTAAACTAAGTTCGTCTCCAAAGGAGGAACCTTTGTTGACCAAAATTTTATCTTTGGTTTCTTGGCTTTGATTCTTGACAAATACAACCTATAGTATATTATATTTATGTAATACACATTGTATGATGATTATGGACCTAATTAACAAGTTACTTCCCTAAAATAAAGTTTAAACTAATTTCGTCTCCAAAGGAGGAACCCTTGTTGACCAAAATTTTATCTTTGGTTTCTTGGCTTGGATCCTTGACAAATGTCACCTATAGTTCATTCTATTTAAGTAATACTAATTGTATGATGATTATGGACCTAATTAACAAGTTACTTCCCTAAAATAAAGTTTAAACTAAGTTCGTCTCCAAAGGAGGAACCTTTGTTGACGAAAAATTATGCTTTGGTTTCTTGGCTTTGATTCTTGACAAATGCCATCTACAGTTCATTCTATTTATGTAATACTCATTGTATGATGATTATGGACCTAATTAACAAGTTAATTCCCTAAAATAAAGTTTAAACTAAGTTCGTCTCCAAAGGAGGAACCTTTGTTGACCAAAATTTTATCTTTGGTTTCTTGGCTTTGATACTTGACAAATGCCACCTACAATTCATTCTATTTATGTAATACTCATTGTATGATGATTATGGATCTAATTAACATGTTACTTCCCTAAAATAAAGTTTAAACTAAGTTCGTCTCCAAAGGAGGAACCTTTAATGACCAAAATTTTATCTTTGGTTTCTTGGCTTTGATTCTCAACAAATGCCACCTAAGTTCGTCTCCAAAGGAGGAACATTTGTTGACCAAAATTTTATCTTTGGTTTCTTGGCTTTGATTCTTAACAAATGCCACCTATAGTTCATTCTATTTATGTAATACTCATTGCATGATCATTATGGACATAATTAACAAGTTAATTCCCTAAAATAAAGTTCAAACTAAGTTCGTCTCCAAAGGAGGAACCTTTGTATACCAAAATTTTATCTATGGTTTCTTGGCTTTCATTCTTGACAAATGCCACCTACAGTTCATTCTATTTATGTAATACTCATTGTATGATGATTATGGACCTAATTAACTAGTTACTTCCCTAAAATAAAGTTTAAACTAAGTTCGTCTCCAAAGGAGGAACCTTTGTTGACCAAAATTTTATCCTTGGTTTCTTGGCTTTGATTCTTGACAAATGCCACCTACAGTTAGTTCTATTTGTGTAATACTCATTGTATGATGATTATGGACCTTATTAACTAGTTACTTCCCTAAAATAAAGTTTAAACTAAGTTCGTCTCCAAAGGAGGAACCTTTGTTGACCAAAATTTTATCTTTGGTTTCTTGGCTTTGATTCTTGACAAATACCACCTAGAGTATATTATATTTATGTAATACACATTGTATGATGATTATGGACCTAATTAACAAGTTACTTCTCTAAAATAAAGTTTAAACTAAGTTCGTCTCCAAAGGAGGAACCTTTGTTGACGAAAAATTATGCTTTGGTTTCTTGGCTTTGATTCTTGACAAATGCCATCTACAGTTCATTCTATTTATGTAATACTCATTGTATGATGATTATGGACATAATTAACAAGTTAATACCCTAACTTAAAGTTCAAACTAAGTTCGTCTCCAAAGGAGGAACCTTTGTTGACCAAAATTTTATCTATGGTTTCTTGGCTTTGATTCTTGACAAATGCCACCTACAGTTCATTCTATTTATGTAATATTCATTGTATGATGATTATGGATCTAATTAACATGTTACTTCCCTAAAATAAAGTTTAAACTAAGTTCGTCTCCAAAGGAGGAACCTTTGTTGACGAAAAATTATGCTTTGGTTTCTTGGCTTTGATTCTTGACAAATGCCATCTACAGTTCATTCTATTTATGTAATACTCATTGTATGATGATTATGGACATAATTAACAAGTTAATACCCTAACTTAAAGTTCAAACTAAGTTCGTCTCCAAAGGAGGAACCTTTGTTGACCAAAATTTTATCTATGGTTTCTTGGCTTTGATTCTTGACAAATGCCACCTACAGTTCATTCTATTTATGTAATACTCATTGTATGATGATTATGGACCTAATTAACTAGTTACTTCCCTAAAATAAAGTTTAAACTAAGTTCGTCTCCAAAGGAGGAACCTTTGTTGACCAAAATTTTATCCTTGGTTTCTTGGCTTTGATTCTTGACAAATGCCACCTACAGTTAGTTCTATTTGTGTAATACTCATTGTATGATGATTATGGACCTTATTAACTAGTTACTTCCCTAAAATAAAGTTTAAACTAAGTTCGTCTCCAAAGGATGAACCTTTGTTGACCAAAATTTTATCCTTGGTTTCTTGGCTTTGATTCTTGACAAATGCCACCTACAGTTAGTTCTATTTGTGTAATACTCATTGTATGATGATTATGGACCTTATTAACTAGTTACTTCCCTAAAATAAAGTTTAAACTAAGTTCGTCTCCAAAGGAGGAACCTTTGTTGACCAAAATTTTATCTTTGGTTTCTTGGCTTTGATTCTTGACAAATACCACCTATAGTATATTATATTTATTTAATACACATTGTATGATGATTATGGACCTAATTAACAAGTTACTTCCCTAAAATAAAGTTTAAACTAAGTTCGTCTCCAAAGGAGGAACCTTTGTTGACGAAAAATTATGCTTTGGTTTCTTGGCTTTGATTCTTGACAAATGCCATCTACAGTTCATTCTATTTATGTAATACTCATTGTATGATGATTATGGACATAATTAACAAGTTAATACCCTAACTTAAAGTTCAAACTAAGTTCGTCTCCAAAGGAGGAACCTTTGTTGACCAACATTTTATCTTTGGTTTCTTGGCTTTGATTCTTGACAAATGCCACCTACAGTTCATTCTATTTATGTAATACTCATTGTATGATGATTATGGATCTAATTAACATGTTACTTCCCTAAAATAAAGTTTAAACTAAGTTCGTCTCCAAAGGAGGAACCTTTGTTGACCAAAATTTTATCTTTGGTTTCTTGGCTTTGATTCTTGACAAATACCAGCTATAGTATATTATATTTATGTAATACACATTGTATGATGATTATGGACCTAATTAACAAGTTACTTCCCTAAAATAAAGTTTAAACTAAGTTCGTCTCCAAAGGAGGAACCTTTGTTGACGAAAAATTATGCTTTGGTTTCTTGGCTTTGATTCTTGACAAATGCCACCTATAGTATATTATATTTATGTAATACACATTGTATGATGATTATGGACCTAATTAAAAAGTTACTTCCCGAAAATAAAGTTTAAACTAAGTTCGTCTCCAAAGGAGGAACCTTTGTTGACGAAAAATTATGCTTTGGTTTCTTGGCTTTGATTCTTGACAAATGCCATCTACAGTTCATTCTATTTATGTAATACTCATTGTATGATGATTATAAGTTAATACCCTAACTTAAAGTTCAAACTAAGTTCGTCTCCATAGGAGGAACCTTTGTTGACCAAAATTTTATCTTTGGTTTCTTGGCTTTGATTCTTGACAAATGCCACCTACAGTTCATTCTATTTATGTAATACTCATTGTATGATTATTATGGATCTAATTAACATGTTACTTCCCTAAAATAAAGTTTAAACTAAGTTCGTCTCCAAAGGAGGAACCTTTGTTGACCAAAATTTTATCTTTGGTTTCTTGGCTTTGATTCTTGACAAATACAACCTATAGTATATTATATTTATGTAATACACATTGTATGATGATTATGGACCTAATTAACAAGTTACTTCCCTAAAATAAAGTTTAAACTAATTTCGTCTCCAAAGGAGGAACCCTTGTTGACCAAAATTTTATCTTTGGTTTCTTGGCTTGGATCCTTGACAAATGTCACCTATAGTTCATTCTATTTAAGTAATACTAATTGTATGATGATTATGGACCTAATTAACAAGTTACTTCCCTAAAATAAAGTTTAAACTAAGTTCGTCTCCAAAGGAGGAACCTTTGTTGACGAAAAATTATGCTTTGGTTTCTTGGATTTGATTCTTGACAAATGCCATCTACAATTCATTCTATTTATGTAATACTCATTGTATGATGATTATGGACCTAATTAACAAGTTAATTCCCTAAAATAAAGTTTAAACTAAGTTCGTCTCCAAAGGAGGAACCTTTGTTGACCAAAATTTTATCTTTGGTTTCTTGGCTTTGATACTTGACAAATGCCACCTACAATTCATTCTATTTATGTAATACTCATTGTATGATGATTATGGATCTAATTAACATGTTACTTCCCTAAAATAAAGTTTAAACTAAGTTCGTCTCCAAAGGAGGAACCTTTAATGACCAAAATTTTATCTTTGGTTTCTTGGCTTTGATTCTCAACAAATGCCACCTAAGTTCGTCTCCAAAGGAGGAACATTTGTTGACCAAAATTTTATCTTTGGTTTCTTGGCTTTGATTCTTAACAAATGCCACCTATAGTTCATTCTATTTATGTAATACTCATTGCATGATCATTATGGACATAATTAACAAGTTAATTCCCTAAAATAAAGTTCAAACTAAGTTCGTCTCCAAAGGAGGAACCTTTGTATACCAAAATTTTATCTATGGTTTCTTGGCTTTCATTCTTGACAAATGCCACCTACAGTTCATTCTATTTATGTAATACTCATTGTATGATGATTATGGACCTAATTAACTAGTTACTTCCCTAAAATAAAGTTTAAACTAAGTTCGTCTCCAAAGGAGGAACCTTTGTTGACCAAAATTTTATCCTTGGTTTCTTGGCTTTGATTCTTGACAAATGCCACCTACAGTTAGTTCTATTTGTGTAATACTCATTGTATGATGATTATGGACCTTATTAACTAGTTACTTCCCTAAAATAAAGTTTAAACTAAGTTCGTCTCCAAAGGAGGAACCTTTGTTGACCAAAATTTTATCTTTGGTTTCTTGGCTTTGATTCTTGACAAATACCACCTAGAGTATATTATATTTATGTAATACACATTGTATGATGATTATGGACCTAATTAACAAGTTACTTCTCTAAAATAAAGTTTAAACTAAGTTCGTCTCCAAAGGAGGAACCTTTGTTGACGAAAAATTATGCTTTGGTTTCTTGGCTTTGATTCTTGACAAATGCCATCTACAGTTCATTCTATTTATGTAATACTCATTGTATGATGATTATGGACATAATTAACAAGTTAATACCCTAACTTAAAGTTCAAACTAAGTTCGTCTCCAAAGGAGGAACCTTTGTTGACCAAAATTTTATCTTTGGTTTCTTGGCTTTGATTCTTGACAAATGCCACCTACAGTTCATTCTATTTATGTAATACTCATTGTATGATGATTATGGATCTAATTAACATGTTACTTCCCTAAAATAAAGTTTAAACTAAGTTCGTCTCGAAAGGAGGAACCTTTGTTGACCAAAATTTTATCTTTGGTTTCTTGGCTTTGATTCTTGACAAATACCAGCTATAGTATATTATATTTATGTAATACACATTGTATGATGATTATGGACCTAATTAACAAGTTACTTCCCTAAAATAAAGTTTAAACTAAGTTCGTCTCCAAAGGAGGAACCTTTGTTGACGAAAAATTATGCTTTGGTTTCTTGGCTTTGATTCTTGACAAATGCCACCTATAGTATATTATATTTATGTAATACACATTGTATGATGATTATGGACCTAATTAAAAAGTTACTTCCCGAAAATAAAGTTTAAACTAAGTTCGTCTCCAAAGGAGGAACCTTTGTTGACGAAAAATTATGCTTTGGTTTCTTGGCTTTGATTCTTGACAAATGCCATCTACAGTTCATTCTATTTATGTAATACTCATTGTATGATGATTATAAGTTAATACCCTAACTTAAAGTTCAAACTAAGTTCGTCTCCATAGGAGGAACCTTTGTTGACCAAAATTTTATCTTTGGTTTCTTGGCTTTGATTCTTGACAAATGCCACCTACAGTTCATTCTATTTATGTAATACTCATTGTATGATTATTATGGATCTAATTAACATGTTACTTCCCTAAAATAAAGTTTAAACTAAGTTCGTCTCCAAAGGAGGAACCTTTGTTGACCAAAATTTTATCTTTGGTTTCTTGGCTTTGATTCTTGACAAATACAACCTATAGTATATTATATTTATGTAATACACATTGTATGATGATTATGGACCTAATTAACAAGTTACTTCCCTAAAATAAAGTTTAAACTAATTTCGTCTCCAAAGGAGGAACCCTTGTTGACCAAAATTTTATCTTTGGTTTCTTGGCTTGGATCCTTGACAAATGTCACCTATAGTTCATTCTATTTAAGTAATACTAATTGTATGATGATTATGGACCTAATTAACAAGTTACTTCCCTAAAATAAAGTTTAAACTAAGTTCGTCTCCAAAGGAGGAACCTTTGTTGACGAAAAATTATGCTTTGGTTTCTTGGCTTTGATTCTTGACAAATGCCATCTACAGTTCATTCTATTTATGTAATACTCATTGTATGATGATTATGGACCTAATTAACAAGTTAATTCCCTAAAATAAAGTTTAAACTAAGTTCGTCTCCAAAGGAGGAACCTTTGTTGACCAAAATTTTATCTTTGGTTTCTTGGCTTTGATACTTGACAAATGCCACCTACAATTCATTCTATTTATGTAATACTCATTGTATGATGATTATGGATCTAATTAACATGTTACTTCCCTAAAATAAAGTTTAAACTAAGTTCGTCTCCAAAGGAGGAACCTTTGTTGACCAAAATTTTATCTTTGGTTTCTTGGCTTTGATTCTTGACAAATACAACCTATAGTATATTATATTTATGTAATACACATTGTATGATGATTATGGACCTAATTAACAAGTTACTTCCCTAAAATAAAGTTTAAACTAATTTCGTCTCCAAAGGAGGAACCCTTGTTGACCAAAATTTTATCTTTGGTTTCTTGGCTTGGATCCTTGACAAATGTCACCTATAGTTCATTCTATTTAAGTAATACTAATTGTATGATGATTATGGACCTAATTAACAAGTTACTTCCCTAAAATAAAGTTTAAACTAAGTTCGTCTCCAAAGGAGGAACCTTTGTTGACGAAAAATTATGCTTTGGTTTCTTGGCTTTGATTCTTGACAAATGCCATCTACAGTTCATTCTATTTATGTAATACTCATTGTATGATGATTATGGACCTAATTAACAAGTTAATTCCCTAAAATAAAGTTTAAACTAAGTTCGTCTCCAAAGGAGGAACCTTTGTTGACCAAAATATTATCTTTGGTTTCTTGGCTTTGATACTTGACAAATGCCACCTACAATTCATTCTATTTATGTAATACTCATTGTATGATGATTATGGATCTAATTAACATGTTACTTCCCTAAAATAAAGTTTAAACTAAGTTCGTCTCCAAAGGAGGAACCTTTAATGACCAAAATTTTATCTTTGGTTTCTTGGCTTTGATTCTCAACAAATGCCACCTAAGTTCGTCTCCAAAGGAGGAACATTTGTTGACCAAAATTTTATCTTTGGTTTCTTGGCTTTGATTCTTAACAAATGCCACCTATAGTTCATTCTATTTATGTAATACTCATTGCATGATCATTATGGACATAATTAACAAGTTAATTCCCTAAAATAAAGTTCAAACTAAGTTCGTCTCCAAAGGAGGAACCTTTGTATACCAAAATTTTATCTATGGTTTCTTGGCTTTGATTCTTGACAAATGCCACCTACAGTTCATTCTATTTATGTAATACTCATTGTATGATGATTATGGACCTAATTAACTAGTTACTTCCCTAAAATAAAGTTTAAACTAAGTTCGTCTCCAAAGGAGGAACCTTTGTTGACCAAAATTTTATCCTTGGTTTCTTGGCTTTGATTCTTGACAAATGCCACCTACAGTTAGTTCTATTTGTGTAATACTCATTGTATGATGATTATGGACCTTATTAACTAGTTACTTCCCTAAAATAAAGTTTAAACTAAGTTCGTCTCCAAAGGAGGAACCTTTGTTGACCAAAATTTTATCTTTGGTTTCTTGGCTTTGATTCTTGACAAATACCACCTAGAGTATATTATATTTATGTAATACACATTGTATGATGATTATGGACCTAATTAACAAGTTACTTCTCTAAAATAAAGTTTAAACTAAGTTCGTCTCCAAAGGAGGAACCTTTGTTGACGAAAAATTATGCTTTGGTTTCTTGGCTTTGATTCTTGACAAATGCCATCTACAGTTCATTCTATTTATGTAATACTCATTGTATGATGATTATGGACATAATTAACAAGTTAATACCCTACCTTAAAGTTCAAACTAAGTTCGTCTCCAAAGGAGGAACCTTTGTTGACCAAAATTTTATCTTTGGTTTCTTGGCTTTGATTCTTGACAAATGCCACCTACAGTTCATTCTATTTATGTAATACTCATTGTATGATGATTATGGATCTAATTAACATGTTACTTCCCTAAAATAAAGTTTAAACTAAGTTCGTCTCGAAAGGAGGAACCTTTGTTGACCAAAATTTTATCTTTGGTTTCTTGGCTTTGATTCTTGACAAATACCAGCTATAGTATATTATATTTATGTAATACACATTGTATGATGATTATGGACCTAATTAACAAGTTACTTCCCTAAAATAAAGTTTAAACTAAGTTCGTCTCCAAAGGAGGAACCTTTGTTGACGAAAAATTATGCTTTGGTTTCTTGGCTTTGATTCTTGACAAATGCCACCTATAGTATATTATATTTATGTAATACACATTGTATGATGATTATGGACCTAATTAACAAGTTACTTCCCTAAAATAAAGTTTAAACTAAGTTCGTCTCCAAAGGAGGAACCTTTGTTGACGAAAAATTATGTTTTGGTTTCTTGGCTTTGATTCTTGACAAATGCCATCTACAGTTCATTCTATTTATGTAATACTCATTGTATGATGATTATGGACATAAACAAGTTAATACCCTAACTTAAAGTTCAAACTAAGTTCGTCTCCAAAGGAGGAACCTTTGTTGACCAAAATTTTATCTTTGGTTTCTTGGCTTTGATTCTTGACAAATGCCACCTACAGTTCATTCTATTTATGTAATACTCATTGTATGATGATTATGGATCTAATTAACATGTTACTTCCCTAAAATAAAGTTTAAACTAAGTTCGTCTCCAAAGGAGGAACCTTTAATGACCAAAATTTTATCTTTGGTTTCTTGGCTTTGATTCTCAACAAATGCCACCTAAGTTCGTCTCCAAAGGAGGAACATTTGTTGACCAAAATTTTATCTTTAGTTTCTTGGCTTTGATTCTTAACAAATGCCACCTATAGTTCATTCTATTTATGTAATACTCATTGCATGATCATTATGGACATAATTAACTAGTTACTTCCCTAAAATAAAGTTTAAACTAAGTTCGTCTCCAAAGGAGGAACCTTTGTTGACCAAAATTTTATCCTTGGTTTCTTGGCTTTGATTCTTGACAAATGCCACCTACAGTTAGTTCTATTTGTGTAATACTCATTGTATGATGATTATGGACCTTATTAACTAGTTACTTCCCTAAAATAAAGGTTAAACTAAGTTCGTCTCCAAAGGAGGAACCTTTGTTGACCAAAATTTTATCTATGGTTTCTTGGCTTTGATTATTGACAAATGCCACATATAGTTCATTCTATTTATGTAATACACATTGCATGATCATTATGGACATAATTAACTAGTTACTTCCCTAAAATAAAGTTTAAACTAAGTTCGTCTCCAAAGGAGGAACCTTTGTTGACCAAAATTTTATCCTTGGTTTCTTGGCTTTGATTCTTGACAAATGCCACCTACAGTTAGTTCTATTTGTGTAATACTCATTGTATGATGATTATGGACCTTATTAACTAGTTACTTCCCTAAAATAAAGTTCAAACTAAGTTCGTCTCCAAAGGAGGAACCTTTGTTGACCAAAATTTTATCCTTGGTTTCTTGGCTTTGATTCTTGACAAATGCCACCTACAGTTAGTTCTATTTGTGTAATACTCATTGTATGATGATTATGGACCTTATTAACTAGTTACTTCCCTAAAATAAAGTTTAAACTAAGTTCGTCTCCAAAGGAGGAACCTTTGTTGACCAAAATTTTATCTTTGATTTCTTGGCTTTGATTCTTGACAAATACCACCTATAGTATATTATATTTATGTAATACACATTGTATGATGATTATGGACCTAATTAACAAGTTACTTCCCTAAAATAAAGTTTAAACTAAGTTCGTCTCCAAAGGAGGAACCTTTGTTGACGAAAAATTATGCTTTGGTTTCTTGGCTTTGATTCTTGACAAATGCCATCTACAGTTCATTCTATTTATGTAATACTCATTGTATGATGATTATGGACATAATTAACAAGTTAATACCCTAACTTAAAGTTCAAACTAAGTTCGTCTCCAAAGGAGGAACCTTTGTTGACCAAAATTTTATCTTTGGTTTCTTGGCTTTGATTCTTGACAAATGCCACCTACAGTTCATTCTATTTATGTAATACTCATTGTATGATGATTATGGATCTAATTAACATGTTACTTCCCTAAAATAAAGTTTAAACTAAGTTCGTCTCGAAAGGAGGAACCTTTGTTGACCAAAATTTTATCTTTGGTTTCTTGGCTTTGATTCTTGACAAATACCAGCTATAGTATATTATATTTATGTAATACACATTGTATGATGATTATGGACCTAATTAACAAGTTACTTCCCTAAAATAAAGTTTAAACTAAGTTCGTCTCCAAAGGAGGAACCTTTGTTGACGAAAAATTATGCTTTGGTTTCTTGGCTTTGATTCTTGACAAATGCCACCTATAGTATATTATATTTATGTAATACACATTGTATGATGATTATGGACCTAATTAACAAGTTATTTCCCTAAAATAAAGTTTAAACTAAGTTCGTCTCCAAAGGATGAACCTTTGTTGACGAAAAATTATGCTTTGGTTTCTTGGCTTTGATTCTTGACAAATGCCATCTACAGTTCATTCTATTTATGTAATACTCATTGTATGATGATTATGGACATATTTAACAAGTTAATACCCTAACTTAAAGTTCAAACTAAGTTCGTCTCCAAAGGAGGAACCTTTGTTGACCAAAATTTTATCTTTGGTTTCTTGGCTTTGATTCTTGACAAATGCCACCTACAGTTCATTCTATTTATGTAATACTCATTGTATGATGATTATGGATCTAATTAACATGTTACTTCCCTAAAATAAAGTTTAAACTAAGTTCGTCTCGAAAGGAGGAACCTTTGTTGACCAAAATTTTATCTTTGGTTTCTTGGCTTTGATTCTTGACAAATACCAGCTATAGTATATTATATTTATGTAATACACATTGTATGATGATTATGGACCTAATTAACAAGTTACTTCCCTAAAATAAAGTTTAAACTAAGTTCGTCTCCAAAGGAGGAACCTTTGTTGACGAAAAATTATGCTTTGGTTTCTTGGCTTTGATTCTTGACAAATGCCACCTATAGTATATTATATTTATGTAATACACATTGTATGATGATTATGGACCTAATTAACAAGTTATTTCCCTAAAATAAAGTTTAAACTAAGTTCGTCTCCAAAGGAGGAACCTTTGTTGACGAAAAATTATGCTTTGGTTTCTTGGCTTTGATTCTTGACAAATGCCATCTACAGTTCATTCTATTTATGTAATACTCATTGTATGATGATTATGGACATAAACAAGTTAATACCCTAACTTAAAGTTCAAACTAAGTTCGTGTCCAAAGGAGGAACCTTTGTTGACCAAAATTTTATCTTTGGTTTCTTGGCTTTGATTCTTGACAAATGCCACCTACAGTTCATTCTATTTATGTAATACTCATTGTATGATGATTATGGATCTAATTAACATGTTACTTCCCTAAAATAAAGTTTAAACTAAGTTCGTCTCCAAAGGAGGAACCTTTAATGACCAAAATTTTATCTTTGGTTTCTTGGCTTTGATTCTCAACAAATGCCACCTAAGTTCGTCTCCAAAGGAGGAACATTTGATGACCAAAATTTTATCTTTAGTTTCTTGGCTTTGATTCTTAACAAATGCCACCTATAGTTCATTCTATTTATGTAATACTCATTGCATGATCATTATGGACATAATTAACTAGTTACTTCCCTAAAATAAAGTTTAAACTAAGTTCGTCTCCAAAGGAGGAACCTTTGTTGACCAAAATTTTATCCTTGGTTTCTTGGCTTTGATTCTTGACAAATGCCACCTACAGTTAGTTCTATTTGTGTAATACTCATTGTATGATGATTATGGACCTTATTAACTAGTTACTTCCCTAAAATAAAGGTTAAACTAAGTTCGTCTCCAAAGGAGGAACCTTTGTTGACCAAAATTTTATCTATGGTTTCTTGGCTTTGATTCTTGACAAATGCCACCTATAGTTCATTCTATTTATGTAATACACATTGCATGATCATTATGGACATAATTAACTAGTTACTTCCCTAAAATAAAGTTTAAACTAAGTTCGTCTCCAAAGGAGGAACCTTTGTTGACCAAAATTTTATCCTTGGTTTCTTGGCTTTGATTCTTGACAAATGCCACCTACAGTTAGTTCTATTTGTGTAATACTCATTGTATGATGATTATGGACTTTATTAACTAGTTACTTCCCTAACTTAAAGTTCAAACTAAGTTCGTCTCCAAAGGAGGAACCTTTGTTGACCAAAATTTTATCCTTGGTTTCTTGGCTTTGATTCTTGACAAATGCCACCTACAGTTAGTTCTATTTGTGTAATACTCATTGTATGATGATTATGGACCTTATTAACTAGTTACTTCCCTAAAATAAAGTTTAAACTAAGTTCGTCTCCAAAGGAGGAACCTTTGTTGACCAAAATTTTATCTTTGGTTTCTTGGCTTTGGTTCTTGACAAATACCACCTATAGTATATTATATTTATGTAATACACATTGTATGATGATTATGGACCTAATTAACAAGTTACTTCCCTAAAATAAAGTTTAAACTAAGTTCGTCTCCAAAGGAGGAACCTTTGTTGACGAAAAATTATGCTTTGGTTTCTTGGCTTTGATTCTTGACAAATGCCATCCACAGTTCATTCTATTTATGTAATACTCATTGTATGATGATTATGGACATAATTAACAAGTTAATACCCTAACTTAAAGTTCAAACTAAGTTCGTCTCCAAAGGAGGAACCTTTGTTGACAAAAAATTTATCTTTGGTTTCTTGGCTTTGATTCTTGACAAATGCCACCTACAGTTCATTCTATTTATGTAATATTCATTGTATGATGATTATGGATCTAATTAACATGTTACTTCCCTAAAATAAAGTTTAAACTAAGTTCGTCTCCAAAGGAGGAACCTTTGTTGACGAAAAATTATGCTTTGGTTTCTTGGCTTTGATTCTTGACAAATGCCATCTACAGTTCATTCTATTTATGTAATAGTCATTGTATGATGATTATGGACATAATTAACAAGTTAATACCCTAACTTAAAGTTCAAACTAAGTTCGTCTCCAAAGGAGGAACCTTTGTTGACCAAAATTTTATCTTTGGTTTCTTGGCTTTGATTCTTGACAAATGCCACCTACAGTTCATTCTATTTATGTAATACTCATTGTATGATGATTATGGATCTAATTAACATGTTACTTCCCTAAAATAAAGTTTAAACTAAGTTCGTCTCCAAAGGAGGAACCTTTAATGACCAAAATTTTATCTTTGGTTTCTTGGCTTTGATTCTCAACAAATGCCACCTAAGTTCGTCTCCAAAGGAGGAACATTTGTTGACCAAAATTTTATCTTTGGTTTCTTGGCTTTGATTCTTAACAAATGCCACCTATAGTTCATTCTATTTATGTAATACTCATTGCATGATCATTATGGACATAATTAACTAGTTACTTCCCTAAAATAAAGTTTAAACTAAGTTCGTCTCCAAAGGAGGAACCTTTGTTGACCAAAATTTTATCCTTGGTTTCTTGGCTTTGATTCTTGACAAATACCACCTACAGTTAGTTCTATTTGTGTAATACTCATTGTATGATGATTATGGACCTTATTAACTAGTTACTTCCCTAAAATAAAGTTTAAACTAAGTTCGTCTCCAAAGGAGGAACCTTTGTTGACCAAAATTTTATCTTTGGTTTCTTGGCTTTGGTTCTTGACAAATACCACCTATAGTATATTATATTTATGTAATACACATTGTATGATGATTATGGACCTAATTAACAAGTTACTTCCCTAAAATAAAGTTTAAACTAAGTTCGTCTCCAAAGGAGGAACCTTTGTTGACGAAAAATTATGCTTTGGTTTCTTGGCTTTGATTCTTGACAAATGCCATCCACAGTTCATTCTATTTATGTAATACTCATTGTATGATGATTATGGACATAATTAACAAGTTAATACCCTAACTTAAAGTTCAAACTAAGTTCGTCTCCAAAGGAGGAACCTTTGTTGACCAAAATTTTATCTTTGGTTTCTTGGCTTTGATTCTTGACAAATGCCACCTACAGTTCATTCTATTTATGTAATATTCATTGTATGATGATTATGGATCTAATTAACATGTTACTTCCCTAAAATAAAGTTTAAACTAAGTTCGTCTCCAAAGGAGGAACCTTTGTTGACGAAAAATTATGCTTTGGTTTCTTGGCTTTGATTCTTGACAAATGCCATCTACAGTTCATTCTATTTATGTAATACTCATTGTATGATGATTATGGACATAATTAACAAGTTAATACCCTAACTTAAAGTTCAAAATAAGTTCGTCTCCAAAGGAGGAACCTTTGTTGACCAAAATTTTATCTATGGTTTCTTGGCTTTGATTCTTGACAAATGCCACCTACAATTCATTCTATTTATGTAATACTCATTGTATGATGATTATGGACCTAATTAACTAGTTACTTCCCTAAAATAAAGTTTAACCTAAGTTCGTCTCCAAAGGAGAAACCTTTGTTGACCAAAATTTTATCCTTGGTTTCTTGGCTTTGATTCTTGACAAATGCCACCTACAGTTAGTTCTATTTGTGTAATACTCATTGTATGATGATTATGGACCTTATTAACTAGTTACTTCCCTAAAATAAAGTTTAAACTAAGTTCGTCTCCAAAGGAGGAACCTTTGTTGACCAAAATTTTATCCTTGGTTTCTTGGCTTTGATTCTTGACAAATGCCACCTACAGTTAGTTCTATTTGTGTAATACTCATTGTATGATGATTATGGACCTTATTAACTAGTTACTTCCCTAAAATAAAGTTTAAACTAAGTTCGTCTCCAAAGGAGGAACCTTTGTTGACCAAAATTTTATCTTTGGTTTCTTGGCTTTGATTCTTGACAAATACCACCTATAGTATATTATATTTATGTAATACACATTGTATGATGATTATGGACCTAATTAACAAGTTACTTCCCTAAAATAAAGTTTAAACTAAGTTCGTCTCCAAAGGAGGAACCTTTGTTGACGAAAAATTATGCTTTGGTTTCTTGGCTTTGATTCTTGACAAATGCCATCTACAGTTCATTCTATTTATGTAATACTCATTGTATGATGATTATGGACATAATTAACAAGTTAATACCCTAACTTAAAGTTCAAACTAAGTTCGTCTCCAAAGGAGGAACCTTTGTTGACCAAAATTTTATCTTTGGTTTCTTGGCTTTGATTCTTGACAAATGCCACCTACAGTTCATTCTATTTATGTAATACTCATTGTATGATGATTATGGATCTAATTAACATGTTACTTCCCTAAAATAAAGTTTAAACTAAGTTCGTCTCCAAAGGAGGAACCTTTAATGACCAAAATTTTATCTTTGGTTTCTTGGCTTTGATTCTCAACAAATGCCACCTAAGTTCGTCTCCAAAGGAGGAACATTTGTTGACCAAAATTTTATCTTTGGTTTCTTGGCTTTGATTCTTAACAAATGCCACCTATAGTTCATTCTATTTATGTAATACTCATTGCATGATCATTATGGACATAATTAACTAGTTACTTCCCTAAAATAAAGTTTAAACTAAGTTCGTCTCCAAAGGAGGAACCTTTGTTGACCAAAATTTTATCCTTGGTTTCTTGGCTTTGATTCTTGACAAATGCCACCTACAGTTAGTTCTATTTGTGTAATACTCATTGTATGATGATTATGGACCTTATTAACTAGTTACTTCCCTAAAATAAAGTTTAAACTAAGTTCGTCTCCAAAGGAGGAACCTTTGTTGACCAAAATTTTATCCTTGGTTTCTTGGCTTTGGTTCTTGACAAATACCACCTATAGTATATTATATTTATGTAATACACATTGTATGATGATTATGGACCTAATTAACAAGTTACTTCCCTAAAATAAAGTTTAAACTAAGTTCGTCTCCAAAGGAGGAACCTTTGTTGACGAAAAATTATGCTTTGGTTTCTTGGCTTTGATTCTTGACAAATGCCATCCACAGTTCATTCTATTTATGTAATACTCATTGTATGATGATTATGGACATAATTAACAAGTTAATACCCTAACTTAAAGTTCAAACTAAGTTCGTCTCCAAAGGAGGAACCTTTGTTGACCAAAATTTTATCTTTGGTTTCTTGGCTTTGATTCTTGACAAATGCCACCTACAGTTCATTCTATTTATGTAATATTCATTGTATGATGATTATGGATCTAATTAACATGTTACTTCCCTAAAATAAAGTTTAAACTAAGTTCGTCTCCAAAGGAGGAACCTTTGTTGACGAAAAATTATGCTTTGGTTTCTTGGCTTTGATTCTTGACAAATGCCATCTACAGTTCATTCTATTTATGTAATACTCATTGTATGATGATTATGGACATAATTAACAAGTTAATACCCTAACTTAAAGTTCAAACTAAGTTCGTCTCCAAAGGAGGAACCTTTGTTGACCAAAATTTTATCTTTGGTTTCTTGGCTTTGATTCTTGACAAATGCCACCTACAGTTCATTCTATTTATGTAATACTCATTGTATGATGATTATGGATCTAATTAACATGTTACTTCCCTAAAATAAAGTTTAAACTAAGTTCGTCTCCAAAGGAGGAACCTTTGTTGACCAAAATTTTATCTTTGGTTTCTTGGCTTTGATTCTTGACAAATACCAGCTATAGTATATTATATTTATGTAATACACATTGTATGATGATTATGGACCTAATTAACAAGTTACTTCCCTAAAATAAAGTTTAAACTAAGTTCGTCTCCAAAGGAGGAACCTTTGTTGACGAAAAATTATGCTTTGGTTTCTTGGCTTTGATTCTTGACAAATGCCACCTATAGTATATTATATTTATGTAATACACATTGTATGATGATTATGGACCTAATTAACAAGTTACTTCCCTAAAATAAAGTTTAAGGTAAGTTCGTCTCCAAAGGAGGAACCTTTGTTGACGAAAAATTATGCTTTGGTTTCTTGGCTTTGATTCTTGACAAATGCCATCTACAGTTCATTCTATTTATGTAATACTCATTGTATGATGATTATGGACATAATTAACAAGTTAATACCCTAACTTAAAGTTCAAACTAAGTTCGTCTCCAAAGGAGGAACCTTTGTTGACCAAAATTTTATCTTTGGTTTCCTGGCTTTGATTCTTGACAAATGCCACCTACAGTTCATTCTATTTATGTAATACTCATTGTATGATGATTATGGATCTAATTAACATGTTACTTCCCTAAAATAAAGTTTAAACTAAGTTCGTCTCCAAAGGAGGAACCTTTAATGACCAAAATTTTATCTTTGGTTTCTTGGCTTTGATTCTCAACAAATGCCACCTAAGTTCGTCTCCAAAGGAGGAACATTTGTTGACCAAAATTTTATCTTTGGTTTCTTGGCTTTGATTCTTAACAAATGCCACCTATAGTTCATTCTATTTATGTAATACTCATTGCATGATCATTATGGACATAATTAACTAGTTACTTCCCTAAAATAAAGTTTAAACTAAGTTCGTCTCCAAAGGAGGAACCTTTGTTGACCAAAATTTTATCCTTGGTTTCTTGGCTTTGATTCTTGACAAATGCCACCTACAGTTAGTTCTATTTGTGTAATACTCATTGTATGATGATTATGGACCTTATTAACTAGTTACTTCCCTAAAATAAAGTTTAAACTAAGTTCGTCTCCAAAGGAGGAACCTTTGTTGACCAAAATTTTATCTTTAGTTTCTTGGCTTTGGTTCTTGACAAATACCACCTATAGTATATTATATTTATGTAATACACATTGTATGATGATTATGGACCTAATTAACAAGTTACTTCCCTAAAATAAAGTTTAAACTAAGTTCGTCTCCAAAGGAGGAACCTTTGTTGACGAAAAATTATGCTTTGGTTTCTTGGCTTTGATTCTTGACAAATGCCATCCACAGTTCATTCTATTTATGTAATACTCATTGTATGATGATTATGGACATAATTAACAAGTTAATACCCTAACTTAAAGTTCAAACTAAGTTCGTCTCCAAAGGAGGAACCTTTGTTGACCAAAATTTTATCTTTGGTTTCTTGGCTTTGATTCTTGACAAATGCCACCTACAGTTCATTCTATTTATGTAATATTCATTGTATGATGATTATGGATCTAATTAACATGTTACTTCCCTAAAATAAAGTTTAAACTAAGTTCGTCTCCAAAGGAGGAACCTTTGTTGACGAAAAATTATGCTTTGGTTTCTTGGCTTTGATTCTTGACAAATGCCATCTACAGTTCATTCTATTTATGTAATACTCATTGTATGATGATTATGGACATAATTAACAAGTTAATACCCTAACTTAAAGTTCAAACTAAGTTCGTCTCCAAAGGAGGAACCTTTGTTGACCAAAATTTTATCTTTGGTTTCTTGGCTTTGATTCTTGACAAATGCCACCTACAGTTCATTCTATTTATGTAATACTCATTGTATGATGATTATGGATCTAATTAACATGTTACTTCCCTAAAATAAAGTTTAAACTAAGTTCGTCTCCAAAGGAGGAACCTTTAATGACCAAAATTTTATCTTTGGTTTCTTGGCTTTGATTCTCAACATATGCCACCTAAGTTCGTCTCCAAAGGAGGAACATTTGTTGACCAAATCTTTATCTTTGGTTTCTTGGCTTTGATTCTTAACAAATGCCACCTATAGTTCATTCTATTTATGTAATACTCATTGCATGATCATTATGGACATAATTAACAAGTTACTTCCCTAAAATAAAGTTTAAACTAAGTTCGTCTCCAAAGGAGGAACCTTTGTTGACCAAAATTTTATCCTTGGTTTCTTGGCTTTGATTCTTGACAAATGCCACCTACAGTTAGTTCTATTTGTGTAATACTCATTGTATGATGATTATGGACCTTATTAACTAGTTACTTCCCTAAAATAAAGTTTAAACTAAGTTCGTCTCCAAAGGAGGAACCTTTGTTGACCAAAATTTTATCTTTGGTTTCTTGGCTTTGGTTCTTGACAAATACCACCTATAGTATTTTATATTTATGTAATACACATTGTATGATGATTATGGACCTAATTAACAAGTTACTTCCCTAAAATAAAGTTTAAACTAAGTTCGTCTCCAAAGGAGGAACCTTTGTTGACGAAAAATTATGCTTTGGTTTCTTGGCTTTGATTCTTGACAAATGCCATCCACAGTTCATTCTATTTATGTAATACTCATTGTATGATGATTATGGACATAATTAACAAGTTAATACCCTAACTTAAAGTTCAAACTAAGTTCGTCTCCAAAGGAGGAACCTTTGTTGACCAAAATTTTATCTTTGGTTTCTTGGCTTTGATTCTTGACAAATGCCACCTACAGTTCATTCTATTTATGTAATATTCATTGTATGATGATTATGGATCTAATTAACATGTTACTTCCCTAAAATAAAGTTTAAACTAAGTTCGTCTCCAAAGGAGGAACCTTTGTTGACCAAAATTTTATCTTTGGTTTCTTGGCTTTGATTCTTGACAAATGCCACCTACATTTCATTCTATTTATGTAATACTCATTGTATGATGATTATGGATCTAATTAACATGTTACTTCCCTAAAATAAAGTTTAAACTAAGTTCGTCTCTAAAGGAGGAACCTTTGTTCAACAAAATTTTATCTTTGGTTTCTTGGCTTTGATTCTTGACAAATGCCACCTACAGTTCATTCTATTTATGTAATACTCATTGTATGATTATTATGGACATAATTAACAAGTTACTACCCTAAAAGAAAGGTTAAACTAAGTTCGTCTCCAAAGGAGGAACCTTTGTTGACCAAAATTTTATCTTTGGTTTCTTGACTTTGATTCTCAACAAATGCCACCTAAGTTCGTCTCCAAAGGAGGAACATTTGTTGACCAAAATTTTATCTTTGGTTTCTTGGCTTTGATTCTTAACAAATGCCACCTATAGTTCATTCTATTTATGTAATACTCATTGCATGATCATTATGGACATAATTAACTAGTTACTTCCCTAAAATAAAGTTTAAACTAAGTTCGTCTCCAAAGGAGGAACCTTTGTTGACCAAAATTTTATCCTTGGTTTCTTGGCTTTGATTCTTGACAAATGCCACCTACAGTTAGTTCTATTTGTGTAATACTCATTGTATGATGATTATGGACCTTATTAACTAGTTACTTCCCTAAAATAAAGTTTAAACTAAGTTCGTCTCCAAAGGAGGAACCTTTGTTGACCAAAATTTTATCTTTGGTTTCTTGGCTTTGGTTCTTGACAAATACCACCTATAGTATATTATATTTATGTAATACACATTGTATGATGATTATGGACCTAATTAACAAGTTACTTCCCTAAAATAAAGTTTAAACTAAGTTCGTCTCCAAAGGAGGAACCTTTGTTGACGAAAAATTATGCTTTGGTTTCTTGGCTTTGATTCTTGACAAATGCCATCCACAGTTCATTCTATTTATGTAATACTCATTGTATGATGATTATGGACATAATTAACAAGTTAATACCCTAACTTAAAGTTCAAACTAAGTTCGTCTCCAAAGGAGGAACCTTTGTTGACCAAAATTTTATCTTTGGTTTCTTGGCTTTGATTCTTGACAAATGCCACCTACAGTTCATTCTATTTATGTAATATTCATTGTATGATGATTATGGACCTAATTAACATGTTACTTCCCTAAAATAAAGTTTAAACTAAGTTCGTCTCCAAAGGAGGAACCTTTGTTGACGAAAAATTATGCTTTGGTTTCTTGGCTTTGATTCTTGACAAATGCCATCTACAGTTCATTCTATTTATGTAATACTCATTGTATGATGATTATGGACATAATTAACAAGTTAATACCCTAACTTAAAGTTCAAACTAAGTTCGTCTCCAAAGGAGGAACCTTTGTTGACCAAAATTTTATCTTTGGTTTCTTGGCTTTGATTCTTGACAAATGCCACCTACAGTTCATTCTATTTATGTAATACTCATTGTATGATGATTATGGATCTAATTAACATGTTACTTCCCTAAAATAAAGTTTAAACTAAGTTCGTCTCCAAAGGAGGAACCTTTAATGACCAAAATTTTATCTTTGGTTTCTTGGCTTTGATTCTCAACAAATGCCACCTAAGTTCGTCTCCAAAGGAGGAACATTTGTTGACCAAAATTTTATCTTTGGTTTCTTGGCTTTGATTCTTAACAAATGCCACCTATAGTTCATTCTATTTATGTAATACTCATTGCATGATCATTATGGACATAATTAACTAGTTACTTCCCTAAAATAAAGTTTAAACTAAGTTCGTCTCCAAAGGAGGAACCTTTGTTGACCAAAATTTTATCCTTGGTTTCTTGGCTTTGATTCTTGACAAATGCCACCTACAGTTAGTTCTATTTGTGTAATACTCATTGTATGATGATTATGGACCTTATTAACTAGTTACTTCCCTAAAATAAAGTTTAAACTAAGTTCGTCTCCAAAGGAGGAACCTTTGTTGACCAAAATTTTATCTTTGGTTTCTTGGCTTTGGTTCTTGACAAATACCACCTATAGTATATTATATTTATGTAATACACATTGTAGGATGATTATGGACCTAATTAACAAGTTACTTCCCTAAAATAAAGTTTAAACTAAGTTCGTCTCCAAAGGAGGAACCTTTGTTGACGAAAAATTATGCTTTGGTTTCTTGGCTTTGATTCTTGACAAATGCCATCCACAGTTCATTCTATTTATGTAATACTCATTGTATGATGATTATGGACATAATTAACAAGTTAATACCCTAACTTAAAGTTCAAACTAAGTTCGTCTCCAAAGGAGGAACCTTTGTTGACCAAAATTTTATCTTTGGTTTCTTGGCTTTGATTCTTGACAAATGCCACCTACAGTTCATTCTATTTATGTAATATTCATTGTATGATGATTATGGATCTAATTAACATGTTACTTCCCTAAAATAAAGTTTAAACTAAGTTCGTCTCTAAAGGAGGAACCTTTGTTCACCAAAATTTTATCTTTGGTTTCTTGGCTTTGATTCTTGACAAATGCCACCTACAGTTCATTCTATTTATGTAATACTCATTGTATGATTATTATGGACATAATTAACAAGTTACTACCCTAAAAGAAAGGTTAAATTAAGTTCGTCTCCAAAGGAGGAACCTTTGTTGACCAAAATTTTATCTTTGGTTTCTTGGCTTTGATTCTTGACAAATGCCACCTACAGTTCATTCTATTTATGTAATACTCATTGTATGATGATTATGGATCTAATTAAAATGTTACTTCCCTAAAATAAAGTTTAAACTAAGTTCGTCTCCAAAGGAGGAACCTTTGTTGACCAAAATTTTATCTTTGGTTTCTTGGCTTTGATTCTTAACAAATGCCACCTAAGTTCGTCTCCAAAGGAGGAACCTTTGTTGACCAAAATTTTATCTTTGGTTTCTTGGCTTTGAATCTTAACAAATGACACCTATAGTTCATTCTATTTATGTAATACTCATTGCATGATCATTATGGACATAATTAACAAGTTAATTCCCTAAAATAAAGTTTAAACTAAGTTCGTCTCCAAAGGAGGAACCTTTGTTGACCAAAATTTTATCTTTGGTTTCTTGGCTTTGATTCTTGACAAATGCCACCTATAGTTCATTCTATTTATGTAATACTCATTGTATGATGATTATGGACATAATTAACAAGTTACTACCCTAAAATAGAGTTCAAACTATGTTCGTCTCCAAAGGAGGAACCTTTGTTGACCAAAATTTTATCTTTGGTTTCTTGGCTTTGATTCTTGACAAATGCCACCTACAGTTCATTCTATTTATGTAATACTCATTGTATGATTAATATGGTCATAATTAACAAGTTACTACCCTAAAATAAAGTTCAAACTAAGTTCGTCTCCAAAGGAGGAACCTTTGTTGACCAAAATTTTATCTTTGGTTTCTTGGATTTGATTCTTGACAAATGCCACATACAGTTCATTCTATTTATGTAATACTCATTGTATGATGATTATGGAACTAATTAACAAGTTGTTTCCGTAAAATAAAGTTTAAACTAATTTCGTCTCCAAAGGAGGAACCTTTGTTGACCAAAATTTTATCTTTGGTTTGTTGGCTTTGATTCTTGACAAATGCCACCTATAGTTCATTCTATTTATGTAATACTCATTGTATGATGATTATGGACCTAATTAACAAGTTACTTCCCTAAAAAAAAGTTTAAACTAAGTTCGTCTCCAAAGGAGGAACCTTTGTTGACCAAAATTTTATCTTTGGTTTCTTGGCTTTGATGCTTGCCTAATGCCACCTATAGTTCATTCTATTTTTTTAATACTCATTGTATGATGATTATGGACCTAATTAACAAGTTAATTCCCTAAAATAAAGTTTAAACTAAGTTCGTCTCCAAAGGAGGAACCTTTGTTGACCAAAATTTTATCTTTGGTTTCTTGGCTTTGATGCTTGCCTAATGCCACCTATAGTTCATTCTATTTTTTTAATACTCATTGTATGATGATTATGGACCTAATTAACAAGTTAATTCCCTAAAATAAAGTTTAAACTAAGTTCGTCTCCAAAGGAGGAACCTTTGTTGACCAAAATTTTATCTTTGGTTTCTTGGCTTTGATTCTTGACAAATGCCACCTACAGTTCATTCTATTTATGTAATACTCATTGTATGATTAATATGGTCATAATTAACAAGTTACTACCCTAAAATAAAGTTCAAACTAAGTTCGTCTCCAAAGGAGGAACCTTTGTTGACCAAAATTTTATCTTTGGTTTCTTGGATTTGATTCTTGACAAATGCCACATACAGTTCATTCTATTTATGTAATACTCATTGTATGATGATTATGGAACTAATTAACAAGTTAATTCCCTAAAATAAAGTTTAAACTAAGTTCGTCTCCAAAGGAGGAACCCTTGTTGACCAAAATTTTATCTTTGGTTTCTTGGCTTGGATCCTTGACAAATGTCACCTATAGTTCATTCTATTTAAGTAATACTCATTGTATGATGATTATGGACCTAATTAACAAGTTGTTTCCGTAAAATAAAGTTTAAACTAATTTCGTCTCCAAAGGAGGAACCTTTGTTGACCAAAATTTTATCTTTGGTTTGTTGGCTTTGATTCTTGACAAATGCCACCTATAGTTCATTCTATTTATGTAATACTCATTGTATGATGATTATGGACCTAATTAACAAGTTACTTCCCTAAAAAAAAGTTTAAACTAAGTTCGTCTCCAAAGGAGGAACCTTTGTTGACCAAAATTTTATCTTTGGTTTCTTGGCTTTGATGCTTGCCTAATGCCACCTATAGTTCATTCTATTTTTTTAATACTCATTGTATGATGATTATGGACCTAATTAACAAGTTAATTCCCTAAAATAAAGTTTAAACTAAGTTCGTCTCCAAAGGAGGAACCTTTGTTGACCAAAATTTTATCTTTGGTTTCTTGGCTTTGATACTTGACAAATGCCACCTACAGTTCATTCTATTTATGTAATACTCATTGTATGATGATTATGGATCTAATTAACATGTTACTTCCCTAAAATAAAGTTTAAACTAAGTTCGTCTCCAAAGGAGAAACCTTTAATGACCAAAATTTTATCTTTGGTTTCTTGGCTTTGATTCTCAACAAATGCCACCTAAGTTCGTCTCCAAAGGAGGAACATTTGTTGACCAAAATTTTATCTTTGGTTTCTTGGCTTTGATTCTTAACAAATGCCACCTATAGTTCATTCTATTTATGTAATACTCATTGCATGATCATTATGGACATAATTAACAAGTTAATTCCCTAAAATAAAGTTCAAACTAAGTTCGTCTCCAAAGGTGGAACCTTTGTTGACCAAAATTTTATCTATGGTTTCTTGGCTTTGATTCTTGACAAATGCCACCTACAGTTCATTCTATTTATGTAATACTCATTGTATGATGATTATGGACCTAATTAACTAGTTACTTCCCTAAAATAAAGTTTAAACTAAGTTCGTCTCCAAAGGAGGAACCTTTGTTGACCAAAATTTTATCCTTGGTTTCTTGGCTTTGATTCTTGACAAATGCCACCTACAGTTAGTTCTATTTGTGTAATACTCATTGTATGATGATTATGGACCTTATTAACTAGTTACTTCCCTAAAATAAAGTTTAAACTAAGTTCGTCTCCAAAGGAGGAACCTTTGTTGACCAAAATTTTATCTTTGGTTTCTTGGCTTTGATTCTTGACAAATACCACCTATAGTATATTATAATTATGTAATACACATTGTATGATGATTATGGACCTAATTAACAAGTTACTTCCCTAAAATAAAGTTTAAACTAAGTTCGTCTACAGAGGAGGAACCTTTGTTGACGAAAAATTATGCTTTGGTTTCTTGGCTTTGATTCTTGACAAATGCCATCTACAGTTCATTCTATTTATGTAATACTCATTGTATGATGATTATGGACATAATTAACAAGTTAATACCCTAACTTAAAGTTCAAACTAAGTTCGTCTCCAAATGAGGAACCTTTGTTGACCAAAATTTTATCTTTGGTTTCTTGTCTTTGATTCTTGACAAATGCCACCTACAGTTCATTCTATTTATGTAATACTCATTGTTTGATGATTATGGATCTAATTAACATGTTACTTCCCTAAAATAAAGTTTAAACTAAGTTCGTCTCCAAAGGAGGAACCTTTGTTGACCAAAATTTTATCTTTGGTTTCTTGGCTTTGATTCTTGACAAATGCCACCTACATTTCATTCTATTTATGTAATACTCATTGTATGATGATTATGGATCTAATTAACAAGTTACTTCCCTAAAATAAAGTTTAAACTAAGTTCGTCTCCAAAGGAGGAACCTTTGTTGACCAAAATTTTATCTTTGGTTTCTTGGCTTTGATGCTTGACTAATGCCACCTATAGTTCATTCTATTTTTCTAATACTCGTTGTATGATGATTATGGACCTAATTAACAAGTTACTTCCCTAAAATAAAGTTTAAACTAATTTCGTCTCCAAAGGAGGAACCCTTGTTGACCAAAATTTTATCTTTGGTTTCTTGGCTTGGATCCTTGACAAATGTCACCTATAGTTCATTCTATTTAAGTAATACTCATTATATGATGATTATGGACCTAATTAACAAGTTACTTCCCTAAAATAAAGTTTAAACTAAGTTCGTCTCCAAAGGAGGAACCTTTGTTAACCAAAATTTTATCTTTGGTTTCTTGGCTTTGATGCTTGCCTAATGCCACCTATAGTTCATTCTATTTTTTTAATACTCATTGTATGATGATTATGGACCTAATTAACAAGTTAATTCCCTAAAATAAAGTTTAAACTAAGTTCGTCTCCAAAGGAGGAACCTTTGTTGACCAAAATTTTATCTTTGGTTTCTTGGCTTTGATACTTGACAAATGCCACCTACAGTTCATTCTATTTATGTAATACTCATTGTATGATGATTATGGATCTAATTAACATGTTACTTCCCTAAAATAAAGTTTAAACTAAGTTCGTCTCCAAAGGAGAAACCTTTAATGACCAAAATTTTATCTTTGGTTTCTTGGCTTTGATTCTCAACAAATGCCACCTAAGTTCGTCTCCAAAGGAGGAACATTTGTTGACCAAAATTTTATCTTTGGTTTCTTGGCTTTGATTCTTAACAAATGCCACCTATAGTTCATTCTATTTATGTAATACTCATTGCATGATCATTATGGACATAATTAACAAGTTAATTCCCTAAAATAAAGTTCAAACTAAGTTCGTCTCCAAAGGTGGAACCTTTGTTGACCAAAATTTTATCTATGGTTTCTTGGCTTTGATTCTTGACAAATGCCACCTACAGTTCATTCTATTTATGTAATACTCATTGTATGATGATTATGGACCTAATTAACTAGTTACTTCCCTAAAATAAAGTTTAAACTAAGTTCGTCTCCAAAGGAGGAACCTTTGTTGACCAAAATTTTATCCTTGGTTTCTTGGCTTTGATTCTTGACAAATGCCACCTACAGTTAGTTCTATTTGTGTAATACTCATTGTATGATGATTATGGACCTTATTAACTAGTTACTTCCCTAAAATAAAGTTTAAACTAAGTTCGTCTCCAAAGGAGGAACCTTTGTTGACCAAAATTTTATCTTTGGTTTCTTGGCTTTGATTCTTGACAAATACCACCTATAGTATATTATAATTATGTAATACACATTGTATGATGATTATGGACCTAATTAACAAGTTACTTCCCTAAAATAAAGTTTAAACTAAGTTCGTCTACAGAGGAGGAACCTTTGTTGACGAAAAATTATGCTTTGGTTTCTTGGCTTTGATTCTTGACAAATGCCATCTACAGTTCATTCTATTTATGTAATACTCATTGTATGATGATTATGGACATAATTAACAAGTTAATACCCTAACTTAAAGTTCAAACTAAGTTCGTCTCCAAATGAGGAACCTTTGTTGACCAAAATTTTATCTTTGGTTTCTTGGCTTTGATTCTTGACAAATGCCACCTACAGTTCATTCTATTTATGTAATACTCATTGTTTGATGATTATGGATCTAATTAACATGTTACTTCCCTAAAATAAAGTTTAAACTAAGTTCGTCTCCAAAGGAGGAACCTTTGTTGACCAAAATTTTATCTTTGGTTTCTTGGCTTTGATTCTTGACAAATGCCACCTACATTTCATTCTATTTATGTAATACTCATTGTATGATGATTATGGATCTAATTAACAAGTTACTTCCCTAAAATAAAGTTTAAACTAAGTTCGTCTCCAAAGGAGGAACCTTTGTTGACCAAAATTTTATCTTTGGTTTCTTGGCTTTGATGCTTGACTAATGCCACCTATAGTTCATTCTATTTTTCTAATTCTCGTTGTATGATGATTATGGACCTAATTAACAAGTTACTTCCCTAAAATAAAGTTTAAACTAATTTCGTCTCCAAAGGAGGAACCCTTGTTGACCAAAATTTTATCTTTGGTTTCTTGGCTTGGATCCTTGACAAATGTCACCTATAGTTCATTCTATTTAAGTAATACTCATTATATGATGATTATGGACCTAATTAACAAGTTACTTCCCTAAAATAAAGTTTAAACTAAGTTCGTCTCCAAAGGAGGAACCTTTGTTAACCAAAATTTTATCTTTGGTTTCTTGGCTTTGATGCTTGCCTAATGCCACCTATAGTTCATTCTATTTTTTTAATACTCATTGTATGATGATTATGGACCTAATTAACAAGTTAATTCCCTAAAATAAAGTTTAAACTAAGTTCGTCTCCAAAGGAGGAACCTTTGTTGACCAAAATTTTATCTTTGGTTTCTTGGCTTTGATACTTGACAAATGCCACCTACAGTTCATTCTATTTATGTAATACTCATTGTATGATGATTATGGATCTAATTAACACGTTACTTCCCTAAAATAAAGTTTAAACTAAGTTCGTCTCCAAAGGAGGAACCTTTAATGACCAAAATTTTATCTTTGGTTTCTTGGCTTTGATTCTCAACAAATGCCACCTAAGTTCGTCTCCAAAGGAGGAACATTTGTTGACCAAAATTTTATCTTTGGTTTTTTGGCTTTGATTCTTAACAAATGCCACCTATAGTTCATTCTATTTATGTAATACTCATTGCATGATCATTATGGACATAATTAACAAGTTAATTCCCTAAAATAAAGTTCAAACTAAGTTCGTCTCCAAAGGAGGAACCTTTGTTGACCAAAATTTTATCTATGGTTTCTTGGCTTTGATTCTTGACAAATGCCACCTACAGTTCATTCTATTTATGTAATACTCATTGTATGATGATTATGGACCTAATTAACTAGTTACTTCGCTAAAATAAAGTTTAAACTAAGTTCGTCTCCAAAGGAGGAACCTTTGTTGACCAAAATTTTATCCTTGGTTTCTTGGCTTTGATTCTTGACAAATGCCACCTACAGTTAGTTCTATTTGTGTAATACTCATTGTATGATGATTATGGACCTTATTAACTAGTTACTTCCCTAAAATAAAGTTTAAACTAAGTTCGTCTCCAATGGAGGAACCTTTGTTGACCAAAATTTTATCTTTGGTTTCTTGGCTTTGATTCTTGACAAATACCACCTATAGTATATTATAATTATGTAATACACATTGTATGATGATTATGGACCTAATTAACAAGTTACTTCCCTAAAATAAAGTTTAAACTAAGTTCGTCTCCAAAGGAGGAACCTTTGTTGACGAAAAATTATGCTTTGGTTTCTTGGCTTTGATTCTTGACAAATGCCATCTACAGTTCATTCTATTTATGTAATACTCATTGTATGATGATTATGGACATAATTAACAAGTTAATACCCTAACTTAAAGTTCAAACTAAGTTCGTCTCCAAATGAGGAACCTTTGTTGACCAAAATTTTATCTTTGGTTTCTTGGCTTTGATTCTTGACAAATGCCACCTACAGTTCATTCTATTTATGTAATACTCATTGTATGATGATTATGGATCTAATTAACATGTTACTTCCCTAAAATAAAGTTTAAACTAAGTTCGTCTCCAAAGGAGGAACCTTTGTTGACCAAAATTTTATCTTTGGTTTCTTGGCTTTGATTCTTGACAAATGCCACCTACATTTCATTCTATTTATGTAATACTCATTGTATGATGATTATGGATCTAATTAACAAGTTACTTCCCTAAAATAAAGTTTAAACTAAGTTTGTCTCCAAAGGAGGAACCTTTGTTGACCAAAATTTTATCTTTGGTTTCTTGGCTTTGATGCTTGACTAATGCCACCTATAGTTCATTCTATTTTTCTAATACTCGTTGTATGATGATTATGGACCTAATTAACAAGTTACTTCCCTAAAATAAAGTTTAAACTAATTTCGTCTCCAAAAGAGGAACCCTTGTTGACCAAAATTTTATCTTTGGTTTCTTGGCTTGGATCCTTGACAAATGTCACCTATAGTTCATTCTATTTAAGTAATACTCATTATATGATGATTATGGACCTAATTAACAAGTTACTTCCCTAAAATAAAGTTTAAACTAAGTTCGTCTCCAAAGGAGGAACCTTTGTTAACCAAAATTTTATCTTTGGTTTCTTGGCTTTGATGCTTGCCTAATGCCACCTATAGTTCATTCTATTTTTTTAATACTCATTGTATGATGATTATGGACCTAATTAACAAGTTAATTCCCTAAAATAAAGTTTAAACTAAGTTCGTCTCCAAAGGAGGAACCTTTGTTGACCAAAATTTTATCTTTGGTTTATTGGCTTTGATACTTGACAAATGCCACCTACAGTTCATTCTATTTATGTAATACTCATTGTATGATGATTATGGATCTAATTAACATGTTACTTCCCTAAAATAAAGTTTAAACTAAGTTCGTCTCCAAAGGAGGAACCTTTAATGACCAAAATTTTATCTTTGGTTTCTTGGCTTTGATTCTCAACAAATGCCACCTAAGTTCGTCTCCAAAGGAGGAACATTTGTTGACCAAAATTTTATCTTTGGTTTCTTGGCTTTGATTCTTAACAAATGCCACCTATAGTTCATTCTATTTATGTAATACTCATTGCATGATCATTATGGACATAATTAACAAGTTAATTCCCTAAAATAAAGTTCAAACTAAGTTCGTCTCCAAAGGAGGAACCTTTGTTGACCAAAATTTTATCTATGGTTTCTTGGCTTTGATTCTTGACAAATGCCACCTACAGTTCATTCTATTTATGTAATACTCATTGTATGATGATTATGGACCTAATTAACTAGTTACTTCGCTAAAATAAAGTTTAAACTAAGTTCGTCTCCAAAGGAGGAACCTTTGTTGACCAAAATTTTATCCTTGGTTTCTTGGCTTTGATTCTTGACAAATGCCACCTACAGTTAGTTCTATTTGTGTAATACTCATTGTATGATGATTATGGACCTTATTAACTAGTTACTTCCCTAAAATAAAGTTTAAACTAAGTTCGTCTCCAAAGGAGGAACCTTTGTTGACCAAAATTATATCTTTGGTTTCTTGGCTTTGATTCTTGACAAATACCACCTATAGTATATTATAATTATGTAATACACATTGTATGATGATTATGGACCTAATTAACAAGTTACTTCCCTAAAATAAAGTTTAAACTAAGTTCGTCTCCAAAGGAGGAACCTTTGTTGACGAAAAATTATGCTTTGGTTTCTTGGCTTTGATTCTTGACAAATGCCATCTACAGTTCATTCTATTTATGTAATACTCATTGTATGATGATTATGGACATAATTAACAAGTTAATACCCTAACTTAAAGTTCAAACTAAGTTCGTCTCCAAATGAGGAACCTTTGTTGACCAAAATTTTATCTTTGGTTTCTTGGCTTTGATTCTTGACAAATGCCACCTACAGTTCATTCTATTTATGTAATACTCATTGTATGATGATTATGGATCTAATTAACATGTTACTTCCCTAAAATAAAGTTTAAACTAAGTTCGTCTCCAAAGGAGGAACCTTTATTGACCAAAATTTTATCTTTGGTTTCTTGGTTTTGATGCTTGACTAATGCCACCTATAGTTCATTCTATTTTTCTAATACTCGTTGTATGATGATTATGGACCTAATTAACAAGTTACTTCCCTAAAATAAAGTTTAAACTAATTTCGTCTCCAAAGGAGGAACCCTTGTTGACCAAAATTTTATCTTTGGTTTCTTGGCTTGGATCCTTGACAAATGTCACCTATAGTTCATTCTATTTAAGTAATACTCATTATATGATGATTATGGACCTAATTAACAAGTTACTTCCCTAAAATAAAGTTTAAACTAAGTTCGTCTCCAAAGGAGGAACCTTTGTTAACCAAAATTTTATCTTTGGTTTCTTGGCTTTGATGCTTGCCTAATGCCACCTATAGTTCATTCTATTTTTTTAATACTCATTGTATGATGATTATGGACCTAATTAACAAGTTAATTCCCTAAAATAAAGTTTAAACTAAGTTCGTCTCCAAAGGAGGAACCTTTGTTGACCAAAATTTTATCTTTGGTTTCTTGGCTTTGATACTTGACAAATGCCACCTACAGTTCATTCTATTTATGTAATACTCATTGTATGATGATTATGGATCTAATTAACATGTTACTTCCCTAAAATAAAGTTTAAACTAAGTTCGTCTCCAAAGGAGGAACCTTTAATGACCAAAATTTTATCTTTGGTTTCTTGGCTTTGATTCTCAACAAATGCCACCTAAGTTCGTCTCCAAAGGAGGAACATTTGTTGACCAAAATTTTATCTTTGGTTTCTTGGCTTTGATTCTTAACAAATGCCACCTATAGTTCATTCTATTTATGTAATACTCATTGCATGATCATTATGGACATAATTAACAAGTTAATTCCCTAAAATAAAGTTCAAACTAAGTTCGTCTCCAAAGGAGGAACCTTTGTTGACCAAAATTTTATCTATGGTTTCTTGGCTTTGATTCTTGACAAATGCCACCTACAGTTCATTCTATTTATGTAATACTCATTGTATGATGATTATGGACCTAATTAACTAGTTACTTCGCTAAAATAAAGTTTAAACTAAGTTCGTCTCCAAAGGAGGAACCTTTGTTGACCAAAATTTTATCCTTGGTTTCTTGGCTTTGATTCTTGACAAATGCCACCTACAGTTAGTTCTATTTGTGTAATACTCATTGTATGATGATTATGGACCTTATTAACTAGTTACTTCCCTAAAATAATGTTTAAACTAAGTTCGTCTCCAAAGGAGGAACCTTTGTTGACCAAAATTATATCTTTGGTTTCTTGGCTTTGATTCTTGACAAATACCACCTATAGTATATTATAATTATGTAATACACATTGTATGATGATTATGGACCTAATTAACAAGTTACTTCCCTAAAATAAAGTTTAAACTAAGTTCGTCTCCAAAGGAGGAACCTTTGTTGACGAAAAATTATGCTTTGGTTTCTTGGCTTTGATTCTTGACAAATGCCATCTACAGTTCATTCTATTTATGTAATACTCATTGTATGATGATTATGGACATAATTAACAAGTTAATACCCTAACTTAAAGTTCAAACTAAGTTCGTCTCCAAATGAGGAACCTTTGTTGACCAAAATTTTATCTTTGGTTTCTTGGCTTTGATTCTTGACAAATGCCACCTACAGTTCATTCTATTTATGTAATACTCATTGTATGATGATTATGGATCTAATTAACATGTTACTTCCCTAAAATAAAGTTTAAACTAAGTTCGTCTCCAAAGGAGGAACCTTTGTTGACCAAAATTTTATCTTTGGTTTCTTGGCTTTGATTCTTGACAAATGCCACCTACATTTCATTCTATTTATGTAATACTCATTGTATGATGATTATGGATCTAATTAACAAGTTACTTCCCTAAAATAAAGTTTAAACTAAGTTCGTCTCCAAAGGAGGAACCTTTGTTGACCAAAATTTTATCTTTGGTTTCTTGGCTTTGATTCTTGACAAATGCCACCTGTAGTATATTATATTTATGTAATACTCATTGTATGATCATTATGGACATAATTAACAAGTTAATTCCCTAAAATAAAGTTCAAACTAAGTTCGTCTCCAAAGGAGGAACCTTTGTTGACCAAAATTTTATCTATGGTTTCTTGACTTTGATTCTTGACAAATGCCACCTACAGTTCATTCTATTTATGTAATACTCATTGTATGATGATTATGGACCTAATTAACTAGTTACTTCCCTAAAATAAAGTTTAAACTAAGTTTGTCTCCAAAGGAGGAACCTTTGTTGACCAAAATTTTATCCTTGGTTTCTTGGCTTTGATTCTTGACAAATGCCACCTACAGTTAGTTCTATTTGTGTAATACTCATTGTATGATGATTATGGACCTTATTAACTAGTTACTTCCCTAAAATAAAGTTTAAACTAAGTTCGTCTCCAAAGGAGGAACCTTTGTTGACCAAAATTTTATCTTTGGTTTCTTGGCTTTGATTCTTGACAAATACCACCTATAGTATATTATAATTATGTAATTCACATTGTATGATGATTATGGACCTAATTAACAAGTTACTTCCCTAAAATAAAGTTTAAACTAAGTTCGTCTCCAAAGGAGGAACCTTTGTTGACGAAAAATTATGCTTTGGTTTCTTGGCTTTGATTCTTGACAAATGCCATCTACAGTTCATTCTATTTATGTAATACTCATTGTATGATGATTATGGACATAATTAACAAGTTAATACCCTAACTTAAAGTTCAAACTAAGTTCGTCTCCAAATGAGGAATCTTTGTTGACCAAAATTTTATCTTTGGTTTCTTGGCTTTGATTCTTGACAAATGCCACCTACAGTTCATTCTATTTATGTAATACTCATTGTATGATGATTATGGATCTAATTAACATGTTACTTCCCTAAAATAAAGTTTAAACTAAGTTCGTCTCCAAAGGAGGAACCTTTGTTGACGAAAAATTATGCTTTGGTTTCTTGGCTTTGATTCTTGACAAATGCCATCTACAGTTCATTCTATTTATGTAATACTCATTGTATGATGATTATGGACATAATTAACAAGTTAATACCCTAACTTAAAGTTCAAACTAAGTTCGTCTCCAAATGAGGAACCTTTGTTGACTAAAATTTTATCTTTGGTTTCTTGGCTTTGATTCTTGACAAATGCCACCTATAGTATATTATATTTATGTAATACTCATTGTATGATGATTATGGACATAATTAACATGTTACTTCCCTAAAATAAAGTTTAAACTAAGTTCGTCTCCAAAGGAGGAACCTTTGTTGACCAAAATTTTATCTTTGGTTTCTTGGCTTTGATTCTTGACAAATGCCACCTACATTTCATTCTATTTATGTAATACTCATTGTATGATGATTATGGATCTAATTAACAAGTTACTTCCCTAAAATAAAGTTTAAACTAAGTTCGTCTCCAAATGAGGAACCTTTGTTGACCAAAATTTTATCTTTGGTTTCTTGGCTTTGATTCTTGACAAATGCCACCTATAGTATATTATATTTATGTAATACTCATTGTATGATGATTATGGACCTAATTAACAAGTTACTTCCCTAAAATAAAGTTTAAACTAAGTTCGTTTCCAAAGGAGGAACCTTTGTTGACGAAAAATTATGCTTTGGTTTCTTGGCTTTGATTCTTGACAAATGCCATCTACAGTTCATTCTATTTATGTAATACTCATTCTATGATGATTATGGACATAATTAACAAGTTAATACCCTAACTTAAAGTTTAAACTAAGTTCGTCTCCAAAGGAGGAACCTTTGTTGACCAAAATTTTATCTTTGGTTTCTTGGCTTTGATTCTTGACAAATGCCACCTACAGTTCATTCTATTTATGTAATACTCATTGTATGATGATTATGGAACTAATTAACAAGTTAATTCCCTAAAATAAAGTTTAAACTAAGTTCGTCTCCAAAGGAGGAACCCTTGTTGACCAAAATTTATCTTTGGTTTCTTGGCTTGGATCCTTGACAAATGTCACCTATAGTTCATTCTATTTAAGTAATACTCATTGTATGATGATTATGGACCTAATTAACAAGTTGTTTCCGTAAAATAAAGTTTAAACTAAGTTCGTCTCCAAAGGAGGAACCTTTGTTGACCAAAATTTTATCTTTGGTTTGTTGGCTTTGATTCTTGACAAATGCCACCTATAGTTCATTCTATTTATGTAATACTCATTGTATGATGATTATGGACCTAATTAACAAGTTACTTCCCTAAAAAAAAAGTTTAAACTAAGTTCGTCTCCAAAGGAGGAACCTTTGTTGACCAAAATTTTATCTTTGGTTTCTTGGCTTTGATGCTTGACTAATGCCACCTATAGTTCATTCTATTTTTCTAATACTCGTTGTATGATGATTATGGACCTAATTAACAAGTTACTTCCCTAAAATAAAAGTTTAAACTAAGTTCGTCTCCAAAGGAGCAACCTTTGTTGACCAAAATTTTATCTTTGGTTTCTTGGCTTTGATGCTTGACTAATGCCACCTATAGTTCATTCTATTTTTCTAATACTCGTTGTATGATGATTATGGACCTAATTAACAAGTTACTTCCCTAAAATAAAGGTTAAACTAATTTCGTCTCCAAAGGAGGAACCCTTGTTGACCAAAATTTTATCTTTGGTTTCTTGGCTTGGATCCTTGACAAATGTCACCTATAGTTCATTCTATTTAAGTAATACTCATTGTATGATGATTATGGACCTAATTAACAAGTTACTTCCCTAAAATAAAGTTTAAACTAAGTTCGTCTCCAAAGGAGGAACCTTTATTAACCAAAATTTTATCTTTGGTTTCTTGGCTTTGATGCTTGCCTAATGCCACCTATATTTCATTCTATTTTTTTAATACTCATAGTATGATGATTATGGACCTAATTAACAAGTTAATTCCCTAAAATAAAGTTTAAACTAAGTTCGTCTCCAAAGGAGGAACCTTTGTGGACCAAAATTTTATCTTTGGTTTCTTGGCTTTGATACTTGACAAATGCCACCTACAGTTTATTCTATTTATGTAATACTCATTGTATGATGATTATGGATCTAATTAACATGTTACTTCCCTAAAATAAGTTTTAAACTAAGTTCGTCTCCAAAGGAGGAACCTTTAATGACCAAAATTTTATCTTTGGTTTCTTGGCTTTGATTCTCAACAAATGCCACTTAAGTTCGTCTCCAAAGGAGGAACATTTGTTGACCAAAATTTTATCTTTGGTTTCTTGGCTTTGATTCTTAACAAATGACACCTATAGTTCATTCTATTTATGTAATACTCATTGTATGATCATTATGGACATAATTAACAAGTTAATTCCCTAAAATAAAGTTTAAACTAAGTTCGTCTCCGAAGGAGGAACCTTTGTTGACCAAATTTTATCCTTGGTTTCTTGGCTTTGATTCTTGACAAATGCCACCTACAGTTTGTTCTATTTGTGTAATACTCATTGTATGATGATTATGGACCTAATTAACAAGTTACTTCCCTAAAATAAAGTTTAAACTAAGTTCGTCTCCAAAGGAGGAACCTTTGTTGACCAAAAATTTATCTTTGGTTTCTTGGCTTTGATTCTTGACAAATGCCACCTATAGTATATTATATTTATGTAATACTCATTGAACGATGATTATGGACCTAATTAAAAAGTTAATTCCCTAAAATAAAGTTTAAACTAAGTTCGTCTCCAAAGGAGGAACCTTTGTTGACGAAAAATTATGCTTTGGTTTCTTGGCTTTGATTCTTGACAAATGCCATCTACAGTTCATTCTATTTATGTAATACTCATTGTATGATGATTATGGACATAATTAACAAGTTAATACCCTAACTTAAAGTTCAAACTAAGTTCGTCTCCAAAGGAGGAACCTTTGTTGACCAAAATTTTATCTTTGGTTTCTTGGCTTTGATTCTTGACAAATGCCACCTACAGTTCATTCTATTTATGTAATACTCATTGTATGATGATTATGGATCTAATTAACATGTTACTTCCCTAAAATAAAGTTTAAACTAAGTTCGTCTCCAAAGGAGGAACCTTTGTTGACCAAAATTTTATCTTTGGTTTCTTGGCTTTGATTCTTGACAAATGCCACCTACATTTCATTCTATTTATGTAATACTCATTGTATGATGATTATGGATCTAATTAACATGTTACTTCCCTAAAATAAAGTTTAAACTAAGTTCTTCTCCAAAGGAGGAACCTTTGTTGACCAAAATTTTATCTTTGGTTTCTTGGCTTTGATTCTTGACAAATGCCACCTACAGTTCATTCTATTTATGTAATACTCATTGTATGATTATTATGGACATAATTAACAAGTTACTACCCTAAAATAAAGTTTAAACTAAGTTCGTCTCCAAAGGAGGAACCTTTGTTGACCAAAATTTTATCTTTGGTTTCTTGGCTTTGATTCTTGACAAATGCCACCTACAGTTCATTCTATTTATGTAATACTCATTGTATGATGATTATGGAACTAATTAACAAGTTAATTCCCTAAAATAAAGTTTAAACTAAGTTCGTCTCCAAAGGAGGAACCCTTGTTGACCAAAATTTATCTTTGGTTTCTTGGCTTGGATCCTTGACAAATGTCACCTATAGTTCATTCTATTTAAGTAATACTCATTGTATGATGATTATGGACCTAATTAACAAGTTGTTTCCGTAAAATAAAGTTTAAACTAAGTTCGTCTCCAAAGGAGGAACCTTTGTTGACCAAAATTTTATCTTTGGTTTGTTGGCTTTGATTCTTGACAAATGCCACCTATAGTTCATTCTATTTATGTAATACTCATTGTATGATGATTATGGACCTAATTAACAAGTTACTTCCCTAAAAAAAAAGTTTAAACTAAGTTCGTCTCCAAAGGAGGAACCTTTGTTAACCAAAATTTTATCTTTGGTTTCTTGGCTTTGATGCTTGACTAATGCCACCTATAGTTCATTTTATTTATGTAATACTCATTGTATGATGATTATGGACCTAATTAACAAGTTACTTCCCTAAAAAAAAAGTTTAAACTAAGTTCGTCTCCAAAGGAGGAACCTTTGTTGACCAAAATTTTATCCTTGGTTTCTTGGCTTTGATTCTTGACAAATGCCACCTACAGTTCGTTCTGTTTGTGTAATACTCATTGTATGATGATTATGGACCTAATTAACTAGTTACTTCCCTAAAATAAAGTTTAAACTAAGTTCGTCTCCAAAGGAGGAACCTTTGTTGACCAAAAATTTATCTTTGGTTTCTTGGCTTTGATTCTTGACGAATGCCACCTATAGTATATTATATTTATGTAATACTCATTGTACGATGATTATGGACCTAATTAAAAAGTTACTTCCCTAAAATAAAGTTTAAACTAAGTTCGTCTCCAAAGGAGGAACCTTTGTTGACGAAAAATTATGCTTTGGTTTCTTGGCTTTGATTCTTGACAAATGCCATCTACAGTTAATTCTATTTATGTAATACTCATTGTATGATGATTATGGACATAATTAACAAGTTAATACCCTAACTTAAAGTTCAAACTAAGTTCGTCTCCAAAGGAGGAACCTTTGTTGACCAAAATTTTATCTTTGGTTTCTTGGCTTTGATTCTTGACAAATGCCACCTACATTTCATTCTATTTATGTAATACTCATTGTATGATGATTATGGATCTAATTAACATGTTACTTCCCTAAAATAAAGTTTAAACTAAGTTCTTCTCCAAAGGAGGAACCTTTGTTGACCAAAATTTTATCTTTGGTTTCTTGGCTTTGATTCTTGACAAATGCCACCTACAGTTCATTCTATTTATGTAATACTCATTGTATGATTATTATGGACATAATTAACAAGTTACTACCCTAAAATAAAGTTTAAACTAAGTTCGTCTCCAAAGGAGGAACCTTTGTTGACCAAAATTTTATCTTTGGTTTCTTGGCTTTGATTCTCAACAAATGCCACCTAAGTTCGTCTCCAAAGGAGGAACATTTGTTGACCAAAATTTTATCTTCGGTTTCTTGGCTTTGATTCTTAACAAATGCCACCTAAGGTCGTCTCCAAAGGAGGAACCTTTGTTGACCAAAATTTTATCTTTGGTTTCTTGGCTTTGATTCTTGACAAATGCCACCTACATTTCATTCTATTTATGTAATACTCATTGTATGATGATTATGGATCTAATTAACATGTTACTTCCCTAAAATAAAGTTTAAACTAAGTTCGTCTCCAAAGGAGGAACCTTTGTTGACAAAAATTTTATCTTTGGCTTCTTGGCTTTGATGCTTGACTAATGCCACCTATAGTTCATTCTATTTTTCTAATACTCGTTGTATGATGATTATGGACCTAATTAATACTTCCCTAAAATAAAGTTTAAACTAATTTCGTCTCCAAAGGAGGAATCCTTGTTGACCAAAATTTTATCTTTGGTTTCTTGGCTTGGATCCTTGACAAATGTCACCTATAGTTCATTCTATTTAAGTAATACTCATTGTATGATGATTATGGACCTAATTAACAAGTTACTTCCCTAAAATAAAGTTTAAACTAAGTTCGTCTTCAAAGGAGGAACCTTTGTTAACCAAAATTTTATCTTTGGTTTCTTGGCTTTGATGCTAGCCTAATGCCACCTATAGTTCATTCTATTTTTTTAATACTCATTGTATGATGATTATGGACCTAATTAACAAGTTAATTCCCTAAAATAAAGTTTAAACTAAGTTCGTCTCCAAAGGAGGAACCTTTGTTGACCAAAATTTTATCTTTGGTTTCTTGGCTTTGATACTTGACAAATGCCACCTACAGTTTATTCTATTTATGTAATACTCATTGTATGATGATTATGGATCTAATTAACATGTTACTTCCCTAAAATAAAGTTTAAACTAAGTTCGTCTCCAAAGGAGGAACCTTTAATGACCAAAATTTTATCTTTGGTTTCTTGGCTTTGATTCTCAACAAATGCCACTTAAGTTCGTCTCCAAAGGAGGAACATTTGTTGACCAAAATTTTATCTTTGGTTTCTTGGCTTTGATTCTTAACAAATGCCACCTATAGTTCATTCTATTTATGTAATACTCATTGCATGATCATTATGGACATAATTAACAAGTTAATTCCCTAAAATAAAGTTCAAACTAAGTTCGTCTCCAAAGGAGGAACCTTTGTTGACCAAAATTTTATCTATGGTTTCTTGGCTTTGATTCTTGACAAATGCCACCTACAGTTCATTCTATTTATGTAATACTCATTGTATGATGATTATGGACCTAATTAACTAGTTACTTCCCTAAAATAAAGTTTAAACTAAGTTCGTCTCTGAAGAAGGAACCTTTGTTGACCAAAATTTTATCCTTGGTTTCTTGGCTTTGATTCTTGACAAATGCCACCTACAGTTTGTTCTATTTGTGTAATACTCATTGTATGATGATTATGGACCTAATTAACTAGTTACTTCCCTAAAATAAAGTTTAAACTAAGTTCGTCTCCAAAGGAGGAACCTTTGTTGACCAAAAATTTATCTTTCGTTTCTTGGCTTTGATTCTTGACAAATGCCACCTATAGTATATTATATTTATGTAATACTCATTGTACGATGATTATGGACCTAATTAACAAGTTACTTCCCTAAAATAAAGTTTAAACTAAGTTCGTCTCCAAAGGAGGAACCTTTGTTGACGAAAAATTATGCTTTGGTTTCTTGGCTTTGATTCTTGACAAATGCCATCTACAGTTCATTCTATTTATGTAATACTCATTGTATGATGATTATGGACATAATTAACAAGTTAATAACCTAACTTAAAGTTCAAACTAAGTTCGTCTCCAAAGGAGGAACCTTTGTTGACCAAAATTTTATCTTTGGTTTCTTGGCTTTGATTCTTGACAAATGCCACCTACAGTTCATTCTATTTATGTAATACTCATTGTATGATGATTATGGATCTAATTAACATGTTACTTCCCTAAAATAAAGTTTAAACTAAGTTCGTCTCCAAAGGAGGAACCTTTGTTGACCAAAATTTTATCTTTGGTTTCTTGGCTTTGATACTTGACAAATGCCACCTACAGTTTATTCTATTTATGTAATACTCATTGTATGATGATTATGGATCTAATTAACATGTTACTTCCCTAAAATAAAGTTTAAACTAAGTTCGTCTCCAAAGGAGGAACCTTTAATGACCAAAATTTTATCTTTGGTTTCTTGGCTTTGATTCTCAACAAATGCCACTTAAGTTCGTCTCCAAAGGAGGAACATTTGTTGACCAAAATTTTATCTTTGGTTTCTTGGCTTTGATTCTTAACAAATGCCACCTATAGTTCATTCTATTTATGTAATACTCATTGCATGATCATTATGGACATAATTAACAAGTTAATTCCCTAAAATAAAGTTCAAACTAAGTTCGTCTCCAAAGGAGGAACCTTTGTTGACCAAAATTTTATCTATGGTTTCTTGGCTTTGATTCTTGACAAATGCCACCTACAGTTCATTCTATTTATGTAATACTCATTGTATGATGATTATGGACCTAATTAACTAGTTACTTCCCTAAAATAAAGTTTAAACTAAGTTCGTCTCTGAAGAAGGAACCTTTGTTGACCAAAATTTTATCCTTGGTTTCTTGGCTTTGATTCTTGACAAATGCCACCTACAGTTTGTTCTATTTGTGTAATACTCATTGTATGATGATTATGGACCTAATTAACTAGTTACTTCCCTAAATTAAGTTTAAACTAAGTTCGTCTCCAAAGGAGGAACCTTTGTTGACCAAAAATTTATCTTTGGTTTCTTGGCTTTGATTCTTGACAAATGCCACCTATATTATATTATATTTATGTAATACTCATTGTACGATGATTATGGACCTAATTAACAAGTTACTTCCCTAAAATAAAGTTTAAACTAAGTTCGTCTCCAAAGGAGGAACCTTTGTTGACGAAAAATTATGCTTTGGTTTCTTGGCTTTGATTCTTGACAAATGCCATCTACAGTTTATTCTATTTATGTAATACTCATTGTATGATGATTATGGACATAATTAACAAGTTAATACCCTAACTTAAAGTTCAAACTAAGTTCGTCTCCAAAGGAGGAACCTTTGTTGACCAAAATTTTATCTTTGGTTTCTTGGCTTTCATTCTTGACAAATGCCACCTACAGTTCATTCTATTTATGTAATACTCATTGTATGATGATTATGGATCTAATTAACATGTTACTTCCCTAAAATAAAGTTTAAACTAAGTTCGTCTCCAAAGGAGGAACCTTTGTTGACCAAAATTTTATCTTTGGTTTCTTGGCTTTGATTCTTGACAAATGCCACCTACATTTCATTCTATTTATGTAATACTCATTGTATGATGATTATGGATCTAATTAACATGTTACTTCCCTAAAATAAAGTTTAAACTAAGTTCTTCTCCAAAGGAGGAACTTTTGTTGACCAAAATTTTATCTTTGGTTTCTTGGCTTTGATTCTTGACAAATGCCACCTACAGTTCATTCTATTTATGTAATACTCATTGTATGATTATTATGGACATAATTAACAAGTTACTACCCTAAAATAAAGTTTAAACTAAGTTCGTCTCCAAAGGAGGAACCTTTGTTGACCAAAATTTTATCTTTGGTTTCTTGGCTTTGATTCTCAACAAATGCCACCTAAGTTCGTCTCCAAAGGAGGAACATTTGTTGACCATAATTTTATCTTTGGTTTCTTGGCTTTGATTCTTAACAAATGCCACCTAAGGTCGTCTCCAAAGGAGGAACCTTTGTTGACCAAAATTTTATCTTTGGTTTCTTGGCTTTGATTCTTGACAAATGCCACCTACATTTCATTCTATTTATGTAATACTCATTGTATGATGATTATGGATCTAATTAACATCTTACTTCCCTAAAATAAAGTTTGAACTAAGTTCGTCTCCAAAGGAGGAACCTTTGTTGACCAAAATTTTATCTTTGGCTTCTTGGCTTTGATGCTCTACTAATGCCACCTATAGTTCATTCTATTTTTCTAATACTCGTTGTATGATGATTATGGACCTAATTAATACTTCCCTAAAATAAAGTTTAAACTAATTTCGTCTCCAAAGGAGGAATCCTTGTTGACCAAAATTTTATCTTTGGTTTCTTGGCTTGGATCCTTGACAAATGTCACCTATAGTTCATTCTATTTAAGTAATACTCATTGTATGATGATTATGGACCTAATTAACAAGTTACTTCCCTAAAATAAAGTTTAAACTAAGTTCGTCTTCAAAGGAGGAACCTTTGTTAACCAAAATTTTATCTTTGGTTTCTTGGCTTTGATGCTTGCCTAATGCCACCTATAGTTCATTCTATTTTTTTAATACTCATTGTATGATGATTATGGACCTAATTAACAAGTTAATTCCCTAAAATAAAGTTTAAACTAAGTTCGTCTCCAAAGGAGGAACCTTTGTTGACCAAAATTTTATCTTTGGTTTCTTGGCTTTGATACTTGACAAATGCCACCTACAGTTCATTCTATTTATGTAATACTCATTGTATGATGATTATGGATCTAATTAACATGTTACTTCCCTAAAATAAAGTTTAAACTAAGTTCGTCTCCAAAGGAGGAACCTTTAATGACCAAAATTTTATCTTTGGTTTCTTGGCTTTGATTCTCAACAAATGCCACCTAAGTTCGTCTCCAAAGGAGGAACATTTGTTGACCAAAATTTTATCTTTGGTTTCTTGGCTTTGATTCTTAACAAATGCCACCTATATTTCATTCTATTTATGTAATACTCATTGCATGATCATTATGGACATAATTAACAAGTTAATTCACTAAAACAAAGTTCAAACTAAGTTCGTCTCCAAAGGAGGAACCTTTGTTGACCAAAATTTTATCTATGGTTTCTTGGCTTTGATTCTTGACAAATGCCACCTACAGTTCATTCTATTTATGTAATACTCATTGTATGATGATTATGGACCTAATTAACTAGTTACTTCCCTAAAATAAAGTTTAAACTAAGTTCGTCTCCAAAGGAGGAACCTTTGTTGACCAAAATTTTATCCTTGGTTTCTTGGCTTTGATTCTTGACAAATGCCACCTACAGTTCGTTCTGTTTGTGTAATACTCATTGTATGATGATTATGGACCTAATTAACTAGTTACTTCCCTAAAATAAAGTTTAAACTAAGTTCGTCTCCAAAGGAGGAACCTTTGTTGACCAAAATTTTATCTTTGGTTTCTTGGCTTTGATTCTCAACAAATGCCACCTAAGTTCGTCTCCAAAGGAGGAACATTTGTTGACCAAAATTTTATCTTTGGTTTCTTGGCTTTGATTCTTAACAAATGCCACCTAAGTTCGTCTCCAAAGGAGGAACCTTTGTTGACCAAAATTTTATCTTTGGTTTCTTGGCTTTGATTCTTGACAAATGCCACCTACAGTTCATTCTATTTATGTAATACTCATTGTATGATTATTATGGACATAATTAACAAGTTACTACCCTAAAATAAAGTTTAAACTAAGTTCGTCTCCAAAGGAGGAACCTTTGTTGACCAAAATTTTATCTTTGGTTTCTTGGCTTTGATTCTTAACAAATGCCACCTAAGGTCGTCTCCAAAGGAGGAACCTTTGTTGACCAAAATTTTATCTTTGGTTTCTTGGCTTTGATTCTTGACAAATGCCACCTACATTTCATTCTATTTATGTAATACTCATTGTATGATGATTATGGATCTAATTAACATGTTACTTCCCTAAAATAAAGTTTGAACTAAGTTCGTCTCCAAAGGAGGAACCTTTGTTGACCAAAATTTTATCTTTGGCTTCTTGGCTTTGATGCTCTACTAATGCCACCTATAGTTCATTCTATTTTTCTAATACTCGTTGTATGATGATTATGGACCTAATTAATACTTCCCTAAAATAAAGTTTAAACTAATTTCGTCTCCAAAGGAGGAATCCTTGTTGACCAAAATTTTATCTTTTGTTTCTTGGCTTGGATCCTTGACAAATGTCACCTATAGTTCATTCTATTTAAGTAATACTCATTGTATGATGATTATGGACCTAATTAACAAGTTACTTCCCTAAAATAAAGTTTAAACTAAGTTCGTCTTCAAAGGAGGAACCTTTGTTAACCAAAATTTTATCTTTGGTTTCTTGGCTTTGATGCTTGCCTAATGCCACCTATAGTTCATTCTATTTTTTTAATACTCATTGTATGATGATTATGGACCTAATTAACAAGTTAATTCCCTAAAATAAAGTTTAAACTAAGTTCGTCTCCAAAGGAGGAACCTTTGTTGACCAAAATTTTATCTTTGGTTTCTTGGCTTTGATACTTGACAAATGCCACCTACAGTTCATTCTATTTATGTAATACTCATTGTATGATGATTATGGATCTAATTAACATGTTACTTCCCTAAAATAAAGTTTAAACTAAGTTCGTCTCCAAAGGAGGAACCTTTAATGACCAAAATTTTATCTTTGGTTTCTTGGCTTTGATTCTCAACAAATGCCACCTAAGTTCGTCTCCAAAGGAGGAACATTTGTTGACCAAAATTTTATCTTTGGTTTCTTGGCTTTGATTCTTAACAAATGCCACCTATATTTCATTCTATTTATGTAATACTCATTGCATGATCATTATGGACATAATTAACAAGTTAATTCACTAAAACAAAGTTCAAACTAAGTTCGTCTCCAAAGGAGGAACCTTTGTTGACCAAAATTTTATCTATGGTTTCTTGGCTTTGATTCTTGACAAATGCCACCTACAGTTCATTCTATTTATGTAATACTCATTGTATGATGATTATGGACCTAATTAACTAGTTACTTCCCTAAAATAAAGTTTAAAATAAGTTCGTCTCCAAAGGAGGAACCTTTGTTGACCAAAATTTTATCCTTGGTTTCTTGGCTTTGATTCTTGACAAATGCCACCTACAGTTCGTTCTGTTTGTGTAATACTCATTGTATGATGATTATGGACCTAATTAACTAGTTACTTCCCTAAAATAAAGTTTAAACTAAGTTCGTCTCCAAAGGAGGAACCTTTGTTGACCAAAATTTTATCTTTGGTTTCTTGGCTTTGATTCTCAACAAATGCCACCTAAGTTCGTCTCCAAAGGAGGAACATTTGTTGACCAAAATTTTATCTTTGGTTTCTTGGCTTTGATTCTTAACAAATGCCACCTATAGTTCATTCTATTTATGTAATACTCATTGCATGATCATTATGGACATAATCAACAAGTTAATTCACTAAAATAAAGTTCAAACTAAGTTCGTCTCCAAAGGAGGAACCTTTGTTGACCAAAATTTTATCTATGGTTTCTTGGCTTTGATTCTTGACAAATGCCACCTACAGTTCATTCTATTTATGTAATACTCATTGTATGATGATTATGGACCTAATTAACTAGTTACTTCCCTAAAATAAAGTTTAAACTAAGTTCGTCTCCAAAGGAGGAACCTTTGTTGACCAAAATTTTATCCTTGGTTTCTTGGCTTTGATTCTTGACAAATGCCACCTACAGTTCGTTCTATTTGTGTAATACTCATTGTATGATGATTATGGACCTAATTAACTAGTTACTTCCCTAAAATAAAGTTTAAACTCAGTTCGTCTCCAAAGGAGGAACCTTTGTTGACCAAAATTTTATCTTTGGTTTCTTGGCTTTAATTCTTGACAAATGCCACCTATAGTATATTATATTTATGTAATACTCATTGTATGATGATTATGGATCTAATTAACATGTTACTTCCCTAAAATAAAGTTTAAACTAAGTTCGTCTCCAAAGGAGGAACCTTCGTTGACCAAAATTTTATCTTTGGTTTCTTGGTTTTGATTCTTGACAAATGCCACCTACAGTTCATTCTATTTATGTAATACTCATTGTATGATTATTATGTACATAATTAACAAGTTACTACCCTAAAATAAAGTTTAAACTAAGTTCGTCTCCAAAGGAGGAACCTTTGTTGACCAAAATTTAATCTTTGGTTTCTTGGCTTTGATTAATGACAAATGCCAGCTACAGTTCATTCTATTTATGTAATACTCATTGTATGATGATTATGGATCTAAATAACATATTACTTCCCTAAAATAAAGTTTAAACTAAGTTCGTCTCCAAAGGAGGAACCTTTGTTGACCAAAATTTTATCTTTGGTTTCTTGGCTTTGTTTCTTGACAAATGCCACCTACATTTCATTCTATTTATGTAATACTCATTGTATGATGATTATGGATCTAATTAACATGTTACTTCCCTAAAATAAAGTTTAAACTAAGTTTGTCTCCAAAGGAGGAACCTTTGTTGACCAAAATTTTATCTTTGGTTTCTTGGCTTTGATGCTTGACTAATGCCACCTATAGTTCATTCTATTTTTCTAATACTCGTTGTATGATGATTATGGACCTAATTAACAAGTTACTTCCCTAAAATAAAGTTTAAACTAATTTCGTCTCCAAAGGAGGAATCCTTGTTGACCAAAATTTTATCTTTGGTTTCTTGGCTTGGATCCTTGACAAATGTCACCTATAGTTCATTCTATTTAAGTAATACTCATTGTATGATGATTATGGACCTAATTAACAAGTTACTTCCCTAAAATAAAGTTTAAACTAAGTTCGTCTTCAAAGGAGGAACCTTTGTTAACCAAAATTTTATCTTTGGTTTCTTGGCTTTGATGCTTGCCTAATGCCACCTATAGTTCATTCTATTTTTTTAATACTCATTGTATGATGATTATGGACCTAATTAACAAGTTAATTCCCTAAAATAAAGTTTAAACTAAGTTCGTCTCCAAAGGAGGAACCTTTGTTGACCAAAATTTTATCTTTGGTTTCTTGGCTTTGATACTTGACAAATGCCACCTACAGTTCATTCTATTTATGTAATACTCATTGTATGATGATTATGGATCTAATTAACATGTTACTTCCCTAAAATAAAGTTTAAACTAAGTTCGTCTCCAAAGGAGGAACCTTTAATGACCAAAATTTTATCTTTGGTTTCTTGGCTTTGATTCTCAACAAATGCCACCTAAGTTCGTCTCCAAAGGAGGAACAATTGTTGACCAAAATTTTATCTTTGGTTTCTTGGCTTTGATTCTTAACAAATGCCACCTATAGTTCATTCTATTTATGTAATACTCATTGCATGATCATTATGGACATAATTAACAAGTTAATTCACTAAAATAAAGTTCAAACTAAGTTTGTCTCCAAAGGAGGAACCTTTGTTGACCAAAATTTTATCTATGGTTTCTTGGCTTTGATTCTTGACAAATGCCACCTACAGTTCATTCTATTTATGTAATACTCATTGTATGATGATTATGGACCTAATTAACTAGTTACTTCCCTAAAATAAAGTTTAAACTAAGTTCGTCTCCAAAGGAGGAACCTTTGTTGACCAAAATTTTATCCTTGGTTTCATGGCTTTGATTCTTGACAAATGCCACCTACAGTTCGTTCTATTTGTGTAATACTCATTGTATGATGATTATGGACCTAATTAACTAGTTACTTCCCTAAAATAAAGTTTAAACTCAGTTCGTCTCCAAAGGAGGAACCTTTGTTGACCAAAATTTTATCTTTGGTTTCATGGCTTTAATTCTTGACAAATGCCTCCTATAGTATATTATATTTATGTAATACTCATTGTATGATGATTATGGATCTAATTAACATGTTACTTCCCTAAAATAAAGTTTAAACTAAGTTCGTCTCCAAAGGAGGAACCTTTGTTGACCAAAATTTTATCTTTGGTTTCTTGGTTTTGATTCTTGACAAATGCCACCTACAGTTCATTCTATTTATGTAATACTCATTGTATGATTATTATGGACATAATTAACAAGTTACTACCCTAAAATAAAGTTTAAACTAAGTTCGTCTCCAAAGGAGGAACCTTTGTTGACCAAAATTTAATCTTTGGTTTCTTGGCTTTGATTAATGACAAATGCCACCTACAGTTCATTCTATTTATGTAATACTCATTGTATGATGATTATGGATCTAAATAACATATTACTTCCCTAAAATAAAGTTTAAACTAAGTTCGTCTCCAAAGGAGGAACCTTTGTTGACCAAAATTTTATCTTTGGTTTCTTGGCTTTGATTCTTAACAAATGCCACCTAAGTTCGTCTCCAAAGGAGGAACCTTTGTTGACCAAAATTTTATCTTTGGTTTCTTGGCTTTGAATCTTAACAAATGCCATCTATAGTTCATTCTATTTATGTAATACTCATTGCATGATCATTATGGACATAATTAACAAGTTAATTCCCTAAAATAAAGTTTAAACTAAGTTCGTCTCCAAAGGAGGAACCTTTGTTGACCAAAATTTTATCTTTGGTTTCATGGCTTTGATTCTTGACAAATGCCACCTATAGTTTATTCTATTTATGTAATACTCATTGTATGATGATTATGGACATAATTAACAAGTTACTACCCTAAAATAGAGTTCAAACTATGTTCGTCTCCAAAGGAGGAACCTTTGTTGACCAAAATTTTATCTTTGGTTTCTTGGCTTTGATTCTTGACAAATGCCACCTACAGTTCATTCTATTTATGTAATACTCATTGTATGATTAATATGGTCATAATTAACAAGTTACTACCCTAAAATAAAGTTCAAACTAAGTTCGTCTCCAAAGGAGGAACCTTTGTTGACCAAAATTTTATCTTTGGTTTCTTGGATTTGATTCTTGACAAATGCCACATACAGTTCATTCTATTTATGTAATACTCATTGTATGATGATTATGGAACTAATTAACAAGTTAATTCCCTAAAATAAAGTTTAAACTAAGTTCGTCTCCAAAGGAGGAACCTTTAATGACCAAAATTTTATCTTTGGTTTCTTGGCTTTGATTCTTGACAAATGCCACCTATAGTATATTATATTTATGTAATACTCATTGTATGATGATTATGGATCTAATTAACATGTTACTTCCCTAAAATAAAGTTTAAACTAAGTTCGTCTCCAAAGGAGGAACCTTTGTTGACCAAAATTTTATCTTTGGTTTCTTGGTTTTGATTCTTGACAAATGCCACCTACAGTTCATTCTATTTATGTAATACTCATTGTATGATGATTATGGATCTAAATAACATATTACTTCCCTAAAATAAAGTTTAAACTAAGTTCGTCTCCAAAGGAGGAACCTTTGTTGACCAAAATTTTATCTTTGGTTTCTTGGCTTTGATTCTTAACAAATGCCACCTAAGTTCGTCTCCAAAGGAGGAACCTTTGTTGACCAAAATTTTATCTTTGGTTTCTTGGCTTTGAATCTTAACAAATGCCACCTATAGTTCATTCTATTTATGTAATACTCATTGCATGATCATTATGGACATAATTAACAAGTTAATTCCCTAAAATAAAGTTTAAACTAAGTTCGTCTCCAAAGGAGGAACCTTTGTTGACCAAAATTTTATCTTTGGTTTCATGGCTTTGATTCTTGACAAATGCCACCTATAGTTTATTCTATTTATGTAATACTCATTGTATGATGATTATGGACATAATGAACAAGTTACTACCCTAAAATAGAGTTCAAACTATGTTCGTCTCCAAAGGAGGAACCTTTGTTGACCAAAATTTTATCTTTGGTTTCTTGGCTTTGATTCTTGACAAATGCCACCTACAGTTCATTCTATTTATGTAATACTCATTGTATGATTAATATGGTCATAATTAACAAGTTACTACCCTAAAATAAAGTTCAAACTAAGTTCGTCTCCAAAGGAGGAACCTTTGTTGACCAAAATTTTATCTTTGGTTTCTTGGATTTGATTCTTGACAAATGCCACATACAGTTCATTCTATTTATGTAATACTCATTGTATGATGATTATGGAACTAATTAACAAGTTAATTCCCTAAAATAAAGTTTAAACTAAGTTCGTCTCCAAAGGAGGAACCTTTAATGACCAAAATTTTATCTTTGGTTTCTTGGCTTTGATTCTCAACAAATGCCACCTAAGTTCGTCTCCAAACGAGGAACATTTGTTGACCAAAATTTTATCTTTGGTTTCTTGGCTTTGATTCTTAACAAATGCCACCTATAGTTCATTCTATTTATGTAATACTCATTGCATGATCATTATGGACATAATTAACAAGTTAATTCACTAAAATAAAGTTCAAACTAAGTTCGTCTCCAAAGGAGGAACCTTTGTTGACCAAAATTTTATCTATGGTTTCTTGGCTTTGATTCTTGACAAATGCCACCTACAGTTCATTCTATTTATGTAATACTCATTGTATGATGATTATGGACCTAATTAACTAGTTACTTCCCTAAAATAAAGTTTAAACTAAGTTCGTCTCCAAAGGAGGAACCTTTGTTGACCAAATATTTATCCTTGGTTTCTTGGCTTTGATTCTTGACAAATGCCACCTACAGTTCGTTCTATTTGTGTAATACTCATTGTATGATGATTATGGACCTAATTAACTAGTTACTTCCCTAAAATAAAGTTTAAACTAAGTTCGTCTCCAAAGGAGGAACCTTTGTTGACCAAAATTTTATCTTTGGTTTCTTGGCTTTGATTCTTGACAAATGCCACCTATAGTATATTATATTTATGTAATACTCATTGTATGATGATTATGGATCTAATTAACATGTTACTTCCCTAAAATAAAGTTTAAACTAAGTTCGTCTCCAAAGGAGGAACCTTTGTTGACCAAAATTTTATCTTTGGTTTCTTGGCTTTGATTCTTGACAAATGCCACCTACAGTTCATTCTATATATGTAATACTCATTGTATGATTATTATGGACATAATTAACAAGTTACTACCCTAAAATAAAGTTTAAACTAAGTTTTTCTCCAAAGGAGGAACCTTTGTTGACCAAAATTTAATCTTTGGTTTCTTGGCTTTGATTCTTCACAAATGCCACCTACAGTTCATTCTATTTATGTAATACTTATTGTATGATGATTATGGATCTAATTAACATGTTACTTCCCTAAAATAAAGTTTAAACTAAGTTCGTCTCCAAAGGAGGAACCTTTGTTGACCAAAATTTTATCTTTGGTTTCTTGGCTTTGATTCTTAACAAATGCCACCTAAGTTCGTCTCCAAAGGAGGAACCTTTGTTGACCAAAATTTTATCTTTGGTTTCTTGGCTTTGAATCTTAACAAATGCCACCTATAGTTCATTCTATTTATGTAATACTCATTGCATGATCATTATGGACATAATTAACAAGTTAATTCCCTAAAATAAAGTTTAAACTAAGTTCGTCTCCAAAGGAGGAACCTTTGTTGACCAAAATTTTATCTTTGGTTTCTTGGCTTTGATTCTCAACAAATGCCACCTAAGTTCGTCTCCAAAGGAGGAACAATTGTTGACCAAAATTTTATCTTTGGTTTCTTGGCTTTGATTCTTAACAAATGCCACCTATAGTTCATTCTATTTATGTAATACTCATTGCATGATCATTATGGACATAATTAACAAGTTAATTCACTAAAATAAAGTTCAAACTAAGTTCGTCTCCAAAGGAGGAACCTTTGTTGACCAAAATTTTATCTATGGTTTCTTGGCTTTGATTCTTGACAAATGCCACCTACAGTTCATTCTATTTATGTAATACTCATTGTATGATGATTATGGACCTAATTAACTAGTTACTTCCCTAAAATAAAGTTTAAACTAAGTTCGTCTCCAAAGGAGGAACCTTTGTTGACCAAAATTTTATCCTTGGTTTCTTGGCTTTGATTCTTGACAAATGCCACCTACAGTTCGTTCTATTTGTGTAATACTCATTGTATGATGATTATGGACCTAATTAACTAGTTACTTCCCTAAAATAAAGTTTAAACTAAGTTCGTCTCCAAAGGAGGAACCTTTGTTGACCAAAATTTTATCTTTGGTTTCTTGGCTTTAATTCTTGACAAATGCCACCTATAGTATATTATATTTATGTAATACTCATTGTATGATGATTATGGATCTAATTAACATGTTACTTCCCTAAAATAAAGTTTAAACTAAGTTCGTCTCCAAAGGAGGAACCTTTGTTGACCAAAATTTTATCTTTGGTTTCTTGGTTTTGATTCTTGACAAATGCCACCTACAGTTCATTCTATTTATGTAATACTCATTGTATGATTATTATGGACATAATTAACAAGTTACTACCTTAAAATAAAGTTTAAACTAAGTTCGTCTCCAAAGGAGGAACCTTTGTTTACCAAAATTTAATCTTTGGTTTCTTGGCTTTGATTCTTGACAAATGCCACCTACAGTTCATTCTATTTATGTAATACTCATTGTATGATGATTATGGATCTAATTAACATGTTACTTCCCTAAAATAAAGTTTAAACTAAGTTCGTCTCCAAAGGAGGAACCTTTGTTGACCAAAATTTTATCTTTGGTTTCTTGGCTTTGATTCTTAACAAATGCCACCTAAGTTCGTCTCCAAAGGAGGAACCTTTGTTGACCAAAATTTTATCTTTGGTTTCTTGGCTTTGAATCTTAACAAATGCCACCTATAGTTCATTCTATTTATGTAATACTCATTGCATGATCATTATGGACATAATTAACAAGTTAATTCCCTAAAATAAAGTTTAAACTAAGTTCGTCTCCAAAGGATGAACCTTTGTTGACCAAAATTTTATCTTTGGTTTCTTGGATTTGATTCTTGACAAATGCCACCTATAGTTTATTCTATTTATGTAATACTCATTGTATGATGATTATGGACATAATTATCAAGTTACTACCCTAAAATAGAGTTCAAACTATGTTCGTCTCCAAAGGAGGAACCTTTGTTGACCAAAATTTTATCTTTGGTTTCTTGGCTTTGATTCTTGACAAATGCCACCTACAGTTCATTCTATTTATGTAATACTCATTGTATGATTAATATGGTCATAATTAACAAGTTACTACCCTAAAATAAAGTTCAAACTAAGTTCGTCTCCAAAGGAGGAACCTTTGTTGACCAAAATTTTATCTTTGGTTTCTTGGATTTGATTCTTGACAAATGCCACATACAGTTCATTCTATTTATGTAATACTCATTGTATGATGATTATGGAACTAATTAACAAGTTAATTCCCTAAAATAAAGTTTAAACTAAGTTCGTCTCCAAAGGAGGAACCTTTAATGACCAAAATTTTATCATTGGTTTCTTGGCTTTGATTCTCAACAAATGCAACCTAAGTTCGTCTCCAATGGAGGAACATTTGTTGACCAAAATTTTATCTTTGGTTTCTTGGCTTTGATTCTTAACAAATGCCACCTATAGTTCATTCTATTTATGTAATACTCATTGCATGATCATTATGGACATAATTAACAAGTTAATTCACTAAAATAAAGTTCAAACTAAGTTCGTCTCCAAAGGAGGAACCTTTGTTGACCAAAATTTTATCTATGGTTTCTTGGCTTTGATTCTTTACAAATGCCACCTACAGTTCATTCTATTTATGTAATACTCATTGTATGATGATTATGGACCAAATTAACATGTTACTTCCCTAAAATAAAGTTTAAACTAAGTTCGTCTCCAAAGGAGGAACCTTTGTTGACCAAAATTTTATCCTTGGTTTCTTGGCTTTGATTCTTGACAAATGCCACCTACAGTTCGTTCTATTTGTGTAATACTCATTGTATGATGATTATGGACCTAATTAACTAGTTACTTCCCTAAAATAAAGTTTAAACTAAGTTCGTCTCCAAAGGAGGAACCTTTGTTGACCAAAATTTTATCTTTGGTTTCTTGGCTTTGATTCTTGACAAATGCCACCTATAGTATATTATATTTATGTAATACTCATTGTATGATGATTATGGATCTAATTAACATGTTACTTCCCTAAAATAAAGTTTAAACTAAGTTCGTCTCCAAAGGAGGAACCTTTGTTGACCAAAATTTTATCTTTGGTTTCTTGGCTTTGATTCTTGACAAATGCCACCTACAGTTCATTCTATATATGTAATACTCATTGTATGATTATTATGGACATAATTAACAAGTTACTACCCTAAAATAAAGTTTAAACTAAGTTCTTCTCCAAAGGAGGAACCTTTGTTGACCAAAATTTAATCTTTGGTTTCTTGGCTTTGATTGTTGACAAATGCCACCTACAGTTCATTCTATTTATCTAATACTCATTGTATGATGATTATGGATCTAATTAACATGTTACTTCCCTAAAATAAAGTTTAAACTAAGTTCGTCTCCAAAGGAGGAACCTTTGTTGACCAAAATTTTATCCTTGGTTTCTTGGCTTTGATTCTTGACAAATGCCACCTACAGTTCGTTCTATTTGTGTAATACTCATTGTATGATGATTATGGACCTAATTAACTAGTTACTTCCCTAAAATAAAGTTTAAACTAAGTTCGTCTCCAAAGGAGGAACCTTTGTTGACCAAAATTTTATCTTTGGTTTCTTGGCTTTGATTCTTGACAAATGCCACCTATAGTATATTTTATTTATGTAATACTCATTGTATGATGATTATGGATCTAATTAACATGTTACTTCCCTAAAATAAAGTTTAAACTAAGTTCGTCTCCAAAGGAGGAACCTTTGTTGACCAAAATTTTATCCTTGGTTTCTTGGCTTTGATTCTTTACAAATGCCACCTACAGTTCGTTCTATTTGTGTAATACTCATTGTATGATGATTATGGACCTAATTAACTAGTTACTTCCCTAAAATAAAGTTTAAACTAAGTTCGTCTCCAAAGGAGGAACCTTTGTTGACCAAAATTTTATCCTTGGTTTCTTAGCTTTGATTCTTGACAAATGCCACCTACAGTTCGTTCTATTTGTGTAATACTCATTGTATGATGATTATGGACCTAATTAACTAGTTACTTCCCTAAAATAAAGTTTAAACTAAGTTCGTCTCCAAAGGAGGAACCTTTGTTGACCAAAATTTTATCTTTGGTTTCTTGGCTTTGATTCTTGACAAATGCCACCTATAGTATATTTTATTTATGTAATACTCATTGTATGATGATTATGGATCTAATTAACATGTTACTTCCCTAAAATAAAGTTTAAACTAAGTTCGTCTCCAAAGGAGGAACCTTTGTTGACCAAAATTTTATCCTTGGTTTCTTGGCTTTGATTCTTGACAAATGCCACCTACAGTTCGTTCTATTTGTGTAATACTCATTGTATGATGATTATGGACCTAATTAACTAGTTACTTCCCTAAAATAAAGTTTAAACTAAGTTCGTCTCCAAAGGAGGAACCTTTGTTGACCAAAATTTTATCCTTGGTTTCTTGGCTTTGATTCTTGACAAATGCCACCTACAGTTCGTTCTATTTGTGTAATACTCATTGTATGATGATTATGGACCTAATTAACTAGTTACTTCCCTAAAATAAAGTTTAAACTAAGTTCGTCTCCAAAGGAGGAACCTTTGTTGACCAAAATTTTATCTTTGGTTTCTTGGCTTTGATTCTTGACAAATGCCACCTATAGTATATTATATTTATGTAATACTCATTGTATGATGATTATGGATCTAATTAACATGTTACTTCCCTAAAATAAAGTTTAAACTAAGTTCGTCTCCAAAGGAGGAACCTTTGTTGACCAAAATTTTATCTTTGGTTTCTTGGCTTTGATTCTTGACAAATGCCACCTACAGTTCATTCTATATATGTAATACTCATTGTATGATTATTATGGACATAATAACAAGTTACTACCCTAAAATAAAGTTTAAACTAAGTTCTTCTCCAAAGGAGGAACCTTTGTTGACCAAAATTTAATCTTTGGTTTCTTGGCTTTGATTGTTGACAAATGCCACCTACAGTTCATTCTATTTATCTAATACTCATTGTATGATGATTATGGATCTAATTAACATGTTACTTCCCTAAAATAAAGTTTAAACTAAGTTCGTCTCCAAAGGAGGAACCTTTGTTGACCAAAATTTTATCCTTGGTTTCTTGGCTTTGATTCTTGACAAATGCCACCTACAGTTCGTTCTATTTGTGTAATACTCATTGTATGATGATTATGGACCTAATTAACTAGTTACTTCCCTAAAATAAAGTTTAAACTAAGTTCGTCTCCAAAGGAGGAACCTTTGTTGACCAAAATTTTATCTTTGGTTTCTTGGCTTTGATTCTTGACAAATGCCACCTATAGTATATTTTATTTATGTAATACTCATTGTATGATGATTATGGATCTAATTAACATGTTACTTCCCTAAAATAAAGTTTAAACTAAGTTCGTCTCCAAAGGAGGAACCTTTGTTGACCAAAATTTTATCCTTGGTTTCTTGGCTTTGATTCTTTACAAATGCCACCTACAGTTCGTTCTATTTGTGTAATACTCATTGTATGATGATTATGGACCTAATTAACTAGTTACTTCCCTAAAATAAAGTTTAAACTAAGTTCGTCTCCAAAGGAGGAACCTTTGTTGACCAAAATTTTATCCTTGGTTTCTTGGCTTTGATTCTTGACAAATGCCACCTACAGTTCGTTCTATTTGTGTAATACTCATTGTATGATGATTATGGACCTAATTAACTAGTTACTTCCCTAAAATAAAGTTTAAACTAAGTTCGTCTCCAAAGGAGGAACCTTTGTTGACCAAAATTTTATCTTTGGTTTCTTGGCTTTGATTCTTGACAAATGCCACCTATAGTATATTTTATTTATGTAATACTCATTGTATGATGATTATGGATCTAATTAACATGTTACTTCCCTAAAATAAAGTTTAAACTAAGTTCGTCTCCAAAGGAGGAACCTTTGTTGACCAAAATTTTATCCTTGGTTTCTTGGCTTTGATTCTTGACAAATGCCACCTACAGTTCGTTCTATTTGTGTAATACTCATTGTATGATGATTATGGACCTAATTAACTAGTTACTTCCCTAAAATAAAGTTTAAACTAAGTTCGTCTCCAAAGGAGGAACCTTTGTTGACCAAAATTTTATCCTTGGTTTCTTGGCTTTGATTCTTGACAAATGCCACCTACAGTTCGTTCTATTTGTGTAATACTCATTGTATGATGATTATGGACCTAATTAACTAGTTACTTCCCTAAAATAAAGTTTAAACTAAGTTCGTCTCCAAAGGAGGAACCTTTGTTGACCAAAATTTTATCTTTGGTTTCTTGGCTTTGATTCTTGACAAATGCCACCTATAGTATATTATATTTATGTAATACTCATTGTATGATGATTATGGATCTAATTAACATGTTACTTCCCTAAAATAAAGTTTAAACTAAGTTCGTCTCCAAAGGAGGAACCTTTGTTGACCAAAATTTTATCTTTGGTTTCTTGGCTTTGATTCTTGACAAATGCCACCTACAGTTCATTCTATATATGTAATACTCATTGTATGATTATTATGGACATAATAACAAGTTACTACCCTAAAATAAAGTTTAAACTAAGTTCTTCTCCAAAGGAGGAACCTTTGTTGACCAAAATTTAATCTTTGGTTTCTTGGCTTTGATTGTTGACAAATGCCACCTACAGTTCATTCTATTTATCTAATACTCATTGTATGATGATTATGGATCTAATTAACATGTTACTTCCCTAAAATAAAGTTTAAACTAAGTTCGTCTCCAAAGGAGGAACCTTTGTTGACCAAAATTTTATCCTTGGTTTCTTGGCTTTGATTCTTGACAAATGCCACCTACAGTTCGTTCTATTTGTGTAATACTCATTGTATGATGATTATGGACCTAATTAACTAGTTACTTCCCTAAAATAAAGTTTAAACTAAGTTCGTCTCCAAAGGAGGAACCTTTGTTGACCAAAATTTTATCTTTGGTTTCTTGGCTTTGATTCTTGACAAATGCCACCTATAGTATATTTTATTTATGTAATACTCATTGTATGATGATTATGGATCTAATTAACATGTTACTTCCCTAAAATAAAGTTTAAACTAAGTTCGTCTCCAAAGGAGGAACCTTTGTTGACCAAAATTTTATCCTTGGTTTCTTGGCTTTGATTCTTTACAAATGCCACCTACAGTTCGTTCTATTTGTGTAATACTCATTGTATGATGATTATGGACCTAATTAACTAGTTACTTCCCTAAAATAAAGTTTAAACTAAGTTCGTCTCCAAAGGAGGAACCTTTGTTGACCAAAATTTTATCCTTGGTTTCTTGGCTTTGATTCTTGACAAATGCCACCTACAGTTCGTTCTATTTGTGTAATACTCATTGTATGATGATTATGGACCTAATTAACTAGTTACTTCCCTAAAATAAAGTTTAAACTAAGTTCGTCTCCAAAGGAGGAACCTTTGTTGACCAAAATTTTATCTTTGGTTTCTTGGCTTTGATTCTTGACAAATGCCACCTATAGTATATTTTATTTATGTAATACTCATTGTATGATGATTATGGATCTAATTAACATGTTACTTCCCTAAAATAAAGTTTAAACTAAGTTCGTCTCCAAAGGAGGAACCTTTGTTGACCAAAATTTTATCCTTGGTTTCTTGGCTTTGATTCTTGACAAATGCCACCTACAGTTCGTTCTATTTGTGTAATACTCATTGTATGATGATTATGGACCTAATTAACTAGTTACTTCCCTAAAATAAAGTTTAAACTAAGTTCGTCTCCAAAGGAGGAACCTTTGTTGACCAAAATTTTATCCTTGGTTTCTTGGCTTTGATTCTTGACAAATGCCACCTACAGTTCGTTCTATTTGTGTAATACTCATTGTATGATGATTATGGACCTAATTAACTAGTTACTTCCCTAAAATAAAGTTTAAACTAAGTTCGTCTCCAAAGGAGGAACCTTTGTTGACCAAAATTTTATCTTTGGTTTCTTGGCTTTGATTCTTGACAAATGCCACCTATAGTATATTATATTTATGTAATACTCATTGTATGATGATTATGGATCTAATTAACATGTTACTTCCCTAAAATAAAGTTTAAACTAAGTTCGTCTCCAAAGGAGGAACCTTTGTTGACCAAAATTTTATCTTTGGTTTCTTGGCTTTGATTCTTGACAAATGCCACCTATAGTATATTTTATTTATGTAATACTCATTGTATGATGATTATGGATCTAATTAACATGTTACTTCCCTAAAATAAAGTTTAAACTAAGTTCGTCTCCAAAGGAGGAACCTTTGTTGACCAAAATTTAATCTTTGGTTTCTTGGCTTTGATTCTTGACAAATGCCACCTACAGTTCATTCTATTTATGTAATACTCATTGTATGATGATTATGGATCTAATTAACATGTTACTTCCCTAAAATAAAGTTTAAACTAAGTTCGTCTCCAAAGGAGGAACCTTAGTTGACCAAAATTTTATCCTTGGTTTCTTGGCTTTGATTCTTGACAAATGCCACCTACAGTTCGTTCTATTTGTGTAATACTCATTGTATGATGATTATGGACCTAATTAACTAGTTACTTCCCTAAAATAAAGTTTAAACTAAGTTCGTCTCCAAAGGAGGAACCTTTGTTGACCAAAATTTTATCTTTGGTTTCTTGGCTTTGATTCTTGACAAATGCCACCTATAGTATATTATATTTATGGAATACTCATTGTATGATGATTATGGATCTAATTAACATGTTACTTCCCTAAAATAAAGTTTAAACTAAGTTCGTCTCCAAAGGAGGAACCTTTGTTGACCAAAATTTTATCTTTGGTTTCTTGGCTTTGATTCTTGACAAATGCCACCTACAGTTCATTCTATATATGTAATACTCATTGTATGATTATTATGGACATAATTAACAAGTTACTACCCTAAAATAAAGTTTAAACTAAGTTCGTCTCCAAAGGAGGAACCTTTGTTGACCAAAATTTAATCTTTGGTTTCTTGGCTTTGATTCTTGACAAATGCCACCTATAGTATATTTTATTTATGTAATACTCATTGTATGATGATTATGGATCTAATTAACATGTTACTTCCCTAAAATAAAGTTTAAACTAAGTTCGTCTCCAAAGGAGGAACCTTTGTTGACCAAAATTTTATCCTTGGTTTCTTGGCTTTGATTCTTTACAAATGCCACCTACAGTTCGTTCTATTTGTGTAATACTCATTGTATGATGATTATGGACCTAATTAACTAGTTACTTCCCTAAAATAAAGTTTAAACTAAGTTCGTCTCCAAAGGAGGAACCTTTGTTGACCAAAATTTTATCCTTGGTTTCTTGGCTTTGATTCTTGACAAATGCCACCTACAGTTCGTTCTATTTGTGTAATACTCATTGTATGATGATTATGGACCTAATTAACTAGTTACTTCCCTAAAGTAAAGTTTAAACTAAGTTCGTCTCCAAAGGAGGAACCTTTGTTGACCAAAATTTTATCTTTGGTTTCTTGGCTTTGATTCTTGACAAATGCCACCTATAGTATATTTTATTTATGTAATACTCATTGTATGATGATTATGGATCTAATTAACATGTTACTTCCCTAAAATAAAGTTTAAACTAAGTTCGTCTCCAAAGGAGGAACCTTTGTTGACCAAAATTTTATCCTTGGTTTCTTGGCTTTGATTCTTGACAAATGCCACCTACAGTTCGTTCTATTTGTGTAATACTCATTGTATGATGATTATGGACCTAATTAACTAGTTACTTCCCTAAAATAAAGTTTAAACTAAGTTCGTCTCCAAAGGAGGAACCTTTGTTGACCAAAATTTTATCCTTGGTTTCTTGGCTTTGATTCTTGACAAATGCCACCTACAGTTCGTTCTATTTGTGTAATACTCATTGTATGATGATTATGGACCTAATTAACTAGTTACTTCCCTAAAATAAAGTTTAAACTAAGTTCGTCTCCAAAGGAGGAACCTTTGTTGACCAAAATTTTATCTTTGGTTTCTTGGCTTTGATTCTTGACAAATGCCACCTATAGTATATTATATTTATGTAATACTCATTGTATGATGATTATGGATCTAATTAACATGTTACTTCCCTAAAATAAAGTTTAAACTAAGTTCGTCTCCAAAGGAGGAACCTTAGTTGACCAAAATTTTATCCTTGGTTTCTTGGCTTTGATTCTTGACAAATGCCACCTACAGTTCGTTCTATTTGTGTAATACTCATTGTATGATGATTATGGACCTAATTAACTAGTTACTTCCCTAAAATAAAGTTTAAACTAAGTTCGTCTCCAAAGGAGGAACCTTTGTTGACCAAAATTTTATCTTTGGTTTCTTGGCTTTGATTCTTGACAAATGCCACCTATAGTATATTATATTTATGGAATACTCATTGTATGATGATTATGGATCTAATTAACATGTTACTTCCCTAAAATAAAGTTTAAACTAAGTTCGTCTCCAAAGGAGGAACCTTTGTTGACCAAAATTTTATCTTTGGTTTCTTGGCTTTGATTCTTGACAAATGCCACCTACAGTTCATTCTATATATGTAATACTCATTGTATGATTATTATGGACATAATTAACAAGTTACTACCCTAAAATAAAGTTTAAACTAAGTTCGTCTCCAAAGGAGGAACCTTTGTTGACCAAAATTTAATCTTTGGTTTCTTGGCTTTGATTCTTGACAAATGCCACCTATAGTATATTTTATTTATGTAATACTCATTGTATGATGATTATGGATCTAATTAACATGTTACTTCCCTAAAATAAAGTTTAAACTAAGTTCGTCTCCAAAGGAGGAACCTTTGTTGACCAAAATTTTATCCTTGGTTTCTTGGCTTTGATTCTTTACAAATGCCACCTACAGTTCGTTCTATTTGTGTAATACTCATTGTATGATGATTATGGACCTAATTAACTAGTTACTTCCCTAAAATAAAGTTTAAACTAAGTTCGTCTCCAAAGGAGGAACCTTTGTTGACCAAAATTTTATCCTTGGTTTCTTGGCTTTGATTCTTGACAAATGCCACCTACAGTTCGTTCTATTTGTGTAATACTCATTGTATGATGATTATGGACCTAATTAACTAGTTACTTCCCTAAAATAAAGTTTAAACTAAGTTCGTCTCCAAAGGAGGAACCTTTGTTGACCAAAATTTTATCTTTGGTTTCTTGGCTTTGATTCGTGACAAATGCCACCTATAGTATATTTTATTTATGTAATACTCATTGTATGATGATTATGGATCTAATTAACATGTTACTTCCCTAAAATAAAGTTTAAACTAAGTTCGTCTCCAAAGGAGGAACCTTTGTTGACCAAAATTTTATCCTTGGTTTCTTGGCTTTGATTCTTGACAAATGCCACCTACAGTTCGTTCTATTTGTGTAATACTCATTGTATGATGATTATGGACCTAATTAACTAGTTACTACCCTAAAATAAAGTTTAAACTAAGTTCGTCTCCAAAGGAGGAACCTTTGTTGACCAAAATTTTATCTTTGGTTTCTTGGCTTTGATTCTTGACAAATGCCACCTACAGTTCGTTCTATTTGTGTAATACTCATTGTATGATGATTATGGACCTAATTAACTAGTTACTTCCCTAAAATAAAGTTTAAACTAAGTTCGTCTCCAAAGGAGGAACCTTTGTTGACCAAAATTTTATCTTTGGTTTCTTGGCTTTGATTCTTGACAAATGCCACCTATAGTATATTATATTTATGTAATACTCATTGTATGATGATTATGGATCTAATTAACATGTTACTTCCCTAAAATAAAGTTTAAACTAAGTTCGTCTCCAAAGGAGGAACCTTAGTTGACCAAAATTTTATCCTTGGTTTCTTGGCTTTGATTCTTGACAAATGCCACCTACAGTTCGTTCTATTTGTGTAATACTCATTGTATGATGATTATGGACCTAATTAACTAGTTACTTCCCTAAAATAAAGTTTAAACTAAGTTCGTCTCCAAAGGAGGAACCTTTGTTGACCAAAATTTTATCTTTGGTTTCTTGGCTTTGATTCTTGACAAATGCCACCTATAGTATATTATATTTATGGAATACTCATTGTATGATGATTATGGATCTAATTAACATGTTACTTCCCTAAAATAAAGTTTAAACTAAGTTCGTCTCCAAAGGAGGAACCTTTGTTGACCAAAATTTTATCTTTGGTTTCTTGGCTTTGATTCTTGACAAATGCCACCTACAGTTCATTCTATATATGTAATACTCATTGTATGATTATTATGGACATAATTAACAAGTTACTACCCTAAAATAAAGTTTAAACTAAGTTCGTCTCCAAAGGAGGAACCTTTGTTGACCAAAATTTAATCTTTGGTTTCTTGGCTTTGATTCTTGACAAATGCCACCTATAGTATATTTTATTTATGTAATACTCATTGTATGATGATTATGGATCTAATTAACATGTTACTTCCCTAAAATAAAGTTTAAACTAAGTTCGTCTCCAAAGGAGGAACCTTTGTTGACCAAAATTTTATCCTTGGTTTCTTGGCTTTGATTCTTTACAAATGCCACCTACAGTTCGTTCTATTTGTGTAATACTCATTGTATGATGATTATGGACCTAATTAACTAGTTACTTCCCTAAAATAAAGTTTAAACTAAGTTCGTCTCCAAAGGAGGAACCTTTGTTGACCAAAATTTTATCCTTGGTTTCTTGGCTTTGATTCTTGACAAATGCCACCTACAGTTCGTTCTATTTGTGTAATACTCATTGTATGATGATTATGGACCTAATTAACTAGTTACTTCCCTAAAATAAAGTTTAAACTAAGTTCGTCTCCAAAGGAGGAACCTTTGTTGACCAAAATTTTATCTTTGGTTTCTTGGCTTTGATTCGTGACAAATGCCACCTATAGTATATTTTATTTATGTAATACTCATTGTATGATGATTATGGATCTAATTAACATGTTACTTCCCTAAAATAAAGTTTAAACTAAGTTCGTCTCCAAAGGAGGAACCTTTGTTGACCAAAATTTTATCCTTGGTTTCTTGGCTTTGATTCTTGACAAATGCCACCTACAGTTCGTTCTATTTGTGTAATACTCATTGTATGATGATTATGGACCTAATTAACTAGTTACTTCCCTAAAATAAAGTTTAAACTAAGTTCGTCTCCAAAGGAGGAACCTTTGTTGACCAAAATTTTATCCTTGGTTTCTTGGCTTTGATTCTTGACAAATGCCACCTACAGTTCGTTCTATTTGTGTAATACTCATTGTATGATGATTATGGACCTAATTAACTAGTTACTTCCCTAAAATAAAGTTTAAACTAAGTTCGTCTCCAAAGGAGGAACCTTTGTTGACCAAAATTTTATCTTTGGTTTCTTGGCTTTGATTCTTGACAAATGCCACCTATAGTATATTATATTTATGTAATACTCATTGTATGATGATTATGGATCTAATTAACATGTTACTTCCCTAAAATAAAGTTTAAACTAAGTTCGTCTCCAAAGGAGGAACCTTTGTTGACCAAAATTTTATCTTTGGTTTCTTGGCTTTGATTCTTGACAAATGCCACCTACAGTTCATTCTATATATGTAATACTCATTGTATGATTATTCTGGACATAATTAACAAGTTACTACCCTAAAATAAAGTTTAAACTAAGTTCTTCTCCAAAGGAGGAACCTTTGTTGACCAAAATTTAATCTTTGGTTTCTTGGCTTTGATTCTTGACAAATGCCACCTACAGTTCATTCTATTTATGTAATACTCATTGTATGATGATTATGGATCTAATTAACATGTTACTTCCCTAAAATAAAGTTTAAACTAAGTTCGTCTCCAAAGGAGGAACCTTAGTTGACCAAAATTTTATCCTTGGTTTTTTGGCTTTGATTCTTGACAAATGCCACCTACAGTTCGTTCTATTTGTGTAATACTCATTGTATGATGATTATGGACCTAATTAACTAGTTACTTCCCTAAAATAAAGTTTAAACTAAGTTCGTCTCCAAAGGAGGAACCTTTGTTGACCAAAATTTTATCTTTGGTTTCTTGGCTTTGATTCTTGACAAATGCCACCTATAGTATATTATATTTATGGAATACTCATTGTATGATGATTATGGATCTAATTAACATGTTACTTCCCTAAAATAAAGTTTAAACTAAGTTCGTCTCCAAAGGAGGAACCTTTGTTGACCAAAATTTTATCTTTGGTTTCTTGGCTTTGATTCTTGACAAATGCCACCTACAGTTCATTCTATATATGTAATACTCATTGTATGATTATTATGGACATAATTAACAAGTTACTACCCTAAAATAAAGTTTAAACTAAGTTCGTCTCCAAAGGAGGAACCTTTGTTGACCAAAATTTAATCTTTGGTTTCTTGGCTTTGATTCTTGACAAATGCCACCTACAGTTCATTCTATTTATGTAATACTCATTGTATGATTATTATGGACATAATTAACAAGTTACTACCCTAAAATAAAGTTTAAACTAAGTTCTTCTCCAAAGGAGGAACCTTTGTTGACCAAAATTTAATCTTTGGTTTCTTGGCTTTGATTGTTGACAAATGCCACCTACAGTTCATTCTATTTATCTAATACTCATTGTATGATGATTATGGATCTAATTAACATGTTACTTCCCTAAAATAAAGTTTAAACTAAGTTCGTCTCCAAAGGAGGAACCTTTGTTGACCAAAATTTTATCCTTGGTTTCTTGGCTTTGATTCTTGACAAATGCCACCTACAGTTCGTTCTATTTGTGTAATACTCATTGTATGATGATTATGGACCTAATTAACTAGTTACTTCCCTAAAATAAAGTTTAAACTAAGTTCGTCTCCAAAGGAGGAACCTTTGTTGACCAAAATTTTATCTTTGGTTTCTTGGCTTTGATTCTTGACAAATGCCACCTATAGTATATTTTATTTATGTAATACTCATTGTATGATGATTATGGATCTAATTAACATGTTACTTCCCTAAAATAAAGTTTAAACTAAGTTCGTCTCCAAAGGAGGAACCTTTGTTGACCAAAATTTTATCCTTGGTTTCTTGGCTTTGATTCTTTACAAATGCCACCTACAGTTCGTTCTATTTGTGTAATACTCATTGTATGATGATTATGGACCTAATTAACTAGTTACTTCCCTAAAATAAAGTTTAAACTAAGTTCGTCTCCAAAGGAGGAACCTTTGTTGACCAAAATTTTATCCTTGGTTTCTTGGCTTTGATTCTTGACAAATGCCACCTACAGTTCGTTCTATTTGTGTAATACTCATTGTATGATGATTATGGACCTAATTAACTAGTTACTTCCCTAAAATAAAGTTTAAACTAAGTTCGTCTCCAAAGGAGGAACCTTTGTTGACCAAAATTTTATCTTTGGTTTCTTGGCTTTGATTCTTGACAAATGCCACCTATAGTATATTATATTTATGTAATACTGATTGTATGATGATTATGGATCTAATTAACATGTTACTTCCCTAAAATAAAGTTTAAACTAAGTTCGTCTCCAAAGGAGGAACCTTTGTTGACCAAAATTTTATCTTTGGTTTCTTGGCTTTGATTCTTGACAAATGCCACCTACAGTTCATTCTATATATGTAATACTCATTGTATGATTATTATGGACATAATTAACAAGTTACTACCCTAAAATAAAGTTTAAACTAAGTTCTTCTCCAAAGGAGGAACCTTTGTTGACCAAAATTTAATCTTTGGTTTCTTGGCTTTGATTCTTGACAAATGCCACCTACAGTTCATTCTATTTATGTAATACTCATTGTATGATGATTATGGATCTAATTAACATGTTACTTCCCTAAAATAAAGTTTAAACTAAGTTCGTCTCCAAAGGAGGAACCTTTGTTGACCAAAATTTTATCTTTGGTTTCTTGGCTTTGATTCTTGACAAATGCCACCTACAGTTCGTTCTATTTGTGTAATACTCATTGTATGATGATTATGGACCTAATTAACTAGTTACTTCCCTAAAATAAAGTTTAAACTAAGTTCGTCTCCAAAGGAGGAACCTTTGTTGACCAAAATTTTATCTTTGGTTTCTTGGCTTTGATTCTTGACAAATGCCACCTATAGTATATTATATTTATGTAATACTCATTGTATGATGATTATGGATCTAATTAACATGTTACTTCCCTAAAATAAAGTTTAAACTAAGTTCGTCTCCAAAGGAGGAACCTTTGTTGACCAAAATTTTATCTTTGGTTTCTTGGCTTTGATTCTTGACAAATGCCACCTACAGTTCATTCTATATATGTAATACTCATTGTATGATTATTATGGACATAATTAACAAGTTACTACCCTAAAATAAAGTTTAAACTAAGTTCTTCTCCAAAGGAGGAACCTTTGTTGACCAAAATTTAATCTTTGGTTTCTTGGCTTTGATTCTTGACAAATGCCACCTACAGTTCATTCTATTTATGTAATACTCATTGTATGATGATTATGGATCTAATTAACATGTTACTTCCCTAAAATAAAGTTTAAACTAAGTTCGTCTCCAAAGGAGGAACCTTTGTTGACCAAAATTTTATCCTTGGTTTCTTGGCTTTGATTCTTGACAAATGCCACCTACAGTTCGTTCTATTTGTGTAATACTCATTGTATGATGATTATGGACCTAATTAACTAGTTACTTCCCTAAAATAAAGTTTAAACTAAGTTCGTCTCCAAAGGAGGAACCTTTGTTGACCAAAATTTTATCCTTGGTTTCTTGGCTTTGATTCTTGACAAATGCCACCTACAGTTCGTTCTATTTGTGTAATACTCATTGTATGATGATTATGGACCTAATTAACTAGTTACTTCCCTAAAATAAAGTTTAAACTAAGTTCGTCTCCAAAGGAGGAACCTTTGTTGACCAAAATTTTATCTTTGGTTTCTTGGCTTTGATTCTTGACAAATGCCACCTATAGTATATTATATTTATGTAATACTCATTGTATGATGATTATGGATCTAATTAACATGTTACTTCCCTAAAATAAAGTTTAAACTAAGTTCGTCTCCAAAGGAGGAACCTTTGTTGACCAAAATTTTATCTTTGGTTTCTTGGCTTTGATTCTTGACAAATGCCACCTACAGTTCATTCTATATATGTAATACTCATTGTATGATTATTCTGGACATAATTAACAAGTTACTACCCTAAAATAAAGTTTAAACTAAGTTCTTCTCCAAAGGAGGAACCTTTGTTGACCAAAATTTAATCTTTGGTTTCTTGGCTTTGATTCTTGACAAATGCCACCTACAGTTCATTCTATTTATGTAATACTCATTGTATGATGATTATGGATCTAATTAACATGTTACTTCCCTAAAATAAAGTTTAAACTAAGTTCGTCTCCAAAGGAGGAACCTTAGTTGACCAAAATTTTATCCTTGGTTTTTTGGCTTTGATTCTTGACAAATGCCACCTACAGTTCGTTCTATTTGTGTAATACTCATTGTATGATGATTATGGA